>CM060612.1:5560447-6295447 GCA_030578255.1 Tiaroga cobitis
TAGTTAGAAAGAAAGAAAGAAAGAAAGAAAGAAAGAAAGAAAGAAAGAATATTAATTAGAAAGAAAGAAAGAAAGATTAGTTAGAAAGAAAGAAAGAAAGAAAGAAAGAAAGAAAGAAGAAAGATTAGTTAGAAAGAAAGAAAGAAAGAAAGAAAGAAAGAAAGAAAGAAAGAAAGAAAGAAAGAAAGAAAGAAATATTAGGAAGAAAGAAAGATTAGTTAGAAAGAAAGAAAGAAAGAAAGAAAGAAAGAAAGAAAGAAAGAAAGAAAGATTAGTTAGAAAGAAAGAAAGAAAGATTAGTTAGAAAGACAGAAAGAAAGATAGATCAGTAAGAAAGAAAGAAGGATGGATTAGTTAGAAGGAAAGAAAGAAAGAAAGAAAGAAAGAAAGAAAGAAAGAAAGAAAGAAAGAAAGAAAGAAAGATTAGTTAGAAAGAAAGAAAAGATTAGTTAGAAAGAAATAAAGATAGATAGATAGATAGATAGATAGATAGATAGATAGATAGATAGATAGATAGATAGATTAGTTAGAAAGATAGATAGATAGATTATTTAGAAAGATAGATAAGATAGATAGATAGATAGATAGATAGATAGATAGATAGATAGATAGATAGATAGATAGATAGATAGATTAGTTAGAAAGATAAATAGATTAGTTAGAAAGAAAGATCGATAGATAGATAGATTAGTTAGAAAGATAGATAGATTAGTTAGATAGATTATTTAGAAAGATAGATAGATAGATAGATAGATAGATAGATAGATAGATAGATAGATAGATAGATAGATAGATAGATAGATAGATAGATAGATAGATAGATAGATATTAGTACATTGAATGGTAGTTTAACTGAGTCTAGGGCTTCAGGGAGTTTAGATTTGAGTTTTTATGTTGTGCACTACTGGGCCACCGTAGCCTTGGCTCATTTTGAACATGCTGCAATGAAAGTCTATGGGAATTTTATGATATTTAATATTAATTTTTAAGAAAACTGTAAGTCCGATCAGTTAGAAAAGATATAGCACACCGAGTCAGAACAGTTTGAGTGTCCATGCCGAGTTTGGAGTATGTGGAGTTAAAGCTCTAGGAGGAGTTAGAGTTGTAAATTTGAGTAAGAAGAATAATAATAATAACTAGAATGTACTAGAACTAGAATTTCCAGAAGAAAATGTGAAGTGGTGCTTGCAGTGGCAAAATTCGCCGCTCAGTTGCTAGGGTGTTCTGGGTGGTTGCTAGGTGGTTGTTAGGGTATTCTGGGTGGTTGCTAAGGTGTTCTGGGTGGTTGGTAGGTGGTTGCTAGGGTGTTGCTAAGGTGTTCTGGATGGTTGCAAGGCGGTTGCTAGGGTGTTGCTAGGCGGTTGCTAGGGTGTTCTGGGTGGTTGCTATGGTGTTGCTAGGCGGTTGCTAGGGTATTCTGGGTGGTTGCTAGGGTGTTGCTAGGCGGTTGCTAGGGTGATCTGGGTGGTTGCTAGGTTGTTGCTAGGTGGTTGCTAGGGTGTTGCTAGGCGGTTGCTAGGGTGTTCTGGGTGGTTGCTAGGGTGTTGCTAGGGTGTTCTGGGTGGTTGCTAGGGTGTTGCTAGGGTGTTGCTAGGCGGTTGCTAGGGTGTTCTGGGTGGTTGCTAGGGTGTTGCTAGGTGGTTGCTAGGGTGATCTGGCTGGTTGCTAGGGTGTTCTGGGTGGTTGCTAGGGTGTTGCTAGGGTGTTGCTAGGCGGTTGCTAGGGTGTTCTGGGTGGTTGCTAGGTGGTTGCTAGGGTGTTCTGGGTGGTTGCTAGGGTAATGCTAGGTGGTTGCTAGGGTGTTCTGGGTGGTTGCTAGGGTGTTGCTAGATGGTTGCTAGGGTGTTCTGGGTGGTTGCTAGGGCGTTGCTAGGTGGTTGCTAGGGTATTCTGGGTGGTTGCTAGGGTGTTGCTAGGCGGTTGCTATGGTATTCTGGGTGGTTGCTAGGGTGTTGCTAGGCAGTTGCTAGGGTGTTCTGGGTGGTTGCTAGGGTGTTGCTAGGCAATTGCTAGGGTGTTCTGGGTGGTTGCTATGGTGTTGCTAGGTGGTTGCTAGGGTGTTTTAGGTGGTTGCTATGGTATTCTGGATGGTTGCTATGGTGTTACTAGGTGGTTGGTAGTGTTCACATATGGTTACTATAGAGTTTTTATAATGTTCATGGCATGGTTTAGCACTTAGCTAATCAATATTAGCATGTAGCTATTCACAGCTAGCATGTTTAGCATGTTGAAAGTCCTGTGTGCTAGCATGAGTCAAAAGACCCAACCCCCATCGCGATACAATGTTCTGATGCTGAGATATAGCTGTTACAAAATGGTTGCTAGGGTACTCTGTTTGGTTGCTAGGGAGTGGCTTGGCAGCTGCCAATCATGAAACTCCAAAGGCTGCTTGTCAGTATGAATGATATAAACCAACCCCCATCTCTATACGATGTTCTGATGCAGAGATGTAGCTGTTACAAAATGGTTGCTAGGGTACTCTGTTTGGTTGCTAGGGAGTGGCTTGGCAGCTGCCAATGATGAAACTCCAAAGGCTGCTTGTCAGTATGAGTGATATAAACCAACTCCCGTGCCTCTGTGACATTCAGAATGGACGATATTCCTCTTTGGATTTTGGTTGCTAAGGTGCTCGATAATGGTTGCTAGGGCGTGGCTAGGAAGTGTTGAGGTGATTCATGATTGGCTGTTTGCTGCCCCGAGTCAAACGAGACCACCCTCATGTTTCTATGACAATTCAGTCCAGAGATATCCCTTCGATCTCTTTCAATGGAAGTCTATGGGAGTTGTTGCTAAGGGTGCTCTAAATGGTTGCTAGGGCGTGGCTTGATAGCTTCACAATGATCCTGAGAGACTGATTGGTCGTCTGAGTAAAATGAGCCCGCCCCCTTGTCTCTACGACACTGTGATCCAGAGTTATGTTCAATATAAATGCGGTTTCTATGGTGTAGGACGGCCCATTTCATGGGCCGTCCTACACCATAGTAAGTCAATGGGGCAACTTTGGGCAGCTCCTGCCCCCCAGGGGTGCAACTTTTACCCCATTGTGTGGTATGTTCTTACAGAGCCTGTCAGCCTCTTCAAATGTGGTAAATTACACGTTTCTGCGACATCCTCGTTCCGAGCTACGACTCGTCAAAGTTTGACGCAATGTTAAGTCTATGGGATTTTTCGGCCGGTTTTTCGCCCCTGGGGCGAACATCGTACCCCCGATCCCTTAGAAAAGTCATAGCACACCATTCCCGAATAATCCGCACGATTTGACGCCTCATTCGTGGGTCTGTGACAAAAGCTGCGGGAGGAGTAGCGCGTCAAAAAGTGTCCAGAATAATAAGAATAATAATAATAATAATAATAATAAGTATGCAAGAGAACACTAGTGTTGCTTTGCCTATGGCAAGCACCACTAACTAGAAAAAAGTTTGATGAGACAAACTTTAAGTTGGCTTGAAAAAGCCAGACCAGAGAGTTTGAAGAAGTTTAAAATAGTTTGAAGTTTGATAGATGGATTAGTTAGAAAGACAGAATAGTTAGAAAGAAAGAAAACGATAAGTTAGAAAGAAAAGAAAGATTAGTTAGAAAGAAAGGTTAGTTAGAAAGAAAAAAACAAAGATTAGTTAAAAAGAATGAAAGATTAGTTAGAAAAAAAAGAAGAAAGTTTAGTTAGAAAAAAGAAGAAAGATTAGTTAGAAAGGATGAATGAAAGAAAGATTAGTTAGAAAGAAAGAAAGATTAGTTAGAAAGAAAGAAAAAAGAAAGATTAGTTAGAAAGACAGAAAGAAAGAAAGATTAGTTAGAAAGAAAGAAGAAAGTTTAGTTAGAAAAAAGAAGAAAGATTAGTTAGAATGAATGAAAGAAAGATTAGTTAGAAAGAAAGGAAGAAAGAAAGAAAGAAAGAAAGAAAGAAAGATTAGTTAGAAAGAGAGAAAAAAGAAAGAAAGAAAGAAAGATTAGTTAGAAAAAAGAAAGATAGATTAGTTATAAAGAAAGAAAGAAAGAAAGAATAGTTAGAAAGAAAGAAAGAAAGAAAGAAAGAAAGAAAGAAAGAAGAAAGATTAGTTAGAAAGAAAGAAAGAAAGATTAGTTAGAAAGAAAGAAAGAAAGAAAGAAAGAAAGAAAGAAAGAAAGAAAGAAAGAAAGAAAAAAAGAAAGATTAGTTAGAAAGAAAGAAAGAAAGAAAGAAAGATTAGTTAGAAAGAAAGAAAGAAGAAATATTAGTTAGAAAGAAAGAAAGAAAGAAAGAAATATTAGTTAGAAAGAAAGAAAGAAAGAAAGAAAGAAAGAAAGAAGAAAGATTAGCTAAAAAAGGAAGAAAGATTAGTTAGAAAGAGAGAAAGAAAGAAAGAAGAAAGATTAGTTAGAAAGAAAGAAAGAAGAAAGATTAGTTAGAAAGAAAGAAAGAAAGAAAGATTAGTTAGAAAGAAAGAAAGAAAGAAAGAAAGAAAGAAAGAAAGAAAGAAAGATTAGTTAGAAAGAAAGAAAGATTAGGTAGAGAGAAAGAGAGAGAGAGAAAGAAAGAAAGATAGATTAGGTAGAAAGAAAGAAAGAAAGAAAGAAAGAAAGAAAGAAGGATTAGTTAGAAAGAAAGATTAGTTAGAAAGAAAGAAAGAAAGAAAGAAAGAAAGAAAGAAGAAAGATTAGTTAGAAAGAAAGAAAGAAAGAAAGAAAGAAAGAAAGAAGAAAGAAGAAAGAAAGAAGGATTAGTTAGAAAGAAAGAATGATTAGGTAGAAAGAAAGAAAGAAAGAAAGAAAGAAAGAAAGAAAGAAAGAAAGAAAGAAGATAGATTAGTTAGAAAGAAAGAAAGAAAGAAAGAAAGAAGAAAGATTAGTTAGAAAGAAAGAAAGAAAGAAAGAAAGAAAGAAAGAAAGAAAGAAAGAAAGAAGAAAGATTAGTTAGAAAGAAAGATTAGTTAGAAAGAAAGAAAGAAAGAAAGAAAGAAAGAAAGAAGAAAGATTAGTTAGAAAGAAAGAAAGAAAGAAAGAAAGAAAGAAAGAAAGAAAGAAAGAAAGAAAGAAGAAAGAAGAAAGAAAGAAAGATTAGTTAGAAAGAAAGAAAGATTAGGTAGAGAGAAAGAGAGAGAGAGAAAGAAAGAAAGATAGATTAGGTAGAAAGAAAGAAAGAAAGAAAGAAAGAAAGAAAGAAAGAAAGAAAGAAAGAAAGAAAGAAAGAAAGAATAAGAAAGAAGGATTAGTTAGAAAGAAAGAATGATTAGGTAGAAAGAAAGAAAGAAAGAAAGAAAGAAAGAAAGAAAGAAAGAAAGAAAATAGAAAGATTAGTTAGAAAGAAAGAAAGAAAGAAGAAAGATTTGTTAGAAAGAAAGAAAGAAGAAAGATTAGTTAGAAAGAAAGAAAGAATAAAGATTAGTTAGAAAGAAAGAAAGAAAGACATATTAGTTAGAAAGAAAGAAAGAAAGAAAGAAAGAAAGAAAGAAAGAAAGAAAGAAAGAAAGAAGAAATATTAATTAGAAAGAAAGAAAGAAAGAAAGAAAGAAAGAAGAAAGAAAGAAAGAAAGAAAGAAAGAAAGAAAGAAAGAAAGAAAGAAGAAAGATTAGTTAGAAAGTAAGAAAGAAAGAAAGAAAGAAGAAAGATTAGTTAGAAAGTAAGAAAGAAAGAAAGAAAGAAGAAAGATTAGTTAGAAAGAAAGAAAGAAAGAAGAAAGATTAGTTAGAAAGAAAGAAAGAAAGAAAGAAAGAAAGAAAGAAAGAAAGAAGAAAGAAGAAAGATTAGTTAGAAAGAAAGAAAGAAAGAAAGAAGAAAGATTAGTTAGAAAGAAAGAAAGAAAGAAAGAAAGAAGAAAGATTAATTAAAAAGAAAGAAAGAAAGAAAGAAAGAGAGAAAGAAAGAAAGAAGAAAGATTAGTTAGAAAGAAAGAAAGATGAAAGATTAGTTAGAAAGAAAGAAAGAAAGAAAGATTAGTTAGAAAGAAAGAAAGAAGAAAGATTAGTTAGAAAGAAAGAAAGAAAGAAAGAAAGAAGAAAGAATAGTTAGAAAGAAAGAAATAAAGAAAAAAGAAAGAAAGAAAGAAAGAAAGAAAGATTAGTTAGAAAGTAAGAAAGAAAGAAAGAAAGAAAGAAAGAAAGAAAGAAAGAAAGAAGATTAGTTAGAAAGAAAGAAAGATTAGTTAGAAAGAAAGAAAGAAAGAAAGAAAGAAAGAATGAAAGAAGAAAGATTAGTTAGAAAGAAAGAAAGATTAGTTAGAAAGAAAGAAAGAAGAAAGATTAGTTAGAAAGAAAGAAAGAAAGAAAGAAAGAAGAAAGATTAGTTAGAAAGAAAGAAAGAAAGAAAGAAAGAAAGAAAGAAGAAAGAAAGATTAGTTAGAAAGAAAGAAAGATTAGGTAGAGAGAAAGAGAGAGAGAGAAAGAAAGAAAGATAGATTAGGTAGAAAGAAAGAAAGAAAGAAAGAAAGAAAGAAAGAAAGAAAGAAAGAAAGAAAGAAAGAAAGAAAGAAAAAGAAAGAAGGATTAGTTAGAAAGAAAGAAGGATTAGTTAGAAAGAAAGAATGATTAGGTAGAAAGAAAGAAAGAAAGAAAGAAAGAAAGAAAGAAAGAAAGAAAGAAAGAAAGAAGATAGATTAGTTAGAAAGAAAGAAAGAAAGAAAGAAGAAAGATTAGTTAGAAAGAAAGAAAGAAAGAAAGAAAGAAAGAAAGAAAGAAGAAAGATTAGTTAGAAAGAGAGAAAGAAAGAAAGAAGAAAGATTAGTTAGAAAGAGAGAAAGAAAGAAAGAAGAAAGATTAGTTAGAAAGAGAGAAAGAAAGAAAGAAAGAAGAAAGATTAGTTAGAAAGAAAGAAAGAAAGAAAGATTAGTTAGAAAGTAAGAAAGAAAGAAAGAAAGAAAGAAAGAAAGAAAGAAAGATTAGTTAGAAAGAAAGAAAGAAAGAAAGAAAGAAGGATTAGTTAGAAAGAAAGATAGATAGACAGATTAGTTAAAAAGAAAGATAGATAGATAGATTAGTTAGAAAGATAAATAGATTAGTTAGAAAGAAAGATCGATAGATAGATAGATTAGTTAGAAAGATAGATAGATTAGTTAGATAGATTATTTAGAAAGATAGATAGATAGATAGATAGATAGATAGATAGATAGATAGATAGATAGATAGATAGATAGATATTAGTACATTGAATGGTAGTTTAACTGAGTCTAGGGCTTCAGGGAGTTTAGATTTGAGTTTTTATGTTGTGCACTACTGGGCCACCGTAGCCTTGGCTCATTTTGAACATGCTGCAATGAAAGTCTATGGGAATTTTATGATATTTAATATTAATTTTTAAGAAAACTGTAAGTCCGATCAGTTAGAAAAGATATAGCACACCGAGTCAGAACAGTTTGAGTGTCCATGCCGAGTTTGGAGTATGTGGAGTTAAAGCTCTAGGAGGAGTTAGAGTTGTAAATTTGAGTAAGAATAATAATAATAATAACTAGAACAATTGCATTTCCTGCGGAATATGCGTGTGAATGCTTCAAATGCTTAAATGAAATGTAGAAACTGCAAAATATTGCTAAACAAGCTGAAATGCAGAAACAAATGCAAAACATAGCAAAAATGCAACAAAAAAAGCTTAATTCAAATGCATTAATAAGCTGAAATGCAAAAAAAGATCCAAATAAATTGTAGAAAACTAAAGAGTTTAATTAGAGAGGTAGATAATTAGACACAGAGGTAAAGAAATAAAGGGGTAGAGAAAGACAGAGCTGGAGAAGTAAAGGAGTACAAAAAAGAAAGGTAAATACAGATAGCTAGATAGATAGATAGATAGATAGATATATAGATAGATAGATAGATAGATAGATAGATAGATAGATAGATAGATAGATAGATAGATAGATAGATAGATTATTAGAAAGAAAGAAAGAAAGAAAGAAAGAAAGATGGATTAGGTAGAAAGAAAGAAAGAAAGAAAGGAAGGAAGGAAGGAAGGAAGAAAGATTGATTAGGAAGAAAGAAAGAAAGAAAGAAAGAAAGAAAGAAAGAAAGAAAGAAAGAAAGAAAGAAAGATGGATTAGGTAGAAAGGAAGGAAGGAAGGAAGGAAGGAAGAAAGATTGATTAGGTAGAAAGAAAGAAAGAAAGAAAGAAAGAAAGAAAGAAAGAAAGAAAGAAAGAAAGAAAGAAAGAAAGGATTAGTAAGAAATATGAAAGAAAGAAAGATGGATTAGGTAGAAAGAAAGAAAGAAAGATGGATTAGGTAGAAAGAAAGAAAGATGGATTAGGTAGAAAGAAAGAAAGAAAGAAAGATTAGTCAGAAAGAAATATGGATTTGAAAGAAAGAAAGAAAGAAAGAAAGAAAGAAAGATGGATTAGGTAGAAAGAAAGAAAGAAAGAAAGAAAGAAAGAAAGAAAGAAAGAAAGAAAGAAAGAAAGATGGATTAGGTACAGTAGAAAGAAAGAAAAAAAGAAAGTAAGAAAGAAAGAAAGAAAGAAAAAGATTAGTCAGAAAGAAAGATGGATTTGAAAGAAAGAAAGAAAGAAAGAAAGAAAGAACTAGTTAGAAAGAAAGATGGATTTGAAAGGAAGAAAAAAGAAAGAAAGGATAAGTTAGAAATAAAGAAAGGATTAGTTAAAAAGAAAGATGGTTAGATAGATAGATAGATAGATAGATAGATAGATAGATAGATAGATAGATAGATAGATAGATAGATAGATAGATAGATAGATAGATAGATAGATGCATAGATGCATAGATAGAGTCACACCTGTAGATAGAAACATAGATAGATACATAGATAGATACATAGATAGTTACATAGATAGTTACATAGATAGATCGTTTGGACACAGAAAGTCAAATAGTTAGACAGGCAGATGGAATGAAGAGGATAAAAGGAAGAGTAGAAAGGAGAAGAGATTAGGAAAGGAGAATAGGAGGACAGGAGGAGTAGAGGATTGGAGGAGGAGTAGAGGATTGGAGGAGGAGAAGAGAAGGGAAGAGGGAGGGAGAACAGGAGAAGTAGAAGCATAAATGCAACAAAAACTTGTAGTAGCCTTCAGAAAAGAGCTGAGTGACTGTCCACCAATCAGAACACAGGACCAATTAGGTGTGTCTCCCTTTGATCTTTGCTAATCAGCATCACCTGTGCAATCAGCTTTCCTATTTAGACAGAGGCCAAAATCGCTGAAACTTGGCCTCGAACAAACCTCCCTAGAGACAAAACTATAGGTTGTATCGGCGAAATGACCTGACCGTGAGCGAGACAAGGCCTTTGTGAACGATGTGATGTATTTTTTTTGTGGATAGAGTTGAAAAAAGGGACCATTTTGGCAAGTTAAAAAAGTGGTTCGTAATGCTCTGATCACAAAAGTTTGACCTGAATTTATAATTGATGCCAATGGAGGATTTTCTGTCACTCTTGTCCTTTGGAAGGACACAGAGACAAAACTATAAGTCCCAGGGATTTACTAAACACACGAGAGGAACCACAACAAAAATACCTACGTTTCAAGTATAATTTTATGCCCAAAGAGTGAAAATTGTGGCCAGGCCAGCGATTTAAAAATTATTTTTTAGCATTAGATTTCAAGCTGGCTCACTCTAGCTTATGACATCATGCACTCTAGCTCTGAACAGTCTCTCTCATTCACTCCCATTATAATTTCAGAAACGGCTTGAAAAACATCATGAGACTAAAGGAGAGATTGTGAAAAAAGTATAATAGATATCAAAAAGTTGAATACAACTTTAATAGCTTACAAATTTCTCTACATTTTAAAGTTTAAATGACAGAAATAGCTGAAAGTATGCAGAAGTTGTAGGCTTTGAAAGCAGAAGGAGCATAAAGCAGAATTTGAAAAATTCTCCATTGACTTCCATGTTAAAAAATATGCATAAAAAGATTAATAATTCAAAAAGTATAAAGGTTATAAAAAAGAAAAGTAATAGCACACATGTCCTTGAAAAGCTGCACATTTTGATACTTGAATGGTTTTTGTAGCACAAAGTGGAGAAGAGAAGAAAGCGACCGAAAAACGTACGGAAGAATACGGAATAATAATAATAAAGATTTGGATTTCAAGAGTGTGAATGCTTGAAGCATTCACACTAACTAGAAAAAAGTTTGATGAGACAAACTTTAAGTTGGCTTGAAAAAGCCAGACCAGAGAGTTTGAAGAAGTTTAAAATAGTTTGAAGTTTGATAGATGGATTAGTTAGAAAGACAGAATAGTTAGAAAGAAAGAAAACGATAAGTTAGAAAGAAAAGAAAGATTAGTTAGAAAGAAAGGTTAGTTAGAAAGAAAAAAACAAAGATTAGTTAAAAAGAATGAAAGATTAGTTAGAAAAAAAAGAAGAAAGTTTAGTTAGAAAAAAGAAGAAAGATTAGTTAGAAAGGATGAATGAAAGAAAGATTAGTTAGAAAGAAAGAAAGATTAGTTAGAAAGAAAGAAAAAAGAAAGATTAGTTAGAAAGACAGAAAGAAAGAAAGATTAGTTAGAAAGAAAGAAGAAAGTTTAGTTAGAAAAAAGAAGAAAGATTAGTTAGAATGAATGAAAGAAAGATTAGTTAGAAAGAAAGGAAGAAAGAAAGAAAGAAAGAAAGATTAGTTAGAAAGAGAGAAAAAAGAAAGAAAGAAAGAAAGATTAGTTAGAAAAAAGAAAGATAGATTAGTTATAAAGAAAGAAAGAAAGAAAGAATAGTTAGAAAGAAAGAAAGAAAGAAAGAAAGAAAGAAAGAAAGAAGAAAGATTAGTTAGAAAGAAAGAAAGAAAGATTAGTTAGAAAGAAAGAAAGAAAGAAAGAAAGAAAGAAAGAAAGAAAGAAAAAAAGAAAGATTAGTTAGAAAGAAAGAAAGAAAGAAAGAAAGATTAGTTAGAAAGAAAGAAAGAAGAAATATTAGTTAGAAAGAAAGAAAGAAAGAAAGAAAGAAGAAATATTAGTTAGAAAGAAAGAAAGAAAGAAAGAAAGAAAGAAAGAAAGAAGAAAGATTAGCTAAAAAAGGAAGAAAGATTAGTTAGAAAGAGAGAAAGAAAGAAAGAAGAAAGATTAGTTAGAAAGAAAGAAAGAAGAAAGATTAGTTAGAAAGAAAGAAAGAAAGAAAGATTAGTTAGAAAGAAAGAAAGAAAGAAAGAAAGAAAGAAAGAAAGATTAGTTAGAAAGAAAGAAAGATTAGGTAGAGAGAAAGAGAGAGAGAGAAAGAAAGAAAGATAGATTAGGTAGAAAGAAAGAAAGAAAGAAAGAAAGAAAGAAAGAAAGAAAGAAAGAAAGAAAGAAAGAAGGATTAGTTAGAAAGAAAGAATGATTAGGTAGAAAGAAAGAAAGAAAGAAAGAAAGAAAGAAAGAAGATAGATTAGTTAGAAAGAAAGAAAGAAAGAAAGAAAGAAGAAAGATTAGTTAGAAAGAAAGAAAGAAAGAAAGAAAGAAAGAAAGAAAGAAGAAAGATTAGTTAGAAAGAAAGATTAGTTAGAAAGAAAGAAAGAAAGAAAGAAAGAAAGAAAGAAAGAAGAAAGATTAGTTAGAAAGAAAGAAAGAAATAAAGAAAGAAAGAAAGAAAGAAGAAAGAAGAAAGAAAGAAAGATTAGTTAGAAAGAAAGAGAGAGAGAGAAAGAAAGAAAGATAGATTAGGTAGAAAGAAAGAAAGAAAGAAAGAAAGAAAAAGAAAGAAGGATTAGTTAGAAAGAAAGAATGATTAGGTAGAAAGAAAGAAAGAAAGAAAGAAAGAAAGAAAGAAAGAAAGAAAGAAAGAAAATAGAAAGATTAGTTAGAAAGAAAGAAAGAAAGAAGAAAGATTTGTTAGAAAGAAAGAAAGAAGAAAGATTAGTTAGAAAGAAAGAAAGAATAAAGATTAGTTAGAAAGAAAGAAAGAAAGACATATTAGTTAGAAAGAAAGAAAGAAAGAAAGAAAGAAAGAAAGAAAGAAAGAAGAAATATTAATTAGAAAGAAAGAAAGAAAGAAAGAAAGAAGAAAGAAAGAAAGAAAGAAAGAAAGAAAGAAAGAAAGAAAGAAAGAAGAAAGATTAGTTAGAAAGTAAGAAAGAAAGAAAGAAAGAAGAAAGATTAGTTAGAAAGTAAGAAAGAAAGAAAGAAAGAAGAAAGATTAGTTAGAAAGAAAGAAAGAAAGAAGAAAGATTAGTTAGAAAGAAAGAAAGAAAGAAAGAAAGAAAGAAAGAAGAAAGAAGAAAGATTAGTTAGAAAGAAAGAAAGAAAGAAAGAAGAAAGATTAGTTAGAAAGAAAGAAAGAAAGAAAGAAAGAAGAAAGATTAATTAAAAAGAAAGAAAGAAAGAAAGAAAGAGAGAAAGAAAGAAAGAAGAAAGATTAGTTAGAAAGAAAGAAAGATGAAAGATTAGTTAGAAAGAAAGAAAGAAAGAAAGATTAGTTAGAAAGAAAGAAGAAAGATTAGTTAGAAAGAAAGAAAGAAAGAAAGAAAGAAAGAAGAAAGAATAGTTAGAAAGAAAGAAATAAAGAAAAAAGAAAGAAAGAAAGAAAGAAAGAAAGATTAGTTAGAAAGTAAGAAAGAAAGAAAGAAAGAAAGAAAGAAAGAAAGAAAGAAAGAAAGAAAGAAGATTAGTTAGAAAGAAAGAAAGATTAGTTAGAAAGAAAGAAAGAAAGAAAGAAAGAAGAAAGATTAGTTAGAAAGAAAGAAAGATTAGTTAGAAAGAAAGAAAGAAGAAAGATTAGTTAGAAAGAAAGAAAGAAAGAAAGAAAGAAGAAAGATTAGTTAGAAAGAAAGAAAGAAAGAAAGAAAGAAAGAAGAAAGAAAGATTAGTTAGAAAGAAAGAAAGATTAGGTAGAGAGAAAGAGAGAGAGAGAAAGAAAGAAAGATAGATTAGGTAGAAAGAAAGAAAGAAAGAAAGAAAGAAAGAAAGAAAGAAAGAAAGAAAGAAAGAAAGAAAGAAAGAAAAAGAAAGAAGGATTAGTTAGAAAGAAAGAAGGATTAGTTAGAAAGAAAGAATGATTAGGTAGAAAGAAAGAAAGAAAGAAAGAAAGAAAGAAAGAAAGAAAGAAAGAAAGAAAGAAGATAGATTAGTTAGAAAGAAAGAAAGAAAGAAAGAAAGAAGAAAGATTAGTTAGAAAGAAAGAAAGAAAGAAAGAAAGAAAGAAAGAAAGAAAGAAAGAAAGAAAGAAGAAAGATTAGTTAGAAAGAGAGAAAGAAAGAAAGAAAGAAGAAAGATTAGTTAGAAAGAGAGAAAGAAAGAAAGAAGAAAGATTAGTTAGAAAGAGAGAAAGAAAGAAAGAAAGAAGAAAGATTAGTTAGAAAGAAAGAAAGAAAGAAAGATTAGTTAGAAAGTAAGAAAGAAAGAAAGAAAGAAAGAAAGAAAGAAAGATTAGTTAGAAAGAAAGAAAGAAAGAAAGAAAGAAGGATTAGTTAGAAAGAAAGATAGATAGACAGATTAGTTAAAAAGAAAGATAGATAGATAGATTAGTTAAAAAGAAAGAAAGATAGATAGATTAGTTAAAAAGAAAGAAAGATAGATAGATTAGTTAGAAAGAAAGATATATAGATTAGTTAAAAAGAAAGAAAGATAGATAGATTAGTTAAAAAGAAAGAAAGAAAGACTAGTTAGAAAGAAAGAAAGAAAGATGGATTACTTAGAAAGAAAGAAAGATTAGTTAGAAAGAATGAAAGAAAGAAAGATTAGTTAGAAAGAAAGAAAGATTAGTTAGAAAGAAGGATTAGTTACAAAAGAAAGAAAGATTAGTTAGAAAGAAAGAAAGATTAGTTAGAAAGAAAGAAAGATTAGTTAGTTAGAAAGATAGATCAGTAAGAAAGAAAGAAAAAGAAAGATTAGTTAGAAAGAAAGATAGATAGATTAGTTAAAAAGAAAGATAGATAGATTAGTTAGAAAGAAAGATAGATAGATTAGTTAAAAAGAAAGAAAGATAGATTAGTTAGAAAGAAAGAAAGATGGATTACTTAGAAAGAAAGAAAGATTAGTTAGAAAGAATGAAAGAAAGATTAGTTAGAGAGAAAGAAAGATGGATTAGTCAGAAAGAAAGAATGATGGATTAGTTAGAAAGAAAGAAAGAAAGAAAGAAAGAAAGAAAGAAAGAAAGAAAGAAAGAAAGAAAGAAAGAAAGAAAGAAAGAAAGAAGGAAGGATTAGTTAGAAAGAAAGAAAAGATCAGTTAGAAAGAAATAAAGAAAGATTAGTTAGAAAGACAGAAAGAAAGATAAGATAGAAAGAAAGATAGATCAGTAAGAAAGAAAGAAAGAAAGAGAAAGAAAGAGATTAGTTGGAAAGAAAGAAAGAAAAAGAAAGAAAGATTAGGTAAAAAGAAAGAAAGATAATTAGAAAGAAATAAAGAAAGATTAGTTAGAAAGACAGAAAGAAAGATAGATCAGTAAGAAAGAAAGAAGGATGGATTAGTTAGAAGGAAAGAAAGAAAGAAAGAAAGAAAGAAAGAAAGAAAGAAAGAAAGAAAGAAAGAAAGAAAGAAAGAAAGAAAGAAAGATTAGTTAGAAAGAAAGAAAAGATTAGTTAGAAAGAAATAAAGATAGATAGATAGATAGATAGATAGATAGATAGATAGATAGAAAGATAGATAGATATATCAGTTAGAAAGATAGATAGATAGATTAGTTAGAAAGATAGATAGATAGATTATTTAGAAAGATAGATAGATAGATAGATAGATAGATAGAGATAGATAGATAGATAGATAGATAGATAGATAGATAGATTAGTTAGAAAGATAAATAGATTAGTTAGAAAGAAAGATCGATAGATAGATAGATTATTTAGAAAGATAGATAGATTAGTTAGATAGATAGATAGAAAGATAGATAGATAGTTTAGTTAGAAAGATAGATATAGATAGATAGATTAGTTAGAAAGATAGATAGATAGATATATTAGTTAGAAAGATAGATAGATAGATAGATTAGTTAGAAAGATAGATAGATAGATTATTTAGAAAGATAGATAGATAGATAGATAGAGATAGATAGATAGATAGATAGATAGATAGATAGATAGATAGATAGATAGATTAGTAAGAAAGATAAATAGATTAGTTAGAAAGAAAGATCGATAGATAGATAGATTAGTTAGAAAGATAGATAGATTAGTTAGATAGATAGATTATTTAGAAAGATAGATAGATAGATAGATAGATAGATAGATAGAGATAGATAGATAGATAGATAGATAGATAGATAGATAGATAGATAGATAGATAGATAGATAGATTAGTTAGAAATATAAATAGATTAGTTAGAAAGAAAGATCGATAGATAGATAGATTAGTTAGATAGATAGATAGATAGATAGATAGATAGATAGATAGATAGATATTAGTACATTGAATGGTAGTTTAATTGAGTCTAGGGCTTCAGGGAGTTTAGATTTGAGTTTTTATGTTGTGCACTACTGGGCCACCGTAGCCTTGGCTCATTTTGAACATGCTGCAATGAAAGTCTATGGGAATTTTATGATATTTAATATTAATTTTTAAGAAAACTGTAAGTCCGATCAGTTAGAAAAGATATAGCACACCGAGTCAGAACAGTTTGAGTGTCCGTGCCGAGTTTGGAGTATGTGGAGTTAAAGCTCTAGGAGGAGTTAGAGTTGTAAATTTGAGTAAGAAGAATAATAATAATAATAATAATAAGTTTAAATAGGATTTCAGTAAGTTGGCTCTCCAAGCCAACTTAACTAGAAAAAAGTTTGATGAGACAAACTTTAAGTTGGCTTGAAAAAAGCCAGACCAGAGAGTTTGAAGAAGTTTAAAATAGTTTGAAGTTTGATAGATGGATTAGTTAGAAAGAAAGAAGAAAGTTTAGTTAGAAAGAAAGAAGAAAGATTAGTTAAAAAGAATGAAAGAAAGATTAGTTAGAAAGAAAGAAAGAAGAAAGAAAGATTAGTTAGAAAGAAAGAAAGATGGATTAGTTAGAAAGAAAGAAAGATGGATTAGTCAGAAAGAAAGAAGGATGGATTAGTTAGAAAGAATGAAAGAAAGATTAGTTAGAAAGAAAGAAAAGATTAGTTAGAAAGAAAAAAAGAAAGATTAGTTAGAAAGAAAGATAGATCAGTAAGAAAGAAAGAAAGAGATTAGTTGGAAAGAAAGAAAGAAAAAAGAAAGAAAGATTAGGTAAAAAGAAAGAAAGATTAGGTAAAAAGAAAGAAAGATTAGGTAAAAAGAAAGAAAGATTAGTTATAAAGAAAGAAAGATTAGTTAGAAAAAGGAAAGATAAGATAGAAAGAAAGATAGATCAGTAAGAAAGAAAGACATTAGTTGGAAAGAAAGAAACAAAAAAGAAAGATGGATTATTTATAAAGAGAGATAGATTAATTATAAAGAAAGAACGAAAGATAATTAGTTAGAAAGAAAAAAAGAAAGATTAGTTAGAAAGAAAGAAAGATAGATTAGTTAGAAAGAAAGAAAGATTAGTTAGAAAGAAAGAAAGAAAATTAGTTAGAAAGAAAGAAAGAAAGAAAGAAAGAAAGAAAGAAAGAAAGAAAGAAAAGATGATCAGTTAGAAAGAAAGATTAGTTAGTTAGAAAGAAAGATAGATCATTAAGAAAGAAAGATTAGTTAGAAAGAAAGAAAGAAAAATTAGTTAGAAAGAAAGAAAGATTAGTTACAAAAAGAAAGATTAGTTAGAAAGAAAGAAAGATTAGTTAGTTAGAAAGATAGATCAGAAAGAAAGAAAGAAAGAAAGATTAGTTAGAAAGAAAGAAAGAAGGATTATTTAGAGAGAAAGATAGATAGATAGATAGATTAGTTAAAAAGAAAGAAAGATAGATAGATTAGTTAAAAAGAAAGAAAGATAGATAGATTAGTCAGAAAGAAAGATAGATATATTAGTTAAAAAGAAAGAAAGATAGATTAGTTAGAAAGAAAGAAAGACTAGTTAGAAAGAAAGAAAGAAAGATGGATTACTTAGAAAGAAAGAAAGATTAGTTAGAAAGAATGAAAGAAAGAAAGATTAGTTAGAAAGAAAGAAAGAAAATTAGTTAGAAAGAAAGAAAGAAAGAAAGAAAGAAAGAAAGAAAGAAAAGATGATCAGTTAGAAAGAAAGATTAGTTAGTTAGAAAGAAAGATAGATCAGTAAGAAAAAAAGAAAGAAAGAAAGAAAGATTAGTTAGAAAGAAAGAAAGATTAGTTAGAAAGAAAGAAAGAAGGATTAGTTAGAAAGAAAGATAGATAGATTAGTTAAAAAGAAAGAAAGATAGATAGATTAGTTAGAAAGAAAGATAGATAGATTAGTTAAAAAGAAAGAAAGATAGATTAGTTAGAAAGAAAGAAAGACTAGTTAGAAAGAAAGAAAGAAAGATGGATTACTTAGAAAGAAAGAAAGATTAGTTAGAAAGAAAGAAAGAAAGAAAGAAAGAAAGAAAGAAAAGATGATCAGTTAGAAAGAAAGATTAGTTAGTTAGAAAGAAAGAAAGAAAAATTAGTTAGAAAGAAAGAAAGAAAGAAATATTAGTTAGTGAGAAAGAAAGATTAGTTACAAAAGAAAGAAAGATTAGTTAGAAAGAAAGAAAGATTAGTTAGTTCGAAAGATAGATCAGTACGAAAGAAAGAATGATTAGTTAGAAAGAAAGGATTAGTTAGAAAGAAAGAAGGATAGATAGATTAGTTAAAAAGAAAGAAAGATTAGTTAGAAAGAAAGAAAGAAAGAAAGATTAGTTAGAAAAAAGAAAAGATTAATTAGAAAGAAATAAAGAAAGATTAGTTAGAAAGACAGAAAGAAAGATAAGATAGAAAGAAAGATAGATCAGTAAGAAAGAAAGAAAGAGATTAGTTGGAAAGAAAGAAAGAAAAAGAAAGAAAGATTAGGCAAAAGAAAGAATGATTAATTATAAAGAAAGAAAGAAAGAAAGATAATTAGAAAGACAGAAAGAAAGATTAGTTAGAAAAAAGAAAGATAATATAGAAAGAAAGATAGATCAGTAAGAAAGAAAGAAGGATGGATTAGTTAGAAAGAAAGATAGATAGATTAGTTAAAAAGAAAGAAAGATAGATTAGTTAGAAAGAAAGAAAGACTAGTTAGAAAGAAAGAAAGAAAGATGGATTACTTAGAAAGAAAGAAAGATTAGTTAGAAAGAAAGAAAGAAAGAAAGAAAGAAAGAAAGAAAGAAAGAAAGAAAGAAAGAAAGAAAGAAAGAAAAGATGATCAGTTAGAAAGAAAGATTAGTTAGTTAGAAAGAAAGAAAGAAAAATTAGTTAGAAAGAAAGAAAGAAATATTAGTTAGTAAGAAAGAAATATTAGCTAGAAAGAAAGAAAGAAAGAAAGAAAGAAAGAAAGAAAGAAAGAAAGAAGAAAGATTAGTTAGAAAGAGAGAAAGAAAGAAAGAAGAAAGATTAGTTAGAAAGAAAGAAAGAAGAAAGATTAGTTAGAAAGAAAGAAAGAAAGAAAGAAAGAAAGAAAGAAAGAAAGAAAGAAAGAAAGAAAGAAAGAAAGAAAGAAGAAAGATTAGTTAGAAAGATTAGTTAGAAAGAAAGAAAGAAGAAAGATTAGTTAGAAAGAAAGAAAGAAAGATTAGTTAGAAAGTAAGAAAGAAAGAAAGAAAGAAAGAAAGAAAGAAAGAACGAAAGAAAGAAAGAAGAAAGATTAGTTAGAAAGAAAGAAAGAAAGAAAGAAAGAAGAAAGATTAATTAGAAAGAAAGAAAGATTAGTTAGAAAGAAAGAAAGAAAGAAAGAAAGAAAGAAAGAAAGAAAGAAAGAAAGAAAGAAGAAAGATTAGTTAGAAAGAAAGACAGATTAGTTAGAAAGAAAGAAAGAAAGAAGAAAGATTAGTTAGAAAGAGAGAAAGAAAGAAAGAAAGAAAGAAAGAAGAAAGATTAGTTAGAAAGAAAGAAAGAAAGATAAGTTAGAAAGTAAGAAAGAAAGAAAGATTAGTTAGAAAGAAAGAAAGAAAGAAAGATTAGTTAGAAAGAAAGAAAGATTAGTTAGAAAGAAAGAAAGAAAGAAAGAAAGAAAGAAAGAAGATTAGTTAGAAAGAAAGAAAGAAAGAAAGAAAGAAAGAAAGAAAGAAAGAAAGATTAGTTAGAAAGAAAGAAAGAAAGAAATATTAGGAAGAAAGAAAGAAAGAAAGAAAGAAAGAAAGAAGAAAGATTAGTTAGAAAGAAAGAAAGAAAGAAATAAAGAAAGAAAGAAAGAAAAAAGAAAGAAATATTAGGAAGAAAGAAAGATTAGTTAGAAAGATAGAAAGAAAGAAAGAAAGAAAGAAAGAAGATTAGTTAGAAAGGAAGAAAGAAAGAAAGAAAGAAAGAAAGAAAGAAAGAAAGAAAGAAAGAAAGAAAGAAGAAAGATTAGTTAGAAAGAAAGAAAGAAAGAAAGGAAGAAAGAAGAAAGAGAGAAGAAAGAAAGAAAGAAAGAAAGAAGAAAGAGAGAAGAAAGATTAGTTAGAAAGAACGAAAGAAAGAAAGAAAGAAAGATTAGTTAGAAAGAAAGAAAGAAAGAAGGATTAGTTAGAAAGAAAGATAGATCAGTAAGAAAGAAAGATTAGTTAGAAAGAAAGAAAGATTAGTTAGAAAGAAAGAAAGATTAGTTACAAAAGAAAGAAAGATTAGTTAGAAAGAAAGAAAGATTAGGTAGAAAGAAAGAAAGATTAGTTAGTTAGAAAGATAGATCAGTAAGAAAGAAAGAAAGAAAGAAAGAAAGATTAGTTAGAAAGAAAGATTAGTTAGAAAGAAAGATAGATAGATTAGTTAAAAAGAAAGAAAGATAGATAGATTAGTTAAAAAGAAAGATAGATAGATTAGTTAGAAAGAAAGATAGATAGATAGATTAGTTAAAAAGAAAGAAAGATAGATTAGTTAGAAAGAAAGAAAGATGGATTACTTAGAAAGAAAGAAAGATTAGTTAGAAAGAATGAAAGAAAGATTAGTTAGAAAGAAAGAAAGAAAAGATCAGTTAGAAAGAAATAAAGAAAGATTAGTTAGAAAGACAGAAAGAAAAATAAGATAGAAAGAAAGATAGATCAGTAAGAAAGAAAGAAAGAAAGAGATTAGTTGGAAAGAAAGAAAAAGAAAGAAAGATTAGGTAAAAAGAAAGAAAGATTAATTATAAAGAAAGAAAGAAAGAAAGATAATTAGAAAGAAAGAAAGAAAGATTAGTTAGAAAAAAAGAAAAGATTAGTTAGAAAGAAATAAAGAAAGATTAGTTAGAAAGACAGAAAGAAAGATAGATCAGTAAGAAAGAAAGAAGGATGGATTAGTTAGAAAGAAAGAAAGAAAGAAAGAAAGAAAGAAAGAAAGAAAGAAAGAAAGAAAGAAAGAAAGAAAGATTAGTTAGAAAGATAGATAGATAGATAGATAGAGATAGAGAGATAGATAGATAGATAGATAGATAGATAGATAGATAGATAGATAGATAGATAGATAGATAGATAGATAGATAGATAGATTAGTTAGATAAATAGATTAGTTAGAAAGAAAGATCGATAGATAGATAGATAGATTAGTTAGAAAGATAGATAGATTAGTTAGAAAGAAAGATCGATAGATAGATAGATAGATTAGTTAGAAAGATAGATAGATAGATAGAGATAGATAGATAGATAGAGATAGATAGATAGATTATTTAGAAAGATAGATAGATAGATAGAGATAGATAGATAGATTAGTTAGAAAGATAAATAGATTAGTTAGAAAGAAAGATCGATAGATAGATAGATAGATTAGTTAGAAAGATAGATAGATTAGATAGATAGATAGATAGATAGATAGATAGATAGATAGATAGATAGATAGATAGATAGATAGATAGATAGATATTAGTACATTGAATGGTAGTTTAATTGAGTCTAGGGCTTCAGGGAGTTTAGATTTGAGTTTTTATGTTGTGCACTACTGGGCCACCGTAGCCTTGGCTCATTTTGAACATGCTGCAATGAAAGTCTATGGGAATTTTATGATGTTTAATATTAATTTTTAAGAAAACTGTAAGTCCGATCAGTTAGAAAAGATATAGCACACCGAGTCAGAACAGTTTGAGTGTCTGTGCCGAGTTTGGAGTATGTGGAGTTAAAGCTCTAGGAGGAGTTAGAGTTGTAAATTTGAGTAAGAAGAATAATAATAATAACTAGAAAAAGTTCGTCGAGACAAACTTTAAGTTGGCTTGTGAAAGTTTGGACCGCAAAGTTTGAAGAAGTTTAAAGTAGTTTGAAGTTTAAATTAGTTTAAAGTTTAAATTAGTTTGAAGTTTAAATTAGTTTAAAGTAGTTTATAGTTTAACTTAGTTTAAAGTTTAAAATAGTTTAAATTAATTTAAAGTTTAAATTAGTTTGAATTTTAAAGTAGTTTGAAGTTTAAATTAGTTTGAAAGTTAAAGTAGTTTAAAGTTTAAATTAGTTTGAATTTTAAAGTAGTTTGAAGTTTAAATTAGTTTAAAGTAGTTTCAAGTTTTAAATAGTTTAAAGTTCAAAGTAGTTTAAAGGTTAAAGTATAGTTTCAAGTAATTAAATGTTGCAAGGGTGTTTCTAGTGGGTTGCTAGGTGGTTTCTAAGGTATTTTGAGTGGTTGCTAGGGTGTTCTGGGTGGTTGCTAGGGTGTTCTAGGGTATTTTAGGTGGTTGCTAGGGTGTTGTCAGGGTGTTCTAAGGTATTTTGGGTGGTTGCTATGGTGTTGCTATGGTGTTCTAAGGTATTTTGGGTGGTTGCTAGGGTGTTGCTAGGGTGTTCTAAGGTATTTTTGGTGGTTGCTAGGGTGTTCTAAGGTATTTTGGGTGGTTGCTATGGTGTTGCTAGGGTGTTCTAAGGTATTTTGGGTGGTTGCTAGGGTGTTGCTAGGATGTTCTGAGGTATTTCGGGTGGTTGCTAGGGTGTTCTAAGGTATTTTTGGTGGTTGCTAGGGTGTTCTAAGGTATTTTGGGTGGTTGCTATGGTGTTGCTAGGGTGTTCTAAGGTATTTTGGGTGGTTGCTAGGGTGCTGCTAGGATGTTCTGAGGTATTTCGGGTGGTTGCTAGGGTGTTGCTAGGGTGTTCTAAGGTATTTTGGGTGGTTGCTATGGTGTTGCTATGGTGTTCTAAGGTATTTTGGGTGGTTGCTAGGGTGTTGCTAGGATGTTTTGAGGTATTTTGGGTGGTTGCTAGGGTGTTGCTAGGGTGTTCTAAGGTATTTTTGGTGGATGCTAGGGTGTTGCTAGGGTGTTCTAAGGTATTTTGGGTGGTTGCTAGGGTGTTGCTAGGGTGTTATAAGGCATTTTGGGTGGTTGCTAGGGTGTTGTTAGGGTGTTCTAAGGTATTTTGGGTGGTTGCTATGGTGTTGCTATGGTGTTCTAAGGTATTTTGGGTGGTTGCTAGGGTGTTGCTAGGATGTTCTGAGGTATTTCGGGTGGTTGCTAGGGTGTTGTAAGGTATTTTTGGTGGTTGCTAGGGTGTTGCTAGGGTGTTCTAAGGTATTTTGGGTGGTTGCTATGGTGTTGCTAGGGTGTTCTAAGGTATTTTGGGTGGTTGCTAGGGTGTTGCTAGGATGTTCTGAGGTATTTCGGGTGGTTGCTAGGGTGTTCTAAGGTATTTTTGGTGGTTGCTAGGGTGTTCTAAGGTATTTTGGGTGGTTGCTATGGTGTTGCTAGGGTGTTCTAAGGTATTTTGGGTGGTTGCTAGGGTGCTGCTAGGATGTTCTGAGGTATTTCGGGTGGTTGCTAGGGTGTTGCTAGGGTGTTCTAAGGTATTTTGGGTGGTTGCTATGGTGTTGCTATGGTGTTCTAAGGTATTTTGGGTGGTTGCTAGGGTGTTGCTAGGATGTTTTGAGGTATTTTGGGTGGTTGCTAGGGTGTTGCTAGGGTGTTCTAAGGTATTTTTGGTGGATGCTAGGGTGTTGCTAGGGTGTTCTAAGGTATTTTGGGTGGTTGCTAGGGTGTTGCTAGGGTGTTATAAGGCATTTTGGGTGGTTGCTAGGGTGTTGTTAGGGTGTTCTAAGGTATTTTGGGTGGTTGCTATGGTGTTGCTATGGTGTTCTAAGGTATTTTGGGTGGTTGCTAGGGTGTTGCTAGGATGTTCTGAGGTATTTCGGGTGGTTGCTAGGGTGTTGTAAGGTATTTTTGGTGGTTGCTAGGGTGTTGCTAGGGTGTTCTAAGGTATTTTGGGTGGTTGCTATGGTGTTGCTATGGTGTTCTAATGTATTTTGGGTGGTTGCTAGTGTGTTCTAAGGTATTTTGGGTGGTTGCTAGGGTGTTGCTAGGGTGTTATAAGGCATTTTGGGTGGTTGCTAGGGTGTTCTAAGGTATTTTGGGCGGTTGCTAGGGTGTTCTGGGTGGTTGCTAGGGTGTTCTAAAGTATATTATGTGGTTGCTAGGGTGTTCTAAGGTATTGTGGGTGGTTGCTATGGTGTTGCTAGGGTGTTATAAGGCATTTTGGGTGGTTGCTAGGGTGTTCTAAGGTATTTTGGGCGGTTGCTAGGGTGTTCTGGGTGGTTGCTAGGGTGTTCTAAGGTATATTATGTGGTTGCTAGGGTGTTCTAAGGTATTTTGGGTGGTTGCTATGGTGTTGCTATGGTGTTCTAATGTATTTTGGGTGGTTGCTAGGGTGTTCTAAGGTATTTTGGGTGGTTGCTAGGGTGTTGCTAGGGTGTTATAAGGCATTTTGGGTGGTTGCTAGGGTGTTCTAAGGTATTTTGGGCGGTTGCTAGGGTGTTCTGGGTGGTTGCTAGGGTGTTCTAAGGTATTTTTGGTGGTTGCTAGGGTGTTGCTAGGGTGTTATAAGGCATTTTGGGTGGTTGCTAGGGTGTTCTAAGGTATTTTGGGCGGTTGCTAGGGTGTTCTGGGTGGTTGCTAGGGTGTTCTAAGGTATATTATGTGGTTGCTAGGGTGTTCTAAGGTATTGTGGGTGGTTGCTATGGTGTTGCTAGGGTGTTCTAAGGTATTTCAGTTGGTTTCTAGGGTGTTCTGGGTGGTTGCTATGCAGTTGCTAGAGTGTTCTGGGTGTTTGCTATGGTGAACTATTTATGAGTTTAAAAGTTCATAAGTGTATGAATTCATGAGAGTTCATACGTGTATGAATTAATGCATTTATAAGTTCATGAGTTTATAAGTGTATGAATTTATGAGTTTAGAGTTTATAAGTTTAAATGAGTAAGAGTTCAGAGTTTATTCATTTATGAGTTTGAGTTCATAAGTGTATGAATTCATGAGTTTATAAGTGTATGAGTTTATAAGTGTACGAGTTTATGAGTTTAAAGTTTAAATTAGTTTGAAGTTTAAAGTTTAAATAAGTTTGAAGTTTAAAGTTTAAATAAGTTTCAAGTTTAAATTAGTTTGAAGTTTAAAGTTTAATTTAGTTTGAAGTTTAATTTAGTTTAAAGTAGATAGATAGATAGATGGATAAGTGTCATAGATAGATGAGTTTATTAGTTTGAATGAGTCTCAATGGCTCATATAGTATATAGAATGGCAGTTTGATTCAGTCTAGGGTTTCAAGGGATTTACATTTGAATTTTTGACAGTTGGGGAGTTTGAAAATCTGAAGATTCCGCAATGTAAAGTCAATGGGAGTTTTTTCCGAGTTTGATCGTAGTTTTTAGGAAAACCGTAAGTCCGATCAGTTAGAAAAGATATAGCAACTAACTTCAGACCAGTCCAAAGGTCTAGTCTGAGTTTGGAGTTTGTAGAGTTAAAGCTCTAGGAGGAGTAGCAGTCAACAGTTTTCTAAGAAGAATAATAATAATAATAATAATAAGTTTAAGTACAATATCAGTAAGTTGGCTCTCCAAGCCAACTTAATAATAATAATAATAAGTTTAAATAGGATTTCAGTAAGTTGGCTCTCCAAGCCAACTTAATAATAATAAGTTTAAATAGGATTTCAGTAAGTTGGCTCTCCAAGCCAACTTAATAATAATAATAATAATAAGTTTAAATAGGATTTCAGTAAGTTGGCTCTCCAAGCCAACTTAATAATAATAATAATAATAATAAGCTTAAATAGGATTTAAAATAAAAAAAATAAAAATAAACACAAATAAAAAAACACACACACACAATGGGCAAAACGAAACTTTACATTCAAAACAATGTTATTTCTTCTCAAAATGGTATTTTGTTTTCAAATGACACACACAAACCATCATATGAATAGACATTTATAAGAACCAGTTGAACACTGATGTGCTCAATGTAAAACACTATGATGAATGGAAAACACTTCTTTTCCATTCAACATAATGACTTAGCCCTTTTTTTGTTCAGTGTTACACTTACTAAAGACAGTACATACATAAGTGTGTTGTAAAATATTTGAGAATATTGTTTTTATACTCAGAACACACAGTAACAAATATATTTTATTTTTCCCACAAAAACAATGAACAGAGTGTGCATCCCATTCCCAACCAACACAAAGTTGCACATACACTACATACAAAACAACAGAAGAATTTACTTTACACAGTTACAGTAAAAAAAAAAAACAACAACTATGCTGCATCCTCTCTTCTGTTGCGGTCTGGCCACAGCACCTCATCCACATCACAAGCAATGTTTTCCCTGGCCAAGCAGCGGGGGAAATATCGCCTAGCATGGCGATTCCAGCCATGAAAAGCATCAGCTCCTATATCTCCACATGCGTCCTCCATAGCTTGGAGAAGAGGTATACGCGTTTGTGGATTTCGGTCATACACTTTCCATCTCCAGGCAGAAAAAAATTCCTCAATAGGATTGAGGAATGGAGAATATGGAGGGAGATAAACAACTAAAAAGCGTGGGTGGGAAGTGAACCAGTTACGAACCAGAGCGGCCCTGTGGAAACTTACGTTGTCCCAAATGACAACGTACCTGAGCTGCTCTGGGCCATCTACCTGATCTGGTGGAATGAGTGTGTTGTGTAGGGTGTCCAAGAATGTGATCAGATGGGCGGTGTTGTAGGGGCCAAGGGTAGCATGGTGATGGATGACGCCGTGGTGGGTAATCGCTGCACACATTGTGATGTTCCCTCCGCGCTGACCAGGGACTTCAACAATGGCACGCTGGCCGATGATATTCCTTCCCCTCTTTCGTCTTTTTGTGAGGTTGAACCCAACCTCATCAATGAAGATGAACTGGTGCTCCACTGCAGCCACCTCTAGCTCAAGGACTCTCTGAAACGCAGTATGACAATATCAGAAATAGACATGTAGTGGTCACTATTGTGAAGCACAATCATTATGATTACAATATTGAAATATGTATAATTTACTGTATACAGTGTTGAGAGTATGCATCAATTGTGGGACTCACTTCCACATAGTTATATCGCAATTCTTTGACTCTTTCTGAATTGCGTTCAAATGGCACCCTGTAGACCTGCTTCATCCTGAGATGATTTCTGCGCAAGACACGGTCCAGTGTTGATTAGCTTACCCTATCAATATTTTGAAATATGTCATTGTTTTCTATTATTTTTCTTTGTATTTGCTGTAATGTTATGGCGTTGTTTTCTAGGACCATGTTTATGACTTCAGTTTCCTGTTCAGGAGACAGAACACGTTCCTGACCACCTTGTGTTGGTAATCTTGCAGTTCTGCCAAACAAATAGTAAAATACTGTAAATACAATACATTTCCTAAATACTTGAAACATACTTTACAGTATTTTTACAGTCCTACAGAACAGTCCACAGGCAATACTGTACTACTGTACTCATTGAGTACTGTATTGATATGCAGTACTGCAATTTTCTAGTGAGAGATTTCTTACCTATTCTCATTTCGGAAAGTCCGGATGATGGATGCTACAGTGTACCTGCTCAGATTTGGCTGCACTCTTTGCCCAGCCTCCCTCATTGTTAGACCACGGTTGACCACATGATCAACCAAAGTGGCTCGGATCTCATCAGAGATTACGGTCCTTGGCCTTCCTCGTCCTCGTCCTCTTCCTCGTCCTCCTCCTCCTCTTACTCTCACTCCTCTGGCTCTGCCTCTGTTTCCAATGTTGGCACCCATTGCTCCATTGAAGAGCTCACCTGTTGCCCTTTTATGCTAAAGCTCTGATTGCTAATTGTAAAATAGTGTGACGGGTGTTTGCCCTTGTGATAAGTCAGTGTGCATATTTGAATGGCAGTGTGTTCCTTGTGAAAACAAGATATTTTCTGCATGAAAATTGTGCCAAAAGCAGAGAATTGTGTGTAGTGTTTTGAAAAAAGTGTATTTTAGAACTGCAATTTGAGTGTAGGGCAGGAATTATGCTTGTAGTTTAGCAGAATTGGTTCAGGGGGTTGGTGAATGAGTTACATGTTGTGGTCATTGTGTCTCAAGTACCAGAAAATGTGTGTAAACAATCGAGAAAAACTGTAAATTCAAGTAATGATGCAATCCTTTAAATCTTAACTTTGAGTGCAACAGAATTAAATGGATGTAAAATTATTATCATGTCACATTCGCATGGCAGAAAAGACAGTAACACCAATGACACAACGAATCACCAATAAGACCATAATTAGATGAGACTAAATTGTTACATTTGGCATACAATCTAAATGAATAGCTTTGAATAAAGTTTCTTTAAATGGGGGTCATCGGGGTTGTCCCATAAGAAAAGTGACAGTGACAATTTTCACGAAATTTAATTTACAAAATGGATGATACAAGATGGCAAACCACATCTTGTCAACCGTAGTATAATAACCAAATTACAGTTTTTCTCAAATGCTAAAACACATTTCACAAACGTTTCCTCCATGTTCCCCAATGTCTAAACACAACACCCTTTTCTAAAGCTACATAAACACAACCACACCTTCTCACTTCAAAACGTCTCGGTTACGTATGTAACCCTAGTTCCCTGATAGGGAACGAGACGCTGCGTCGAACGCTGCGGGAACGCCTCTGCGTTGTGCGTCATGAAGCACGTATGGAATCAGCCCAATGGAGAGATGAAACGTCATAGGCGGGTGACGTCATCGACCAGGAAACTATAAAGCACCCCAAAAACATAAGCGCAGTAGCTTCTGATAGGCCTGAAGGAAGCGCTAACGGGAGTGCCGGGAGTATGGCGGAACGACGCAGCGTCTCGTTCCCTATCAGGGAACTAGGGTTACATACGTAACCGAGACGTTCCCTTTCAAGGGAACTCGAGCTGCGTC
Organism: Tiaroga cobitis; assembly: GCA_030578255.1. Classification (NCBI taxonomy): domain Eukaryota; kingdom Metazoa; phylum Chordata; class Actinopteri; order Cypriniformes; family Leuciscidae; genus Tiaroga; species Tiaroga cobitis. The sequence goes on from CM060612.1 coordinate 5,588,378, forward strand.
GAACGCTGCGGGAACGCGAATACCCACGTCGCCATAGGACCAAATGACCGCCATGTGAGAACTAGCGCACAGAGGACGAGAGCACTTGTGCCCCAGGGGTAGAACTTAAGTCTAGGTCATAGAACTTAATAAAAGTATGCGGTGAAGACCATCCAGCCGCATCACAAACGTCACTCAGGGAAACCCCCGACAATAGAGCTTTGGAAGCAGCCATACTCCTAGTAGAGTGGGCTCGAACAGCCAAAGGTGAAGGCTGACCAGCCGACTCATAAGCAAGTGAGATAGCCTCGACCACCCACTTGCTCATTCTCTGTTTAGACGCAGGGCACCCTTTCCTGGATGGCCCGAAACATACAAATAGTTGTTCTGATTTCCTCCACAGGGCAGCTCTGTGGACATAAGCGTCTAACGCCCTAACAGGGCAGAGTAAATTTAGTTTCTCCTGGTCCGATGACATAAATGGAGGAGGACAGAAAGCCTGCAGAACCGTAGGTCTAACAACATTAGTAGGGACCTTGGGAACGTAACCTGGTCTAGGATGCAGAAAAGCCTTAACCATGCCAGGCGAAAATTCCAGGCACGAGGGTGACACCGACAGAGCCTGCAAATCTCCGATTCTTTTTAATGAGGAGATAGCAAGTAAAAAGATAGTTTTAAAAGTGAGAAACTTCTCAGGAACTTCTTCGATAGGTTCAAAAGGAGCTAGGGAAAGACCTTCCAATACAATGGCCAGATCCCAGGTCGGCACCCTCGTACGAACTGCTGGCCTCAGCCTCAAAGTGCCACGGAGGAAACGAGTTACAAGCGGGTGTCTCCCAAGAGAAACTCCACTGAAAGGGACGTGGTAAGCAGCTAGTGCCGCCACATACACCTTTAGTGTGGAGGGGGATAACCCTGTGGAGAAGCGCTCCTGCAGGAACTCCAGCACTGCACCCACTGGGCAGTTAACTGGGTCCTGCAGGTGTTCTCCACACCAAGAAGTGAAAAGTTTCCACTTCAAGGCATAAAGCTTCCTCGTGGATGGAGCTCTGGAGTGAAGAATGGTCTCAACAACCTCGGTTGAGAGACCAGACTCTATGAGCTGGGCCCCCTCAGAGGCCAAGCCCACAGTTTCCACAATTCTGGGCGGGGGTGACATATCGTGCCACCCGCCTGAGAGAGTAGATCCCTCCTGACCGGGAGCTCCAAGGGAGAGCCGTCCAGGAGAGAAATCAGGTCCGCAAACCATACTCGGGCCGGCCAAAACGGGGCTACTAATAGTAGGCTGACCCCGTCCCGGCGAACCCTCTCCAGAACTCCTGGTAGCAGAGCAATCGGGGGAAAGGCGTACAGGCGTGACCTCGGCCACGGCTGCACCATAGCATCCAACCCCAGGGGGGCTGGATGACTGATGGAGAACCACAGATGACAATGCGTGGTCTCCCTGGAAGCGAATAGGTCCACCTCGGCGCGACCGAAACTCAACCAAAGGAGCTCCACCACCTCGGGGTGGAGTCTCCATTCCCCTGGCCTCGGCCCCTGCCTCGACAGGGAGTCCGCTACCACATTTAAATACCCGGGAAGATACATTGCTCTCAGTGATAGTAGCTTCCCCTGGGACCACAGGAGGATCTGACGGGCCAACTTGTAAAGCCGGCGAGACCGCAGGCCCCCCTGATGATTTATATAAGAGACCACCGACGTGTTGTCTGATTGAACTAACACATGATGGCCCCTCAGGTCTGCTAAGAAGTGTTTCAGAGCCTGAAACACAGCCAACATCTCTAGACAATTTATATGCCACGATAGATGATGGTCCTGCCACAGACCTTGGGCTGGGCGGCCACTCATGACCGCCCCCCACCCTGTGAGGGAAGCATCCGTCGTTAGCGTTATGCGACGACAAAGAGCCCCCAGCACAGTACCTTTGGATAGGAACCAAGTTTCTCTCCACATGACCAGAGCACGAAGGCAGCGCCGCGTGACTTTGAACGTGCGGAGCGGATTTCCCCTCGGGGAGAATCCCTTGGTCCTGAGCCACCACTGTAACGGTCTCATGTACAACAGGCCGCAAGGTATAACGTTGGACGCTGCTGCCATCAGACCCAACAGTCTCTGAAACTGCTTCACAGTGAGTAGCTGGCCTAGCTTTACTTGTTTCACAGCTGAGAGAATCGAAGCGATGCGGGTCGGAGAGAGCCGCGCCCGCATCGAGACCGAATCCCAAACGACACCCAGAAAAGTGGTCTTCTGAGAAGGAGATAGTACACTTTTCTTTGCGTTCAGCCTCAACCCCAACTTTCTGATATGAGCGAGGACGACATCTCGATGCCGAACCGCCATCTGCTCCGTCTGAGCCAAAATCAACCAATCGTCGATGTAATTGAGAATACGAATGCCCTGAAGCCTCAGAGGCACTAGTGCTGCATCCATGCATTTCGTGAAAGTGCGGGGTGATAAAGCTAGGCCAAACGGAAGAACCCTGTACTGGTACGCCTCGCCCCCGAAGGCGAACCTCAGGAACTTCCTGTGTTGTGGAAGGATGGAAATGTGGAAGTATGCGTCCTTTAGATCTATCGTGACAAACCAGTCCTCGGATCTGATTTGAGACACGATCTGCTTGATAGTGAGCATCTTGAATTTTAGCTTCCCTACCGAGCGATTCAATAGGCGCAGGTCTAAAATTGGACGCAACCCCCCATCCTTCTTTGGAACGATGAAATATCGGCTGTAATAACCTGACTCCAAACTGGGAGGAGGAACCCGTTCTATAGCCTCCTTTTGGAGGAGCGTTTTCACCTCTTGTTCCATTACCAGAGCCTGCTCGGGGCCTACCACTGTGTGCAGAACCCCTCTGAATTTTGGTGGACGACACCTGAACTGGATAGCATATCCTTTTTCTACTGTCTGCAGGACCCAATGAGATATTCTTGGAAGGCTTTTCCACTCTGCCAGAAAATCTACTAAGGGTACCAGTCTCTCGAGACTGGCCTCTGGTGTAACTTGAGCGGCAAACACAGCGCCCTGTAACGGCGCACCGGCAGGGAACGACTGGTTTGACTGCTGTGAGACCCTCCTCAGAGGGAGCGAGCGTCCCTCGGGAAAACGCTCGCTGGGACCGCCTACGCCCCGGCATGAAGGCGGGGTTGGCAGAACGGCCCCCTGAGGGCACCGAGGAAGAATGGGCACCGTAAAGAGAGGTGAACTCCTTTCCGCCTCGGTGGGGACCACCCTCAGCATCCTGAACGCCTCGGCGTCAGGACTTCTTCTTAGCTGAAGCCTTCTTAGACAATATCACTGTCCTCAGATCAGGTCTATTGCTAGAAGACTTCGGCTGAGAGTGCCGCGCCTGAGCCCACTGTCCAGCAGGGGGAGCACGAGACGCGACACTCTGCTTCTGCTGCGCCCTATGGGATGAGCTTGTAGACGGCCGGGGCTGCTCCCGCCCAGCAGCCCCAGGAACGTGAATTTTTAACGGGAGAAATTTTTTGAAAGCTGCAGCTTGTTTTTTCTCTTCCTGGAATTTGTCTATAACAGAATTAACAGCTTCGCCAAATAACCCCGATGGAGAGAGAGGAGCATCTAAAAGAAAAGCTTTTTCTTTCTCTTTCATATTTGTCTGATTTAACCAGAGATGTCTTTCTGCGGCCACCAGAGCTGCCATAGATCGACCCACTAGCTTGGCCGATTCTCTGGTGGCGCGCAGGGATAAATCAGCAGCCTGACGCAGTTCTCGAACTACGTCAGTACTGACTGCCTCACTCTCACTCACGTCCCTCAGCAGGTCAGCCTGGTATGCCTGCAAGATTGACATTGTATGCAGACATGACGCAGCCTGACCTGCAGCCGAATACGCTTTACCCACCAAAGCAGATGTATTTCTGAGGGGCTTGGTGGGTAATACCGGTGTTTTAAAAGATGACGCCGCCTCGGGGGAGAGATAGCTCGCGAGCGTCTCTTCCACGCGAGGCAAAGCGCCATAACCATATGATCTAGCCCCCATTATATTTGAATATGTTGATGTCTGGGGACTAAATATTCTATATGAAACCGGTTTCTTCCACGATCTCGACACCTCAGTGCGGAGATCGTGAAAGAACGGCAGACACTGGCGTGGAGGCTGAACACGTGAGGGCAAAAATCTTTCATCCAGTTTCGATTTTGACACAGACTCCTGTCTAATCACTGGCCATTCAATACTGAGTTTTTCAACAGCTCGTGTTAAAACCTCCATAAGCTCATCACTTTCGGGAGAATGAGGTGGCGAATCCTCAGTCTCTCCCTCCACACTAACAGCATCCAGCTCCTCAGAACTGGATAGCTGTAGTACGGGTGCCTCATCCTGAGCGGAAGAAACCGCAGCGCGTGCTTCCGAACCCAGGAATGAGGCACTGGATCTCACAGGTGAAGGGAGAGATAAGGCAGCGCCCGTCTCAACCCCCGCTGAGAGATCCATCTGCGATCCCCACGATAAGCGCCGCCGCTCTGCCTCGGCAGAAGCGGGACCCGAACCGCGGGGAGCGCGCACCGAACCGCTCTCCTCAAAGAGCGATCGGCGGGAGCGGAGCGTCCTTAACGGCAAACGCTCGCAATGCTCACAGTCTGCTCCCTCGAGAGCAAACTGGGCATGCTGAACTCCCAAACAAACAACACAAAGATCATGTGTATCCTCGCTCGTTAAATAACGCGAGCAGGGAGGAACACACTTTCTAAACTGCTGTTCGTCCGCCATAATCTCTCAATATATATATATATAGGATAAATTGTTTGTGTGGTGCAGGGTATGTAAGACAAACAATATCAGACAGGGACAGATTCACATGTAGCGCGACTGAAGGCACAGAAGCTACTGCGCTTATGTTTTTGGGGTGCTTTATAGTTTCCTGGTCGATGACGTCACCCGCCTATGACGTTTCATCTCTCCATTGGGCTGATTCCATACGTGCTTCATGACGCACAACGCAGAGGCGTTCCCGCAGCGTTCGACGCAGCTCGAGTTCCCTTGAAAGGGAACTCAAACTTTCACACCAAAAGAGCATCTCGAAGCTTTCAAAAATGCAAACACTACACACATCATTACACACTAAACAATTGAAAACACAATGCTCAATTTGTGAGAAGGTTCTTTGTTTCATAACTGCCAATGCATATTTTTAGAAACTTTACAGTAATGGATCTTCTTAGATCCCTGCAGAGGATTAGGCATTTAGATTTGTGAGTTTCACATAATCTATAGTAAATGCTGCATGTACACTAGGCCTACTGTAACACAACTCAATGCAAAAACAGAATCTATTGCACACAACAGTACTCTTGAAAACATGATCAGGGTGTGAAGTTTTTTTATTTAGTTTATTCACACCAAAATCACTGTGCGGCATCATGTCGCTGAGCTGCATCGGGCCACATCACCTCATCTACATCGCAGGCTATATTGTCTCTCACCGCGGGAAAAACGCCCTGGAATGGCGAATCCATCCTTGGAAGGCCTCCACTGGGATGTCAACACAGGCCAGCTCCATTGCCCTTAGGAGGTTCTCTCTAGTGTATGGTTGTCTGTCATAAACCTTCCATCTCCACGATGAGAAGAACTCCTCTATGGGGTTTAGGAAAGGGGAGTAGGGTGGCAGACAGACGTTTAAAAAGTGGTTACTGTTGGTGGTGAACCACTCTCTGATTTGGTTTGTTCTGTGGAAGCGTACATTGACCCAAATGATCACATAAATGTGATGTGCGGGCCCAGGAGGATGTCTTTTAGATCCTCTAGGAAGGTGAGGAGACGTTGGGTGTTGTAAGACCCCTCCAATCCAATTGGCCGCACAAAGAGTAATATTATATTGTACTGTGAACATGGATGTATACTTACTTGCACATACTCGTAACGTAGGTCTTTGTGTCGCGCAGAGTTGCGCTCAAAGGGAACCCTATAGACCTGTTTCATCCGCATCTTTTGGCGCCGGAGAACTCGGTCTATTATGGCCAAGCTGACATCATCAATGCTCTCAAAGTTGACATTATCGGCAATGACTTTGTCTCTGATCTCCCGGAGTCTGATGAGGTTGTTCTCATGAACCATATCCACAAAGAGGGTTTCTTGTGCCGCTGTAAATATGGCAACCGTCCCACCTCTATGTGGCCTCCTCCTCTCCCTTGTTGGCCTGCTCCTCTTCCTCCTCTGATTTGAGCTCCTCTTCCTCCTCTGATTTGAACTCCTCTTCCTCGTTGGCCTGCTCCTCTTCTTCCATGGCCAGCTCTTCTCCCTCCTCTGACTCGAATTCCTCTTCCCCTGACTCTGCCTTCATCCATTGTGTTTGTTTGGAATCTTCAGCAAACACTCTGAACTTGCTTTTATACATGTGGTCACAGCATTAGCAACAAGTGTCTTCAATTTTGAGTCGTTGTGTGTAATGAATGACGCCAGGTGTGTTCATTGTGTTCAAATATTGCTGACTGTGGCAAGCATTTTGCATTACATGAGCTTTCATTTGAGAATATGAGCAGAGTTCTTTTGCAACTTGTGTTTTAGCAAGGAAAAATGTGTTAAGATTTATGAGAACGGAGGATTGTGTTTTGTGAATTGTGTCTTCATGTGAAATGTGTTTATGATATTGGAAAATGATGGCTAGATTTAGTAAATGTGTTTAGACAACTGGTCATTTGGTTTAGAGGATTGGCTTTTGTGTTTTAGCATTTGAGAAAAACTGTAAGTAATTTAATCCATAACTATTCAATTTTATTATTCTTAAATATCATTTACATAATATATTTGATAGTTATGTATACATTATTGTATTTTAAATTTGGAAAAAACTTGTCATAGGCATTAAATTAAAGCCTTTTCCCTCTGACTGTGGGACCGAGCACATCAAAGTTTTTATTTTAAAATGTAAAGAAATTGTAGCCCTAAGTGTTTTTCAAGTGTGATATGCCTGTAAAGATAGGGACAGAAAAAGGACATTTCCATAGAATGACACAGAAATGATTTTGCATAAATTTAACCTAAGGTATTATTTTACTTAACAGCATCTGCTCAAACTTTACAATTTTAATGCAAAACTGTGCTTAGTCGTCTTAGATCTATTTTATACAAAGCTATGCATGCAGTATTTTGTCCATCGACACACACCAGCAAGCAGTATTCCTGTTACCGTAACTGTTTAGCCTTTTCCACTATCAAAACATTTCAAATGGCTGCATTCGACAATATACGGCTTATTACGGTAATTTCAGGCTTTCCGCCAGCAAATGACGCCAGTTTTCTGGCAGAGCGGGGTCGCGGAAGGATTTGAATGTTGAACAGAGAGATACGGAGCGCAACAGGATAGGGTGTTTTGGACAGCATAAATAATAAAATATAAAACAAACAAAAACATCGCGATTCAAGCGGTAGACAACAGGTGAGGCGTTTGGTATGATTTTTGATGAAACTTGGGAGGTGGATGGCCGTATACTCTTTCAAGTATCTTAGCATGTGGGGTATGTAAAGTTATGTAGGCTATTTGTTTATGAGTGCGCCGCGTATGAAAAAAGTATCCTAAATGAAAACTATGCAACTCCATGTCACACACAAAAATACTTGTGCATGTGCATCATAGTTAATTTTTCAACTTAAACGTGTTCGTTTTTATTTATTTATTACGATTTTTTCTCAATAAAATCTGTAATTTATTCAAGTTTCTATCATTTGTCTATTTAAATTAAACCATTTTAAACATTTACAAACACACACCACACACACACACACACTAATGACCAATAACAGTAATTTATTGAAAGTCATCTTTTTCTGAAAAGATAATTCCTAGCACTTGAAGATAGCACAATGGTTTATAATTTTACAGCCAAAACAAAATATGTGAAAATCACCCATTTTAGTTCTTCAGGTTCTAATGGGGGTATGTTGTATCTTTTAGAAATTTGCACACATTTTCAGAGACAAGATGTGTCTCTGTGGTCCATAAAACATCATAGGTAAAGTTTGTCTTGAGTGAATATTTAATTGTACACGTCTTAAGGTCTTCAGAAGTCATAACTTCAGGGTCAATGGGGCTCCTGAGAATAAGCTAAAAGACACTAGTTTTCCAATGTTACCTACCAAAAATCAAATCCTGTATAGAATTTGTTTTACGCTTTTTCAAAGGATAATCTTGTTCCCCTTCAGGGACTACCGCTGCGTGTAATCGCAGTGGGAACGCCCCAGCGTGACGCGTCTGAAGCATGAATGAAATCAGTCAATGGAGAGAATGAGCGTACGGCGAGTGACGTCATAGACCAGGAAGCTATAAATATCCCCTGAGCACACAACACGCCAGCTTTTTGTCACTTCAGCAGCTCTGTGCGTGTGTCTGAATCTGTCGATTGTGTTTGTCTGTTCTGTCAGGAGTTTATCACTATATATATATATATATAAAAAAAAAAACAATATGAGCGAGCAGTATAGGAAGTGTGTTCCCCCCTGTACTCGATACATCACGGGTGGGGATTCACACGAGTTATGTGTGGCTTGTTTGGGTGTTCAGCATGCCCAGTCGGCTCTTGAGGGAGTCGACTGTAAGCATTGCGAACGCTTTCCTCTTAGAACTCTGCGCTCGCGGCGATCGCTCTTCGAGGAGAGTGGTTTGCTGCGAGCTCCCCAAGGCTCGGGTCCCGCTTCTGTTGAGGCAGAGCGGCGGCGCTTGACTTGGGGTTCGCAGATGGATCTCACCGGCGATGTTGAGACGGGCCCCGCCCTATCTCAGCTTTCTCCGGCGGGATCCGGTGCCTCTCACCCGGCTTCGGAAGCACGCGCTGCGGCGGTTACTTCTGCCCAGGTGGAGGCATATGATGATGTTGAATTAAGATTATCCAGTTCTGAGGATCTGGATGTCGAAAGTTTTGCATCAGAGGAAACTAGTGTGACACATTATACTGCAAATGAAGAAGGTTTGATGGATGTGTTATCTCGGGCTGTTGAAAGGCTCAGTATCGAGTGGCCAGCTGATAGACAGGATTCTAAAATTAAAAGCAAACAAGATGATAGATTTCTGTCTGCACGACCTCAACCTTCTCGCCGGTGCTTACCGTTCTTCCCAGACCTTCATGCTGAGGTTTCAAAGACCTGGGTTAGACCGGTTTCTAGCAGAATTTACACGAATCAGTCAAATGCTTATGGTAAAATTTTTGGTGCTAAATCTGCTGGTTATGTGACGATGCCGAAGGCGGAGGAGACGCTCGCGAGCTATCTCTCTCCTGCTTCTTCGGTTTCACTTAAAGCGCCGGCTCTTCCATCTAGACCACTAAAGAATACCTCTGTGCTGGTGGGGAAGGCTTACTCGGCGGCTGGGCAGGCGGCTGCGTGTTTGCATACGATGGCTATTATGCAGGCTTATCAGGCCGACCTGCTCAAAGATGTTTCTGAGGGGGGTGAAATTTCGGCTGATATGATTAGCGAACTTAGGCAGACTGCTGATCTCACTCTGCGTGCCACCAGAGAGTCCGCTAAATCTATTGGTCGATCTATGGCAGCCATGGTGGCCACAGAAAGGCACTTATGGTTGAGTCAGACATCGATGAAGGAAAAAGATAAGTCTCTCCTTTTAAATGCTCATGTTTCGCCTGCGGGCCTCTTCGGTGACGCTCTTCACTCGGTCACGGAGAGGTTCCAGGAAGAGAAAAAACAGGCGGCTGCTTTTTCTAAATTTATCCCTCTCAAAATACGTGTCACTGGGGCTGCTGAGCGAAAAGGGCAGTCCCAGCCGTCGAGTTCTTCCTCTTCAAAAAGAGCACAGCAGAAGCGGAGTGTCGCGTCTCGTGCCCCCCCGCAGGGAAACTGGAGGGACGAGGCGGGGCGCTCTCCGGCGCGGCCGTCTCGGGGCAGGACTGATCTGAGGACAGTCATTGTCGCCAGGAAGGCCGCGTCGAAAAAGTCCTGACGGGCTGAACGTCAGGACTCTGAGGGTGGTCCCCATCGGGAGAGACTTGAGTTCACCGCGCAAGAACACGGTGCCCTGTCTTTCCCGATGCCCTCAGGGGTCTGTTCTACTAACCCTGCCTACACAGGGCGTAGAGAGACTCGGCGAGCGATTTCCCGAGGGACGCTCGCCCCCTCCGAGGAGGGTTGTGGAGTGTTCAGACCAGCTGTTTCCTGCCAGTATGTTACAGGGCGCTGTGTCTGTCACTCGGGATGTTCATCCAGAGGCCAGCCTCGAGAGGCTGGTTCCCTTAGTAGAGTTCCTGGCGGAATGGGAAATGCTTCCCAATGTTTCTCAGTGGGTCCTGAATATTATAAAGAACGGGTACGCTATTCAGTTCAGAACGCGTCCACCTCGGTTCAGAGGGGTTCTGCCCACTGTGGTAGACCCCGAGCAGGCTCTGGTATTAGAACAGGAGGTAAAAACTCTGCTGCAAAAAGGGGCTATAGAACGGGTTCCTCCACCCAGCAGGGAGTTAGGATACTACAGCCGGTACTTCATCGTTCCGAAAAAAGATGGAGGGCTGCGTCCCATTCTAGATCTGCGTGTCTTAAATCACACTGTAGGGAAGCTCATCGGGTCCAGGCGGATCTCCTTCGTCAGATCTGGACACGGCCTGGATCCGGCAGGCTGCGGGAAAACCTCGGATAAACAAAGACACTAATATTAGCGTAGATCCCATTATTCATTATTCTGTACATCAAGATTTAAGGGCAGTGTTCCCGGTTCCGGCTGACCTAATCTATGCAGCCTAACACTGAATTATAGAAGTCTATAATGTATTATGTGTATGCTAGGTCAAAGAGATGTGTTTTTAGTCTAGCTTTGAACTGACAGAGTGTGTCTGCTTCCCGGACAATGGTAGGAAGACTGTTCCAAAGTTTTGGTGCTAAATAGGAAAAGGATCTACCGCCGGCAGTCGATTTAGATATTCTAGGTATTATCAACTGGCCGGAATTTTGAGATCGCAATAGACGTGAAGGACTATAATGCGTTAAGAGCTCGCTCAAGTACTGCGGAGCTAAACCATTTAGTGCTTTGTAAGTAATCAACAATATTTTAAAATTTATACAATGTTTAATAGGGAGCCAATGCAGTGTTGACAGAACCGGGCTAATATGGTCATATTTCCTGGTTCTGGTAAGAACTCGAGCTGCGGCGTTTTGAACTAGCTGTAGTTTATTTATTAAGCGTGCAGGGCAACCACCCAGTAGAGCATTACAATAGTCTAGCCTTGAGGTCATGAACGCATGAACTAATTGTTCCGCATTTCCCAATGAGAGCATATGGCGTTTTTTCAGATATATTTTTAAGATGGAAAAATTCAGTTTTACAGATACTAGACACGTGGCTTTCAAAAGAAAGGTTGGTATCAAAGAGCACACCCAGGTTGCTAACCGACGACGAAGACTTGACAGAGCAGCCATCAAGTGTTAGACAGTATTCTAGGTTATTACGTGTGGGAGTTTTTTGTCCAATAATTAGAATCTCTGTCTTTTCAGAATTTAGTAGTAGGAAATTACTAGTCATCCAATTTTTTATATCAGCTATGCATTCCGTTAATTTTGTGAATGGGTCAGTTTCGTTGGGTTTTGAAGAAATATACAGCTGAGTATCATTGGCATAACAGTGAAAGCTAATTCCATGTTTCCTAATGATATCTCCTAATGGTAGCATGTACAGAGTGAACAGCAACGGTCCTAGTACTGAGCCTTGTGGTACGCCATACTGAACTTGTGATCGATAAGACATCTCTTCATTTACTGCTACAAACTGATAACGGTCAGTTAAGTATGATTTAAACCATGCTAGTGCAATTCCACTAACGCCAACATAGTTTTCTAGTCTATTTAAAAGAATGTTGTGGTCAATGGTGTCAAATGCAGCACTAAGATCGAGTAACACTAATAGAGAGATACAACCACGATCGGATGATAAGAGCAAATCATTTGTGACTCTAATGAGAGCAGTCTCAGTACTATGGTACGGTCTAAATCCGGATTGAAAATCCTTGCAGATATCATTTCTTTCTACCTACTGAACATATTTCTGACCAAATACTCATCAAAATCTAACTTACCATGCAGACTCATTAGACACAATGAACCATTTATTAGTTCTTATTTGACCTATTGAACACATTTATGGCCAAAGAGTCCTCGATTTTAAACTTTCTAAACATGCTCCTTATGTTTCTTCAGCCATCCAATAGTTCAAATTTAACCTTTTGAACAGGTTACTGGCCATAGTGTCCTTGAACTTGAACTTTATATACATATAGTTTAATGGTGTTTTATCAGGCAGACAGTAGTCCAAACTTGACCTACTGAACATATTTTGGCAAAAGTATCATCAAGGCCTTACTTACTATCCATTTTCATAGACTTCTTTTGATGTTACATCAACCATATATGAATCCATATTTGACATATTGAAAACATTTCTGGCCAATAAGTCCTAGATCTTGAACTTTCCAAAGAGTCCTTGAACTTTAACTTACCAAACATACTGATGATTCCTTCAGATGTTACATCACCCAGACAAGTTTCAAATTTGTCATATCGAACATATTTCTGAGTCTTTGTGTCATGATTCTGCCATCATGTCCTTGATTTTTCCTAGTCTTGAGACTCGTGCCGCGGCAAATCCCCCGCGGTAAAAATAAACTAGCCGCATTTCAAAGTCGTTCGCGAAATGACCGCCAGGTGGCGCAAAGGGGCATTTAGCAAAACAGCCGCAATTGCCGCATTTTTAAACGTTAGTGCGGGGCTATGTCAATTACTGTCAAGACAGACAATTTTGTTAATGTTATTTAAACAAACGATCACACAATTTATAGTATACATAGTAGCCTAGTAGCCTATAGATATAGACGTTTATTTGTACGAACTATTAGGCTATATATCTCTATTTGTATCTGTTTATTAAAAAACACAGCACAAGGTCTTGTAAAAAAAACAAAAACAAGAATGAGACTGATTGAATATGTAAAAAATAAAATAAAAATAAACAAACGAAACAGAATAGAACAAACTTTTAGAACAAAAAAATAATAAAAATAAAAATAATTTAGCCTACAACAGATTCGGTTAAATTTAACGAAAGCAAAACTTAATTAAATAAAAGTACATTTAAACAGAACATAACAAACTTTTAGAGCAGAACATTTTATAAATCAAAAGTTAAAATGACTGCCTCTCTCGCAGTCAATGGAAATAAATTAGGTGCAATAACGCTAAACTATTGAGGAATGAGAGGATTGATTTCAAAATGTCACAAAGCGTTTTGAGATGTTTTTGAACGAAATATTGATGTTTATAATTAAGGGTTTTGGCACACCGAGTGGCGCTACGCATTGTTCTAAAATTGGGTTTTATTCTGGCATGTTGAACTGAGTTCGACAAACGCGGCGGCGCTTTCACTTGAATTTATTTTTTCTCATAACAGCTAAAAGAACTTAAAAGGCTAGCCTACGCCGTAATTTTTGGTCATACAGATAATATGTCATCTTTTAAAACTGTAAAAGGTGTACAATATGCTAACGATAAAACGTTTTCTCGCTCATGACGAACACACTGGAGAAAGAAACGTTTGGTCATTCAACAAAGAGTAAATTCATGGCCGAGTGGTAGAACTTACTGTTCGATCATTTAGATGACACGGGTTCAAATCCTGAACAAACTTGGGACTTTAATAAATTTTGTATTAGCCTATTAATGCATTTTATATTCTATTATTAATGAAGAGAGATTTGCCCCAGATAGCATGGTAACATTGATTCAATGTTGAGTTTTGATCCAAACCATCATTTTGGTTGACATCAAAATTTCAATGTTTAAAGTGTGTTGGATCAGCATTGAAATTTTGATGAAAGGGAACAGAACACATGGGTGAAGACAGTGACATTGAACTAACAGTGAGTCTTAGTTTATGAGCACAAGATCTTGCAGGCATGTATCTGTGCAAAACACTACTGGGTGTTTCCCAATCAGTGGGGCGTTTCAGTTTATGATAAGTACTTCCAATGGTGTTACCTCATTTGCTCTAATACACCGGGGGTTTGGTTTAGGGGTGGGCCCTCATGATTTTAGCAAGTCTTTTGAAAAATGGTTGAAAAATACTAATTGTTTGAAAATTGGCACTAATTGGTATACGCCCATTTTGGTTTTGCATGTTGGCTTCTCAGTAGTTAATTGATGCTTCCTTATTAGAGAGAATACACAAGGTACAGTATATATGGAAGTCTTGTGTGTGTTTGGCATGCAGGAACTCTCTGAGTTTCAAACAGTGGTGCATATAATGTATTTCTGATTTTGGCATGCTTTTTACTTGCATTTTATTTATTGTTACTAAATCTACTAACATTATTTTTCAAAGTAAGTAAAGTGTTTAAATAAATTGCTCAGATAGCATGGGGACATTGATACAATGTGGTGTTTTCATCCAAAACATAATTTTGACTGAGATTTAATTTCAAAGTTTGATTATGTTGAATCATCATTGATATTTTGATGAAAGGCAAGAGCCAGTGAGTGATGAAAAATTATCTCTAATGCATCTTTAGCCTTGATTAATCAAATTCTACAATATTTAGCTGATCTCTAGGAGCCTAATTCTCTGTAACTCCACAATTACTCCAAGGCATTTAGTAGGAGGGGTTAAGGCTGATGAGGATGGATAATTAGAGAAATGAGAAACACACCCTTAATTATGCTGACATTGATCATTGAGTTGTAGTCCACATCATAACTGCTTGTCACAAGATTGTGTTGTATCCCATCTCCTGCTAGCAGAGTTATCAGGTAAACATTCATATTGACATACAGTGAGTCAGTTTTGATCAAATTGAACAGTTGCACCACTTGCAGCAATAATGACTTCACGGTGGTCAAAGAGGCGTAAATTAAAATCAATGATTACGTCCACAGAGTCAGAAATACTACAACAATTCAATAAAGCTAGTGCAGAGGATACTGTGTCAGAAGAAAAACATGTTGAAGCAGTAAAAGATCATGTTGAATTCCCAAAAGTTGTTATTGACTCAGCTGGTTCAGATTGTAATGATTCAGTCACAGATCAGTTCCCTGGAGTGGTGTCTGATGAGGTTCTGTGGCATCCAACCAATATACACAATGTTAATAATGACACAGTCAACTTATCAGACGTTGACTCTGATACTGAATCAGAAGCTCCAACGAGTGACTTTCTTTTAAGGAGTTTGCGATATTGGGCCACAACCTTCTCAGTCTCACTAGCTGCACTCAGTGCACTTTTAAGTATTTTGCAACTGTTTCATCCAGAATTGCCCACAGATGCCAGGACAATTCTTAAGACCCAAACCCATGTATAAGGTGGGGAGTATTATCATTTTGGCTTGGCAAAGGGGATATTGTCGTGTTTGAAAAGATTAATCCTGCCTGAACAATTGAAAATAGTTAAAGTACAGTTCAATTTAGATGGCCTTCCACTATTCAAAAGCTGTACACTTCAGTTCTGGCCAATTCTTGCCATTCTCAATTGTGACTATACTAAACATCCCTTCCTCGTTTGCCTTTACTGTGGTATGAAAAAGCCCAAGTGTATATTTGAGTTCTTAAAGCCATTTATTGATGATTTAGCTGATGTTCTTATGGGTGGTATTGTTTACAATGGTCAAAACATAAAACTTTCTCCTTTAGCTGGCTTGGTAAAAATGGTTACCATGTTTCCATTAGATTATATGCACTTGTGCTGTCTAGGCGTCACTAGGAAACTTTTGAACTTATGGATCAGAGGTAAAGCACATACTACTAGGTTGTCCACTCAGACTGTAGCTGAAATTTCTGAAAAGTTAAAGCTGCTGAGTTCCTACACGCCGGTTGAATTTAGTCGTAAATCAAGAGGGTTATCAGAAATTGACCGCTGGAAAGCGACTGAGCTGCGCTCTTTTATGTTGTACACAGGCCCTGTTGTGCTTCAGAATAGCATTCAAATGCCAATGTATGAGAACTTTATGCTGTTTTCTGTTGCGATGCATTTGCTTTTATCCTCTGGAACCCCAGAGGCGATGATTGATTTAGCTCACGAATTGCTTGTCTCATTTGTATGCCACTTTGGACAACTGTATGGTAAACATGAAATAGTCTACAATATACACCAACTCACTCATCTGGCTGAAGAGTATCGTCTCTTTGGACCTTTGGATAATGTGTCAGCATTTCCTTTTGAGAATTATTTAGGACAAATAAAACGTCTTTTGCGCAAGCCTCACTTACCCTTACAGCAAGTTGTGAAAAGGTTATCTGAGATGCCAAGTCCAGAATCACCAAAGCCTCACAAGTGCAACTTAAGGCAACATTTTGACGGTCCAGTTCTCCATAGCCTAAGTCTTGGCAAACAGTTCAGAAAAGCTATCACTGAAAAGTACACTCTGTCAATAGTGCAAGGAGATAATTGTGTGCAAATAGTTGGCCACATTGCTATTTTAAGAAATATCATTCAGGTAGATGGAGAAGGGATTTTTGTCCTGTTTCAAAAGTTTCACAATCAAGAGTCATTCTTCTCCTACCCATTTGAGTCAACCAGTATAGGTTGTTATAAAGTTTGGGAGTTGCATGACAATCTTGATATGGCCAGGCTCCAAGATATTAAGCTGAAATATTTCCTCTGTCCTGACAAGAATGTTTTCATTGCCATGCCACTCATCCATATGACATAATTAATTGTTGGTAGGTTAAAACATGATTTTACTGTTGTAAGAAAAGCTTGTACTTAACATAATTAGTTCCTGATTTTCCATCTCCAAGGGAAAGTTTACATTACGTATCTTGTATCTTAGGGAAGTTATTTTGTTTAAAAAAATGAAGCAGTGGTGCATCGTTCAATTTCAAAATGGTGGCACAGAAATTGTGCCGCACAGCTGGCTGATTGAAAATAAGCTTCTTTGGCCACCATATCCACCCAAAGACACAGCCAAGATACGGGCTGCGGTGAAAAAATATGAGCTGCCTTCTGAGGAATGGTTGTCCTATGAACCTGTTAGACACCTTGCAAGTCTGGGTAAGTGTATAAATTATTGAGTTGGAATTTGAATTATTGTGGACTTTGTTATTACACTCACAACATATAACTTGCAGCCACATATGAAGAAGCTGAGAAGTGTTTGAAAAGATATCTACAGGAGAACTGCGACACAAGTGACATTCAGTCTGAAGTAGAAACTGAGAAGTTTGAAAAAAGAAAATCCAGGTAACACAATTAATGAATGGCAAGGGGAAAGAATAATCATAACATGAAATTCCTAGATGTATCTGAAGTTTTATTTCTATATTAGACCCAATCCCATTTACAACACAACATCTGATACAGAAGAGGAAGTTAAAAAAAGAAAGCTCTGCCCAGCTCCTAGAATTCAATATCCAGGTATAACAGTGATGTTATGTTACCAAGACTGAGTGGCAAAGTATATGGAATTGTTCCATTTAGGTGGACGTCCCAAAATGTAATTTTGCTAATGTGTAAAATCTGTTTCACTGCAGTCTCCAATAAAATGCAGGCTCCTGTTCAATCAGCTTCCAGAGTCCAGACCTTTGTCCAGCCCTCCATTCAAATTCTGCATAACCATCCCTCTGAGTCCTCTCACCAGATGTGCAGCAGTTCTCCATACTTGACTGAGTACTCACCAGCCCAGCCTGCCATGTACCCCTGCCAGGAACCAGCTTCCAAGGATCATGAGGGTATCAATTCCAGAAGTGTTTTGGCCGTTTTGCAATGAGACCAATATTTGCTTTGATTTTTAATGTCCAGCTTCCTAATTTCAGGCAGTTTACACCAATATACAATACTTTTACTTTATCCTAAAATATAATTTGGTTGCTAATGTGTGAGTCTGTTTACTAGCAATAGTTTTTGTTGTTGCAGATGCAAGGGATTCTGCAAGACAGTTAATGAAAGGCAAGTGCAGAGAAGTTTTCCTATTTTCCTTATACAGTATACATGTTAAATATGTTTTGACCTGTAATGTCTTTTATTCTCCACAAGATGTTGCTTTACAAAAGTTGATCGGAACTGTAACTGAACTTGTAAAAGAAGTCAAGGAACTGCGTGAGGAATGTCAGGAATTCTTCAGACAGTCCGTGTCCTCAAAGAAACCACTGCAACCGTTGCCTGTCTCAGTCCCTTTGCACAATAGTGATGAGCTTGAGAGTGCAGAGGAGATATTAGCATCCAGTGAAGCAAGGACAATAATGGTTTGTGAGATTTTTAATCTATGAAGACCGTTTTGTTGTTAACCCCTTTTTTTTTTTTTTTTTTTACATGTTCTCTGTGCTTGGTGTACACATTTTGTATGGCAGGTAAAACACTTCAGCGTAATTGGAGGAACCTCATTGGAAGTTAGGGTCCGTCGCATGCTTTCTTGTGCACTGACCAATGAGCTGGCATCATCTCTAAATTGGGCTGGGAAGATGGTTAAAAAGCAGTCAAGGCAAAAGAGGGCATTCAAGGATACATTCTTGAATATGTGTATATTTGGTGAGTTATAACTATCAATGATTTTAATTGTTGTTCTGCCTTTTGTGTTCCCAAAAATTTACCTTACTTCATCCAATATTTCCCTGTTCCAGTTCCTCAATTAATGTACTCAATTGCATACATTTCATATCCTGTTGTTTTTCTTTTGTTAGATGCTATGACTTTGCAGATGGGTGTGGGAAAAGTTTCCCAGTATGAATATACTCAGGCAGTCCAGAAATGGCTCCGATATGCACCGTACCGTGTGGGTGGAACTGCACTTCAAACAAGTGCAACTGTTCCGTCGGTGCCTCCAGATACAAATTAATTTGTTTTTTTGTTCATTGTTTTTTTATTTATTTTTTGTTGGTTTACTTTTGAGTTTGTATGATGTTTTTTCCCCTTGACATGGAATTGAGTGCTTTGAGTTGAATGAATTAAAAGGACAAAGTCTGGAAAATAAAGAAGGATGTGATTAAAAGTGTGTTTTAATTTTTTTTATTAATATGGTTGAATATTGATTCAATGTTATGAGCATGTTTTTTGTCTTTAATATTAATGTTTCAACAAATGTGGGTGCAAAAGTGACGTTGAAACAACATCACTTTGTAATGTTGAAGCCATATTAACACCATTGATTTGTAATTGAAATCACAACATTATTTCAACATTAACTGAGGGTACAAGAGTGATGTTGAAACAACATCACTTTGTAATGTTGAATCAATACTATTACCATTGATTTTTGATTGAAATCACAACATTATTTCAACATTAACTGAGGGTGCAAGAGTGATGTTGAAACAACATCACTTTGTAATGTTGAATCAATACTATTACCATTGATTTTTGATTGAAATCCCAACATTATTTCAATATTAACTGAGGGTGCAAAAGTGATGTTGAAACAACATCACTTTGTAATGTTGAATCAATACTATAACCGTTGATTTTTGGTTGAAATCCCAACATTATTTCAACATTAACTGAGGGTGCAAAAGTGATGTTGAAACAACATCACTTTCTAATGTTGAATCAATACTATAACCGTTGATTTTTGGTTGAAATCCCAACATTATTTCAACATTAACTGAGGGTGCAAAAGTGATGTTGAAACAACATCACTTTGTAATGTTGAATCAATACTATACCCATTGATTTTTGGTTGAAATCCCAACATTATTTCAACATTAACTGAGGGTGCAAGAGTGATGCTAAAGCAACATTACCTTCTAACGTCATTTCAATGTAATCAGCATTGACGCATCAACACTGACTCAACATTGAATCAATGTTACCATGCTATCTGGGTTGTCTAGTTCTAAAACTGTTATGTTTTATGAAATCATGAAAAGTGTTACCGTTGCCGCTCGTCTAAAATCACAACACCAAATGCACACTAACGTGTCCCTGTTCGTGATATAGAATTATTGATGAACATCTTTACCTTTGTAGGCTACACACACGTTAAAACAAACACACATTTTTCGCCATTTAATGTAACACTTTAGGAAACAAGACTTTGGAAAAATGTACGTTAATATTAATATGAGCATATGGAGTTCCTTCATTCGTGTGCCTCCGCATTAATGCTTGAGGCATGCTTGGGAGGCATACTAATAGACTTCTTTTGATGTTACTTCAAACACGGGCTGCGTTCGGAATCGCATACTTCCCTACTATATAGTAGCCGAAAAGAGTAGGCGAGCGAAAAAGTACGTTCGAATCCTCAGTATTCATAAAAGAGTAGGCGAGAATTACCTGGTTGACGTACTGTTGTGGCAAAAATTCATCTCAAACAAACATCACTGCGTAAGAGACACTCAGAGTCAAATTATATAAAATAGAAGTATTTATTCTTGCAAGAATAGGAGCAGTCTAATACACAGTTGTTACCCTGTGCAGAAGAGTGACACACCCCCAGACAGACTGAACTAGCTTTTATCTTAGTTTCAAGGCCTTCTTCCCCCCAGAGCCTTCCTCCCAGTAGTTTTCCATAGACGTCACTAGTTGGCCCACTAAGCTCCCCTGCACCAAATGGCCTTCTGACATCTAGGTCAGAGGTCCTTGTTCGTCTGTTCTCTGGAGTGTCTCCCTCTTCTGCCTCCCCAGGTACATAAACAGAATCCTCTCTCACTACAAGTGAGAGACACACATGTGACATTCTTTGAATCATCTATATTTAACTAAAGATCAATAAATATCATTAAAATTGCCACCACAACTCCTCACTTTTTTATCATTCTGATTACCCATAATCACAATAATAAACAATAAGACAAATTTTAAGTCATATCATCACACTTATACTTTTCATCTCTGATTTTTGCATAAATGATCACTCTCCTTGAACCTGTGAAGAAAAGTTTAGAATGAAGAAGCATAAGGCTGTTTTGTGGGGGAAAGGCCCCGTAATATTTTAGCAAGCAAGTAAACATTTTTACTGCGCCGGGCTAAGCGAGAAATCACTGTTCCTGCGCTCCTGTAAACAGACCCTCAGTCACGCCAGTAAGGAAAAGGTAGTTATAACATAGCAAGGAAACAACCAGATAAAAGTATAATAAAAAATCCCTCAGTTTTCAAACCCTATCTTTGTACGCCATCTCGTAACACGGATGACTGCTGCTTTTAACCCCCTTTAAATCTTTTGCCCTTAATCTTTCTCAGAAAATAAACAAATAGAAGAAAAACAAACAGAACATACATTTAACACCATCTCACTGTAGCTCCCGCTACCTGTGTCGTCACATAATTTTGTTCATCCTTGGGATAGACTGTCATTTTCACCAATTGAACAGACAGCAGGTTTTCACCTGTCTCTGTAATCATATTCATCCATGAATAACAAAATTATTAGAATAACAATCCTAACTCCTATCATTAAGCCTTTTCCATTAATCTACGCCCATCTCCATATTTCATCTCGGTTTTCCTAACCATCTTTTGTTCACTTCTAATTCAATTTAGTAAGCTCTATTTAATGCCATATTTAACAAAATCTAACCAGAGAAGTCTTATAATTTTTCCCATTCCTCTAACCAAATTAGTTGTTCAAAATTAACTCTAATATCTCCATTACGGTCCGTCTTTTTGCTTGTTACACATAAATTAATAGATTTTCTACATTTGCACCAATCAAATCAATACCTAGTTTGATTCAATCAAACAAAATCATCAAAATCATCACAAAGCAGATTCTTCTGTTAAACTTAAACCATCAGTTGGCAGTTGGTTCCTCCAGGTGTGTTGATCATCTCGTTCGCCCCACGGACGTTCCGTGTTCACCAGGGTGACACTTTGCATGCCGTTGCAATGGTCTTTTCCCTCGTAGGTTCGGGAAGCACGTTACTAGCACGTCCTTGAATCCCTCACTTTGTGCTCTATTGGATGGTTGAGGCCTGTTGGTGTTGTTTAAGGTGAGAGGCTTGGACCCAGGTGTCACATTCTCCAACCATTTTCTGATCCTTATAAGGTTTTCCCTTAAATCACGACCGCACCCCCACTGGAGTGAACCATTTCTTGCCTGCTGTCACCTGTGAATGGAGACCTTAAGTATTTTTTTAGTGACCGCTTGTCTAGCCGCTCGTCCCTTTTGGTGTGACCTGTGGATTCAACCTGAAACATTATCACCGGATAATTTCTCGCTCACTTAATAGCACTCGGGGTCCTTTTCCCCTGAAAAACAATATTTATACATTTGGAACAGAATCAGTTCTGTTTTCTGCAACCCATCCTGACATTCTGTAAAAGGAAAATTTAAGTTATGCGCTGCGCAGGTGTGACCTTGTTTCTTTCTGCTACAAAAACAATCCAGGCCAGGATAGTTAGTCAAATTCATCCGTAACCATTATTTTATAGGGGACATTCTCCCCTGTATCCAAAAGTCTGCATGCTCTGTAAAGAAAAACAAATGTCGAGGTTATTTTCAGATAGTAAAATACGTAGTTCTTTTGTCTGCTGTGCTGCCACGGCCTTCGCTGCCACATCTGCCCTAGCGTTTCCTGTTGAAACAGTCCTGCAAATACATGTACAGACAGCAAATTTTGTTTGGGACCCAAGTAAACCATATTTGGCAATTGTTACCATCCCCCTTTTGATGCATGACCCCGCTCATTCATCAATTTAAACTAATTTGATTTGCCATCAACACCAACCCAAACGGCGTCCTTCAGCCAAATTTTGCCCAGACATCCTTCTCTGCCTCTGAAACAAAATATTACATTCTTCACTTAAAGCCCAATCTCATCTTCTTATCGAAGTATTTGAAGGGCAACGGCCCTGAGTCTCACAGCGAATCCCCCTATTTCACACAGACAGCCTTATTGCTTCTTGCTACTTCAATCCTTGTCATATAAATTTAAGTTCTATAGACATCTAATGTCATGCATCCATTTACTGGATGAAGTAAAAAAAAAAACATTATTTCTCCTGGCAGTTCGACATTTTATCTTCAAGCCAACAATCCATTATCTGTTCACATTTTTTACACACATGTTGAACGCAGACACAACTTTTGTTTCTCACTGCTCTGTTCAACTGATTCCCGCACCATCTTTAATGTTGTGGCGCTCAATACCTCATTTGACAAAACACCGGTGTACCAAATTTCGCAAGCTTGCTTTTGAGACATCCCCATACCGGCTGTTTTCTGTTCTCTGTGGATTTCTCTTCAACGCGCGTTTTCTTTAATCTGTTAGGCGTCCCTAACAAACCCGACTCTTTTCTTTTAACCCAAATCGGTCGGGTTGCACTATTAGTGCCCTCCTAATTATGGTTTACCAAAAAAAAATTCTTTTCTGGCTCCCCCTAATTAGCCTCAGCACCTAAAAAAAATTTGCTCCGTGGTGGAACAACTGATTTTCAGGGTACCTATCTGTTTGAAATCTCTTGATCTGTTACAGACCTCAATTAATCTCAGATAATTTTCTCTCGTATCTGTTTGAAACCTCTTGATCTATATATAGATCTCAATTAATCTCAGATTACGTACCACAGAAACAGCCCTCAGCCAATATGGTTCAATTTCACTCTTCCCCCAATTAAACCGAATTTAAATGACCCTTACCAGAGACGTTGTTTCATGCCACTTGCGGGTTCTTTAGATTCCAGTGGTCGATTCTCCCGGCCCTGATATCGGTCGGCCCCTCTCTCTCAAGTTTACGAGGTAGAGCTGGAACTTACTTAGTCCAGGTGGCCAAACACCATCCGATCTCAGGTCCAGGAGGCACGTCCAAGGAATCCCTTCTGACACCAAAACTGTTGTGGCAAAAATTCATCTCAAACAAACATCACTGCGTAAGAGACACTCAGAGTCAAATTATATAAAATAGAAGTATTTATTCTTGCAAGAATAGGAGCAGTCTAATACACAGTTGTTACCCTGTGCAGAAGAGTGACACACCCCCAGACAGACTGAACTAGCTTTTATCTTAGTTTCAAGGCCTTCTTCCCCCCAGAGCCTTCCTCCCAGTAGTTTTCCATAGACGTCACTAGTTGGCCCACTAAGCTCCCCTGCACCAAATGGCCTTCTGACATCTAGGTCAGAGGTCCTTGTTCGTCTGTTCTCTGGAGTGTCTCCCTCTTCTGCCTCCCCAGGTACATAAACAGAATCCTCTCTCACTACAAGTGAGAGACACACATGTGACATTCTTTGAATCATCTATATTTAACTAAAGATCAATAAATATCATTAAAATTGCCACCACAGTACTAATTATCGCGAGATTTGGACGATAGTGCGTTCGAATATGCCTACTTTCCTACTATATAGTAGGCGAAAACAGTACGTGAGGGAAGCAGTACGTTCGAAACATCAGTATTCCTAAAAGAGTAGGCGAGAAGTTCCCGGATGATCTCCTGCTTTCGCCCAGACATTTGAGTGTTTTTCAGCTTGTACTCATCTATCCCAGGAGGCCACGCGAGAGGATACGATATAAAAAAGAACAAGAAGTAGATATTTCATACTCAAACATGACGGAAAGGGTGGACGAGAGTGTTTTCAAATGTGAGTATTACAAATACAAACCAAATCGCATGTGTTGAACTAACTTTCTGTACAGTAAATTGTTGAACTGTTGAAGGTGCAAAGACGCTATATAATATGGTAAATTTGTGATTTTGCCGTAAATCACATTTAATTTGATAGAGGAGCTCCATAAGGACACATACGTCTTTAAACTGTATTTGCATATATTTTAAACCGTATACATCTGAAATACCTTTCAAATATTTGCATGTAATTGTAAACCTATAAAATGACATTTGTCAAGAAACTGAATGCTGACAACATGAATTTTAAAACATTTTTATCTTTCTTAATGTTTTAAAGGTAGTCATGCTCATGGAGAGCCGGCACAGGGATGTTTGGAGCAGACACTGCAGCAGCCAGATTGTCCCGCACTTGTTCTCCCACTCTTGCTGCAAGGTTGTGGGGATCAGGGGGCCGTCATCATGGTATTCCTCATCCTCTGGCTCAACGATGTCCCCATTGGCTAGAGCGAGATTGTGAAGCACAGCGCAGCACGCAACAATCTCAGGCACGAAGGCAGGGCTCACCTCCAAGGCCTTGAAGAAAATGCAGCGCCAGCGTGTCTTCAGCATCCCAAAAGCTCTCTCCACGATGTTGCAGGCACGGGAGTGCTTGCTGTTGAAACGAGCCTGCACAGGGTTCTGTACAGGCTCTCTGTAAGGGGTGATGAGGCAGATGGGTGCACTCAGGCAAGGATAGCCTCCATCCCCGAGGATGGACTCTCCTGCAGGTGGATAAAGGCCGCCAGCATACACTGGACTGTTCCTCAGCACCCTGGCATCGTGCACAGACCCAGGATACCCCACAAACACATCAAGGAATTTCCCCCGGTGATCAGTGATGGCCTGGAGTTGGATGGAGTGAAACAGCTTCCTGTTGAAGTAACAGTGGGAGTTATTTGCTGGAGGTTTGATACGGATATGACAGCCGTCTATTGCACCAACTACTCTGCTGAAAGCTGGTGACCCAGACAGCTGTGCAAATCCTGCTCCCACTGCCTCCAGGTCATCTCCGGTCGGAAAGCAGATCACCCTCCTCAAAATTCCCATGATGGCCTTGCTCACTCTGTGCACAATGTTATACACAGAGGTCTTTGGGATGTCGAAGGCCTGCGACACCACCCTGTATGACGCTGCATGGGCCAGCCAGTGCAGGAACACAAGGAGCTCAATCTCCCGTTCCCATCCATGGTCTGATTCCAGTCTGACTGCAGCAATCAGGGACCTGATGGACGGCAGAGACAGGCGAAGGTGGACACGGTGGTCAGCTGCTTCATCAAGATAAAGCCGCAGAATGGGAACCGCTCTATTGAGATGGCAGTATGATGTGGGGTTCACCGCCTGTAAATACATCATAGTTTGTTAGAACAAAAAGCTTGAATTAAGCAATGTTTCATATGGTATTGACTTGTATATGCATTTCTTTATTGTGATATGATATCTTTTATTCATTCATTTATTTTTATTCATGTTTCATATTAAATATTTATTCATGTTTCAATAAAATATTAATTTCATGAATTCTTGCATTTATCATTGCTTGAAGAAAATTGTATGTATTAATACATCTATGTCATATGACAATACAACAGTTTGCTTGTTTTACCAAAATATATCATTTTAATTAAGAAAATGTTATATAATTAAGTGCTGGTCAGCATTTGTCATTATTGTGCATAAGTGTTGGGGTGGGCTAGTAATGCAATTCATTCTGGGGTAATCTTAATTTTTTAGTAATACTTGCTTTGTTTGAGTATAAAATCATCAGTCTTCTCCAAAGGCGAGATCTCCGAGCAGCAGCCCGACGTCTCCTTTGTGCACACATTCGTCTAGCTATTGCAGACATGCCAACCATTTCAGACGCTGATGAAAACAGTTCTAGTTAGGTTGTACTGATGCAGTGAGATGTCGGTGCACCTGTTGCTCATAACTTTTAAATTGTTGCGCTTGTGATAACGTCATAGGTCACATGATAACTTCAACATGGCGGATGATGTCCGGATCGCATTCATACTCAACGAGATTTGGCTATAAAGTACCTACTCTTTTAGCGCTCGTTGTGTAAGTACTTATTGAAATTAAGTACCTACTCATTGAGTATGCGGTTTGGAACGCAGCCAAAGATTACCATATATGACCTTATTAGAACATTTCTGGACAAAGAGTCCTTAATCTTGAATTTTCCATACATACTCATAGACTCATGTTTCATCAGCCAGAGAGTTGTCCATATTTGACCCACTTAACATATTTCTGGCCAAAGAGTCCTTGAACTTGAACGTTCTATAAATACTCATAGACTCCTTCTGATGTTTCTTCAGCCAGACAGTGGTTCATATTTGACCCACTTAACATATTTCTGGCCAAAGAGATTTTGAGCTTGAACTTTCTATAAATACTCATAGACTCCTTCTGATGTTTCATCAGCCAGACAGTGGTCCTTTTTTGACCTATTTAACATATTTCTGGCCAAAGTCTTATCAAAGGATGACTTACTATGCATTCTCATAGAGTTCTTTTGATGTTACTTCAGCCATAGATTAGACCATATATGACCATATGAACACATTTCTGGACAAAGAGTCATTAATCTTGAACTTTCGTACATACTCATAGACTCCTGATGGTTTTTCAGCCAGACAGTGGTCCATATTTGACCTACTTAAAATATTTCTGGCCAAAGAGTCTTTGAACTTGAACTTGAACTTTCTATAAATACTCATAGACTCATTCTGATGTTTCATCAGCCAGACAGTGGTCCATATTTGATTTACTTAACATATTTCTGGCCAAAGTCTTATCACAGGCTAACGTACTATGCATACTAATAGACTTCTTTTGATGTTATTTCAAACCTAGATTAGCCCATATATGACCTTATTAGACCATTTCTGGACAAAGAGTCCTTAATCTTGAACTTTCTATACATACTCATAGACTCCTTCTGATGTTTCATCAGCCAGAGACTGGTCCATATTTGACCCACATAAAATATTTCTGGCCAAAGAGTCTTTGAACTTGAACTTTCTATAAATACTCATAGACTCCTTCTGATGTTTCATCAGCCAGACAGTGGTCCACATTTGACCTACTTAATATATTTCTGGCCAAGGTCTTATCAAAGGCTAACTTACTATGCACACTCATAGACTTCTTTTGATGTTATTTCAACCATATATTAGGCCATATTTTACCTTATGAACACATTTCTGGACAAAGTGTCCTTAATCTTGAACTTTCTATAAATAGTCTTAGACTCCTTCTGATGTTTCATCAGCAGGAGAGTGGTCCATATTTGACCTACTTAACATATTTCTGGCCAAAGAGTCTTTGAACTTGAACTTGAACTTTCTATAAATACTCATAGACTCCTTATGATGTTTCATCAGCCAGACAGTCGTCCATATTTGACCTACTTAAAGGGTTAGTTCACCCAAAAATGAAAATTAAGTCATTAATTACTCACCCCCATGCTGTACCAACCCCGTAAGACCTTCGTTTGTCTTCGGAACACAAATGAAGATATTTATGATTAAATCTGAGAGGTTTATGACTGCTATATAGGCTGCCTTCAAGAGATTTCCACGACGCACACGCGCGAGAACTTAACTGAAGTAGTTGAAGGAGATCGCAATTCTCGCGCATGCGTCGTGGAAATCTTGTGAAGTCTCGTTTCAGGCCTACAAGGAAGAAAAGGAATAGTCGAATAAAGTCGTTATTTTTGTTTGTTTTTTCGCACAAAAAGTATTCTTGTCGCTTGATAAACTTATAGTTGAGCCACTGTTGCGACATGGAATATTTAAACATTTTCTTTAATGACTTTCTGGGCCGTCCGGTGTCAGTCCCTTAGGCAGCCTATGTAGCAGTCATAAACCTCTCAGATTTAATCATAAATATCTTCATTTGTGTTCCGAAGACGAACGAAGGTCTTACGGGGTTGGTACAGCATGGGGGTGAGTAATTAATGACTTAATTTTCATTTTTGGGTGAACTAACCCTTTAACATATTTCTGGCCAAAGAGTCCTTGAACTTGAACGTTCTATAAATACTCATAGACTCCTTCTGATGTTCCCCTTCAGGGACTACCGCTGCGTGTAATCGCAGTGGGAACGCCCTCAGCGTGACGCGTCTGAAGCATGAATAAAATCAGTCAATGGAGAGAATGAGCGTACGGCGAGTGACGTCATCGACCAGGAAGCTATAAATATCCCCTGAGCACACCAGCCGCCAGCTTTTTGTACTTCAGCAAGCTCTGAGGTGTGTCTGAAACTGTCGATTGTGTTTGTCTGTTCTGTCAGGAGTTTATCACTATATATATATTATATATAAAAAAAACAATATGAGCGAGCAGTATAAGAAGTGTGTTCCCCCCTGTGCTCGATACATCACGGGTGGGGATTCACACGAGCTATGTGTGGCTTGTTTGGAGTGCAGCATGCCCAGTCGGCTCTCGAGGGAGTCGATTGTGAGCATTGCGAGCGCTTTCCTCTGAGAACTCTGCACTCGCGGCGATCGCTCTTCGAGGAGAGTGGTTTGCTGCGAGCTCCCCAAGGCTGGGGTCCCGCTTCTGTTGAGGCAGAGCGGCGGCGCTTGTCTTGGGGTTCGCAGATGGATCTCACCGGCGACGTTGAGACGGGCCCCGCCCTATCTCGGCTTTCTCCGGCGGGATCCAGTGCCTCTCACCCGGCTTTGGAAGCACGCGCTGCGGCGGTTACTTCTGCCCGGGTGAAGGCACATGATGATGTTGAATTGAGATTATCCAGTTCTGAGGAGCTGGATGTCGAAAGTTTTGCATCAGAGACTAGTTTATCACATTATACTGCAAATGAAGAAGGTTTGATGGATGTGTTATCTCGGGCTGTTGAAAAGCTAAAAAAAAAAAACAGTATCGAGTGGCCAGCTGATAGACAGGATTCTAGAATTAAAAGCAAACTAGATGATAGATTTCTGTCTGCACGACCTCAACCTTCTCGCCCGTGCTTACTGTTCTTCCCAGATCTTCATGCTGAGGTTTCAAAGACCTGGGTTAGACCGGTCTCAAGCAGAATTTACACAAATCAGTCCAATGCTTATGAAAAAATAATAACATTGTTGGTGCTAAATCTGCTGGTTATGTGACGATGCCGAAGGCAGAGGAGACGGTCGTCAGCTATCTCTCGCCTGCTTCATCGTCTTCACTAAAAGCACCGGCTCTGCCCTCTAAACCACTAAAATACTTATGTGTTAGTGGGGAAGGCTTACTCGGCGGCGGAGGGCAGTCCCAGTCGCCGAGTACCTCAAAAAGAGCGCAGCAGAAACGAAGTGTCGCGTCTCGTGCCCCCCCCGCAGAGAAACTGGAGGGACGAGGCGGGGCGCTCTCCGGCGCGACCTTCTCGCGGTAGGGCTGATCTGAGGACAGTCATTATCACCAAGAAGGCCGCGTGGAAAAAATCCTGACGTGCTGAACGTCAGGACTCTGAGGAACCATCGTGAAAGACTTGAGTTCACTGCACAAAAACACGGTGCCCTGTCTTTCCCGATGCCCTCAGGGGTCTGCTCTACTAACCCTGCCTTCACAGGGCGTAGAGAGACTCGGCGAACGATTTCCCGAGGGACGCTCGCCCCCTCCGAGGAGGGTTGCGGAGTGCCCAGACCAGCTGTTCCCTGCCAGTGTGTTACAGGGCGCTGTGTCTGTCACTCGGGATGTTCATCCAGAGGCCAACCTCGAGAGGCTGGTTCCCTTAGTAGAGTTCCTGGCGGTATGGAAAATTCTCCCCAATGTTTCTCAGTGGCCTGAATACTATAGAGAACGGGTACGCTATTCAGTTCAGAACCCGTCCACCTCGGTTCAGAGGGGTTCTGCCCACAGTGGTGGGCCCCGAGCAGGCTCTGGTATTAGAACAGGAGGTAAAAACTCTCCTGCTGAAAGGAGCCTTAGAGCGGGTTCCTCCACCCAGCAGGGAGTTAGGATACTACAGCCGGTACTTCATCGTTAAATTCCGGCGCAACCTTCTCGCGGTAGGGCTGATATGAGGACAGTCATTATCGCCAAGAAGGCCACGTTGAAAAAAAAAAAAAATCCTGACGTGCTGAACATAAGGACTCTGAGGAACCATCGTGAAAGACTTGAGTTCACTGCACAAAAACACGGTGCCCTGTCTTTTCCGATGCCCTCAGGGGTCTGCTCTACTAACCCTGCCTTCACAGGGCGTAGAGAGACTCGGCGAGCGATTTCCCGAGGGAAGCTCGCCCCCTCCGAGGAGGGTTGTGGAGTGCCCAGACCAGCTGTTCCCTGCCAGTACGTTACAGGGCGCTGTGTCTGTCACTCGGGATGTTCAAATCAGATCCGAGGACTGGTTTGTCATGATAGATCTAAAGGACGCTTACTTCCATGTATCTATCCTCCCTCAACACAGGAAGTTCCTGAGGTTCGCTTTCGGAGGCGAAGCGTACCAATATCGGGTTCTTCCGTTCGGCCTAGCACTGTCACCCCGAACATTCACGAAGTGTATGGATGCTGCTATAGCCCCGCTGAGGTTACAGGGCATCCGCATTCTGAATTATATAGACGATTGCTTGATTTTAGCTCAATCGGAAACAACAGGCGGTTCGGCACCGAGATGTCGTTCTTGCTCATATCAAGAGACTGGGGCTGAGGCTCAACGCCAAAAAGAGTGTTCTTTCTCCATTACAGAGAACCACTTTTCTAGGTGTAGTGTGGGATTCAACGACGATGCAGGCACGATTGTCACCTGCTCGTATTGCTTTGATTCTCGCCGCAGTAGATCAGGTCAAGCTAGGCCAGTCATCCACTGTAAAACAGTTCCAGAGACTGTTAGGTCTCATGGCAGCTGCGTCCAATGTGATACCTTTTGGCCTCTTGCACATGAGACCGTTACAGTGGTGGCTCAGAACCAAGGGATTCTCCCCGAGGGGAAATCCGCTTTACATGATCGTGAGTTCGCGACGGTGTCATCGCGCCCCGATCATGTGGAAAGATCCTTGGTTTCTGTCCCAAGGCCCTGTGTTTGGAGCTCCTTGTCGTCGCGTTATGCTAACGACAGATGCCTCTCTCACGTGTTGGGGGCAATCATGAGTGGTCGCCCAGCTCGGGGTCTGTGGGAGGACCATCACCGTCTATGGCACATAAATTGTCTAGAGATGCTGGCAGTGTTTCAGGCCCTGAAACATTTCCTCCCAGACCTAAGAGGCCACCATGTTCTTGTCCGGACAGACAACACATCGGTGGTCTCTTATATCAACCATCAGGGGGGTCTGCGTTCTCGCCCGCTTTACAAGCTGGCACGTCAGATCCTTCTATGGTCCCAGGGGAAATTCTCTCTCTCAGAGCTATTTATCTCCCGGGATATTTGAATCAGGGGGCAGACATCCTGTCGAGGCAGGGGCCGAGGGCCGGGGAATGGAGTCTTCACCCCGAGGTGGTGGGGCTCCTATGGGGACATTTCGGTCGTGCCGAGGTAGACCTATTTGCGTCCCGAGAGACATCACACTGTCCACTGTGGTTCTCTCTCAGCCAGCCAGCCCCACTGGGGTTGGATGTGATGGTACATCCGTGGCCGAGGTCACGTTTGTACGCTTTTACCCCGATCGCTCTGCTCCCGGGAGTTCTGGAGAGGGTTCGCCGGGACGGGCTCAGTCTTCTGCTAATAGCCCTGTTCTGGCCGGCCCGAGTATGGTTTGCGGACCTAGTGTCTCTCCTCGACGGCTCTCCCCTAGAGATACCGATCAGGAGAGATCTACTCTCTCAGGCGAGTGGGTCGATCCTTCACCCCCGCCCAGAACTATGGAGGCTGTGGGCTTGGCCTCTGAGGGGGCCCAGCTCATAGGTTCTGGTCTCTCGACTGAGGTCGTTGAGACCATCCTCCAATCCAGAGCTCCCGCCACGAGGAAGTTATATGCTGCGAGGTGGAAACTTTTCACCTCTTGGTGTGGAGAGCGCCAGCAGGACCCAGTTAACTGCCCGGTTGGTACAGTGCGGGATTTCCTGCAGGACCGTCTCTCCACAGGGTTATCCCACTCCACACTGAAGGTGTATGTGGCGGCCTTAGCTGCTTACCACGGCCCTTCAAGTGGAGGTTCCCTCGGGAAACACCCACTTATATCTCGCTTCCTTCGTGGCACCTTGAGGCTGAGGCCTGCAGTTCGCACGAGGGTACCAGCTTGGGATCTGGCCATCGTCTTAGAAGGTCTATCCCTTGCTCCTTTCGAGTCCATCGAGGAAGTTTCGGAAAAGTTTCCTACTCTAAAAACTATCCTTCTTTTTGCTATCTCATCTCTAAAAAGAATTGGAGATATTCAAGCACTTTCGGTGGCTCCCTCGTGCCTGGAATTTGCTCCTGGTATGGTAAAGGCTTTTCTCTGTCCGAGACCAGGGTATGTTCCTAAGGTACCAACCACTTTGGTTAGACCTTTAGTGCTGCAGGCTTTCTGTCCTCCGCCTTTTTTGACGTCAGACCAGGAGAACCTTAATTTGTTGTGTCCCGTTAGGGCTTTAGATGCCTATGTCCACAGAGCTGCCCTGTGGATGAAATCAGAACAATTGTTTGTCTGTTTTGGGTCACCTAAGAAGGGGTGTCCGTTATCTAAGCAAAGGATGAGCAAGTGGGTGGTCGAGGCCATCTCGCTTGCTTACGGTTCGGCCCATCAGCCTTCACCTTTGGCTGTAAGGGCTCATTCCACCAGGAGTATGGCTGCCTCTACAGCTCTTCTTTCAGGAGCTTCTCTTCAGGACGTTTGTGATGCGGCAGGCTGGTCCTCACCGCACACTTTCGTCAGATTTTATTCCCTTGACCTTAGCTCCACTCCCGGGGCTCAGGTTCTCTCATCGGCTTGTGTCTCCTAATGACACACGACGAGGATTTTGTCGTATGGGGATGTGGGTATTGCGTTCCCACTGCGATTACACGCAGCGGTAGTCCCTGAAGGGGAACGTCCCGGGATACGTATGTAACCCTAGTTCCCCGAAGGGACGGACGCTGCGTGTCCTGCCATACTCCCGGCATCCCCTTGGGTCGCTTGCTTCAGTACTTTAAGCTGGCGGCTGGTGTGCTCAGGGGATATTTATAGCTTCCTGGTCGATGACGTCACTCGCCGTACGCTCATTCTCTCCATTGACTGATTTCATTCATGCTTCAGACGCGTCACGCTGAGGCCGTTCCCACTGCGATTACACGCAGCGTCCGTCCCTTCGGGGAACTAGGGTTACATACGTAACCCGGGACGTTTCTTCAGCCAGACAGTGGTTCATATTTGACCTACTTAACATATTTCTGGCCAAAGAGATTTTGAGCTTGAACTTTCTATAAATACTCATAGACTCCTTCTGATGTTTCATCAGCCAGGCAGTGGTCCTTTTTTGACCTATTTAACATATTTCTGGCCAAAGTCTTATCAAAGGATGACTTACTATGCATTCTCATAGAGTTCTTTTGATGTTACTTCAGCCATAGATTAGACCATATATGACCTTATGAACACATTTCTGGACAAAGAGTCATTAATCTTGAACTTTCGTACATACTCATAGACTCCTGATGGTTTTTCAGCCAGACAGTGGTCCATATTTGATTTACTTAACATATTTCTGGCCAAAGTCTTATCACAGGCTAACGTACTATGCATACTAATAGACTTCTTTTGATGTTATTTCAAACCTAGATTTGCCCATATATGACCTTATTAGACCATTTCTGGACAACGAGTCCTTAATCTTGAACTTTCTATACATACTCATAGACTCCTTCTGATGTTTCATCAGCCAGAGACTGGTCCATATTTGACCCACATAAAATATTTCTGGCCAAAGAGTCTTTGAACTTGAACTTTCTATAAATACTCATAGACTCCTTCTGATGTTTCATCAGCCAGACAGTGGTCCATATTTGACCTACTTAACATATTTCTGGCCAAGGTCTTATCAAAGGCTAACTTACTATGCATACTCATAGACTTCTTTTGTTTTTACTTCAACCATAGATTAGACCATATTTGACCTTATGAGCACATTTCTGGACAAAG
Organism: Tiaroga cobitis; assembly: GCA_030578255.1. NCBI lineage: Eukaryota > Metazoa > Chordata > Actinopteri > Cypriniformes > Leuciscidae > Tiaroga > Tiaroga cobitis. The sequence continues at coordinate 5,622,842 of CM060612.1, forward strand.
AGTCCTTAATCTTGAACTTTTTATTCATACTCATAGACTCCTTCTGATGTTTAATCAGCCAGGCAGTGGTCCATTTTTGACCCACTTAACATATTTCTGGCCAAAGTCTTATCAAAGGCGAACTTACTATTTATACTTATAGACTTCTTTTGATGTTACTTCAACCATATATTAGACCATATTTGATCTTATGAACACATTTCTAGACAAAGAGTCCTTAATCTTCAACTTTCTATACATACTCAGACTCCTTCTGATGTTTCATCAGTAGTTCAAATATGACTTTTTGTACATATATCTTGCCAGAGAATCCTTGAAATTCATCTTTCCCTTTCGAGGGAACTCGCGATGCGTCAATGACGCTTTGGGAACGCCCCCAGCATGAATGCGTCTGAAGCTTCTATGTCAACTAATCCAATGGAAAGAATGAGCGTCACGGGCGGGTGACGTCATGACCAGGAAGGGATAAAAGCACATCCGGTGCAAACCGGCATTAGCTTCTGTTGCCTCAGCAAGCGATCTGTGTCATACTGTCTGTTATAGTTACTGTTGTCTGTCTGATATATATATTTAAACACTATGGAAACTAAACAATTGCACAAACTCTGTGTTCTCCCTGCTCGCGCTTTTTAACGAGTAGGGACACACACGAGCTTTGTGTGATGTCTTTGGGAGTAGAGCATGCGGTATCAGCCTTCGAGGGGGCTGATTGCCAACATTGTGAGAAGTTCTCGCTTCGCATGCTCCGCTCCCGCCTGTCACTTTTCGAGGAAAATGTTCAGGTTCGCGGTTCTCAGGCTGCAGGACCCACGTTGCCGAGGCAGCGCGGAGAATGCATTCCTGGGGATCGCAAATGTATCTCTTTACGGGGGTGGAGACGGGTCCAAGGATCTTTTCTCCTCCCTTTCCCGAGGGATCCATTGCTCTCTCTCCTCGGAAGCCCGCGCCGCGGTTACTTCCGCCTGGGGAGAGAGACCAATGCTTCAGTGCTCTATCTCCGAGGAGGTAGATATGCTGGGCATTGAAAGTGACACAATCATGGGGGAAGTGGATTTGCCATCTCTTTTCCCAGTGTATGAGAAACATATATATATAATAGTTTATATTATATATAAAATAAAATGAATATATATATATATATATATATATATATATATATATATATATATATATATATATATATATATAAATATATATATAATAATAATAAAAGCTGGTGGAGGTGTTTACTAAGGCTGTAGATAAATTAAATATTTAATGGCCAGCAGTAATAAGGGGGCACTCGTTTAAAAAAAAAAAAAAAAAATTAAACGAGTTTCCTTCCCTCTCTTTTTTCACCTCCATCACGGGGCCTTCCATTTTTCCCGATCTGCACAGCGAGCTGTCTAGATCATGGAAAAAGCCTTACTCATCTTGTCTTTTAGCCCCCACATTCATGTATATTCAGATATTAGGGGGTTAAGAGAGTATGGCTATGGGGCAATACCCCAGTTAGAACAGACGCTTGCGAGCTATCTGTCTACCGGTTCAGTATCGACCCTGAAGGCGTCGGTTTCTCTCACTATACCATTAAAGAAAACTATTTTTAATCTAGTGGGAAAAGCATTTACGGCAGTGGGTCTAGCAGGAGCCTGCTTGCACACTATAGCAGTGCTACAAGCATATCAGGCTGATCTGCTGTGGTATTTGGACAGAAGTGAGGGAGTTTGGCCCGATGGGGTTTGAGAACTTCGTCGGGCCACAGATTTATCTCTCAGGGATGGAGCAGCCCTTCTGGTCTCTGAGAGACACCTCTGGCTCAATTTGATGGGAATCATGGAGAAAGATACAATATAATCTCTCCCTCGCTATGTCCAACCCCCTGGGGCTGCTGGGCGTGAGCAGCTCCAGCCGTCTAGTCTCTCATACACAACACAGCAGCCAAAGCCTTCAAAGCAGAAGCCGGATCCGAGGACCGTTCTTCATGCTGAGAAGGCTTCGGCTCAAAGGAAAAGGTCTGGCGCCACCGGCGTCAGACCGGTGAGGGCAGCCCCAACCGGGGTGGAACGGTGTACACCTCATTATACGGTGCCCTTTCCAACTCGGTGCCCTCAGGGGACCGTTTTGCCAACCCCGCCACCCTTGGTGCTCGGGGCGCAGCGGTCTCCAAGCGAGCTTCTGGCGCAGCGTCAACTCGACATTGCGTCGGACTTGCCCTCTGAGGGGGGTTCGAAAACAGTCAGTTCGGGTGGTTCCTGCCAGTATGACAACCTCAGGCTTTCTTGATTACGCCAGAGGCCAGCCTCGAGGGGCTGGTTCCCTTGGTAGATTTTCGGGCAGCGTGGAAGCTACTGCCAAATATATCTCTATGGGTCCTGCAGTTAGTAGTAAGAGGCAGATTTGGTTCTCGTCCTCCAGGCTACAACGGGGTGTTGCTCACGTTAGTGCATTCCGAGCATGCTCTGGTAATGGAGCAAGAGGTAAAGGCCCTGTTAGCAAAAAGAAGCTATAGAGCAGGTGTACTCACCCAACATTGCGTCGGGTCTTTACAGTCGTTATCTCATTGTTCCAAAAAAGGATGGAGAGCTGTGTCACATAATAGATCTTCGTCTGTTTGAGTGTTTGGTGCTGGAACTCAAGTCCAAGATGCTGACACTCAAACAGATCATGACTCAAATCAGATCCGAGGACTGGTTTGTCACGATAGATCTAAAGTACTTCCATATCTCCATCCTCCCTCAGCACAGGAGGTTCCTGAGGTTTTCTTTGGGGCAAAGAACACCATTATCAGGCACTTCATTTAGGTCTAGCTCTATCACCCCGCACATTCACGAAGCACGTAGATGCAGCTCTGGCCCCGCCAGGCTGCAGTGCATACGCATTCTGAATTGCATAGATGACTGGCTGATTCTAGCGGAATCAGAGCAGTTGGCGGTTCGGCACCGAGGTGTCGTTCTCGCTCATATGCAGATGTTGGGGTTGAGGCTCAATGCCAAGAAGAGTGTGCTTTCTCCAGTACAGAGAACCACTTTCCTTGGTGTGGTATGGGATTCAGTGATGATGCGGGCCACTCTGTCGCCCGTTCGTGTTGCTGCTATCCTGACAGCCACAAAAGAGCTGAGGCTAGGCCAGTCACGCACTGTAAAACAGTTCGAGAGACTGTTGGGTCTTTTGGCAGCGGCGTCCAACGGGATTCCTTTTGGCCTGCTGTACATGAGACCTTTGCAGTGGTGGCTCAGGACCAGAGGGTTCTCCCCGAGGGGAAACCCACTTCGTATAATCAAGATCACGCGGCGGTGTCTCCGCGCCTTGGTTATATGGAGGAAACACTGGTTCTTAACCCAGGGTCCGGTGTTGGGAGCTCTTTGCCATCGAGTTGCGATCTCGACAGATGCTTCCCTCACCGGCTGGGGAGCGGTAATGGAAGGCCGCTCGGTTCAGGGTCTGTGGAGGAGTCATCATCTCTCTTGGCACGTGAATTGCCTAGAGATGATGGTCGTCTTCAATGCTTTACATCTCCTCCCAGACCTGAGAGGCCATCATGTGTTGCTTTGGTACAGTGGTGGCTCAGGACCAGAGGGTTCTCCCTGAGGGGAAACCCACTCCGTACGATCAAGATCACGCGGCAGTATCCCCGCGCCTTGGTTATATGGAGGAAAATCTGGTTCTTGTCCCACAGACAACACGTTGATGGCCTCTTATTTTGGTCCCTCAGGAAATTACGCTGTCTGAGGGCAGTGTATATTCCAGGGGGCCAGAATATTGGAGCAGACACCCTGTCGAGGCAGGGGCTGAGGCCAGGGGACTCCACCCCGAGGCGGTGGAGCAAATATGGGAGTTTTACGGCCAGGCAAAGTGGATCTGTTCTCGTCTCAGCATACGACGCACTGTCCACTCTGGTTATCCCTCACTCAACCAGCCCCCTCGGGGCTGGATGCTATGGTGCAGACGTATCCGAGGCTACGTCTGTACGCATTTCCCCTGTTGCTCTGCTCCCAGGAGTTCTGGAGTGAATCCGCCAGGATGGAATAAGCCTATTGCTAGTAGCACCACCCTGGCTGAGCCGAATTTGGTTTGCGGACCTAATTCTTCTCCTCGACGGCCCTCCCTTGGAAGTCCCGATCAGGAGAGACCTTCTGTCTCAGGCAGGGGATGCAATATTGCACCCCCAGCAGGAGATTTGGAAACTGTGGGTTTGGCCTCTGAGGGGGCCCAACTCATAGAGAGTGGTCTCTCAACTGAGGTTGTCGAGACCATTCTAAGCTCCAGAGCTCCCGCTACGAGGAAACTATATTCACTATTTCGAGAGTGTTTCACTTCTTGGTGGTACCAGCGTCAGTGGGATCCGGTTAACTGTTCAGTAAACACAGTATTCGAGTTTCTGCAAGAACGCTTTGTATCAGGTCTATGTCCTTCCACGCTTAAGGTATACGTGGCGGCCATTGCGGCTTTCCACTCCCTGGTGGGTAGTACATTTTTGGGTTGAGACCCCCTGATCACTCGTTTCCTTCGTGGCACTTTGAGGCTGAGGCCTGCAACTTGCACTAAGGTGCCGGCTTGGGACCTTGCAATAGTTCTAGAAGGCCTATCTGGGTCTCCCTTCGAGCCCTTAGATTTGGTCTCAGAGAAGTTCCTTTCTTTTAAGACCTTTTTCTGCTAGCTATTTCGTCCCTTTAAGAGTCGAGACCTTCAGGCCCTTTCGGTCCCCACCTGCCTTGAGTGCACCGGGGATGGCCAAGGCAATCTTACCCCAAACATAGATATGTTCCTAAGGTGCCAACCATTATTCCGAGGCCTTTTGTGCTGCTGGTTTCTGTCCTCCCCCGTTTTTCGGACCAGGAAGACCTGAACCTCTTGTGCCCAGTGCGAGCACTGGACACTTATGTTCATTGGACTTCTCTTCGGGAAAATCCAACCTATTGAGCAATAGATAGTTGTGACTATTCTTCTTGCTTGTGAGTCCTCTGGCCAACCATTTGGTGGTCAGGGCTCATTCCACCAGGAGTATGGCTTCTAAGCTTTATTATCTGGAGTTCTCTGGGCTGGGCCTTACCGTTCACATTTGTGAGGTTTTACAGCTTGGACCTGGATGCTGCCCCAGGGTCCCAGGTGCTTGGTGCAGTGTGACAACAGGCTGACACTTAGGCATTTGAAAGTCTGGCGTTTTGGGTATTCTCGTTCCCAAAGCGTCATTGACGCATCGCGAGTTCCCTTTCTCAGGGAACGTCTCAGGTTACGACTGTAACCATAGTTCCCTGAGAAAGGGAACGAGACGATGCGCCACCCTGCCATACTTCCTGCATCCCTGTGATCGGCTTGCTTCGGCAATTTTTCGAAGCTAATGCCGGTTTGCACCGGATGTGCTTTTATCCCTTCCTGGTCATGACGTCACCCGCCCGTGACGCTCATTCTTTCCATTGGACTAGTTGACATAGAAGCTTCAGACGCATTCACGCTGGGGGCGTTCCCAAAGCGTCATAGACGCATCGTCTCGTTCCCTTTCTCAGGAAACTATGGTTACAGTCGTAACCTGAGACGTTCTATACATACTCATAGACTGCTTCTGATGTTTCAGCCAGACAGTGGTCCATATTTGACCTACTTAACATATTTCTGTCCAAAGAGACTTTGAACTTGAACTTTATATAAATACTCATAGACTCATTCTGATTTTTTATCAGCCAAACAGTGGTCTTATTTGACCTACTTAACATATTTCTGGCCAATGTCTTATCAAAGGCTTACTTACTGTCTATACTCATAGACTTCTTTTGATGTTACTTCAATCATAGATTAGACCATATTTTACCTTATGAACACATTTCTGGACAAAGAGTCCTTAATCTTGAAACTTTCTATACATACTCATAGACTCATTCTGATGTTGCATCAGCCAGACAGTGGTCCATATTTGATTTACTTAACATATTTCTAGCCAAAGTCTTATCAAATGATAATTTACTATGCATTCTCATAGAGTTCTTTTGATGTTACTTCAACCATAGATTAGACCATATTTGACTTTATGAACCTATTTCTGGACAAAGAGTCCTTAATCTTGAACTTTCTACATACTCATAGACTCCTGATGGTTCTTCAGCCAGACAGTAGTCCATATTTGGCCTACTTAAAATATTTCTGGCCAAAGAGTCTTTGAACTTGAACTTGAACTTTCTATAAATACTCATAGACTCATTCTGATGTTTCATCAGCCAGACAGTGGTCCATATTTGATTTACTTAACATATTTCTGGCCAAAGTCTTATCACATGCTAACGTACTATGCATACTAATAGACTTTTTTTGATGTTATTTCAAACATAGATTAGACCATATATGACCTTATTAGACCATTTCTGGACAAAGAGTCCGATCTCGGTTACTTCACTGTAACCTTGTTCCCTGAGAAAGCGGAACGAGATGCTGCGCTGCTCAGCGCATTGGGAACGTCTTTAGTCGTGACCAGCTGTGAATATTGTGTGTAACACGTCGATAGAATTGACCCGGAGGTAATATAGCCTCGGTCGATGACGTCATCGGCGCGCACCCGCAACACGAGGCTATAAATAGATGAGCCGCAGGTGCATCGTCAGGATATTTTGTCTGAAGAGCAGTCCTGGGACATCTTCAGCATGGCAAAGTAGCGCAGCATCTCGTTCCGCTTTCTCAGGGAACAAGGTTACAGTGAAGTAACCGAGATCGTTCCCTTTCGAAAGCTACAATCGATGCTGCGCTGCTCAGCGCATTGGGAACGAGAATACCCACGCCGCCGTGCTTGAACATGTCTGGACCCCAACGGTTGTGCATGTGCTCACAAGAACACAAGAAGGCCTCAGACACTAGCCTGTGATGTTGACTCAAGGACATGAGAGCCCGGAGTGGCATGAACATCCAAACTATAAAACCTTATGAATGTGTGCGGAGAGGACCAACCTGCCGCATCACAAATCTGTTGTAAAGGGGCACCCCTCGCCAAAGCACTAGAAGAAGCGACCCCCCTGGTAGAGTGAGCTCTGAGACCTATAGGCGAAGCTTGACCGCCCGCCTCATAAGCCAAAGCAATTGCATCCCTGACCCAATGAGACATGGTCTGCTTGGTGGCAGCTCCTCCTCTGTTACAACCACCATAACAGACGAATAATTGCTCTGACTTACGCCACTGGCTAGTGCGGTGGATGTAAGCCTGAAGAGCACGGACTGGACACAGTCTATGAGATTTCTCCTGCTCCGGCGTTGTAAACGGTGGAGGACAGAAGGCTTCTAGAATGACCGGATGTACAGACGAAAATGGAACCTTAGGCAGGTAATCAGGATGAGGATGCAAAATTACTTTCACCATTTCTGGGGCAAAGTCTAAGCAGGATGGAGAGATAGACAGAGCCTGCATATCCCCAATTCTCTTCAAGGAAGTTATTGCCATTAGAAAAACCATTTTTAGAGTCAGAAGTTTATCAGACGCTGACTCTATAGGTTCAAAGGGGGTTTCAACCAGACCCTCGAGGACTATAGCTAAATCCCACGAAGGGATCTTGGTTTTTACTGGAGGCCTCAGTCGCCTGGCCCCACGAAGGAAGCGAGAGAGCAGAGGATGTCTCCCGAGCGGCGCCCCGTCAACTAAGGCGTGGCAAGCCGAAAGAGCGGCCACATAAACCTTAAGAGTAGCAGGGCATGTGCCTGTTGATAATTTCTCTTGCATGAAGTCCAGAACTGAAGCAACCTGGCAGTTGACTGGATCTACATTGTGTACAACACACCACCTTTCAAAAACACCCCATTTACTGGCATAACTTTGTCTAGTGGAGGAAGCCCTAGCACTCAGAATAGTCTCAATAACAGCAGGCGAAAGCCCAGTGTCCCTCAGTTGGTTCCCATCAGGGGCCAAACATGAAGATTCCACAGGTCGGGCCTGGGATGGAATATCGTGCCCTCCGCCTGAGACAGAAGGTCCCTCCTCTCCGGAATCGCCCAAGGCGAGCCGTCGAGGAGAGATATTATCTCCGAGAACCACACTCTGTTCGGCCAACGTGGCGCTATCAGCAAGAGGCAAGACCCTTGTTGGCGAACTCTGGCTAGAACTCCCGGGAGCAAAGAAACTGGAGGAAACGCATACAGGCGCATCTTGGGCCATGAGTGCGCCATCGCATCCAGACCCAATGGAGCTGGGTGACTCAGAGAGAAGTAGAGGGGACATTGCGCTGTCTGCAGGAAGGCGAAGAGGTCCACCTCTGCTTTGTAAAATTTGGTCCAAATCTGTTTCACATTCCCCTGTCGGTAGTGTCTGTCTGGACAGTAAATCTGCTCCCACATTCAAATGCCCTGGAATGTATACTGCCCTGAGTGACAGGAACTTGTCCTGGGCCCAGAGAAAAATCTGCCTCGCTATTCTGTTCAGATTGCGTGAGCGCAGACCCCCCTGGTGATTTATATAAGAGACTGCTGCTGTGTTGTCCACCCGCACTAGGACATGACAGCCCCTCAATTGATGGAGAAAATATTTCAGAGCCAGAAATACGGCCATCAACTCGAGGCAATTGATGTGCCAATCGAGCTGATGACCTTCCCATTCCCCTTGAGCTGGACGGCCATCTAAGACCGCTCCCCAGCCCATCAGGGAGGCGTCCGTCGTTAGCAGTCTGCGACGACACGGTGCCCCTAGAGTGGGACCCAAGGCAAGGAACCGGGGTCTGACCCACAGAGATAGTGTACGAAGCCCGCGGCGCGTCACTTTTATGTGCCTTTGAGGATTGGCTCTTGGATGAAATCCTCTGGCTTTTAGCCACAACTGAAATGGTCTCATGTGCAACAGCCCCAGAGGAATCACCGTGGATGCTGACGCCATGAAACCCAACATTTTTTGGTACTGACGAACAGTGAGTTCTTGGCCTAGCCTGACTTTGCTCATGGTCTGCCGAATGGTCTCGATTCGAGCGGGAGACATTTGTGCCCGCATCGTGACCGAATCCCAAACAATCCCGAGATAAGTCGTTCTCTGGGCAGGAGCAAGAACACTTTTCTTGGTGTTGAGTCTCAACCCTAGAGCAACTAGATGAGCTAACACGATATCTCTGTGTTGGAGCGCCATCTCTCGCGATTGTGCTAGTATCAACCAATCGTCGATGTAATTCAAAATGCGAATGCCCTGGAGTCGTAACGGAGCCAGTGCTGCATCCATGCATTTCGTGTATGTGCGGGGTGACAAGGCCAGGCCGAATGGAAGAACCCGAAACTGGTACGCTTCGCCCCCGAAAGCGAACCTCAGGAATTTCCTGTGTTGTGGCAATATTTCTATGTGAAAATAAGCGTCCTTCAAATCGATCGTGACGAACCAATCGTGATGTTGAATTTGCATCACGACCGTCTTGACGGTTAACATCTTGAACTTGAGCGCTTTGACTGTACGGTTTAAGCCTCGAAGATCTAAGATTGGACGCACCCCCCCATCCTTTTTGGGAACCAGGAAGTATCTGCTGTAATAGCCTGACTCTCTCTCTGGAAGAGGAACATGTTCTATGGCCTCTTTGCTCAGAAGGGTTTCCAGCTCTTGCGACAGTACATGCATCAGCTCCGGTTTCACGGAAGTGAAGACCACGCCGTTGAAACGTGGAGGACGACGAATAAATTGGATTCTGTATCCTATCTGTACTGTGCTTAATACCCACGCAGAAATGCCTGGCAGAAGTTTTCACGCTGCCAGACTTTGTGAGAGTGGTATCAATTTTAATACTTCCTTTTGAGGGGATGTTGGATGTTCCGTGTCCTGTATGACGGCAGGAAACAACGGAACATCCAACATTTCGCTGGAAACCGCTGCCCCCCGAAGCACGAGAGGTGGCGGGGATGGAGAGGTTTTGTGAGGGTAACGGGAAGGGGCGAAAAGATCTTGCATGCGCCCCATCCCGTGGGGGGCTACCCCCACCAGATTGGGCGCCAGACCATCAGGGCTTCTTCTTTCTGTTAATGATAGTCCTGAGGTCTGGCTTGGGAGGTTGCTGAGCACGGCGAACCTGTCCCCAATCCCTGCGAGGGGGAGCACGGTCCGCTACACTCTGCTTCTTTACCTCCCTAGGTTTTGAAGGACCGGGGCGGGGCTGGGTGGCAGACGGCCCCTCCCCTTGAGTGCGGCGGGGAAGAAACTGAACAAACGCTTCCTCGTGTTTTTTAACCTCCTTAAAGCGGGTGACAACGGTGTTCACTGAGTCACCAAACAGCCCAGATGGAGAAATAGGAGAGTCAATCAAAAACAAACGATCTTTTTCCTTAATCCCTGTCAGATTAAGCCACAGATGCCTCTCCGTGCTGACTAAAGCAGACATTGAACGGCCGATGGCACGGGCCGTCTGCTTGGTCGCACGGAGAGACAGATCTGTGGCACGACGAAGCTCAGAGAATGACTCTTCGTCGATCGTACTGCCCGCACTCAAATCCTTCAACAGGTCAGCCTGGTACGCCTGTAACACTGCCATAGTGTGCAGCGCAGCACCAGCCTGACCTGCAGCTTGATAAGCTTTCCCCACTAAAGATGATGTTATACGACAGGGTTTAGTGGGGAGGGTAGGTTTCTTTATCGAAGATGCCGATTCGGGAGAGATAGCTCGCGAGCGTCTCTTCAACCCGAGGCATCTCCGTATACCCCCGCGCCTTTGCACCCACGATAGTCGAAAAAGTCGACGTCGAGGGCACAAACACGAGAGAAGTATATGGTTTACTCCATGACTTAGATAGTTCGTCATGGAGGTCCTCGAAAAAGGGAAGAGACTGATGTTTTGGTCCCTCCCCTCTGCCACCGGACAGAAACCTATCCCCTAATTTAGACTGCTTGGGGGTCTCTTGTTCGCGTGGCCAGTCCAGCTGTAATCTGGCCACCGCGCGAGTAACCACCTCGAGCAATTCCTCGACAGATTTCTTTTCACGAGAGGAATGCTCAGAGGCTGGTTGCTTGCGGTCCGAAGACCCAAGAGATACATCATCCCCCTCGTGAGTCGAAGAAGCACCGGAGCGCACTTCGAAATCACGAGAAGGGATGCGTGGATCTGGTGACGCAGCAAGCGAAAGGGACGGACCCGTCTCTTGCTCGTCATGCAGATCCATACGAGAGCCCCACGATGATAATGCGGGTGCGGTCTGGAAATAGTTCAGACGGGAGCGAAGCATCTTAACCGTGAGCTGGTCACAATGCTCGCACCCGCCCTTCTCTATAGCCAGAACCGCGTGCTCTTCCCCCAAACAAACAAAACAGTAATCGTGTGTATCCAGCTCAGACATGGGACGGGAGCATGGAGGAACACAACGCTTACTATTTTGTTGGCTCATTTCTCCTCTTTTTTTTACTTTCAAAAAACTCTTTGATGTAGCGTGAGAGAAAAAAGATTTGAGAAATGAGAAATTTTCTGCACACTGCCTGACAAAACTAACTCCTAACAAAGATCTGAGAACAGATGAGAGATAGAGAGAGTGTTTGCGTTCACACATGCACAGAATGGTCTGAAGACAAAAGACCTGACGATGCACCTGCGGCTCATCTATTTATAGCCTCGTGTTGCGGGTGCGCGCCGATGACGTCATCGACCGAGGCTATATTACCTCCGGGTCAATTCTATCGACGTGTTACACACAATATTCACAGCTGGTCACGACTAAAGACGTTCCCAATGCGCTGAGCAGCGAAGCATCGATTGTAGCTTTCGAAAGGGAACTTAATCTTGAACTTTCCATACATACTCATAGAATCATTCTGATGTTTCATCAGCCAGAGAGTGGTCCATATTTGACCCACTTAACATATTTCTGGCCAAAGAGTCTTTGACCTTGAACTTTCTATAAATACTCATAGACACCTTCTGATGTTTCATCAGCCAGACAGTGGTCCATATTTAAACATACTTAACATATTTTTGGCCAAAGTCTTATCGAAGGCTAACTTACCATGCAGACTCATAGACTTCTTTTGATGTTACTTCAACCATTGATTAGACCTTATTTGACCTAATGAACACATTTCTGGACAAAGAGTCATTAATCTTGAACTTTCTATACATACTCATAGACTCCTGATGGTTCTTCAGCCAGACAGTGGTCCATATTTGACCTACTTAAAATATTTCTGGCCAAAGAGTCTTTGAACTTGAACTTGAACTTTCTATAAATATTCATAGACTCATTCTGATGTTTCATCAGCCAGACAGTGGTCCATTTTTGACCCACTTAACATATTTCTGGCCAAAGTCTTATCAAAGGCGAACTTACTATTTATACTTAAAGACTTCTTTTGATGTTACTTCAACCATATATTAGACCATATTTGATCTTATGAACACATTTCTAGACAAAGAGTCCTTAATCTTCAACTTTCTATACATACTCAGACTCCTTCTGATGTTTTATCAGTAGTTCAAATATGACTTTTTGTACATATATCTTGCCAGAGAATCCTTGAACTTCATCTTTCTATACATACTCATAGACTCCTTCTGATGTTTAAGCCAGACATTGGTCCATATTTGACCTACTTAACATATTTCTGTCCAAAGAGTCTTTGAACTTGAACTTTCTATAAATACTCAGAGACTCATTCTGATTTTTTATCAGCCAAACAGTGGTCTTATTTGACCTACTTAACATATTTCTGGCCAATGTCTTATCAAAGGCTAACTTACTGTCTATACTCATAGACTTCTTTTGATGTTACTTCAATCATAGATTAGACCATATTTTACCTTATGAACACATTTCTGGACAAAGAGTCCTTAACCTTGAACTTTCTATACATACTCATAGACTCCTTCTAAAGTTTCATCAGTAATTCAAATATGACTTTTTGTACATATATCGTGCCAGAGAATCCTTAATCTTGATCTTTCTATACATAGTCATTGACTCCTTCTGATGTTTCATCAGCCAGACAGTGGTCCATATTTGACCTACTTAACATATTTCTGGCCAAAGTCTGTTCAAAGGCTAACTTACTATGCATACTCATAGACTTCTTTTGATGTTACTTCAACCATAGATTAGACCATATTTGACCTTATGAACAGATTTCTGGACAAAGAGTCCTTAATCTTGAATTTTCTATTCATACTCGTATACTCCTGATGTTTCCTCAGTAGTTCAAATATTACCTTTTGTACATATATCTGGCCAGAGAATCCTTGAACTTGACCTTTCTATACATAGTCATAGACTCCTTTTGATGTTTTATCAGCCAGACATTTGTCCATATTTGAGCTACTTAACATATTTCTTGAAGAAAGTATTTTTTTCCAAAGTATTATCAGAGGCTAACTTACTATCTGTTCTCATTGACTTCTTTTGATGCTACATAAACATTAGTCAACATTTGACCTACTGATCACATCTATGCCCAAAGAGTGTTCTACATTGAGCTTTCTAAAAATATAGATTTGTTCTGATGTTTCTTCGGCCATCCAGTAGTTCAAATATGACCTATTGACCATATTTCTGGCCAAAGAATCCTTGAACTTGAACTTTCTATACATTCTCATAGACTCCTTATGATGTTTCATCAGTAGTTCAGATATGGCTTTTTGTTCATATATATCTTGCCAGAGAATCCTTGAACTTAAACTTTCTATACATACTCATTGACTCCTTCTGATGTTTCATCAGCCAGACAGTGGTCCATATTTTCAGCCAGACAGTGGTCCATATTTGACCTACTTAGCACATTTCTGGCCATTTAGTCTTTGAACTGGATCTTTCTATAAATACTCATAGACTCCTTCTGATGTTACTTCAACCATAGATTAGACCACATTTGACCTTATGGACACATTTCTGGACAAAGTGTCCATAATCTTGAACTTTCTATTCATACTCTTAGACTCCTTCTGAAGTTTCTTCAGTAGTTCAAACATTACCTTATGTACATAAATCTGGCCAGAGAATCCTTTAACTTGATCTTTCTATACATACTCATAGACTCCTTTTGATGTTTTATCAGTCAGACAGTAGTCTAAACTTGACCTACTGGACATATTTCTGGCAAAAGATTTCATCAAAGGTTAACATTTTTCTGGCCGTAGAGTCTATGAACTTGTACTTGAACTTCCCATTAATTCTCATTGACTCCTTCTGATGTTATAAGAGCCATACAGTATTCCAAAATTTGACATTTTGAATATATTCCTGGCCAAAGAGTCCTCGACCTTGACCTTTCTATATACTCATAAAATCCTTCTGATGTTTCATTAGTATTTTAAACATGACTTTTTGAACATATTTCTGGCTAGAGAGTCTATGAACTTTAACTTTCTATAAATTCTCATAGACTCATCTTGATGTTTCATTAGTCCATATTTTAACTAACGAATATATTTCTGGCAAAATAGGCCTGATCATCAAAATCATCAAAGGCTAACTTTCTATGCGTTCTCAAAGACTGCTTTTGATGTTTCATCAACCATATATTAGTTATCATTTGAACTATTAAACATTTTTCTGGCCAAAGAGTCTTTGGACTTGAACTTGAACTTTATATACATACTCATAGACTCATTCTGATGTTTCAGCCATTAGTCCATTTTGACCTATTGAACATATTTCTAGCCAAAGAATCATTAAAGGCATACATTCTCATAGACTTCTTTTGATATTATATCAACCATATATTAGTCCATATTTGACCTATTGAACACATTTCCGAGTATATTTACCGTATATAAAGGTAAAGTTTAAAGACTCTTTGACCAGAAATATGTCATATTCAGTCATATTTGAACTACTGTTGAAACATCATAAGGAGTCTATAGAAATTGAGCATATATAAAATGTTCCAAATCAAAGACTCAGACATATGTTCGATATGACAAATTTGAAAGCTTGTCTTGGTGATGTAACATCTGAAGGAGTCATCAGTATGTATGGTAAGTTAAAGTTCAAGGACTCTTTGGAAAGTTCAAGATCTTGGACTCATTGGCCAGAAATGTTTTCAATATGTCATATAGATTCATATATCGTTGATGTAACATCAAAAGAAGTCTATGAAAATGGATAGTAAGTAAGCCCTTGATGATACTTTTGCCAAAATAAATAGTAGGTCAAGTTTGGACTACTGTCTGCCTGATAAAACATCATAAGTCTATATGTATATGAAGTTCAAGTTCAAGGACACTATGGCCAGTAACATGTTCAAAAGGTTAAATTTTAACTATTGGGTGGCTGAAGAAACATAAGAAGCCTATGAGCATGTTTAGAAAGTTTAAAATTGAGGACTCTTTGGCCATAAATGTGTTCAATAGGTCAAATAAGGACTAATATATGGTTCATTTAACATCAAATGAGTCTGCATGGTAAGTTAGATTTTGATGACTATTTGGTCAGAAATATGTTCAGTAGGTCAAATATGGACTACTGTCTAAATGATGAAATATTCAAAAGTGTGTGTGTGTGTATAGAAAGTTCAAGTTCAAGGATTATTTGGCCAGAATATATTCAGAATGTCAATTTGAACTGCAGGATGGCTGAAGAAACATCAGAACAAGTCTATATGTTTAGAAAGTTCAATGTAGATGACTCTTTGGCCAGAAATGTGTTCAATAGGTCAAATGAAGACTAATATATGGTTTATGTAGCATTCAAATAAGTCTATGAGAACACATAGTAAGTTAGACTGTGATAAGACTTTTGGCCAGAAAGATTTTAAGTAGGTCAAATATGGACCACTCTCTGGCTGATGAAACATCAGAAGGAGTCTATGAGTATTTATGAAAAGTTCAAAGATTCTCTGGCCAGATATATGTACAAATTTCATATTTGATCTACTAAGGAAACATCAGAAGGAGACTATGAGAATTTATAGAAAGTTCAAGTTCAAGGATTATTTGGCCAGAATATGTTCAAAATGTCCAATTTGAACTACAAGATGGCTGAAGAAACACCAGAACAAGTCTATATGTTTAGAATGTTCAATGTAGATGACTAAAGTTCAAGATCAAGTTAAAAGACTCTTTGGCCAGAAATGTGTTCAATAGGTCAAATTTAGACTAATATATGGTTGATGTAGCATCAAAAGAAGTCTATGAGAAATCATAGTAAGTTAACCTTTGATGAGACAGATTGGCCAGAAATATATTAAGTAGGTCAAATATGGACCACTGTCTATCTGATGAAACATCAGGAGTCTATGAGTTTTTATAGAAAGTTCAAGGACTCTCAGACCAAAAATCAAATCAAAAGTCATATATGAACTACTGATGAAACATCAGAAGAGGTCTATGAGAATGAATAGAAAGTTCAAAATCCAGGACTCTTTGTCTAGAAATGCGTTTAATAGGTCGGAAATTGACTAATATATGGTTGATGATACGTCAATGGATGTCTATGGTAATGCATTGCATTACAATACATGCATGCTTTTGCATTCCAATGCATTAAAACAACTAACTTATTTTGCTGTTCATTGAAGAGATTACATGTGTGTTGTTGCAATGCATTGCAATATATTTTTTACTATGTGTATTGGAGATAAACCATCTGTGCTGCTTGCACAACAATGCATTCAAGAACTCAATCTAACTGAATTTGTTGTGAAGTGAAATACATTAAATATGCTATCTTTCATAGTATTGCATAAAATAACTAATTTGTTTTGAAAGGAAGAAATATTACATTACATATGAGCATGTTCAGGTACAGGTTTATTGATATAGCCCATTTCACACACAGAATGGTAGCCCAATGTGCTTTACATAATCATAACTGTTAAGAAATAATTAAAATTTGATTTACATCAATCAATTCAAATAGTTAAAATGATTTACATAAAATAAAACATGTGACTTCACAGGGAACATAATACACAAAAAAGATAAGAGCTTACAGACCACAGGTACAAGGGAGGGTTAGTAGAAGGCATCGTAAAAGAGTTTTGTTTTTAATCTGGATTTAAAAATGGAGATAGTGGGAGAGGTGTTAATGTCTACAGAAAGACGGTTCCAAAGACGGACCGCATAGCAGCTAAAGGCTGCCTCTCCCTGCTTGGTACGAGCGCTGGATTGTACCAGTTGGAGTTTTCCAGCAGATCTAAGTGATCTTGAGGAGAGTTTCAAACATCTCTGCTATATAGAGAGGTCCTTGACCATTGACTATATAGAGAGGTCCTTGACCATAAAAACAAGAAAAATAACTTTAAAGTCAATTCTAGAGATCGCTGGTAACCAGTGTAGAGATTTGAAAATTGGTGTGATATGATCTTTTCTTTTGGTTCTGGTCAATAGCCTTGCTGCTGCATTTTGGATCATTTGTAGAGGTTTTATTGTTTTTTTAGGGAGACCAGTGAAAAGACTATGACAGTAGCAGTTGCATCGCAACTTATACAGAATTAATTAATTGATTCAATTAATTCATGCTAACCCTGTGCATTGAAGAAGTAGCACTGACATTCGTGATGTTTCATTACAATCCATGCACGAGATAAATGAATCCGCTGTGCATTTATTTGCATGCAAAATCTAACTTATTTCATTGTCCATTGAAGAGTACAACATATGTGCTTGTTGCATTGCGCTGCATACAGGACCAAAATTCACTTATGCATTGAGGAATCACAGTAGTGACATGGTCTGTTTCATTGAACTGTATACAATAACTAACTTATTCCGTTTATATACAATAACTGAGTTATTCAATCTTCTGTTGTGCTTCTTCAGAGTCATTTAGATCTTGCAATGCAATGCAATGACAAACATATAACATCATATAAACATGTAACCTCTCCAATAAACAGCAAAATGAGTAAGGTGATGTATGCATTAGATTGCAAAAGCACGCGTGGTGACATCCAAAGGCTTAAGCCAACTTGTATTCCAATGCATAAAACAACTAACTAAATTTGCTGTTCATTGAAGAGATAACACACAATATGTGCTCTTGCACTCGCTCTTGTGTCTTTCGATATGTGCTCTAGCACAACAAGTATAGACTTATACTTAGTCGAACTTATTTTTCTGTGCAATGAAGAGATATTGCGTACCATATGAGCTGGTGCATTGCAACGCATTCAGAAGTAATTAATGCACAACTGAAAACGTTAGCTTTTGCATGCATATAAATGCACTACGGATAAATGTATGTTGTGCATGCAATACAATATCACATATGTCATGTGCTACCTATTCAATGCACAAGGGAATCAATTACTTAGCTTTGCAATGCGTTGCAATGCAACAGCTCAAATGTTATGCGATATCTCTTAATTGCCCAGTGAAATAAGTTAGACTTAGAAATCTGCATATGCAATGCACTACAAGAGCAACAGTAAAATGAGCATCGGAATAAGTTCGTTCTTGTATGCATTGCAATGCAACAGCACAGGTGATTTATCTCCAAGTAACATAGATCTTGCAATGCATTGCAACAATACGCATGTAATCTCTTCAATGAACAGCAAAATTAGTTAGTTGTTTTATGCATTGGAATGCAAAAGCATGCTGGTTGTGTTACCCCCCTTCGGATGGTCACAACACGCGTGTTTTTGCATTCCAATGCATACAACTTCTAACTCATTTTGCAGTTCATTGAAGAGAATACATGTGTGCTTTGCATTGCATTACAAGATCTAACTTTGAAGAATGCACAACCAAAGATTGAATAATTCACAATAGACTTAGTTATTGTATACAGTTCAATGAAAAAGACCATGTCACTACTGTGATTCTTCAATGCAATAAGACAGTAAATTATTCAACAAGAACATATGTTGTATCTCTTCAGTGCACAATGAAATGTTAGCTTTTGCATGCAAATAAATGCACAACGGATTCATTTAAATTGTACATATGTCGTATGTCATAATGCAGAAGGGATAAAACAATATCACAACAATATCACATATGTCATAATGCAGAAGGGAATTAAGGATATAACATAGAACATGACCTGTTTCACTAAACTGTATACAATAACTTACTTATTCCGTTGTGCATTATTCACGCATGTTGAGTTAAAATAGCACAATATGCGTGCTTTTGTAAAGCAATGCATAAAGAACTACACTCATTCCGTTGTGCATAGAAGATATAACATATGCACTTTTTCTTTGAACATACCCAGTCTAACTGAATTAGTTGTGAAGTGAAATACATTCAATATTATCTTTCATAGTATTGCACAAAATAACTAATTTGTTTTGTTTTGAAATGAAGAGATATTGCATTGCATATGAGCAATTGCACCGCAACATAACAGAAATCATTCCCCTGTGCATTGAACAAGTAGCACATGACATAAGTATTGTTTCATTGCAATCCATGCACGAGATAAATGAATCCTCTGTGCATTATTTGCATGCAAAATCGAACTTATTTCATTGTCCATTGAAGAGTACAACATATGTGCTCGTTGCATTGCGCTGCATACAGGACCAACATTTACTTATGCATTGAGGAATCACAGTAGTGACATGGTCTGTTCCATTAAACTGTATACAATAACTAACTTATTCCGTTTATTTACAATAACTGAATTATTCAACCTTGAGTTGTGCTTCTTCGGAGTCATTTAGATCTTGCAATGCAATGGCAAACATATAACCTCATATAAACATGTAACTTCTCCAATAAACAGCAAAATGAGTAAGATTATGTATGCATTAGATTGCAAAAGCACGCGTGTTGACATCCAAAGGCTTAAGCCAACTTGTATTCCAATGCATAAAACAACTAACTAAATTTGCTGTTCATTGAAGAGATAACACACAATATGTGCTCTTGCACTCGCTCTTGTGTCTTTCGATATGTGCTCTTGCACAACAAGTATAGACTTATACTTAGTCTAACTTATTTTTTTGTGCAATGAAGAGATATTGCGTACAATATGAGCTGTTGCATTGCAACGCATTCAGAAGTAATTAATGCACAACTGAAAACGTTAGCTTTTGCATGCATATAAATGCACTACGGATAAATTTATATCGTGCATACAATACAATATCACATATGTCATGTGCTACCTTTTCAATGCACAAGGGAATCAATTACTTAGCTTTGCAATGGGTTGCAATGCAACAGCTCAAATGTTATGCGATATCTCTTAATTGCCCAGTGAAATAAGTGATTATTAAACTGATTATGAAATGTACTACAAGAGCAACAGTAAAATGAGCATCGGAATAAGTTCGTTCTTGTATGCATTGCAATGCAACAGCACAGATGATTTATCTCCAAGTAACATAGATCTTGCAATGCATTGCAACAATACGCATGTAATCTCTTCAATGAACAGCAAAATTAGTTAGTTGTTTTATGCATTGGAATGCAAAAGCATGCTGATTGTGTTATGTCACAACACGCGTGCTTTTGCATTCCAATGCATACAACTTCTAACTCATTTTGCAGTTCATTGAAGAGAATACATGTGTGCTTTGCATTGCATTACAAGATCTAACTTTGAAGAATGCACAACCAAAGATTGAATAATTCACAATAGACTTAGTTAGTTATTGTATACAGTTCAATAAAAAAAAACATGTCACTACTGCGATTCTTCAATGCACAAAGACAGTAAATTATTCAACAAGAACATATGTTGTATCTCTTTAGTGCACAATGAAATGTTAGCTTTTGCATGCAAATAAATGCTCAACGGATTCATTTAAATTGTGCATGCAACGCAATATCACATATGTCTAAATGCAGAAGGGAATTAAAGATATAACATAGAACATATGACCTGTTTCACTAAACTCTATACAATTACTAACTTATTCCGTTGTGCATTATTCACGCATGTTGAGTTACAATAGCACAATATGCGTGCTTTTGTAAAGCAATGCATACAGAACTACACTCATTCCGTTGTGCATAGAAGATATAACATATACCCCTAGATAAACTGACTTTGGATTATAGGCAAGGAGGACTGAGACTTCCCAATTTTAAGATGTATTATTGGGCAGCCCAATCCAGGTACTTAGCTCAGATGTTTGCTAACACCCCCCTTCCCTCTTGGCTGAATATGGAGAAATCTGAGTTAAAAGAAGAATGTCCTGTCAATATTTTATATGCATGGGATGACAAACTGATCAAAACAAGAACTGATTATTCACTTAGTTCAGACTTGGTTTAAACTGCGGTCTCTGCTGTGTGTTATCACTTTCTTTCCCCTAAAACACCTTTATGGGGTTACAGACTGCTACCAATGTGTCATCAAAACAAAAATTTTAAGATATGGGCAGACAAAGGAGACAGACACTGTTGGAGCATTGCTTTGATGGTGATGTTTTAATGTCATTTGAACAGTTAAAAAATAGATATAATTTAAGTAATAAAGAATTCTTTAGTTATCTGCAATTACGAGATTGTTTAAGAGTCAAAGCAAAAACTTATCCTAAGATACCAGATTTGACATTTATTGAGCAACTCTGTTATTCTGATAAACCACTATATAAAACAATCTCTAGAATACATGAAGCTCTGATCTCAAATCAGCCTTTAGATGACCCAGATAAATCCAGAAGGAGATGGGAGCAGGATTTGGGGGTAATAATAGATGGGGACCTGTGGGGTCAATTATGTAAAGATGGGGTCACCTCAACCTTGAATTCTAGGTATAGATTAATTCAGTTTAATTTTTTACACCAGCTCTACTACACTCCATCTAGATTACATACATTTAAAAACAGTATTTCACCCCTCTGCTTCAGATGTGGCACAGAAGAAGGGACATTTTTGCATTCCACCTGTTTGTATCCAAAAGTAAAGGTGTTTTGGGTACAAGTATGTGATAGCATATCACGTATTCATGGAATTGATTTTCCAATGGATCCAGAGGCAATTTTACCAACTCTAACCTCCGAAACAGACAAACTATTAAGCTTACTGAAATGTTGTTAATAATAGCTAAAAAATGTATTGCTTTGAAATGGAAAGCAGACACTGATGTGCCAATTGGATTGTGGTTGTCGGAGATTTGCAGCTGTGTAACCCTTAGAGAAGATCACATATTCAATGAGAAGCAGGGGGGACTTATTTAATAAAATCTGGAAACCCTTTTTGAATTATATAAATATAGTACCACATGACTTGATTTGATAAAGAAAATTTTCTAGCTGTCTAACATTGTATCTCCCTTTTTCGTTTTTTTTTTGTCGTTTTTTTTCCGTTTTTTTTTCTTTCTTTTGTTGTTGTTGTCGTTCTGTAGTTGTTGCTGCTGCCTTCTTTGTGTTGTGTCTTATGTTGGTTATTGTATTTGAAAAAAGCAAAAAAAAAAAAAAAAAAAAAAAAAGAAGATATAACATATGCACTGTTTCTTTGAACATACCCAGTCTAACTGAATTCGTTGTGAAGTGAAATACATTCAATATTATCTTTCATAGTATTGCATTGTGATGAGGGGGGCGTGGTTTTAGCGCCGTCTGTAGTGAGAGACGAGTCAGAGGGCGCGGCGGTGAGTAAGTGGGTCAAGTGCAAATGATAAACACCTGTGTCTGATTGCAGTGATTGGCGTGGGGAGACGGATAAAAACCCACAGACTGAGAGAATGAGGAGAGAGAGGAGGACTGGTGACTCGTGCGTGAGCAAAGAGAAAAACTGGGACAGCTGAAAGCAGCGTGGAAAGAGTTTATGCAAAGCTGTGGAAGACCTTGAAGCTGATCCAGCGTGGAAAGAGTTGTTATTTGAGTTATTGTGTTGCTGTAGTAAAACTACGGTGAATGTGCTGTGTGCACAACATTTATTATTTTTGGTTGAAATAAACAACGTACGAGTCCCAACCTCGCCGACCCTGTCTCCTTCTTCCTCCCTAAAGACGAACTTTGTTACACTGGTGCCGAAAACCCGGGAAGAAGGAGATCGGCCGCCGCCATGCAGAACCCGTCAGGAACGCCGTTTGCGGACATCATCCAGTCACTCGCGGCTCTTCAAAGAGACCAACATCAGGCCCTCCTGAGTGTTAAGGAGGAGCACGAGCGGCGCTTTCAGGCGCTGCTCCAAGGGCAACAGGAAGACCGCGAGTTGTTCCGGAGCTGTTTGGACCGGGAGACTCCGGCCAGCCCCCCTCCAGCATCAGACTCGGCCTCGCCGCTCACCTTATCGAAGATGGGTCCAGCTGACGACCCGGAGGCGTTTTTGGACCTCTTCGAAAGGATGGCCGAGACCCGGGGCTGGCCCAGGGCAGACTGGCCACTGCGTCTCATCCCGCTGCTGTCAGGGGAGTCGCAGGTTGCCGCCCACCAGCTGCCAGTCGCGAGTCTCCTGGTCTATCAAGACCTACGGCGCGCCATCCTGCAACGGGTCGGTCGGACCACGGAACAGCATCGCCAGCGCTTCAGGTCTCTGACACTCGACGAGTCCGGCCGGCCCTTCGTGATGGCGCAACAGCTCCGGGACTGCTGCCGCAAATGGCTGATGGCCGGGGGAAGCGACGTCGAGCAGATTATCGACCAGGTGGTACTGGAACAGTTTATCGTGAAGCTCCCCAAGAAAACTGCACAGTGGGTCCAGTGCCACCGCCCGACGTCGCTGGACCAGGCCATCCAACTGGCGGAGGATCACATGGTGGCGTGCTCTGGGGTCGGCGAAACCCTTCCATCTGTCTCTCTCTCCCCCTCTCTCTCTCTCTCTTCCCCGGCCTCTACCCCCTCCCTTTCTACAAAGCCTGTTCCCCTTCCTAGGTCGCGAGGAGGCTTTGCACCCAGACCAGCGCCGAGGTGGAGGTCTGGGTGGTCCGGTGACAATGGCGCGGCCGCGAGGACGGCGACGAGGGGGACACCGGCTGGGGAACTTTCCACCCTGGCGCAGCTGGCACCTCTCTCCCCACGTCAATCCCTTGGCCCACTTCCTGCCGCTGGAACAGCGGTAAAACCTGGGCCGGCCTGTTGGCGCTGTGGGGACCCGGGCCACTTCATCGACAGGTGCCCGGTGATGGAGGTGGGGACACTGGTTCGGGTCCCCGACGCGCCAAAGGCCGCCCCCGATCAAGCCGGCCCGTACCAAATACCTGTGAGTATAAAGGGGGGTACTTATCAGGCTTTGGTGGATTCAGGATGCAACCAAACCTCTATTCATCAAAGCCTGGTTCGGTCTGGGGCATTGGATAACAGCCGCGTGGTTAAGGTGCGGTGTGTGCACGGTGTGGTGGTGAGTTATCCTTTAATGTCGGTAGAAATTCTATTTAGGGGACAAAAACATAGTGTGGAGGTTGCAGTTAACCCGCACCTCCGACATCCGCTAATCTTGGGAACGGATTGGCCTGGTTTCAAGAAGTTATTGGGGGTTTTATGTGCGGATGTCTCTTGGGAAAAGAAGCACCAGGGGAAGACAGCGGTGATTCAGGTGGGGGATGCTGTACCGGGGCCTCTGGGTACTGCTGTAGGGGAAGAGAGCACTTTGGAGGGAAATATCCTCTCCGAGCGCGATGATTTTCCCCTAGAGCAGTCCCAGGATGAGACGCTAAAACGCGCGTTTGACCAGGTCCGTTCCATCGACGGTCAGCTACTCCACCCGGACCAACCGCTCTCTTACCCCTATTTTTGTGTGATCAAAGATAGGTTGTATCGGGTGACCCAAGATGCCCAGACAAAGGAGGATACAACCCAGTTGTTTTACCAAAGAGCCGTCGGGAAATGCTTTTCCAGGCGGCTCACTGTAATCCGATGGCCGGTCATTTGGGGCAAACGGCGACACTAAACCGTCTCATGGCCCGATTCTTTTGGCCGGGCATTCACGAGAACGTGCGCAGGTGGTGCGCGTCTTGTCGTGAATGTCAGTTGGTTAATCCACCGGCCAACCCAAAAGCACCCTTGTGCCCCCTTCCGCTGATGCAGGTCCCCTTCGAACGAATTGGTATGGACCTCATCGGGCCATTAGAACGGTCAGCACGAGGGCATCGTTTTGCGTTAGTCTTGGTAGATTACGCAACACGATACCCAGAAGCAGTCCCGCTTCGCAATATCTCCGCTAAGAGTGTGGCAAGCGCGCTGTTTTCTTTAATCTCCCGGGTGGGGATCCCTAAAGAGATCCTCACCGATCAAGGCACGGCGTTTATGTCACGAACGGTACGCGAGCTTTACGAATTGTTGGGCATTAAATCGATTCGCACCAGCGTCTATCACCCACAAACGGACGGCCTGGTCGAACGGTTTAATCGTACATTGAAAACCATGATTCGTAAGTTCGTTCACGAAGACGCAAAAAATTGGGATAAATGGTTGGAACCCCTTCTGTTTGCTGTACGCGAGGTCCCCCAAGCCTCCACGGGGTTTTCCCCCTTCGAGCTTCTTTTCGGTCGCCAGCCCCGTGGGGTGTTGGATGTACTGAGGGAGGTTTGGGAGGACGGACCGTCCGCTAGTAAGAACGAAATTCAGTATGTCCTGGACCTGAGAACAAAACTCCACACATTGGGGCGGCTCTCTTTGGAGAATTTGTTACAGGCCCAGGACAGACAGAGACAGCAATACAATAGGGGGACTAAACTTCGTCAATTCTCACCGGGAGATAAGGTACTTGTATTACTTCCCACGTCCAGCTCGAAATTACTCGCAAAGTGGCAAGGGCCGTTTGAGGTCACACGGCGAGTTGGTGATCTCAACTATGAGGTAATTCGATCGGATCGGGGTGGGGGACGTCAGATTTACCACCTCAACCTGCTGAAAAAATGGGTTGAGGCTGAGGCAGTGATGCTGGCGACGGTGGTATGTTAAATCCCAGTCATTCGCTATGGCTCCCTCTGGTGATCACCTCTCGCCCTCGCAGCTCGCTGACATCACATCCCTACAGGCAGAATTTGCCGATGTGTTCTCGCCCCTGCCTGGTCGAACGAACCTCATTCAGCACCACGTTGAGACAGATCCGGGGGTCGTGGTACGTTGCCGCCCGTATCGTTTACCTGAACATAAAAAGAAAACCGTTCAGGCCGAATTAGAGACAATGCTGGACATGGGGGTCATAGAAGAGTCCAACAGTGACTGGGCCAGCCCGATCGTTTTGGTACCAAAACCTGACGGCTCGATTCGGTTCTGTGTGGATTATAGGAAGGTGAACGCGGTGTCTAAGTTTGATGCGTATCCAATGCCCAGGATTGACGAGTTGCTTGATCGGCTTGGTTCTGCTCGCTTTTATTCGACACTGGACTTAACAAAAGGTTATTGGCAGATCCCCTTATCTCCAATGTCTAAAGAAAAAACAGCTTTTACCACGCCGTTCGGATTGCACCAATTTGTCACACTTCCGTTCGGGTTGTTTGGGGCACCGGCGACTTTTCAGCGTTTAATGGACCGAATTCTCCGGCCGCATGCTGCATATGCCGCTGCTTATCTAGATGACATCATTATTTATAGTAATGATTGGCAGCGACATATGCAGTATCTGCGTGCTGTTCTGAAAACGCTGAGAAGAGCTGGGCTCACGGCCAACCCGAAGAAGTGTGCAATTGGGCGGGTTGAAGTAAGGTGTCTGGGCTTCCACTTAGGACATGGACAGGTGCGTCCCCAAATTGATAAGACTGCTGCGGTTGCGACCTGTCCGAGTCCTAAGACCAAAAAGGAGGTTAGACAGTTCCTGGGGCTAGCGGGATACTATAGACGGTTTGTTCCCAATTATTCGGACCTCGCTAGCCCGCTGACTGATCTAACTAAAAAGGGCGCTCCAGATACGGTTCAGTGGACGGAGCAGTGCCAGCAGGCTTTTACCAACATAAAGGCTGCTCTGTGCGGCGGACCGCTTTTGCATGCTCCTGACTTTTCTCTCCCTTTTGTCCTACAGACGGATGCCTCGGACAGGGGTTTGGGTGCGGTCCTGTCCCAGGGGGTGGAGGGGGAGGAACGGCCGGTGCTGTACATCAGTCGGAAGCTTTCCAAGAGAGAGACGATGTACAGCACCATAGAAAAGGAGTGTTTGGCTATCCGTTGGGCTGTCCTCACCCTCCGATACTACCTCCTGGGCCGAGAGTTCACCCTGTGTTCGGACCACGCTCCCCTTCAATGGCTCCACCGCATGAAAGATACCAACGCGCGGATCACCCGTTGGTATCTGGCTTTACAACCGTTTAAATTTCAGGTGGTCCACAGGCCGGGGACGCAGATGGCTGTGGCCGACTTTCTCTCCAGGAGGGGGGGGGGGGGGCTGCAGGCCGGACGGTTCCCCGGCCTGAGTCGGGCGGTGGGGGTATGTGATGAGGGGGGCGTGGTTTTAGCGCCGTCTGTAGTGAGAGACGAGTCAGAGGGCGCGGCGGTGAGTAAGTGGGTCAAGTGCAAATGATAAACACCTGTGTCTGATTGCAGTGATTGGCGTGGGGAGACGGATTAAAACCCTCAGACTGAGAGAATGAGGAGAGAGAGGAGGACTGGTGACTCGTGCGTGAGCAAAGAGAAAAACTGGGACAGCTGAAAGCAGCGTGGAAAGAGTTTATGCAAAGCTGTAGAAGACCTTGAAGCTGATCCAGCGTGGAAAGAGTTGTTATTTGAGTTATTGTGTTGCTGTAGTAAAACTACGGTGAATGTGCTGTGTGCACAACATTTATTATTTTTGGTTGAAATAAACAACGTACGAGTCCCAACCTCGCCGACCCTGTCTCCTTCTTCCTCCCTAAAGACGAACTTTGTTACATGCATAAAATAACTAATTTGTTTTGTTTTGAAATGAAGAGATATTGCATTGCATATGAGCAGTTGCACCGCAACATACAGAAATCATTCCCCTGTGCATTGAAGAAGTAGCACATGACATGTGATGTTTCATTGCAATGCATGCACAATACAAATGAATCCGTTGTGCATTTATTTGCATGTCAAAGCTAACTTATTTTATTGTGCACTGAAGAGATACAACTTATGCTTTGCTGCACTCAGTGGCGGTTCTACTTTGAATTACACCCCCCCCCCCCCCCCCCAAAAAAAAACAACAACATCCCAATGACACAGTTATTTTGCTAGATTAATCTAACTTTCAAGGGATGAACCATTAGCGCATTGGTTACTGCCTTGAATGATATGCATGGCACACTTTTAGTTATAACTTGCTAAACTATACTTTGTCACGAAATGGAGTTTTTAAAAGTGAAAGGGTCAGAGAGATAGGGTGAATTGCCCTAATGTGGGACATTTTTTGCACTTCAGACTTCTGTGACATATTGCGATGTGTAACCAAAACATTAAATCCACACCTAATACCATTTTAAAAACCCCAGTATGTGTCCTAATCACATCAAAAGAGAAAATTCAGATAACCCATTCATAAGAGAAATTATAGACATATTAGTGCTCTTATTGCAAGTTGTCTGAAATAATCTGCAGCTCCCTATTGTGGGACAGTTGTTTCCCCAATGTGGGAGACTGAAAAATCTATGATAAAATACAAAAAATCACATTGATACATGTAGAATAGTAAAATCTTATTTTATTTTAGATTCTCTCTTAAATCTTAGTTAGTAATTGTCTTTGTTATGAATGAATGAAACATGTAAAATAACAAAATCTTTAGTTATATTATCCATTTCCAGTAAACCAGTATCACAATCCATAAACAAGACAACACTATAATATCAGTTATAGTGATGCATTTGTAAAACACCTAAAAAATAAACAGATACACTTTGGACCAAAATAATTTGGTATAATTACAAACAAAAAATAAATGTACAATTGTTTCTGTTTCCTCGTTACCAAAACAGCATAATGAAGAAACCCCTTCTTTAAACTTACTGATAAAATCATTACAATGGATAATATCTATTTATTATTTTAAAGTGAGTTTCTTTGACTTATTTATTAGGAATTACATATTTATTAATATCTGACCACAGATTCTGAAAAAAGGTCATGGAAATCCTGTTTCCATTTCATCAATGCCTTGGGTGAAACATTTTTTCTTTAGTTAAGATTTGTCTAATATAAACATTATTCATATTTTTATTAAAAAAATTAAAAATAAATGTTTAAAACATGCCCCACCACACATTTTTGACTCATTGAAGTACTGTCCCACATTAGGCTGATCATACTGTCCCGGATTTGGAAACCACATTTCCTAATGTGGGACACTAGGAAATTTGATAAAAATATAAAATATATAGTTTATACACATAAAGTTACACTATGTTTTGATGGACAAACATTTCATAAGCATATTAGGCTAAAAAGTAGCAGGATTGCTTTGTTTAAAATCTATTTAACTCCTTAACATCAAATTTGTTAAAACTCTATGTCATTAACCTTCGGATGGTCTTTACACAAGGTGTCTCCTTTTTGATGATTGCTCCACCCTCAAATATGATTGGACATTTGATAGGTCATGTGATTTTGATCACATGACACCACAGCTTTGTCTAACCCATAGTTTCACTGTCATGCATGCATTTATGGGGGACCTACAAACACTAAACCTAATTCACCCTACTTATTTAGTAACAATACTTAGGCTATCTCTTAAATAATTTCGAAAAGCTCTCATATTAACAACTATCCAAACTGTTTTAGACCTAAAATAGCTTTTCTAGGACTATGTCACTCTTAAAATGTCAGAGAAAAGGACAGAATCATAGATTATTTAGAAAATAGAAAATTGTACTTTGCATATTATAGGCTATGTAAAAACACATAATTAAAGTTGATCATTTTCATTTAATGAATATAGTGACCAAAATGATCACATACACAGAATCTTGTTCAAAAAGCCTAATACACAATGAAATCAATTCACCAAGTTAATAACATTAAAGATTTGTTTTAAAGGAGTGTATTTTATGTTACCTATTAAAGTTAAGAAAAGGTTAACACAAAAAAGGTTTTATAAAAAGATAAACCTCATATTTCAGCATTTAAAAGAAGCTATTTCATCTCTATAAAAAGAATGAGTCAATAAAGATACATTCCTGACATTTATAATGCACAGTAGTTTATCTTTTATTATTAATAGTAAAATTCGGACCGATTTTCCGATGGCTGTCGTTGCTATACATCCATGCGCTGCGCTCTCCACAACGACAAAGTTTTAGGAGCTAATGTATTTCCACCACAGAAAAACGCTTGCTGTAGCTCTGCTAAAAGATTTATTTACGGCGAAGAGAAAACGTGGTTGGGTGCACGTGCACTCCCATACTGAAAGGTTTATGAGCGAGCTTCCAGTGCGCCTATTTGAAATAACGACCTCGAGTGCGCAAAAGACGCGATACGTCAGGAGAGCCCCTTGACATCGCTTCTGTGCACGGCACCTTCTCAGCAAGAGAGGCGCCATTGCCAATAATTGAATCGAAATGATAAAAAATAGGAAAACCTTCGCGGCACAGAGGATTTTTTTAACTGCTCGTGCCGCCCCCCATGTGACATGAAGGAATGCCGCCCCGGGCGACTGCCCGGTTCGCCCGTGCCTAAAACCGCCACTGGCTGCACTGCAATTTCCATTGTGCATAAAATACATAAAATTCGCCTTCGGATAACAAAATTTGCGTGCTTTTCCATTACACTGCATAGAACAACTAAATCATTCTTGTGTGCATTGAAAACATAACATAAAAGATTTTGCAAATTGCACTGTATACAAAAACTTCCGTTGTGCAATCTTCATTCTTCTGTTGTGCATTCTTCAGAGTAAGTTAGATCTTGCAAGTTAATATGAGTTAGATATTGTGTGCATTGGCATTCAAAAGCACACAGTTGTGATACCCAAAAGGAAGATAAACCATATGTGCAAAGCATACTAGAACTATACTCATTCATTGTGCAATATATCTTGTATACAAGAACAAACTTAATCAGTTGTGCATTCATGAATAACGCATGTTTTGTCTAACTAACCTATTCCGTTGTGCAAATAAGAGATAAAAACGCAATACACTAATGTTGCACTGCATTGCATTCAATATCTAAATAATTTGATATAGCACAACATACATTGCAGTACATGCATACAACTATGAACTTGTTCCGATGTTTATTGAATAGATACCACACCATATGTGCACATAGTTGTGATATCCAAAAGGGAGATAAACCATATGTGCAAAGCCAAAAAAAATCTTTCATAGCATACAATAATTCATAGCATACAATAATAATTAATTCCTTTGTGCATTGAAAAGATAACAGATCTTGTATACAAGATGTATACAATTTCACTGTTTCATCGAAATATATACAAGAACTAATGCAGAAATCCAGAAGTTCAAATATTACCTTTTGAACATATTTCTGGCCAATGAATCCTTGAACTTGAACTTGAACTTTCTATAAATACTCATAGACTCCTCCTGATGTTTCATCAGCGGGAGATTGGTCCATATTTGACCTACTTAACATATTTCTGGCCAAAGAGATTTTGAACTTGAACTTTCTATATATACTAATAGACTCCTCCTGATGTTTCATCAGCGGGAGAGCTGTCCATATTTGACCTACTTAACATGTTTCTGGACAAAGAGTCCTTAATCTTGAACTTTCCATACATACTCATAGACTCATTCTGATGTTTCATCAGCCAGAGAGTGGTCCATATTTAACCCACTTAACATATTTCTGGCCAAAGAGTCCTTGAACTTGAACGTTCTATAAATATTCATAGACTCCTTCTGATGTTTCTTCAGCCAGACAGTGGTTCAAATTTGACCTACTTAACATATTTCTGGCCAAAGATTCTTTGAACTTGAACTTTCTTTAAATACTCATAAACACCTTCTGAGGTTTTCTGGGGTATCATCAGCCAGAAAGTGGTCCATATTTGACCTACTTAACATATTTTTGGCCAAAGTCTTATCAAAGGCTAACTTTCTATGCATACTCATAGACTTATTTTGATGTTACTTCAGACATACTTTAGACCATATATGACCTTATTAGAACATTTCTGGACGATGACTCCTTAATCTTGAACTTTCCATACATACTCATAGACTCATTCTGATGTTTCTTCAGCCAGAGAGTGGTTCATATTTGACCCACTTAACATATTTCTAGCCAAAGAGTCTTTGAACTTAAACTTTCTTTAAATACTCATAGACACCTTCTGAGTTTTCTTCAGCCAGACAGTGGTCCATATTTGACCCACTTAACATATTTCTGGCCAAAGAGTCCTTAATCTTGAACTTTCCATACATACTCATAGACTCATTCTGATGTTTCAACAGCCAGAGAGTGGTCCATATTTGACCCACTTAACATATTTCTGGCCAAAGAGTCTTTGAACTTGAACTTTCTATAAATACTCATAGACTCCTTCTGATGTTTCATCAGCCAGACAGTGGTCCATATTTGACCTACTTAACATATTTCTGGCCAAAGAGATTTTGAACTTGAACTTTCTATAAATACTCATAGACTCCTTCTGATGTTTCATCAGCCAGACAGTGGTCCATTTTTGACCTATTTAACATATTTCTGGCCAAAGTCTTATCAAAGGATAACTTACTATGCATTCTCATAGAGTTCTTTTGATGTTACTTCAACCAGAGATTAGACCATATATGACCTTATGAACACATTTCTGGACAAAGAGTCATTAATCTTGAACTTTCGTACATACTCATAGACTCCTGATGGTTCTTCAGCCAGACAGTGGTCCATATTTGACCTACTTAAAATATTTCTGGCCAAAGAGTCTTTGAACTTGAACTTGAACTTTCTATAAATACTCATAGACTCATTCTGATGTTTCATCAGCCAGACAGTGGTCCATATTTGATTTACTTAACATATTTCTGGCCAAAGTCTTATCACAGGCTAACGTACTATGCATACTAATAGACTTCTTTTGATGTTATTTTAAACATAGATTAGACCATATTTTACCTTATGAACACATTTCTGGACAAAGAGTCCTTAATCTTGAACTTTCCATACATACTCATAGACTCATTCTAATGTTTCATCAGCCAGAGAGTGGTCCATATTTGACCCACTTAACATATTTCTGTCCAAAGCGTCTTTGAACTTGAACTTTCTATAAATACTCATAGACACCTTCTGATGTTTCATCAGCCAGACAGTGGTCCATATTTGACCTACTTAACATATTTTTGGCCAAAGTCTTATCATAGGCTAACTTACCATGCAGAATCAGAGACTTCTTTTGATGTTACTTCAACCATTGATTAGACCTTATTTGACCTAATGAACACATTTCTGGACAAAGACTTCTTTTGATGTTACTTCAAACATACTTTAGACCATATATGACCTTATTAGAACATTTCTGGACTAAGAGTCCTTAATCTTGAACTTTCTATACATACTCATAGACTCCTGATGGTTCTTTGGGCAGACAGTGGTCCATATTTGACCTACTTAAAATATTTCTGGCCAAAGAGACTTTGAACTTGAACTTTCTATAAATATTCATAGACTCATTCTGATGTTTCATCAGCCAGACAGTGGTCCATATTTGATTTAGTTAACATATTTCTGGCCAAACTCTTATCAAAGGCTAACGTACTATGCATACTAATAGACTTCTTTTGATGTTACTTCAAACATAGATTAGACCATATATGACCTTATTAGAATATTTCTGGACAAAGAGTCCTTAATCTTGAACTTTCTATACATACTCATAGACTCCTTCTGATGTTTCATCAGCCAGAGAGTGGTCCATATTTGACCAACTTAACATATTTCTGGCCAAAGAGATTTTGAACTTGAACTTTCTATAAATACTCATAGACTCATTCTGATGTTTCATAAGCCAGACAGTGGTCCAGATTTGATTTACTTAACATATTTTTGGCCAAAGTCTTATCAAAGGCTAACTTATGCATACTCATAGACTTCTTTTGATGTTACTTCAAACATACTTTAGACCATATATGACCTTATTAGAACATTTCTGGACAAAGTGTCCTTAATCTTTAACTTTCCATACATCCTCATAGACTCATTCTGATGTTTCATCAGCCAGAGAGTGGTCCATATTTGACCCACTTAACATATTTCTGGCCAAAGTGTCTTTGAACTTGAACTTTCTATAAATACTCATAGACTCCTTCTGATGTTTCATCAGCCAGAGAGTGGTCCATATTTGACCCAAATAACATATTTCTGGCCAAAGAGTCCTTGAACTTGAACGTTCTATAAATACTCAAAAGACTCCTTCTGATGTTTCTTCAGCCAGACAGTGGTTCATATTTGACCTACTTCAAATATTTCAGGCCAAAGAGATTTTGAACTTGAACTTTCTATAAATACTCATAGACTCCTTCTGATGTTTCATCAGCCAGACAGTGGTCTATTTTTGACCTATTTAACATATTTCTGGCCAAAGTCTTATCAAAGGATAACTTACTATGCATTCTCATAGAGTTCTTTTGATGTTACTTCATCCATAGATTAGACCATATTTGAACTTATGAACCTATTTCGTGACAAAGTGTCCTTAATCTTTAACTTTCCATACATCCTCATAAACTCATTCTGTTGTTTCATCAGCCAGAGGGTGGTCCATATTTGACCCACTTAACATATTTCTGGCCAAAGAGTCCTTGAACTTGAACGTTCTATAAATACTCATAGACTCCTTCTGATGTTTCTTCGGCCAGACAGTGGTTCATATTTGACCTACTTAACATATTTCTGGCCAAAGAGTCTTTGAACTTGAACTTTCTTTAAATACTCATAGACACCTTCTGAGGTTTCATCAGCCAGACAGTGGTCCATATTTGACCTACTTAACATATTTTTGGCCAAAGAGTCTCTGAACTTGAACTTGACTTTTCTATAAATACTCTTAGACTCCTTCTGATGTTTTATAAGCCAAACAGTGGTCCCTTTTTGACCTACTTAACATATTTCTGTCCAAGGTCTTATCAAAGGCTAAGTTACTATGCATACGCTTAGACTTCTTTTGATGTTACTTCAACCATAGATTAGACCATATTTGACCTTATGAACACATTTCCGGACAAAGAGTCCTTAATCTTGAACTTTCCATACATCCTCATAGACTCATTCTGATATTTCATCAGCCAGAGAGTGGTCCATATTTGACCCACTTAACATATTTCTGGCCAAAGAGTCTTTGAACTTGAACTTTCTATAAATACTCATAGACTCCTTCTGATGTTTCATCAGCCAGAGAGTGGTCCATATTTGACCCACTTAACATATTTCTGGCCAAAGAGTCCTTGAACTTGAACGTTCTATAAATCCTCATAGACTCCTTCTGATGTTTCTTCAGCCTGACAGTGGTTCATATTTGACCTACTTAACATATTTCTGGCCAAAGAGATTTTGAACTTGAACTTACTATAAATACTCATAGACTCCTTCTGATGTTTCGTCAGCCAGACAGTGGTAAATTTTTGACCTATTTAACATATTGCTGGCCAAAGTCTTATCAAAGGATAACTTACTATGCATTCTCATAGAGTTCTTTTGATGTAACTTCAACCATAGATTAGAACATATTTGATCTTATGAACCTATTTCTGGACAAAGAGTCCTTAATCTTGAACTTTCTATGTATACTCATAGACTCCTGGTGGTTCTTCAGCCAGACAGTGGTCCATATTTGACCTACTTAAAATATTTCTGGCCAAAGAGTCTTTGAACTTGAACTTGAACTTTCTATAAATACTCATAGACTCATTCTAATGTTTCTTCAGCCAGACAGTGGTTCATATTTGACCTACTTAACATATTTCTGGCCAAAGAGTCTTTGAACTTGAACTTTCTTTAAATACTCATAGACACCTTCTGAGGTTTCATCAGCCAGACAGTCGTCCATATTTGACCTACTTAACATATTTTTTGCCAAAGAGTCTTTGAACTTGAACTTGACCTTTCTATAAACACTCTTAGACTCCTTCTGATGTTTTATAAGCCAAACAGTGTTCCCTTTTTGACCTACTTAACATAGTTCTGTCCAAGGTCTTATCAAAGGCTAAGTTACTATGCATACTCTTAGACTTATTTTGATGTTACTTCAACCATAGATTAGACCATATTTGACCTTATGAACACATTTCCGGACAAAGAGTCCTTAATCTTGAACTTTCCATACATCCTCATAGACCTATTCTGATGTTTCATCAGCCAGAGAGTGGTCCATATTTGACCCACTTAACATATTTCTGGCCAAAGAGATTTTGAACTTGAACTTTCTATTAATACTCATAGACTCCTTCTGATGTTTCATCAGCCAGACAGTGGTCCATTTTTGACCTATTTAACATATTTCTGGCCAAAGTCTTATCAAAGGATAACTTACTATGCATTCTCATAGAGTTCTTTTGATGTTACTTCAACCAGAGATTAGACCATATATGACCTTATGAACACATTTCTGGACAAAGAGTCATTAATCTTAAACTTTCGTACATACTCATAGACTCCTGATGGTTCTTCATCCAGACAGTGGTCCATATTTGACCTATTTAACATATTTCTGGCCAAAGTCTTATCACAGGCTAACGTTCTATGCATACTAATAGACTTCTTTTGATGTTATTTCAAACATAGATTAGACCATATTTTACCTTATGAACACATTTCTGGACAAAGAGTCCTTAATCTTGAACTTTCCATACATACTCATAGACTCATTCTAATGTTTCATCAGCCAGAGAGTGGTCCATATTTGATCCACTTAACATATTTCTGTCCAAAGCGTCTTTGAACTTGAACTTTCTATAAATACTGATAGACACCTTCTGATGTTTCATCAGCCAGACAGTGGTCCATATTTGACCTACTTAACATATTTTTGGCCAAAGTCTTATCAAAGGCTAACTTACCATGCAGAATCATAGACTTCTTTTGATGTTACTTCAACCATTGATTAGACCTTATTTGACCTAATGAACACATTTCTGGACAAAGACTTCTTTTGATGTTACTTCAAACATACTTTAGACCATATATGACCTTATTAGAACATTTCTGGACAAACTCTTATCAAAGGCTAACGTACTATGCATACTAATAGACTTCTTTTGATGTTACCTCAAACATAGATTAGAC
The DNA here is from genome assembly GCA_030578255.1 of Tiaroga cobitis. Taxonomy (NCBI): domain Eukaryota; kingdom Metazoa; phylum Chordata; class Actinopteri; order Cypriniformes; family Leuciscidae; genus Tiaroga; species Tiaroga cobitis. The sequence goes on from CM060612.1 coordinate 5,659,713, forward strand.
CATATATGACCTTATTAGAATATTTCTGGACAAAGAGTCCTTAATCTTGTACTTTCTATACATACTCATAGACTCCTTCTGATGTTTCATCAGCAGGAGAGTGGTCCATATTTGACCTACTTAACATATTTCTGGCCAAAGAGTCTTTGAACTTGAACTTGAACTTTCTATAAATACTCATAGACTCCTTCTGATGTTTCATCAGCCAGACAGTCGTCCATATTTTACCTACTTAACATATGTCTGGCCAAAGAGTCTTTGAACTTGAACTTGAACTTTCTATAAAGACTCATAGACTCCTACTGATGTTTCATTAGCCAGACAGTGGTCCATAATTGACCTACTTAACATATTTCTGTCCAAAGTCTTATCAAAGGCTAACTTACTATGCTTACTCATAGAGTTCTTTTGTTTTTACTTCAACCATTAATTAGACCATATTTGACCTTATGAACACATTTCTGGACAAAGTGTCCATAATCTTGAACTTTCTATTCATACTCTTAGACTCCTTCTGAAGTTTCTTCAGTAGTTCAAACATTACCTTATGTACATATATCTGGCCAGAGAATCCTTTAACTTGATCTTTCTATACATACTCATAGACTCCTTTCGATGTTTTATCAGTCAGACAGTAGTCTAAACTTGATCTACTGGACATATTTCTGGCAAAAGATTTCATCAAACTTACTATTCATTCTCATAGACTTCATTTGATGTTTCATCAACCATATTTGAGTCCATATTTGAACTATTGAACATTTTTCTGGCCGTAGAGTCTATGAACTTGTACTTGAACTTTCCATTAATTCTCATTGACTCCTTCTGATGTTATAAGAGCCATACAGTATTCCAAAATTTGACATTTTGAATATATTCCTGGCCAAAGAGTCCTTGACCTTGACCTTTCTATATACTCATAAAATCCTTCTGATGTTTCATTAGTATTTTAAACATGACTTTTTGAACATATTTCTGGCTAGAGAGTCTATGAACTTGAACTTTCTATAAATTTTCATAGACTCATCCTGATGTTTCATTAGTCAGACTGTAGTCCATATTTTAACTAACGAATATATTTCTGGCAAAATAGGCCAGATCATCAAAATCATCAAAGGCTAACTTTCTATGCGTTCTCAAAGACTGCTTTTGATGTTTCATCAACCATATATTAGTTATCATTTGAACTATTAAACATTTTTGTGGCCAAAGAGACTTTGGACTTGAACTTGAACTTGAACTTTATATACATACTCATAGACTCATTCTGATGTTTCAGACATTAGTCCATTTTGACCTATTGAACATATTTCTGGCCAAAGAATCATTAAAGGCATACATTCTCATAGACTTCTTTTGATGTTATATCAACCATATATTAGTCCATATTTGACATATTGAACACATTTCCGAGTATATTTACCGTATATAAAGGTAAAGTTTAAAGACTCTTTGACCAGAAATATGTCATATTCAGTCATATTTGAACAACTGTTGAAACATCATAAGGAGTCTATAGAAATTGAGCATATATAAAATGTTCCAAATCAAAGACTCAGAAATATGTTCGATATGACAAATTTGAAAACTTGTCTGGGTGATGTAATATCTGAAGGAGCCATCAGTATGTATGGTAAATTAAAGTTCAAGGACTCTTTGGAAAGTTCAAGATCTTGGACTCATTGGCCAGAAATGTTTTCAATATGTCATATGGATTCATATATGGTTGATGTAACATCAAAAGAAGTCTATGAAAATGGATAGTAAGTAAGCCCTTGATGATACTTTTGACAAAATATCAAGTTTGGACTACTGTCTGCCTGATAAAACATCATAAGTCTATATGTATATGAAGTTCAAGTTCAAGGACACTATGGCCAGTAACATGTTCAAAAGGTTAAATTTGAACTATTGGATGGCTGAATAAACATAAGGAGCCTATGAGCATGTTTAGAAAGTTTAAAATCGAGGACTCTTTGCCCATAAATGTGTTCAATAGGTCAAATAAGGACTAATATATGGTTCATTTAACATCAAATGAGTCTGCATGGTAAGTTAGATTTTGATGACTATTTGGTCAGAAATATGTTCAGTAGGTCAAATATGGACTACTGTCTAGCTGATGAAACATTCAAAAGTGTGTGTATGTATAGAAAGTTCAAGTTCAAGGATTATTTGGCCAGAATATATTCAGACTGTCAAATTTGAACTGCAGGATGGCTGAAGAAATATCAGAACAAGTCTATATGTTTAGAAAGTTCAATGTTCAATGTTCAATGTTCAATGACTCTTTGGCCAGAAATGTGTTCAATAGGTCAAATGAAGACTAATATATGGTTTATGTAGCATTAAAATAAGTCTACGAGAATACATAGTAAGTTAGACTGTGATAAGACTGGCCAGAAAGATTTTAAGTAGGAGTACTCTCTGGCTGATGGACCACTCTCTGGCTGATGAAACATCAGAAGGAGTCAATGAGTATTTATGAAAAGTTCAAAGATTCTCTGGCCAGATATATGTACAAAAGGTCATATTTGATCTACTAAGGAAACATCAGAAGGAGACTATGAGAATTTATAGAAAGTTCAAGTTCAAGGATTATTTGGCCAGAATATGTTCAAAATGTCAAATTTGAACTACAAGATGGCTGAAGAAACACCAGAACAAGTCTATATGTTTAGAATGTTCAATGTAGATGACTAAAGTTCAAGATCAAGTTAAAACACTCTTTGGCCAGAAATGTGTTCAATAGGTCAAATTTAGACTAATATATGGTTGATGTAGCATCAAAAGAAGTCTATGAGAACTCATAGTAAGTTATCCTTTGATGAGACAGATTGGCCAGAAATATATTAAGTAGGTCAAATATGGACCACTGTCTAGCTGATGAAACATCAGGAGTCTATGAGTTTTTATAGAAAGTTCAAGGACTCTCAGACCAAAAATCGGATCAAAAGTCATATATGAACTACTGATGAAACATCAGAAGTCTATGAGAATGAATAGAAGGTTCAAAATCCAGGACTCTTTGTCTAGAAATGTGTTTAATAGGTCGAAAATGGACTAATATATGGTTGATGATACATCAATGGATGTCTATGGTAATGCATTGCATTACATTACATGCATTCCAATGCATTAAATAATTATAATTTGTTTTGAAAGGAAGAAATATTACATTACATATGAGCAGGTTGAGGTTCAGGTTCATTGATATAGCCCATTTCATACACAGAATGGTAGCCCAATGTGCTTTACATAATCATAACTATTAAGAAATAATTAAAATTTGATTTACATCAATCAATTCAAATAGTTAAAATGATTTACATAAAATAAAACATGTGACTTCACAGGGAACATAATACACAAAAAAGATAAGAGCTTACAGACCACAGGTACAAGGGAGGGTTAGTAGAAGGCATCGTAAAAGAGTTTTGTTTTTAATCTGGATTTAAAAATGGAGAGGTGCTACAGGAAGACGGTTCCAAAGACGGTCCGCATAGCAGCTAAAGGCTGCCTCTCCCTGCTTGGTACGAGCGCTGGATTGTACCAGTTGGAGTTTTCCAGCAGATCTAAATGATCTTGAGGAGAGTTTCAAACATCTCTGCTATATAGAGAGGTCCTTGACCATTGACTTATATAGAGAGGTCCTTGACCATAAAAACAAGAAAAAGAACTTTAAAATCAATTCTATAGATCACTGGTAACCAGTGTAGAGCTTTGAAAATTGGTGTGATATGATCTTTTCTTTTGGTTCTGGTCAATAGCCTTGCTGCTGCATTTTGGATCATTTGTAGAGGTTTTATTGTTTTTTTAGGGAGACCAGTGAAAAGACTATGACAGTAGCAGTTGCATCGCATTGATTCAAGTAATTCATGCTAATCCTGTGCATTGAAGAAGTAGCACTGACATACGTGATGTTTCATTGCAATCCATGCACGAGATATATGAATCCGCTGTGCATTTATTTGCATGCAAAATCTAACTTATTTCATTGTCCATTGAAGAGTACAACATATGTGCTTGTTGCATTGCGCTGCATAACGGACCAAAATTTATTTATGCATTGAGGAATCACAGTAGTGACATGGTCTGTTTCATTGAACTGTATACAATAACTAACTTATTCCGTTTATAGACAATAACTGAATTATTCAATCTTCTGTTGTGCTTCTTCAGAGTAATTTAGATCTTGCAATGCAATGCAATGACAAACATTTAACCTCATATAAACAAGTAACCTCTCCAATAAACAGCAAAAGGAGTAAGGTGATGTATGCGTTAGATTGCAAAAGCACGCGTGTTGACATCCAAAGGCTTAAGCCAACTTGTATTCCAATGCATAAAACAACTAACTAAATTTGCTGTTCATTGAAGAGATAACACACAATATGTGCTCTTGCACTCGCTCTTGTGTCTTTCGATATGTGCTCTTGCACAACAAGTATAGACTTATACTTAGTCTAACTTATTTTTTTGTGCAATGAAGAGATATTGCGTACCATATGAGCTGTTGCATTGCAACGCATTCAGAAGTAATTAATGCACAACTGAAAACGTTAGCTTTTGCATGCATATAAATGCACTACGGATAAATTTATATCGTGCATGCAATACAATATCACATATGTCATGTGCTACCTTTTCAATGCACAAGGGAATCAATTACTTAGCTTTGCAATGGGTTGGAATGCAACAGCTCAAATGTTATGCGATATCTCTTAATTGCCCAGTGAAATAAGTTAGACTGAGTATGCAATGCACTACAAGAGCAACAGTAAAATGAGCATCGGAATAAGTTCGTTCTTGTATGCATTGCAATGCAACAGCACAGATGATTTATCTCCAAGTAACATAGATCTTGCAATGCATTGCAACAATACGCATGTAATCTCTTCAATGAACAGCAAAATTAGTTAGTTGTTTTAAGCTTTGGAATGCAAAAGCATGCTGGTTGTGTTACCCCCCTTCGGATGTCACAACACGCGTGATTTTGCATTCCAATGCATGCAACTTCTAACTCATTTTGCAGTTCATTGAAGAGAACACATGTGTGCTTTGCATTGTATTACAAGATCTAACTGAAGAATGCACAACCAAAGATTGAATAATTCACAATAGACTTAGTTATTGTATACAGTTCAATGAAAAAGACCATGTCACTACTGTGATTCTTCAATGCACAAAGACAGTAAATTATTCAACAAGAACATATTCTTTTGATGTTGTATCTCTTCAGTGCACAATGAAATGTTTGCTTTTGCATGCAAATAAATCCACAACGGATTCATTTAAATTGTGCATGCAATGCAATATCACATATGTCATAATGCAGAAGGGAATTAAAGATATAACATAGAACATATGACCTGTTTCACTAAACTGCATACAATAACTAACTTATTCCATTGTGCATTATTCACGCATGTTGAGTTACAATAGCACAATATGCGTGCTTTTGTAAAGCAATGCATAAAGAACAACACTCATTCCGTTGTGCATAGAAGATATAACATATGCACTGTTTCTTTGAACATACCCAGTCTAACTGAATTCGTTGTGAAGTGAAATACATTCAATATTATCTTTCATAGTATTGCATAAAATAACTAATTTGTTTTGTTTTGAAATGAAGAGATATTGCATTGCAGTTGCACCGCAACATACAGAACTCATTCCCCTGTGCATTGAAGAAGTAGCACATGACATATGATGTTTCATTGCAATACATGCACGATACAAATGAATCCGTTGTGCATTTATTTGCATGCAAAAGCTAACTTATTTTATTGTGCACTGAAGAGATACAACTCATGCTTTGCTGCACTGCAATTTTCATTGTGCATAAAATACATAAAATTCGCCTTCGGATAACAAAATTTGCGTGCTTTTCCATTACACTTGTGTGCATTGAAAACACAACAACTAAAACTTCCGTTGTGCAATCTTCATTCTTCTGTTGTGCATTCTTCAGAGTAAGTTAGATCTTGCAAGTTAGCATGAGTTAGATATTGTATGTATTGGAATTCAAAAGCACACAGTTGTGATATCCAAAAGGGAGATAAACCATATGTGCAAAGCATACTAGAACTACACTCATTCATTGTGCAATATACATTGTATACAAGAACAAACTTAATCCGTTGTGCATTCATGAATAACGTATGTTTTGTATACAACATACGTTACAACAATACAATTTCGTTGTGCAAATAAGAGATAAAAACGCAATACACTAATGTTGCACTGCATTGCATTCAATATCTAAATAATTTGATATAGCACAACATACATGCATACAACTATGAACTTGTTCCGATGTTCATTGAATAGATACCACACCATATGTGCTCTTGCTGTAAACTGCATACTCAATCTAGCTGAATTGACACATGGACTTAAGAATTGACAAAAAATAAGCTATCTTTCATAGCATACAATTAATTAATTCCTTTGTGCATTGAAAAGATAAACCAAGACAATTTCACTGTTTCATCGAAATATATACAAGAACTAAAGCAGAAATCCAGAAGTTCAAATATGACCTTTTGAACATATTTCTGGCCAACTTGAACTTGAACTTTCTATAAATACTCAAAGACTCCTCCTGATGTTTCATCAGCGTGAGAGTGGTCCATATTTGACCTACTTAACATATTTCTGGCCAAAGTCTTATCAAAGGCTAACTTACTATTTATACTTATAGGCTTCTTTTGATGTTACTTCAACCATGTATTAGACCATATTTTACCATATGAACACATTTCTGGTCAAAGAGTCCTTAAGCTTGATCTTTCTATACATACTCATTAATTCCTTCTGATGTTTCATCAGCCAGACAGTGGTCCATATTAGACCAACTTAACATATTTCTGGCCAAAGAGTCTTTGAATTTGAACTTGAAATTTCTATAAATACTCATAGACTCCTTCTGATGATTCATCAGCCAGACAGTGGTCCATATTTGACCTACTTAATATATTTGTGGCCAAAGAGTCTTTGAACTTGACCTTTCTATAAATAGTCGTAGACCCCTTCTGATGCTTTGTAAGCCAAACAGTGGTCCCTTTTTGACCTACTTAACATATTTCTGTCCAAGGTCTTATCAAAGGCTAACTTACTATGCATACTCTTAGACTTCTTTTGATGTTACATCAACCATAGATTAGACCATATTTTACCTTATGAACACATTTCTGGACAAAGAGTCCTTAATCTTGAACTTTCTATACATACTCATAGACTCCTAATGGTTCTTCAGCCAGACAGTGGTCCATATTTGACCTACTTAAAATATTTCTGGCCAAAGAGTCTTTGAACTTGAACTTTCTATAAATACTCATAGACTCATTCTGATGTTTCACTAAAAGAACTAAAAGACTTCTTTTGATGTTACTTCAAACATAGATTAGACCATATATGACCTTATTAAAACATTTCTGGACAAAGAGTCCTTAATCTTGAACTTTCCATACATACTCATAGACTCATTCTGATGTTTCAACAGCCAGAGAGTGGTCCATATTTGACCCACTAACATATTTCTGGCCAAAGAGTCCTTGAACTTGAACGTTCTATAAATACTCATAGACTCCTTCTGATGTTTCTTCAGCCAGAAAGTGGTTCATATTTGACCTACTTAACATATTTCTGGCCAAAGAGTCCTTGAACTTGAACTTGAACTTTCTATAAATACTCATAGACACCTTCTGAGGTTTCATCAGCCAGACAGTAGTTCATATTTGACCTACTTAACCTAATTTTGGCCAAAGTCTCATCAAAGGCTAACTTACTATGCATACTCATAGACTTCTTTTGATGTTACTTCAAACATACTTTAGACCATATATAACCTTATTAGAACATTTCTGGACAAAGAGTCCTTAATCTTGAATTTTCTATAAATACTCATAGACTCCTTCTGATGTTTCATCAGCCAGCGAGAGAGGTCCATATTTGACCCACTTAACATATTTCTGGCCAAAGAGTCCTTGAACTTGTTCTATAAATACTCATAGACTCCTTCTGATGTTTCATCAGCCAGACAGTGGTCCATATTTGACCTATTTAACATATTTCTGGCCAAAGTCTTATCAAAGGATAACTTACTATGCATTCTCATAGAGTTCTTTTGATGTTACTTCAACCATAGATTAGACCACATTTGACCTTATGAACCTATTTTTGGACAAAGAGTCCTTTATCTTGAACTTTCTATACATACTCATAGACTCCTGATGGTTCTTCAGCCAGACAGTGGTCCATATTTGACCTACTTAAAATATTTCTGGCCAAAGAGTCTTTGAACTTGAACTTGAACTTTCTATAAATACTCATAGACTCATTCTGATGTTTCATCAGCCAGATAGTGGTCCATATTTGATTTACTCAACATATTTCTGGCCAAAGTCTTATCAAAGGCTAACGTACTATGCATACTAATAGTCTTCTTTTGATATTACTTCGAACATAGATTAGACAATATATGACCTTATTAGAACATTTCTGGACAAAGAGTCCTTAATCTTGAACTTTCCATACATACTCATAGACTCATTCTGATGTTTCAACAGCCAGAGAGATGTCCATAATTCGACCCACTTAACATATTTTTGGCAAAAGAGTCTTTGAACTTGAACTTTCTTTAAATACTCATAGACACCTTCTGAGGTTTCATCAGCCAGACAGTGGTCCATATTTGACCTTCTTAACATATTTTTGGCCAAAGTCATATCGAAGGCTAACTTACTATGCATACTCATAGACTTCTTTTGATGTTACTTCAAACATATTTTAGACCATATATGACCTTATTAGAACATTTCTGGACAAAGAGTCCTTAATCTTGAACTTTCCATACATACTCATAGACTCCTTCTGATGTTTCATCAGCCAGAGAGAGGTCCATATTCGACCCACTTAACATATTTCTGGCCAAAGAGTCCTTAACCTTGTTCTAAAAAAATACTAATAGACTCCTTCTGATGTTTCATCAGCCAGACAGTGGTCCATTTTTGACCTATTTAACATATTTCTGGCCAAAGTCTTATCAAAGGATAACTTACTATGCATTCTCATAGAGTTCTTTTGATGTTACTTCAACCATAGATTAGACCATATTTGACCTTATGAACCTATTTCTGGAAAAAGAGTCCTTAATCTTGAATGTCTCTGGTTACGTATGTAACCCTAGTTCCCTGAAGGGAACGAGACGCTGCGTGACAACGCATTGGGAACGCCCCTGCGTGAGTCGTCATGAAGCACGTATGAAATCAGTCCAATGGCGAGACGGAACGTCATAGGCGGGTGACGTCATCGACCAGGAAACTATATAAGCACCCCAAAACACGAGCGCGTCAGCTTCTGATAAGACTGAAGCAAGTGCTCACGGGCATGCTGGGAGTATGGCATAGACACGCAGCGTCTCGTTCCCTTCAGGGAACTAGGGTTACATACGTAACCAGAGACGTTCCCTATCAGGGAACTCGAGCTGCGTGACAACGCATTGGGAACGCTAATACCAACGTCGCCGTACGAGCAAGTGTCCGTCGTGTGAAATCAGAGCGCACATTCGGACGAAAGCACCTGCGCCCCTGGAGTGGAGCTGAAGTCAAGATGATAAAACTTCACGAATGTGTGCGGTGAGGACCAGCCTGCCGCATCACAAACATCCTGGATAGAAACTCCTGACAGGATAGCCTTAGAGGCAGCCATACTCCTGGTTGAATGAGCCCGGACAGCCAAAGGAGAGGGCTGACCGGCAGACTCATAGGCAAGTGAGATGGCCTCGACCACCCACTTGCTCAACCTCTGCTTAGATACTGGACAGCCCTTCTTAGGGGGTCCAAAGCAAACGAATAGCTGTTCGCACTTCCTCCACAGGGCAGCTCTGTGGACATAAGCATCTAGGGCCCTAACAGGGCATAGCAGATTTAGTTTCTCTTGGTCCGACGTCAGAAAGGGAGGAGGACAGAAAGCCTGCAGTACAATAGGCCTGATAACATTGGTTGGTACTTTGGGAACGTATCCCGGCCTAGAGAGGAGGAAAGCCTTCACCATGCCTGGTGCAAATTCCAAGCACGAGGGAGAAACCGACAGAGCTTGAATATCTCCTATTCTTTTTAGTGAGGATATAGCCAGAAGAAAGACAGTTTTGAGAGTGAGGAATTTCTCCGAGACTTCTTCAATGGGCTCGAACGGTGCTAGAGAGAGACCTTCTAGAACAACCGCCAGGTCCCAGGTCGGCACCCTCGTGCGAACTGCTGGCCTCAGCCTCAGAATGCCACGAAGGAAACGGGTTACAAGTGGGTGTCTCCCGAGAGAAGCTCCACTCAAAGGGACGTGGTAAGCAGATAAGGCCGCCACATACACCTTCAGTGTGGAGTGGGATAACCCTGTGGAGAAACGCTCCTGAAGGAATTCCAGCACTGCACTGACGGGGCAGTTGACTGGGTCCAACTGGTGTTCTCCACACCAAGAGGTGAACATTTTCCACCTCAAGGCATATAATTTCCTAGTGGCTGGAGCTCTGGAGTGGAGGATGGTCTCCACGACCTCAGTCGAGAGACCAGAATCTATGAGCTGGGCCCCCTCAGAGGCCAAGCCCACAACCTCCATAGATCTGGGCGGGGGTGAAGTATCGACCCGCTCGCCTGAGAGAGAAGGTCCCTCCTCACCGGAATCTCCAGAGGAGAGCCGTCGAGGAGAGAAATTAGGTCCGAAAACCAAACTCGGGCCGGCCAGTACGGGGCTACCAACAGTAGACTGACCCCGTCCCGGCGAACCCTCTCCAGAACTCCTGGGAGCAGAGCAATCGGGGGAAATGCATACAGGCGTGACCTCGGCCACTCCTGTACCATTGCGTCCAACCCCAGAGGGGCTGGAGGACTTAGGGAAAACCACAGATGGCAGTGTGATGTTTCCCTGGATGCAAATAGGTCTACCTCGGCACGACCGAAATGTTTCCATAGGAGCTCCACCACCTCGGGGTGGAGTCTCCACTCCCCGGGCCTCAGCCCCTGCCTCGACAGGATGTCTGCCCCCTGATTCAAATATCCCGGGATATAAATTGCCCTCAATGAAAGAAGCTTCCCCTGGGACCATAGAAGGATCTGGCGAGCCAGCTTGTATAACGGGCGCGAACGCAGACCCCCCTGATGGTTTATATAAGAGACCACCGATGTGTTGTCTGACCGGACAAGAACATGGTGACCTCTCAGGTCTGGGAGGAAGTGTTTCAGAGCCTGAAACACCGCCATCATTTCTAGACAATTTATGTGCCAATGAAGATGATGGTCCTGCCACAGACCCTGGGCCGAGCGACCACTCATGATCGCCCCCCAGCCTGTGAGGGAAGCGTCCGTCGTTAGTGTTACCCGACGACACGGAGCCCCCAACACAGGACCCAGGGACAGGAACCAAGGTTCTTTCCACATAGCCAGAGCACGGAGACACCGTCGCGTGACCCTGATCTTGCGGAGCGGGTTTCCCCTCGGGGAGAACCCCTTGGTCCTGAGCCACCACTGCAGTGGTCTCATGTACAGCAGGCCGCAAGGTATAACGTTGGACGCTGCTGCCATCAGACCCAGAATCCTCTGATATTCTTTCACAGTGAGTGACTGGCCTAGCTTTGTCTGTTTGACGGCTGAGAGAATCGAAGCTATACGAGCAGGAGACAGACGTGCCTGCATCGTCGTCGAATCCCAAACCACGCCCAGAAAAGTGGTCCTCTGTACTGGAGAAAGCACACTCTTCTTGGCGTTGAGCCTCAACCCCAACTTTTTGATATGGGCGAGAACGACATCTCGATGCCGAATCGCCTGATGCTCCGATTGAGCCAGAATCAACCAATCGTCGATATAGTTTAAAATGCGGATGCCCTGGAGTCGCAGCGGAGCCAGAGCTGCATCCATACATTTCGTGAAAGTTCGGGGAGAGAGTGCTAGGCCGAACGGAAGAACCCGATACTGGTACGCTTCGCCCCCGAAAGCGAACCTCAGGAACTTCCTGTGTTGTGGAAGGATGGAAATGTGGAAGTATGCGTCTTTTAGATCTATCGTGACAAACCAGTCCTCGGACCTGATCTGTGACACGATCTGCTTGAGAGTAAGCATTTTGAACTTGAGCTTCCCTACTGAGCGATTTAATAGGCGCAGATCTAAAATTGGACGCAACCCCCCATCCTTCTTTGGAACAATGAAATATCGGCTGTAATAGCCCAGCTCTCTGCTGGGAGGAAGAACTCGTTCTATAGCCTCCTTCAGCAGGAGAGTCTTCACCTCCTGTTCCATAACCAGAGCCTGCTCGGGGCCCACCACTGTGGGCAGAACCCCTCTGAAGCGAGGCGGGCGTGATCTGAACTGAATCGTGTACCCCTTCTCGATAGTCTGCAGGACCCAATGAGATACATTTGGAAGGCTTTTCCACTCTGCCAAAAATTCTACTAAGGGTACCAGGCTCTCGAGACTGGCCTCTGGAATATTTTGAGTGGCAGACACAGCGCCCTGTAACGGCGCACCGGCAGGGAACAACTGGTCTGACCGCTCTAAACCGCTCCTCAGAGCGGGCGAGCGTCCCTCGGGAAAGCGCTCGCTGGGACCGTCTACGCCCCGGCACGCAGGCGGGGTTGGCAGAACGGGCCCCTGAGGGCACCGAGACAGAACGGGCGCCGTGTACAGCGGCGAACACCTTTCTCTCTCGGTGGGGACCACCCTCAGCACCCTGACCCCTTTGGCGTCAGGACTTCTTCGATGAAGCCTTCCTGGCGACAATAACCGTCCTCAGATCGGTTTTGCCCCTGGAAGACCTCGTCTGAGAGTGCCGCGACTCGGCCCAGTTTTGCTGGGGAGGAGCACGAGACGCGACACTCTTCTTTTGCTGCGCCCTATGTGAGGAGCTACTCGACGGCCGGGGCTGCTCCCGCCCAGCAGCCCCGGAGACATGAACACGGAGGGGGAGAAATTTCTGGAGCGCCGCCGCCTGCTTTTTTTCTTCCTGAAACCTTTCGATGACCGAGTTCACCGAGTCACAGAAAAGGCCAACAGTCGATAAAAATGGTCCAGTAAAAAAGATTTATCTTTGTCTTTCATATCAGATAAGTTTAACCACAGGTGCCTCTCCGTAGCCACCATAGCTGACATAGAGCGGCCGACTGACCTGGCCGTCTCTTTGGTGGCACGGAGAGAAAGATCAGCTGCCTGACGTAATTCACGGACCACATCTGCACCGATTTCACCCCCCTCACTAATGTCTTGCAACAGGTCTGCCTGATATGCTTGTAGGATGGACATTGTATGTAAACACGCTGCTGCTTGACCTGCCGCCGAGTAAGCTTTGCCCACCAATGCCGAAGTATTTCTTAATGGCTTGGTGGGCAACGCCGGTGTCTTAAAAGATGATGCTGTATTTGGGGACAGATGGCTCGCTAAAATCTCCTCAGCCTGAGGCATCGCCCCATAACCATAACTCTTAGCACCAGAAATATTAGAATAAAGGGATGTTTGTTGCGTAAATATTCTGGCTGACACCGGTCTATTCCATGATCTCGACACCTCGGTGTGGAGATCAGGAAAGAACGGAAGACACCGGCGTGGAGGTGCAGCCCGAGATGGCAGAAATCTCTCATCTAGTTTGCTTTTTGAACGAGATTCATGTCTTTCCGCTGGCCACTCAATGCTTAATCTTTCTACAGCTCGAGTGAGCACCTCCATCAGCTCCTCACTAGCAGGAGACTGAAGTGACGAGTCCCCAGTCTCTGCTGTATCAACACTTTCAACATCCAATTCCTCAGAACTGGATAGTTGAAGTATTGGTGCCTCAGCCCGGGGGGAAGAAACCGCAGCGCGTGCTTCCACCCCGGGATCTGAGGCACTGGATCTATCAGGTAAAGGCTGAGATAAGGCAGAGCCCGTCTCAATCCCCGCTGATAAATCCATTTGCGATCCCCACGATTGAAGCCTCCGCTGTGCCTCGGCAGCAGCGGGACCCGAACCGCGGGGAGCGCGCACCGAACCACTCTCCTCGAAGAGGGCTCGGCGGGAGCGGAGCGTCTTCATTGATAAACGCTCGCAATGCTCGCAATCAGCTCCCTCGAGAGCTGACTGGGCATGCTGCACTCCCAAACAAGCAACACACAGATCGTGAGTGTCCCCACCCGTGATGTAACGTGGGCAGGGATGCACACACTTTCTGAACTGCTGTTCACTCGCCATAATATATATATATATATATCGTCTCTTTTATAGTTTTTTTTTATATGTGAAAAACTCCTGCCTAGCAATTTCTAAGGACAGACAAAAACACTTTGAGACAGACTGATATGATCACACATAGAGCGCTTGCTGAAGACTCAGAAGCTGACGCGCTCGTGTTTTGGGGTGCTTATATAGTTTCCTGGTCGATGACGTCACCCGCCTATGACGTTCCGTCTCGCCATTGGACTGATTTCATACGTGCTTCATGACGACTCACGCAGGGGCGTTCCCAATGCGTTGTCACGCAGCTCGAGTTCCCTGATAGGGAACTTTCTATACATACTCATAGACTCATTCTAATGTTTCATCAGCCAGAGAGTGGTCCATATTTGATCCAGTTAACATATTTCTGGCCAAAGAGTCTTTGAACTTGAACTTTCTATAAATACTCATAGACACCTTCTGATGTTTCATCAGCCAGACAGTGGTCCATTTTTGACCTACTTAACTATTTCTGGCCAAAGAGATTTTGAACTTGTCCCCTTCTAAAAATACTCATAGACTCCTTTTGATGTTTCATCAGCCAGACAGTGGTCCATTTTTGACGTATTTAACATATTTCTGGCCAAAGTCTTATCAAAGGATAACTTACTATGCATTCTCATAGAGTTCTTTTGATGTTACTTCAACCATAGATTAGACCACATTTGACCTTATGAACCTATTTTTGGACAAAGAGTCATTAATCTTGAACTTTCTATACATACTCATAGACTCCTGATGGTTCTTCAGCCAGAGAGTGGTCCATATTTGACCTACTTAAAATATTTCTGGCCAAAGAGTCTTTGAACTTGAACTTTTTATAAATACTCATAGACTCATTCTGATGTTTCACTAAAAGAACTAAAAGACTTATTTTGATGTTACTTCAAACATAGATTAGACCATATATGACCTTATTAAAACATTTCTGGACAAAGAGTCCTTAATCTTGAACTTTCCATACATACTCATAGACTCATTCTGATGTTTCAACAGCCAGACAGTAGTCCATATTTGACCTACTTAACATATTTCTGGCCAAAGAGTCCTTGAACTTGAACGTTCTATAAATACTCATAGACTCCTTCTGATGTTTCTTCAGCCAGAAAGTGGTTCATATTTGACCTACTTAACATATTTCTGGCCAAAGAGTCCTTGAACTTGAACTTGAACTTTCTATAAATACTCATAGACACCTTCTGAGGTTTCATCAGCCAGACAGTAGTCCATATTTGACCTACTTAACATATTTTTGGCCAAAGTCTCATCAAAGGCTAACTTACTATGCATACTCATAGACTTCTTTTGATGTTACTTCAAACATACTTTAGACCATATATAACCTTATTAGAACATTTCTGGACAAAGAGTCCTTAATCTTGAATTTTCTATAAATACTCATAGACTCCTTCTGATGTTTCATCAGCCAGAGAGAGGTCCATATTTGACCCACTTAACATATTTCTGGCCAAAGAGTCCTTGAACTTGTTCTATAAATACTCATAGACTCCTTCTGATGTTTCATCAGCCAGACAGTGGTCCATATTTGACCTATTTAACATATTTCTGGCCAAAGTCTTATCAAAGGATAACTTACTATGCATTCTCATAGAGTTCTTTTGATGTTACTTCAAGCATAGATTAGACCACATTTGACCTTATGAACCTATTTTTGGACAAAGAGTCCTTTATCTTGAACTTTCTATACATACTCATAGACTCCTGATGGTTCTTCAGCCAGACAGTGGTCCATATTTAACCTACTTAAAATATTTCTGGCCAAAGAGTCTTTGAACTTGAACTTGAACTTTCTATAAATACTCATAGACTCATTCTGATGTTTCATCAGCCAGACAGTGGTCCATATTTGATTTACTTAACATATTTCTGGCCAAAGTCTTATCAAAGGCTAACGTACTATGCATCCTAATAGTCTTCTTTTGATATTACTTCAAACATAGATTAGACAATATATGACCTTATTAGAACATTTCTGGACAAAGAGTCCTTAATCTTGAACTTTCCATACATACTCATAGACTCATTCTGATGTTTCAACAGCCAGAGAGTTGTCCATATTTGACCCACTTAACATATTTTTGGCCAAAGAGTCTTTGAACCAGAGTCTTTAGACCATTCTAAAGTATGTTTGAAGTAACATAAAAAAGAAGTCTATGAGTATGCAAAAGTTAGCCTTTGATAAAACTTTGGCCAAAAATATGTTAAGTAAATCAAATATGGACCACTGTCTGGCTGATGAAACATCAGAATGAGTCTATGAGTTTTATAGAAAGTTCAAGTTCAAAGACTCTTTGGCCAGAAATATGTTAAGTGGGTCAAATATGGACCACTCTCTGGCTGATGAAACATCAGAATGAGTCTATGAGTATGTATGGAAAGTTCAAGATTAAGGACTCTTTGTCCAGAAATGGTCTAATAAGGTCATATATGGTCTAATCTATGTTTGAAATAACATCAAAAGAAGTCTATTAGTATGCATAGTACGTTAGCCGGTGATAAGACTTTGGCCGGAAATATGTTAAGTAAATCAAATATGGACCACTGTCTGGCTGATGAAACATCAGAATGAGTCTATGAGTTTTATAGAAAGTTCAAGTTCAAGTTCAAAGACTCTTTGGCCAGATATTATTATAAGTAGGTCAAATATGGACTACTGTCTGGATGAAGAACCATCAGGAGTCTATGAGTATGTATAGAAAGTTCAAGATTAAGGACTCTTTTTCCAGAAATAAGTTCATAAGGTCAAATATGGTCTAATCTATGGTTGAAGTAACATGAAAAGAACTCTATGAGAATGCATAGTAAGTTATCCTTTGATAAGACTTTGGCCAGAAATATGTTAAATTCGTCAAAAATGGACCACTGTCTGGCTGATGAAACATCAGAAGGAGTTTATGAGTACTTATAGAAAGTTCAAGTTCAAAATCTCTTTGGCCAGAAATATGTTAAGTAGGTCAAATATGAACCACTGTCTGGCTGAAGAACCATCAGGAGTCTATGAGTATTTATAGAACGTTCAAGTTCAAAGATTCTTTGGCCAAAAATATGTTAAGTGGGTCAAATATGGACAACTCTCTGCCTGATGAAACATCAGAATGAGTCTATGAGTATTCATAGAAAGTTCAAGTTCAAAGACTCTTTGGCCAGAAATAGTTAAGTGGGTCAAATATGGACCACTCTCTGGCTGATGAAACATCAGAATGAGTCTATGAGTATGTATGGAAAGTTCAAGATTAAGGACTCTTTGTCCAGAAATGTTCTAATAAGGTCATATATGGAATAATCTATGGTTGAAGTAACATCAAAAGAACTCTATGAGAATGCATAGTAAGTTATCCTTTGATAAGACTTTGGCCAGAAATATGTTAAATAGGTCAAAAATTGACCACTGTCTGGCTGATGAAACATCAGAAAGAGTCTATGAGTATTTATAGAAAGTTCAAGTTCAAAGACTCTTTGGCCAGAAATATGTTAAGTGGGTCAAATATGGACCACTCTCTGGCTGAAGAAACATCAGGAGTCTATGAGTATTTATAGAACGTTCAAGTTCAAAGACTCTTTGGCCAAAAATATGTTAAGTGGGTCAAATATGGACCACTCTCTGCCTGATGAAACATCAGAATGAGTCTATGAGTATTCATAGAAAGTTCAAGTTCAAAGACTCTTTGGCCAGAAATATGTTAAGTGGGTCAAATATGGACCACTCTCTGGCTGATGAAACATCAGAATGACTCTATGAGTATGTATGGAAAGTTCAAGATTAAGGACTCTTTGTCCAGAAATGGTCTAATAAGGTCATATATGGCCTAATCTATGTTTGAAATAACATCAAAAGAAGTCTATTAGTATGCATAGTACGTTAGCCGGTGATAAGACTTTGGCCAGAAATATGTTAAGTAAATCAAATATGGACCACTGTCTGGCTGATGAAACATCAGAATGAGTCTATGAGTTTTATAGAAAGTTCAAGTTCAAGTTCAAAGACTCTTTGGCCAAAAATATTTTAAGTAGGTCAAATATGGACTACTGTCTGGCTGAAGAACCATCAGGAGTCTATGAGTATGTATAGAAAGTTCAAGATTAAGGACTCTTTTTCCAGAAATAGGTTCATAAGGTCAAATATGGTCTAATCTATGGTTGAAGTAACATGAAAAGAACTCTATGAGAATGCATAGTAAGTTATCCTTTGATAAGACTTTGGCCAGAAATATGTTAAGTGGGTCAAATATGGACCACTCTCTGGCTGATGAAACATCTGAATGAGTCTATGAGGATGTATGGAAAGTTCAAGATTAAGGACTCATTGTCCAGAAATTTTCTAATAAGGTCATATATGGTCTAAAGTATGTTTGAAGTAACATCAAAAGAAGTCTATGAGTATGCATAGTAAGTTAGCCTTTGATAAGACTTTGGCCAAAAATATGTTAAGTAGGTCAAATATGAACCACTGTCTGGCTGAAGAAACATCAGAAGGAGTCTATGAGTATTTATAGAACGTTCAAGTTCAAGGAGTCTTTGGCCAGAAATATGTTAAGTGGGTCAAATATGGACAACTCGCTTGCTGATGAAACATTAGAATGAGTCTATGAGTATGTATGGAAAGTTCAAGATTAAGGACTCTTTGTCCAGAAATGTCTAATAAGGTCATATATGGTCTAATCTATGGTTGAAGTTACATCAAAAGAACTCTATGAGAATGCATAGTAAGTTATCCTTTGATAAGACTTTGGCCAGAAATATGTTAAATAGGTCAAAAATTTACCACTGTCTGGCTGATGAAACATCAGAAGGAGTCTATGAGTATTTATAGAAAGTTCAAGTTCAAAATCTCTTTGGCCAGAAATATATTAAGTAGGTCAAATATGAACCACTGTCTGGCTGAAGAAACATCAGAAGGAGTCTATGAGTATTTATAGAACGTTCAAGTTCAAGGACTCTTTGGCCAGAAATATGTTAAGTGGGTCAAATAAGGACCACTCTCTGGCTGATAAAACATCGGAAGGAGTCTATGAGTATTTATAGAAAGTTCAAGTTCAAAGACTCTTTGGCCAGAAATATGTTAAGTAGGTCAAATATGAACCACTGTCTGGCTGAAGAAACATCAGAAGGAGTCTATGAGTATTTATAGAACGTTCAAGTTCAAGGACTCTTTGGCCAGAAATATGTTAAGTGGGTCAAATATGGACCATTCTCTGGCTGATGAAACATTAGAATGAGTCTATGAGTATGAATGGAAAGTTCAAGATTAAGGACTTTTTGTCCAGAAATGTTCTAATAAGGTCATATATGGTCTAATCTATGTTTGAAGTAACATCAAAATAAGTCTCATAGTATGCATAGTAAGTTAGCCTTTGATAAGACTTTGGCCAGAAATATGTTAAGTAAATCAAATATGGACCATTGTCTGGCTGACGAAACATCAGAATGAGTCTATGAGTATTTAAAGAAAGTTCAAGATTAAGGACTCTTTGTCCAGAAATGTGTTCATAAGGTAAAATATGGTCTAATCTATGATTGAAGTAACATCAAAATAAGTCTATGAGTATAGACAGTAACTTAGCCTTTGATAAGACCTTGGCCAGAAATATATTAAGTAGGTCAAATATGGACCACTGTCTGGCTGATGAAATATCAGAATGAGTCTATGAGTATGTATGGAAAGTTCAAGATTAAGGACTCTTTGTCCAGAAATGGTCTAATAAGGTCATATATGGTCTAATCTATGTTTGAAATAACATCAAAAGAAGTCTATTAGTATGCATAGTACGTTAGCCGGTGATAAGACTTTGGCCGGAAATATGTTAAGTAAATCAAATATGGACCACTGTCTGGCTGATGAAACATCAGAATGAGTCTATGAGTTTTATAGAAAGCTCAAGTTCAAGTTCAAAGACTCTTTGGCCAGATATTATTTTAAGTAGGTCAAATATGGACTACTGTCTGGATGAAGAACCATCAGGAGTCTATGGGTATGTATAGAAAGTTCAAGATTAAGGACTCTTTTTCCAGAAATAAGTTCATAAGGTCAAATATGGTCTAATCTATGGTTGAAGTAACATGAAAAGAACTCTATGAGAATGCATAGTAAGTTATCCTTTGATAAGACTTTGGCCAGAAATATGTTAAATACGTCAAAAATGGACCACTGTCTGGCTGATGAAACAGTAAATACTCATAGACTCCTGATGGTTCTTCAGCCAGACAGTGGTTCATATTTGACCTACTTAACATATTTCTGGCCAAAGAGATTTTGAACTTGAACTTTCTATAAGTACTCATAAACTCCTTCTGATGTTTCATCAGCCAGACAGTGGTCCATTTTTGACGTATTTAACATAGAACGTTCAAGTTCAAAGACTCTTTGGCCAAAAATATGTTAAGTGGGTCAAATATGGACCACTCTCTGCTTGATGAAACATCAGAATGAGTCTGTGAGTATTCATAGAAAGTTCAAGTTCAAAGACTCTTTGGCCAGAAATATGTTAAGTGGGTCAAATATGGACCACTCTCTGGCTGATGAAACATCAGAATGAGTCTATGAGTATGTATGGAAAGTTCAAGATTAAGGACTCTTTGTCCAGAAATGTTCTAATAAGGTCATATATGGAATAATCTATGGTTGAAGTAACATCAAAAGAACTCTATGAGAATGCATAGTAAGTTATCCTTTGATAAGACTTTGGCCAGAAATATGTTAAATAGGTAAAAAATTGACCACTGTCTGGCTGATGAAACATCAGAAGGAGTCTATGAGTATTTATAGAAAGTTCAAGTTCAAAGACTCTTTGGCCAGAAATATGTTAAGTGGGTCAAATATGGACCACTCTCTGGCTGAAGAAACATCAGGAGTCTATGAGTATTTATAGAACGTTCAAGTTCAAAGACTCTTTGGCCAAAAATATGTTAAGTGGGTCAAATATGGACCACTCTCTGCCTGATGAAACATCAGAATGAGTCTATGAGTATTCATAGAAAGTTCAAGTTCAAAGACTCTTTGGCCAGAAATATGTTAAGTGGGTCAAATATGGACCACTCTCTGGCTGATGAAACATCAGAATGACTCTATGAGTATGTATGGAAAGTTCAAGATTAAGGACTCTTTGTCCAGAAATGGTCTAATAAGGTCATATATGGCCTAATCTATGTTTGAAATAACATCAAAAGAAGTCTATTAGTATGCATAGTACGTTAGCCGGTGATAAGACTTTGGCCAGAAATATGTTAAGTAAATCAAATATGGACCACTGTCTGGCTGATGAAACATCAGAATGAGTCTATGAGTTTTATAGAAAGTTCAAGTTCAAGTTCAAAGACTCTTTGGCCAAAAATATTTTAAGTAGGTCAAATATGGACTACTGTCTGGCTGAAGAACCATCAGGAGTCTATGAGTATGTATAGAAAGTTCAAGATTAAGGACTCTTTTTCCAGAAATAGGTTCATAAGGTCAAATATGGTCTAATCTATGGTTGAAGTAACATGAAAAGAACTCTATGAGAATGCATAGTAAGTTATCCTTTGATAAGACTTTGGCCAGAAATATGTTAAGTGGGTCAAATATGGACCACTCTCTGGCTGATGAAACATCTGAATGAGTCTATGAGGATGTATGGAAAGTTCAAGATTAAGGACTCATTGTCCAGAAATTTTCTAATAAGGTCATATATGGTCTAAAGTATGTTTGAAGTAACATCAAAAGAAGTCTATGAGTATGCATAGTAAGTTAGCCTTTGATAAGACTTTGGCCAAAAATATGTTAAGTAGGTCAAATATGAACCACTGTCTGGCTGAAGAAACATCAGAAGGAGTCTATGAGTATTTATAGAACGTTCAAGTTCAAGGAGTCTTTGGCCAGAAATATGTTAAGTGGGTCAAATATGGACAACTCGCTTGCTGATGAAACATTAGAATGAGTCTATGAGTATGTATGGAAAGTTCAAGATTAAGGACTCTTTGTCCAGAAATGTCTAATAAGGTCATATATGGTCTAATCTATGGTTGAAGTTACATCAAAAGAACTCTATGAGAATGCATAGTAAGTTATCCTTTGATAAGACTTTGGCCAGAAATATGTTAAATAGGTCAAAAATTTACCACTGTCTGGCTGATGAAACATCAGAAGGAGTCTATGAGTATTTATAGAAAGTTCAAGTTCAAAATCTCTTTGGCCAGAAATATATTAAGTAGGTCAAATATGAACCACTGTCTGGCTGAAGAAACATCAGAAGGAGTCTATGAGTATTTATAGAACGTTCAAGTTCAAGGACTCTTTGGCCAGAAATATGTTAAGTGGGTCAAATAAGGACCACTCTCTGGCTGATAAAACATCGGAAGGAGTCTATGAGTATTTATAGAAAGTTCAAGTTCAAAGACTCTTTGGCCAGAAATATGTTAAGTAGGTCAAATATGAACCACTGTCTGGCTGAAGAAACATCAGAAGGAGTCTATGAGTATTTATAGAACGTTCAAGTTCAAGGACTCTTTGGCCAGAAATATGTTAAGTGGGTCAAATATGGACCATTCTCTGGCTGATGAAACATTAGAATGAGTCTATGAGTATGAATGGAAAGTTCAAGATTAAGGACTTTTTGTCCAGAAATGTTCTAATAAGGTCATATATGGTCTAATCTATGTTTGAAGTAACATCAAAATAAGTCTCATAGTATGCATAGTAAGTTAGCCTTTGATAAGACTTTGGCCAGAAATATGTTAAGTAAATCAAATATGGACCATTGTCTGGCTGACGAAACATCAGAATGAGTCTATGAGTATTTAAAGAAAGTTCAAGATTAAGGACTCTTTGTCCAGAAATGTGTTCATAAGGTAAAATATGGTCTAATCTATGATTGAAGTAACATCAAAATAAGTCTATGAGTATAGACAGTAACTTAGCCTTTGATAAGACCTTGGCCAGAAATATATTAAGTAGGTCAAATATGGACCACTGTCTGGCTGATGAAATATCAGAATGAGTCTATGAGTATGTATGGAAAGTTCAAGATTAAGGACTCTTTGTCCAGAAATGGTCTAATAAGGTCATATATGGTCTAATCTATGTTTGAAATAACATCAAAAGAAGTCTATTAGTATGCATAGTACGTTAGCCGGTGATAAGACTTTGGCCGGAAATATGTTAAGTAAATCAAATATGGACCACTGTCTGGCTGATGAAACATCAGAATGAGTCTATGAGTTTTATAGAAAGCTCAAGTTCAAGTTCAAAGACTCTTTGGCCAGATATTATTTTAAGTAGGTCAAATATGGACTACTGTCTGGATGAAGAACCATCAGGAGTCTATGGGTATGTATAGAAAGTTCAAGATTAAGGACTCTTTTTCCAGAAATAAGTTCATAAGGTCAAATATGGTCTAATCTATGGTTGAAGTAACATGAAAAGAACTCTATGAGAATGCATAGTAAGTTATACTTTGATAAGACTTTGGCCAGAAATATGTTAAATACGTCAAAAATGGACCACTGTCTGGCTGATGAAACAGTAAATACTCATAGACTCCTGATGGTTCTTCAGCCAGACAGTGGTTCATATTTGACCTACTTAACATATTTCTGGCCAAAGAGATTTTGAACTTGAACTTTCTATAAGTACTCATAAACTCCTTCTGATGTTTCATCAGCCAGACAGTGGTCCATTTTTGACGTATTTAACATAGAACGTTCAAGTTCAAAGACTCTTTGGCCAAAAATATGTTAAGTGGGTCAAATATGGACCACTCTCTGCTTGATGAAACATCAGAATGAGTCTGTGAGTATTCATAGAAAGTTCAAGTTCAAAGACTCTTTGGCCAGAAATATGTTAAGTGGGTCAAATATGGACCACTCTCTGGCTGATGAAACATCAGAATGAGTCTATGAGTATGTATGGAAAGTTCAAGATTAAGGACTCTTTGTCCAGAAATGTTCTAATAAGGTCATATATGGAATAATCTATGGTTGAAGTAACATCAAAAGAACTCTATGAGAATGCATAGTAAGTTATCCTTTGATAAGACTTTGGCCAGAAATATGTTAAATAGGTAAAAAATTGACCACTGTCTGGCTGATGAAACATCAGAAGGAGTCTATGAGTATTTATAGAAAGTTCAAGTTCAAAGACTCTTTGGCCAGAAATATGTTAAGTGGGTCAAATATGGACCACTCTCTGGCTGAAGAAACATCAGGAGTCTATGAGTATTTATAGAACGTTCAAGTTCAAAGACTCTTTGGCCAAAAATATGTTAAGTGGGTCAAATATGGACCACTCTCTGCCTGATGAAACATCAGAATGAGTCTATGAGTATTCATAGAAAGTTCAAGTTCAAAGACTCTTTGGCCAGAAATATGTTAAGTGGGTCAAATATGGACCACTCTCTGGCTGATGAAACATCAGAATGACTCTATGAGTATGTATGGAAAGTTCAAGATTAAGGACTCTTTGTCCAGAAATGGTCTAATAAGGTCATATATGGCCTAATCTATGTTTGAAATAACATCAAAAGAAGTCTATTAGTATGCATAGTACGTTAGCCGGTGATAAGACTTTGGCCAGAAATATGTTAAGTAAATCAAATATGGACCACTGTCTGGCTGATGAAACATCAGAATGAGTCTATGAGTTTTATAGAAAGTTCAAGTTCAAGTTCAAAGACTCTTTGGCCAAAAATATTTTAAGTAGGTCAAATATGGACTACTGTCTGGCTGAAGAACCATCAGGAGTCTATGAGTATGTATAGAAAGTTCAAGATTAAGGACTCTTTTTCCAGAAATAGGTTCATAAGGTCAAATATGGTCTAATCTATGGTTGAAGTAACATGAAAAGAACTCTATGAGAATGCATAGTAAGTTATCCTTTGATAAGACTTTGGCCAGAAATATGTTAAGTGGGTCAAATATGGACCACTCTCTGGCTGATGAAACATCTGAATGAGTCTATGAGGATGTATGGAAAGTTCAAGATTAAGGACTCATTGTCCAGAAATTTTCTAATAAGGTCATATATGGTCTAAAGTATGTTTGAAGTAACATCAAAAGAAGTCTATGAGTATGCATAGTAAGTTAGCCTTTGATAAGACTTTGGCCAAAAATATGTTAAGTAGGTCAAATATGAACCACTGTCTGGCTGAAGAAACATCAGAAGGAGTCTATGAGTATTTATAGAACGTTCAAGTTCAAGGAGTCTTTGGCCAGAAATATGTTAAGTGGGTCAAATATGGACAACTCGCTTGCTGATGAAACATTAGAATGAGTCTATGAGTATGTATGGAAAGTTCAAGATTAAGGACTCTTTGTCCAGAAATGTCTAATAAGGTCATATATGGTCTAATCTATGGTTGAAGTTACATCAAAAGAACTCTATGAGAATGCATAGTAAGTTATCCTTTGATAAGACTTTGGCCAGAAATATGTTAAATAGGTCAAAAATTTACCACTGTCTGGCTGATGAAACATCAGAAGGAGTCTATGAGTATTTATAGAAAGTTCAAGTTCAAAATCTCTTTGGCCAGAAATATATTAAGTAGGTCAAATATGAACCACTGTCTGGCTGAAGAAACATCAGAAGGAGTCTATGAGTATTTATAGAACGTTCAAGTTCAAGGACTCTTTGGCCAGAAATATGTTAAGTGGGTCAAATAAGGACCACTCTCTGGCTGATAAAACATCGGAAGGAGTCTATGAGTATTTATAGAAAGTTCAAGTTCAAAGACTCTTTGGCCAGAAATATGTTAAGTAGGTCAAATATGAACCACTGTCTGGCTGAAGAAACATCAGAAGGAGTCTATGAGTATTTATAGAACGTTCAAGTTCAAGGACTCTTTGGCCAGAAATATGTTAAGTGGGTCAAATATGGACCATTCTCTGGCTGATGAAACATTAGAATGAGTCTATGAGTATGAATGGAAAGTTCAAGATTAAGGACTTTTTGTCCAGAAATGTTCTAATAAGGTCATATATGGTCTAATCTATGTTTGAAGTAACATCAAAATAAGTCTCATAGTATGCATAGTAAGTTAGCCTTTGATAAGACTTTGGCCAGAAATATGTTAAGTAAATCAAATATGGACCATTGTCTGGCTGACGAAACATCAGAATGAGTCTATGAGTATTTAAAGAAAGTTCAAGATTAAGGACTCTTTGTCCAGAAATGTGTTCATAAGGTAAAATATGGTCTAATCTATGATTGAAGTAACATCAAAATAAGTCTATGAGTATAGACAGTAACTTAGCCTTTGATAAGACCTTGGCCAGAAATATATTAAGTAGGTCAAATATGGACCACTGTCTGGCTGATGAAATATCAGAATGAGTCTATGAGTATGTATGGAAAGTTCAAGATTAAGGACTCTTTGTCCAGAAATGGTCTAATAAGGTCATATATGGTCTAATCTATGTTTGAAATAACATCAAAAGAAGTCTATTAGTATGCATAGTACGTTAGCCGGTGATAAGACTTTGGCCGGAAATATGTTAAGTAAATCAAATATGGACCACTGTCTGGCTGATGAAACATCAGAATGAGTCTATGAGTTTTATAGAAAGCTCAAGTTCAAGTTCAAAGACTCTTTGGCCAGATATTATTTTAAGTAGGTCAAATATGGACTACTGTCTGGATGAAGAACCATCAGGAGTCTATGGGTATGTATAGAAAGTTCAAGATTAAGGACTCTTTTTCCAGAAATAAGTTCATAAGGTCAAATATGGTCTAATCTATGGTTGAAGTAACATGAAAAGAACTCTATGAGAATGCATAGTAAGTTATCCTTTGATAAGACTTTGGCCAGAAATATGTTAAATACGTCAAAAATGGACCACTGTCTGGCTGATGAAACAGTAAATACTCATAGACTCCTGATGGTTCTTCAGCCAGACAGTGGTTCATATTTGACCTACTTAACATATTTCTGGCCAAAGAGATTTTGAACTTGAACTTTCTATAAGTACTCATAAACTCCTTCTGATGTTTCATCAGCCAGACAGTGGTCCATTTTTGACGTATTTAACATAGAACGTTCAAGTTCAAAGACTCTTTGGCCAAAAATATGTTAAGTGGGTCAAATATGGACCACTCTCTGCTTGATGAAACATCAGAATGAGTCTGTGAGTATTCATAGAAAGTTCAAGTTCAAAGACTCTTTGGCCAGAAATATGTTAAGTGGGTCAAATATGGACCACTCTCTGGCTGATGAAACATCAGAATGAGTCTATGAGTATGTATGGAAAGTTCAAGATTAAGGACTCTTTGTCCAGAAATGTTCTAATAAGGTCATATATGGAATAATCTATGGTTGAAGTAACATCAAAAGAACTCTATGAGAATGCATAGTAAGTTATCCTTTGATAAGACTTTGGCCAGAAATATGTTAAATAGGTAAAAAATTGACCACTGTCTGGCTGATGAAACATCAGAAGGAGTCTATGAGTATTTATAGAAAGTTCAAGTTCAAAGACTCTTTGGCCAGAAATATGTTAAGTGGGTCAAATATGGACCACTCTCTGGCTGAAGAAACATCAGGAGTCTATGAGTATTTATAGAACGTTCAAGTTCAAAGACTCTTTGGCCAAAAATATGTTCATAAGGTCATATATGGTCTAATCTATGGTTGAAGTAACATCAAAAGAACTCTATTAGAATGCATAGTAAGGTATACTTTGATAAGACTTTGTCCAGAAATATGTTAAGTAGGTCAAATATGAACCACTGTCTGGCTGAAGAAACATCAGAAGGAGTCTATGAGTATTTATGGAACGTTCAAGTTCAAGGACTCTTTGGCCAGAAATATGTTAAGTGGGTCAAATATGGACCACTCTCTGGCTGATGAAACATCAGAAGGAGTCAATGAGTATTTATGAAAAGTTCAAAGATTCTCTGGCCAGATATTTGTACAAAAGGTCATATTTGATCTACTAAGGAAACATCAGAAGGAGACTATGATAATTTATAGAAAGTTCAAGTTCAAGGATTATTTGGCCAGAATATGTTCAAAATGTCAAATTTGAACTACAAGATGGCTGAAGAAACACCAGAACAAGTCTATATGTTTAGAATGTTCAATGTAGATGACTAAAGTTCAAGATCAAGTTAAAACACTCTTTGGCCAGAAATGTGTTCAATAGGTCAAATTTAGACTAATATATGGTTGATGTAGCATCAAAGTCTATGAGAACTCATAGTAAGTTATCCTTTGATGAGACAGATTGGCCAGAATTATATTAAGTAGGTCAAATATGGACCACTGTCTAGCTGATGAAACATCAGGAGTCTATGAGTTTTTATAGAAAGTTCAAGGACTCTCAGACCAAAAATCGGATAAAAAGTCATATATGAACGTATATAAACATATATATATATATGTAACGTACTAAGCATATATAAACATCAGAAGAAGTCTATGAGAATGAATAGAAGGTTCAAAATCCAGGACTCTTTGTCTAGAAATGTGTTTAATAGGTCGAAAATGGACTAATATATGGTTGATGATACATCAATGGATGTCTATGGTAATGCATTGCATTACATTACATGCATTCCAATGCATTAAATAATTATAATTTGTTTTGAAAGGAAGAAATATTACATTACATATGAGCAGGTTGAGGTTCAGGTTCATTGATATAGCCCATTTCAAACACAGAATGGTAGCCCAATGTGCTTTACATAATCATAACTATTAAGAAATAATTAAAATTTGATTTACATCAATCAATTCAAATAGTTAAAATGATTTACATAAAATAAAGCATGTGACTTCACAGGGAACATAATACACAAAAAAGATAAGAGCTTACAGACCACAGGTACAAGGGAGGGTTAGTAGAAGGCATCGTAAAAGAGTTTTGTTTTTAATCTGGATTTAAAAATGGAGAGGTGCTACAGGAAGACGGTTCCAAAGACGGACCGCATAGCAGCTAAAGGCTGCCTCTCCCTGCTTGGTACGAGTGCTGGATTGTACCAGTTGGAGTTTTCCAGCAGATCTAAGTGATCTTGAGGAGAGTTTCAAACATCTCTGCTATATAGAGAGGTCCTTGACCATTGACTATATAGAGAGGTCCTTGACCATAAAAACAAGAAAAAGAACTTTAAAATCAATTCTATAGATCACTGGTAACCAGTGTAGAGCTTTGAAAATTGGTGTGATATGATATTTTCTTTTGGTTCTGGTCAATAGCCTTGCTGCTGCATTTTGGATCATTTGTAGAGGTTTTATTGTTTTTTTAGGGAGACCAGTGAAAAGACTATGACAGTAGCAGTTGCATCGCATTGATTCAAGTAATTCATGCTAACCCTGTGCATTGAAGAAGTAGCACTGACATACGTGATGTTTCATTGCAATCCATGCACGAGATATATGAATCCGCTGTGCATTTATTTGCATGGAAAATCTAACTTATTTCATTGTCCATTGAAGAGTACAACATATGTGCTTGTTGCATTGCGCTGCATAACGGACCAAAATGTATTTATGCATTGAGGAATCACAGTAGTGACATGGTCTGTTTCATTGAACTGTATACAATAACTAACTTATTCCGTTTATATACAATAACTGAATTATTCAATCTTCTGTTGTGCTTCTTCAGAGTAATTTAGATCTTGCAATGCAATGCAATGACAAACATATAACCTCATATAAACATGTAACCTCTCCAATAAACAGCAAAAGGAGTAAGGTGATGTATGCGTTAGATTGCAAAAGCACGCGTGTTGACATCCAAAGGCTTAAGCCAACTTGTATTCCAATGCATAAAACAACTAACTAAATTTGCTGTTCATTGAAGAGATAACACACAATATGTGCTCTTGCACTCGCTCTTGTGTCTTTCGATATGTGCTCTTGCACAAGTATACACTTATACTTAGTCTAACTTATTTTTTTGTGCAATGAAGAGATATTGCGTACCATATGAGCTGTTGCATTGCAACGCATTCAGAAGTAATTAATGCACAACTGAAAACGTTAGCTTTTGCATGCATATAAATGCACTACGGATAAATTTATATCGTGCATACAATACAATATCACATATGTCATGTGCTACCTTTTCAATGCACAAGGGAATCAATTACTTAGCTTTGCAATGGGTTGCAATGCAACAGCTCAAATGTTATGCGATATCTCTTAATTGCCCAGTGAAATAAGTTAGACTTAGAAATCTACATATGCAATGCACTACAAGAGCAACAGTAAAATGAGCATCGGAATAAGTTCGTTCTTATATGCATTGCAATGCAACAGCACAGATGATTTATCTCCAAGTAACATAGATCTTGCAATGCATTGCAACAATACGCATGTAATCTCTTCAATGAACAGCAAAATTAGTTAGTTGTTTTATGCATTGGAATGCAAAAGCATGCTGGTTGTGTTACCCCCCTTCAGATGTCACAACACGCGTGCGTTTGCATTCCAATGCATGCAACTTCTAACTCATTTTGCAGTTCATTGAAGAGAACACATGTGTGCTTTGCATTGGATTACAAGATCTAACTGAAGAATGCACAACCAAAGATTGAATAATTCACAATAGACTTAGTTATTGTATACAGTTCAATGAAAAAGACCATGTCACTACTGTGATTCTTCAATGCACAAAGACAGTAAATTATTCAACAAGAACATATTCTTTTGATTTTGTATCTCTTCAGTGCACAATGAAATGTTTGCTTTTGCAGGCAAATAAATGCACAACGGATTCATTTAAATTGTGCATGCAATGCAATATCACATATGTCATAATGCAGAAGGGAATTAAAGATATAACATAGAACATATGACCTGTTTCACTAAACTGCATACAATAACTAACTTATTCCGTTGTGCATTATTCACGCATGTTGAGTTACAATAGCACAATATGCGTGCTTTTGTAAAGCAATGCATAAAGAACTACACTCATTCCGTTGTGCATAGAAGATATAACATATGCACTGTTTCTTTGAACATACCCAGTCTAACTGAATTCGTTGTGAAGTGAAATACATTCAATATTATCTTTCATAGTATTGCATAAAATAACTAATTTGTTTTGTTTTGAAATGGAGAGATATTGCATTGCAGTTGCACCGCAACATACAGAACTCATTCCCCTGTGCATTGAAGAAGTAGCACATGACATGTGATGTTTCATTGCAATACATGCACGATACAAATGAATCCGTTGTGCATTTATTTGCATGCAAAAGCTAACTTATTTTATTGTGCACTGAAGAGATACAACTTATGCTTTGCTGCACTGCAATTTTCATTGTGCATAAAATACATAAAATTCGCCTTCGGATAACAAAATTTGCGTGCTTTTCCATTACACTTGTGTGCATTGAAAACATAACATAAAAGCAAAGCAGTCGCTTTATTGCACGGTATACAAAAACTTCCGTTGTGCAATCTTCATTCTTCTGTTGTGCATTCTTCAGAGTAAGTTAGATCTTGCAAGTTAGCATGAGTTAGATATTCTGTGCATTGGAATTCAAAAGCACACAGTTGTGATATCCAAAAGGGAGATAAACCATATGTGCAAAGCTTCT
Source organism: Tiaroga cobitis (assembly GCA_030578255.1). Classification (NCBI taxonomy): domain Eukaryota; kingdom Metazoa; phylum Chordata; class Actinopteri; order Cypriniformes; family Leuciscidae; genus Tiaroga; species Tiaroga cobitis. Next base: position 5,691,486 of record CM060612.1, read on the forward strand.
ACTACACTCCTTCATTGTGCAATATACATTGTATACAAGAACAAACTTAATCCGTTGTGCATTCATGAATAACGTATGTTTTGTATACAACTAACATATTTCGTTGTGCAAATAAGAGATAAAAACGCAATACACTAATGTTGCACTGCATTGCATTCAATATCTAAATAATTTGATATAGCACAACATACATTGCAGTACATGCATACAACTATGAACTTGTTCCGATATTCATTGAATAGATACCACACCATATGTGCTCTTGCTGTAAACTGCATACTCAATCTAGCTGATTTGACACATGGACTTAAGAATTGACAAAAAATAAGCTATCTTTCATAGCATACAATTAATTAATTCCTTTGTGCATTGAAAAGATAACACATGACAATTTCACTGTTTCATCGAAATATATACAAGAACTAATGCAGAAATCCAGAAGTTCAAATTTGACCTTTTGAACATATTTCTGGCCAAAGAATCCTTGAACTTGAACGTGAACTTTCTATAAATACTCATAGACTCCTCCTGATTTTTCATCAGCGGGAGAGTGGTCCATATTTTACCTACTTAACATATTTCTGGCCAAAGTCTTATCAAAGGCTAACTTACTATTTATACTTATAGGCTTCTTTTGATGTTACTTCAACCATGTATTAGAACATATTTGACCTTATAAACACATTTCTAGAGAAAGAGTCCTTAAGCTTGATCTTTCTATACATACTCATTAATTCCTTCTGATGTTTCATCAGCTAGACAGTGGTCCATAATAGACCAACTTAACATATTTCTGGCCAAAGAGTCTTTGAATTTGAACTTGAAATTTCTATAAATACTCATAGACTCCTTCTGATGATTCATCAGCCAGACAGTGGTCCATATTTGACCTACTTAATATATTTGTGGCCAAAGAGTCTTTGAACTTGAACTTGACCTTTCTATAAATACTCATAGACTCCTTCTGATGTTTTATAAGCCAAACTGTTGTCCCTTTTTGACCTACTTAACATATTTCTGTCCAAGGTCTTATCAAAGGCTAACTTACTATGCATAAGACTATCTAGAAGTCTAGAAGACTAGAAGATAGACTTTTTTTGATGTTACTTCAACCATAGATTAGACCATATTTTACCTTATGAACACATTTCTGGACAAAGAGTCCTTAATCTTGAACTTTCTATGAATACTCATAGACTCCTTCTGATGTTTCATCAGCCAGAGAGAGGTCCATATTTGACCCACTTAACATATTTCTGGCCAAAGAGTTCTTGAACTTGTTCTATAAATACTCAGAGACTCCTTCTGATGTTTCATCAGCCAGACAGTGGTCCATTTTTGACCTATTTAACATATTTCTTGCCAAAGTCTTATCAAAGGATAACTTACTATGCATTCTCATAGAGTTCTTTTGATGTTACTTCATCCATAGATTAGACCATATTTGACCTTATCAACCTATTTCTGGACAAAAAGTCCTTAATCTTGAACTTTCCAGACATACTAGACTCATTCTGATGTTTCATCAGCCAGAGGGTGGTCCATATTTGACCCACTTAACATATTTCTGGCCAAAGAGTCCTTGAACTTGAACTTTCTATAAATACTCATAGACTCCTTCTGATGTTTCTTCAGCCAGACAGTGGTTCATATTTGACCTACTTAACATATTTCTGGCCAAAGAGTCTTTGAACTTGAACTTTCTTTAAATACTCATAGACACCTTCTGAGGTTTCATCAGCCAGACAGTGGTCCATATTTGACCTACTTAACATATTTTTGGCCAAAGTCTTATCAAAGGATAACTTACTATGCATTCTCATAGAGTTCTTTTGATGTAACTTCAACCATTGATTAGAACAAGCCAAACACATACTTTTTGACCTACTTAACATATTTCTGTCCAAGGTCTTATCAAAGGCTAAGTTACTATGCATACGCTTAGACTTCTTTTGATGTTACTTCAACCATAGATTAGACCATATTTGACCTTATGAACACATTTCCGGACAAAGAGTCCTTAATCTTGAACTTTCCAGACATACTAGACTCATTCTGATGTTTCATCAGCCAGAGGGTGGTCCATATTTGACCCACTTAACATATTTCTGGCCAAAGAGTCCTTGAACTTGAACTTTCTATAAATACTCATAGACTCCTTCTGATGTTTCATCAGCCAGAGAGTGGTCCATATTTGACCCACTTAACATATTTCTGGCCAAAGAGTCCTTGAACTTGAACGTTCTATAAATCCTCATAGACTCCTTCTGATGTTTCTTCAGCCAGACAGTGGTTAATATTTGACCTACTTAACATATTTCTGGCCAAAGAGATTTTGAACTTGAACTTTCTATAAATACTCATAGACTCCTTCTGATGTTTCATAAGCCAGACAGTGGTAAATTTTTGACCTATTTAACATATTTCTGGCCAAAGTCTTATCAAAGGATAACTTAATATGCATTCTCATAGATTTCTTTTGATGTAACTTCAACCATAGATTAGAACATATTTGATCTTATGAACCTATTTCTGGACAAAGAGTCCTTAATCTTGAACTTTCTATACATACTCATAGACTCCTGATGGTTCTTCAGCCAGACAGTGGTCCATATTTGACCTACTTAAAATATTTCTGGCCAAAGAGTCTTTGAACTTGAACTTTCTTTAAATACTCATTGACACCTTCTGAGGTTTCATAAGCCAGACAGTCGTCCATATTTGACCTACTTAACATATTTTTGGCCAAAGAGTCTTTGAACTTGAACTTAGACCTTTCTATAAATACTCTTAGACTCCTTCTGATGTTTTATAAGCCAAACAGTGGTCCCTTTTTGACCTATTTAACATATTTCTGGCCAAAGTCTTATCAAAGGATAACTTACTATGCATTCTCATAGAGTTCTTTTGATGTTACTTCAACCAGAGATTAGACCATATATGACCTTATGAACACATTTCTGGACAAAGAGTCATTAATCTTGAACTTTCGTACATACTCATAGACTCCTGATGGTTCTTCAGCCAGACAGTGGTCCATATTTGACCTACTTAAAATATTTCTGGCCAAAGAGTCTTTGAACTTGAACTTGAACTTTCTATAAATACTCATAGACTCATTCTGATGTTTCATCAGCCAGACAGTGGTCCATATTTGATTTACTTAACATATTTCTGGCCAAAGTCTTATCACAGGCTAACGTACTATGCATACTAATAGACTTCTTTTGATGTTATTTCAAACATAGATTAGACCATATTTTACCTTATGAACACATTTCTGGACAAAGAGTCCTTAATCTTGAACTTTCCATACATACTCATAGACTCATTCTAATGTTTCATCAGCCAGAGAGTGGTCCATATTTGACCCACTTAACATATTTCTGGCCAAAGAGTCTTTGAACTTGAACTTTCTATAAATACTCATAGACTCCTTCTGATGTTTCATCAGCTAGAGAGTGGTCCATATTTGACCCGATTAACATATTTCTGGCCAAAGAGTTCTGAACTTGAACGTTCTATAAATCCTCATAGACTCCTTCTGATGTTTCTTCAGCCAGACACTGGTTCATATTTGACCTACTTAACATATTTCTGGCCAAAGAGATTTTGAACTTGAACTTTCTATAAATACTCATAGACTCCTTCTGATGTTTCATCAGCCAGACAGTAGTCCATTTTGACCTATTTAACATATTTCTGGCCAAAGTCTTATCAAAGGATAACTTACTATGCATTCTCATAGAGTTCTTTTGATGTTACTTCAACCATAGATTAGACCATATTTGACCTTATGAACCTATATCTGGACAAAGAGTCCTTAATCTTGAACTTTCTATACATACTCATAGACTCCTGATGGTTCTTCAGCCAGACAGTGGTCCATATTTGACCTACTTAAAATATTTCTGGCCAAAGAGTCTTTGAACTTGAACTTGAACTTTTTATAAATACTCATACTCATTCTGATGTTTCATCAGCCAGACAGTGGTCCATATTTGATTTACTTAACATATTTCTGGCCAAAGTCTTATCACCGGCTAACGTAATGCATACTAATAGACTTCTTTTGATGTGATTTCAAACATAGATTAGACCATATATGACCTTATTAGACCATTTCTGGACAAAGAGTCCTTATTTTTGAACTTTCCATACATACTCATTGACTGCTTCTGATGTTTCATCAGCCAGAGAGTGGTCCATATTTGACCCACTTAACATATTTCAGGCCAAAGAGTCTTTGAACTTGAACGTTCTATAAATACTCATAGACTCCTTCTGATGTTTCTTCAGCCAGACACTGGTTCATATTTGACCTACTTAACATATTTCTGGCCAAAGAGATTTTGAACTTGAACTTTCTAAAAATACTCATAGACTCCTTCTGTTGTTTCATCAGCCAGACAGTGGTCTATTTTTGACCTATTTAACATATTTCTGGCCAAAGTCTTATCAAAGGATAACGATCTCGGTTACTTCACTGTAACCTTGTTCCCTGAGAAAGCGGAACGAGATGCTGCGCTGCTCAGCGCATTGGGAACGTCTTTAGTCGTGACCAGCTGTGAATATTGTGTGTAACACGTCGATAGAATTGACCTGGAGGTAATATAGCCTCGGTCGATGACGTCGTCGGCGCGCACCCGCAACGCGAGGCTATAAATAGATGAGCCGCAGGTGCATCGTCAGGATATTTTGTCTGAAGAGCAGTCCTGGGACATCTTCAGCACGGCAAAGCAGCGCATCATCTCGTTCCGCTTTCTCAGGGAACAAGGTTACAGTGAAGTAACCGAGATCGTTCCCTTTCGAAAGCTACAATCGATGCTGCGCTGCTCAGCGCATTGGGAACGAGAATACCCACGCCGCCGTGCTTGAACATGTCTGGACCCCAACGGTTGTGCATGTGCTCACAAGAACGTAAGAAGGCCTCAGACACTAGCCTGTGATGTTGACTCAAGGACATGAGAGCCCGGAGTGGCATGAACATCCAAACTATAAAACCTTATGAATGTGTGCGGAGAGGACCAACCTGCCGCATCACAAATCTGTTGTAAAGGGGCACCCCTCGCCAAAGCACTAGAAGAAGCGACCCCTCTGGTAGAGTGAGCTCTGAGACCTATAGGCGAAGCTTGACCGCGCGCCTCATAAGCCAAAGCAATTGCATCCCTGACCCAATGAGACATGGTCTGCTTGGTGGCAGCTCCTCCTCTGTTACTACCACCATAACAGACGAATAATTGCTCTGACTTACGCCACTGGCTAGTGCGGTGGATGTAAGCCTGAAGAGCACGGACTGGACACAGTCTATACGATTTCTCCTGCTCCGGCGTTGTAAACGGTGGAGGACAGAATGCTTCTAGAATGACCGGATGTACAGACGAAAATGGAACCTTAGGCAGGTAATCAGGATGAGGATGCAAAATTACTTTCACCATTCCTGGGGCAAAGTCTAAGCAGGATGGAGAGATAGACAGAGCCTGCATATCCCCAATCCTCTTCAAGGAAGTTATTGCCATTAGAAAAACCATTTTTAGAGTCAGAAGTTTATCAGACGCTGACTCTATAGGTTCAAAGGGGGTTTCAACCAGACCCTCGAGGACTATAGCTAAATCCCACGAAGGGATCTTGGTTTTTACTGGAGGCCTCAGTCTCCTGGCCCCACGAAGGAAGCGAGAGAGCAGAGGATGTCTCCCGAGCGGCGCCCCGTCAACTAAGGCGTGGCAAGCCGAAAGAGCGGCCACATAAACCTTAAGAGTAGCAGGGCATGTGCCTGTTGATAATTTCTCTTGCATGAAGTCCAGAACTGAAGCAACCTGGCAGTTGACTGGATCTACATTGTGTACAACACACCACCTTTCAAAAACACCCCATTTACCGGCATAACTTTGTCTAGTGGAGGAAGCCCTAGCACTCAGAATAGTCTCAATAACAGCAGGCGAAAGCCCAGTGTCCCTCAGTTGGTTCCCATCAGGGACCAAACGTGAAGATTCCAAAGGTCGGGCCTGGGATGGAATATCGTGCCCTCCGCCTGAGACAGAAGGTCCCTCCTCTCCGGAATCGCCCAAGGCGAGCCGTCGAGGAGAGATATTATCTCCGAGAACCACACTCTGTTCGGCCAACGTGGCGCTATCAGCAAGAGGCAAGACCCTTGTTGGCGAACTCTGGCTAGAACTCCCGGGAGCAAAGAAACTGGAGGAAACGCATACAGGCGCATCTTGGGCCATGAGTGCGCCATCGCATCCAGACCCAATGGAGCTGGGTGACTCAGAGAGAAGTAGAGGGGACATTGCGCTGTCTGCTGGGAGGCGAAGAGGTCCACCTCTGCTTTGTAAAATTTGGTCCAAATCTGTTTCACTACTTCCGGGTGGAGTTTCCATTCTCCTGTCGGTAGTGTCTGTCTGGACAGTAAATCTGCTCCCACATTCAAATGCCCTGGAATGTATACTGCCCTGAGTGACAGGAACTTGTCCTGGGCCCAGAGAAAAATCTGCCTCGCTATTCTGTTCAGATTGCGTGAGCGCAGACCCCCCTGATGATTTATATAAGAGACTGCTGCTGTGTTGTCCACCCGCACTAGGACATGACAGCCCCTCAATTGATGGAGAAAATATTTCAGAGCCAGAAATACGGCCATCAACTCGAGGCAATTGATGTGCCAATCGAGCTGATGACCTTCCCATTCCCCTTGAGCTGGACGGCCATCTAAGACCGCTCCCCAGCCCATCAGGGAGGCGTCCGTCGTTAGCAGTCTGCGACGACACGGCGCCCCTAGAGTGGGACCCAAGGCAAGGAACCGGGGTCTGATCCACAGAGATAGTGTACGAAGCCCGCGGCGCGTCACTTTTATGTGCCTTTGAGGATTGGCTCTTGGATGAAATCCTCTGGCTTTTAGCCACAACTGAAATGGTCTCATGTGCAACAGCCCCAGAGGAATCACCGTGGATGCTGATGCCATGAAACCCAACATTTTTTGGTACTGACGAACAGTGAGTTCTTGGCCTAGCCTGACTTTGCTCATGCTCTGCCGAATGGTCTCGATTCGAGCGGGAGACATTTCTGTCCGCATCGTAACCGAATCCCAAACAATCCCGAGATAAGTCGTTCTCTGGGCAGGAGAAAGAACACTTTTCTTGGTGTTGAGTCTCAACCCTAGAGCAACTAGATGAGCTAACACGATGTCTCTGTGTTGGAGCGCCATCTCTCGCGATTGAGCTAGTATCAACCAATCGTCGATGTAATTCAAAATGCGAATGCCCTGGAGTCGTAACGGAGCCAGTGCTGCATCCATGCATTTCGTGTATGTGCGGGGTGACAAGGCCAGGCCGAATGGAAGAACCCGAAACTGGTACGCTTCGCCCCCGAAAGCGAACCTCAGGAATTTCCTGTGTTGTGGCAATATTTCTATGTGAAAATAAGCGTCCTTCAAATCGATCGTGACGAACCAATCGTGATGTTGAATTTGCATCACGACCGTCTTGACGGTTAACATCTTGAACTTGAGCGCTTTGACTGTACGGTTTAAGCCTCGAAGATCTAAGATTGGACGCACCCCCCCATCCTTTTTGGGAACCAGGAAGTATCTGCTGTAAGAGCCTGACTCTCTCTCTGGAAGAGGAACATGTTCTATGGCCTCTTTGCTCAGAAGGGTTTGCAGCTCTTGCGACAGTACATGCATCAGCTCCGGTTTCACGGAAGTGAAGACCACGCCGTTGAAACGTGGAGGACGACGAATAAATTGGATTCTGTATCCTATCTGTACTGTGCTTAATACCCACGCAGAAATGCCTGGCAGAAGTTTCCACGCTGCCCCCCGAAGCACGAGAGGTGGCGGGGATGGAGAGGTTTTGTGAGGGTAACGGGAAGGGGCGAAAAGATCTTGCATGCGCCCCATCCCGTGGGGGGCTACCCCCACCAGATTGGGCGCCAGACCATCAGGACTTCTTCTTCCTGTTAATAATAGTCCTGAGGTCTGGCTTGGGAGGTTGCTGAGCACGGCGAACCTGTCCCCAATCCCTGCGAGGGGGAGCACGGTCCGCTACACTCTGCCTCTTTACCTCCCTAGGTTTTGAAGGACCGGGGCGGGGCTGGGTGGCAGACGGCCCCTCCCCTTGAGTGCGGCGAGGAAGAAACTGAACAAACGCTTCCTCGTGTTTTTTAACTTCCTTAAAGCGGGTGACCACAGTGTTCACTGAGTCACCAAACAGCCCAGATGGAGAAATAGGAGAGTCAATCAAAAACAAACGATCTTTTTCCTTAATCCCTGTCAGATTAAGCCACAGATGCCTCTCCGTGCTGACCAAAGCAGACATCGAACGGCCGATGGCACGGGCCGTCTGCTTGGTCGCACGGAGAGACAGATCTGTGGCACGACGAAGCTCAGAGAATGACTCTTCGTCGATCGTACTGCCCGCACTCAAATCCTTCAACAGGTCAGCCTGGTATGCCTGTAACACTGCCATAGTGTGCAGCGCAGCACCAGCCTGACCTGCAGCTTGATAAGCTTTCCCCACTAAAGATGATGTTATACGACAGGGTTTAGTGGGGAGGGTAGGTTTCTTTATCGAAGATGCCGAGTCGGGAGAGAGATAGCTCGCGAGCGTCTCTTCAACCCGAGGCATCTCCGTATACCCCCGCGCCTCTGCACCCACGATAGTCGAAAAAGTCGACGTCGAGGGCACAAACACGCGAGAAGTATATGGTTTACTCCATGACTTAGATAGTTCGTCATGGAGGTCCTCGAAAAAGGGAAGAGACTGATGTTTTGGTCCCTCCCCTCTGCCTGGAAATACCAGTCAAGCTGTAATCTGGCCACAGCTATCCCCTAACTTAGACTGGACAGAAACCTATCCCCTAACTTAGACTGTTTGGGGGTCTCTTGTTCACGTGGCCAGTCAAGCTGTAATCTGGCCACAGCGCGAGTAACCACCTCGAGCAATTCCTCGACAGATTTCTTTTCACGAGAAGAACGCTCAGAGGCTGGCTGCTCACGGTCCGAAGACCCAAGAGATACATCATCCCCCTCGTGAGTCGAAGAAGCACCGGAGCGCGCTTCGAAATCACGAGAAGGGATGCGTGGATCTGGTGACGCAGCAAGCGAAAGGGACGGACCCGTCTCTTGCTCGTCATGCAGATCCATACGAGAGCCCCACGATGATAATGCGGGTGCGGTCTGGAAATAGGACAGACAGGAGCGAAGCATCTTAACCGTGAGCTGGTCACAATGCTCGCACCCGCCCTTCTCTATAGCCAGAACCGCGTGCTCTTCCCCCAAACAAACAAAACAGTAATCGTGTGTATCCAGCTCAGAGATGGGACGGGAGCATGGAGGAACACAACGCTTACTATTTTTTTGGCTCATTTCTCCTCTTTTTTTACTTTCAAAAAACTCTTTGATGTAGCGTGAGAGAGAAAAGATTTGAGAAATGAGAAATTTTCTGCACACTGCCTGACAAAACTAACTCCTAGCAAAGATCCGAGAACAGATGAGAGATAGAGAGAGTGTTTGCGTTCACACATGCACAGAATGGTCTGAAGACAAAAGACCTGACGATGCACCTGCGGCTCATCTATTTATAGCCTCGCGTTGCGGGTGCGCGCCGATGACGTCATCGACCGAGGCTATATTACCTCCGGGTCAATTCTATCGACGTGTTACACACAATATTCACAGCTGGTCACGACTAAAGACGTTCCCAATGCGCTGAGCAGCGCAGCATCGATTGTAGCTTTCGAAAGGGAACTTACTATGCATTCTCATAGAGTTCTTTTGATGTTACTTCAACCAGAGATTAGACCATATATGACCTTATGAACACATTTCTGGACAAAGAGTCATTAATCTTGAACTTTCGTACATACTCATAGACTCCTGATGGTTCTTAAGCCAGACAGTGGTCCATATTTGACCTACTTAAAATATTTCTGGCCAAAGAGTCTTTGAACTTGAACTTGAACTTTCTATAAATACTCATAGACTCATTCTGATGTTTCATCAGCCAGACAGTGGTCCATATTTGATTTACTTAACATATTTCTGGCCAAAGTCTTATCACAGGCTAACGTACTATGCATACTAATAGACTTCTTTTGATGTTATTTCAAACATAGATTAGACCATATTTTACCTTATGAACACATTTCTGGACAAAGAGTCCTTAATCTTGAACTTTCCATACATACTCATAGACTCATTCTAATATTTCATCAGCCAGAGAGTGGTCCATATTTGACCCACTTAACATATTTCTGGCCAAAGAGTCTTTGAACTTGAACTTTCTATAAATACTCATAGACACCTTCTGATGTTTCATCAGCCTTGAGTCTTGAGTGGTCCATATTTGACCTACTTAACATATTTCTGGCCAAAGAGATTTTGAACTTGTCCTTTCTAAAAATACTCATAGACTCCTTTTGATGTTTCATCAGCCAGACAGTGGTCCATTTTTGACCTATTTAACATATTTCTGGCCAAAGTCTTATCAAAGGATAACTTACTATGCATTCTCATAGAGTTCTTTTGATGTTACTTCAACCATAGATTAGACCACATTTGACCTTATGAACCTATTTTTGGACAAAGAGTCCTTAATCTTGAACTTTCTATACATACTCATAGACTCCTGATAGTTCTTCAGCCAGACAGTGGTCCATATTTGACCTACTTTGAACTTGAACTTTCTATAAATACTCATAGACTCCTTCTGATGTTTCATCAGCCAGAGAGTGGTCCATATTTGACCCACTTAACATATTTCTGGCCAAAGAGTCCTTGAACTTGAACGTTCTATAAATACTCATAGACTCCTTCTGATGTTTCTTCAGCCAGAAAGTGGTTCATATTTGACCTACTTAACATATTTCTGGCCAAAGAGTCTTTGAACTTGAACTTTCTATAAATACTCATAGACTCCTTCTGATGTTTCATCAGCCAGAGAGTGGTCCATATTTGACCCACTTAACATATTTCTGGCCAAAGAGTCCTTGAACTTGAACGTTCTATAAATACTCATAGACTCCTTCTAATGTTTCTTCAGCCAGAAAGTGGTTCATATTTGACCTACTTAACATATTTCTGGCCAAAGAGTCCTTGAACTTGAACTTGAACTTTCTATAAATACTCATAGACTCATTCTAATGTTTCATCAGCCAGAGAGTGGTCCATATTTGACCCACTTAACATATTCCTGTCCAAGGTCTTATCAAAGGCTAACTTAATATGCATACTCGTAGACTTCTTTTGATGTTACTTCAACCATAGATTAGACCATATTTTACCTTATGAACATATTTCTGGACAAAGAGTCCTTAATCTTGAACTTTCTATAAATACTCATAGACTCCTTCTGATGTTTCATCAGCCAGAGAGAGGTCTATATTTGACCCACTTAACATATTTCTGGCCAAAGAGTCCATGAACTTGTTCTATAAATACTCATAGACTCCTTCTGATGTTTCATCAGCCAGACAGTGGTCCATATTTGACCTATTTAACATATTTTTGGCCAAAGTCTTATCAAAGGATAACTTACTATGCATTCTCATAGAGTTATTTTGTGTTACTTCAACCATAGATTAGACCACATTTGACCTTATGAACCTATTTTTGGACAAAGAGTCCTTTATCTTGAACTTTCTATACATACTCATAGACTCCTGATGGTTCTTCAGCCAGACAGTGGTCCATATTTGACCTACTTAAAATATTACTGGCCAAAGAGTCTTTGAACTTGAACTTGAACTTTCTATAAATACTAATAGACTCATTCTGATGTTTCATCAGCCAGACAGTGGTCCATATTTGATTTACTTAACATATTTCTGGCCAAAGTCTTATCAAAGGCTAACGTACTATGCATACTAATAGTCTTCTTTTGATGTTACTTCAAACATAGATTAGACAATATATGACCTTATTAGAACATTTCTGGACAAAGAGTCCTTAATCTTGAACTTTCCATACATACTCATAGACTCATTCTGATGTTTCAACAGCCAGAGAGTTGTCCATATTTGACCCACTTAACATATTTTTGGCCAAGGAGTCTTTGAACTTGAACTTTCTTTAAATACTCATAGACACCTTCTGAGGTTTCATCAGCCAGACAGTGGTCCATATTTGACCCACTTAACATATTTTTGGCCAAAGAGTCTTTGAACTTGAACTTTCTATAAATACTCATAGACTCCTTCTGATGTTTCATCAGCCAGAGAGTGGTTCATATTTCACCCACTTAACATATTTCTGGCCAAAGAGTCCTTGAACTTGAACGTTCCATAAATACTCATAGACTCCTTCTGATGTTTCTTCAGCCAGACAGTGGTTCATATTTGACCTACTTAACATATTTCTGGACAAAGTCTTATCAAAGGATAACTTAATATGCATTCTCATAGAGTTCTTTTGATGTTACTTCAACCATAGATTAGCCCATATATGACCTTTTGAACACATTTCTGGACAAAGAGTAGTTAATCTTGAACTTTCGTACATACTCATAGACTCCTGATGGTTCTTCAGCCAGACAGTGGTCCATATTTGACCTACTTAAAATATTTCTGGCCAAAGAGTCTTTGAACTTGAACTTGAATTTTTTATAAATACTCATAGACTCATTCTGATGTTTCATCAGCCAGACAGTGGTCCATATTTAATTTACTTAACATATTTCTGGCCAAAGTGTTATCACAGGCTAACGTACTATGCATACTAATAGACTTCTTTTGATGTTATTTCAAACATAGATTAGACCATATATGACCTTATTAGACCATTTCTGGACAAAGAGTCCTTAATATTGAACTTTCCATACATACTCATAGACTCATTCTGATGTTTCATCAGCCAGAGAGTGGTCCATATTTGACCCACTTAACATATTTCTGGCCAAAGAGTCTTTGAACTTGAACTTTCTATAAATACTCATAGACTCCTTCTGATATTTCATCAGCCAGACAGTGGTCCATATTTGACCTACTTAATATATTTCTGGCCAAGGTCTTATCAAAGGCTAAGTTACTGTCTATACTCATAGACTTCTTTTGATGTTACTTCAATCATAGATTAGACCATATTTTACCTTATGAACACATTTCTGGACAAAGAGTCCTTAATCTTGAACTTTCTATACATACTCATAGACTCATTCTGATGTTTCGTCAGCCAGACAATGGTCCATATTTGATTTACTTAACATATTTCTGGCCAAAGTCTTATCAAAGGCTAACTTACTATGCATACTATGAGACTTATTTTGATGTTACTTCAAACATAGATTAGACCATATATGACCTTATTAGAACATTTCTGGACAAAAAGTCCTTAATCTTGAACTTTCCATTCATACTCATAGACTCATTCTAATGTTTCATCAACCAGAGAGTGGTCCATATTTGACCCACTTAACATATTTCTGGCCAAAGAGTCCTTGAACTTGAACGTTCTATAAATACTCATAGACTCCTTCTGATGTTTCTTCAGCCAGACAGTGGTTCATATTTGACCTACTTAACATATTTCTGGCCAAAGTCTCATGAAAGGCTAACTTACTATGCATACTCATAGACTTCTTTTGATGTTACTTCAAACATACTTTAGACCATATATGACCTTATTAGAACATTTCTGGACAAAGAGTCCTTAATCTTGAATTTTTTATAAATACTCATAGACTCCTTCTGATGTTTCACCAGCCAGACAGTGGTCCATTTTTGACCTATTTAACATATTTCTGGCCAAAGTCTTATCAAAGGATAACTTACTATGCATTCTCATAGAGTTCTTTTGATGTTACTTCAACCATAGATTAGACCATATTTGACCCTATGAACCTATTTCTGTAAAAAGAGTCCTTAATCTTGAACTATCTATACATACTCATAGACTCCTGATTGTTCTTCAGCCAGACAGTAGTCCATATTTGACCTACTTAAAATATTTCTGGCCAAAGTCTTATCAAAGGCTAACTTACTATTTATACTTATAGGCTTCTTTTGATGTTACTTCAACCATGTATTAGACCATATTTGACCTTATGAACACATTTCTGGACAAAGAGTCCTTAAGCTTGATCTTTCTATACATACTCATTAATTCCTTCTGATGTTTCATCAGCCAGACAGTGGTCCATATTAGACCAACTTAACATGTTTCTGGCCAAAGAGTCTTTGAATTTGAACTTGAAATTTCTATAAATACTCATAGACTCGTTCTGATGATTCATCAGCCAGACATCGGTCCATATTTGACCTACTTAATATATTTGTGGCCAAAGAGTCTTTGAACTTGAACTTGACCTTTCTATAAATACTTATAGACTCCTTCTGATGTTTTATAAGCCAAACAGTGGTCCCTTTTTGACCTCCTTAACATATTTTTGGCCAAAGTCTTATCAAAGGCTAACTTACTATGCATACTCATAGACTTCTTTTGATGTTACTTCAAACATACTTTAGACCATATTTGACCTTATGAACCTATTTCTGGAAAAAGAGTCCTTAATCTTGAACTTTCTATACATACTAATAGACTCCTGATGGTTCTTCAGCCAGACAGTGGTCCATATTTGACCTACTTAAAATATTTCTGGCCAAAGAGTCTTTGAACTTGATCTTGAACTTTCTATAAAACTCATAGACTCATTCTGATGTTTCATCAGCCAGACAGTGGTCCATATTTGATTTACTTAACATATTTCCGGCCAAAGTCTTATCACCGGCTAACGTACTATGCATACTAATAGACTTCTTTTGATTTTATTTCAAATATAGATTAGACCATATATGACCTTATTAGACCATTTCTGGACAAAGAGTCCTTAATCTTGAACTTTCCATACATCCTCATAGACTCATTCTGATGTTTCATCAGCCATAGAGTTGTCCATATTTGACCTACTTAACATATTTCTGGCCAAAGAGTCCTTGAACTTGAACGTTCTATAAACACTCATAGACTCCTTCTGATGTTTCTTCAGCCAGACAGTGGCTCATATTTGACCTACTTAACATATTTCTGGCCGAAGAGTCTTTGAACTTGAACTTTCTTTAAATACTCATAGACACCTTCTGAGGTTTCATCAGCCAGACAGTGGTCCATATTTGACCTTCTTAACATATGTTTGGCCAAAGTCTTATCAAAGGCTAACTTACTATGCATACTCATAGACTTCTTTTGATGTTACTTCAAACATACTTTAGACCATATTTGACCTTATGAACCTATTTCTGGAAAAAGAGTCCTTAATCTTGAATTTTTTATAAATACTCATAGACTCCTGATGGTTCTTCAGCCTGACAGTGGTCCATATTTGACCTACTTAAAATATTTCTGGCCAAAGTCTTATCAAAGGATAACTTACTATGCATTCTCATAGAGTTCTTTTGATGTTACTTCAACCATAGATTAGACCATATTTGACCCTATGAACCTATTTCTGTAAAAAGAGTCCTTAATCTTGAACTATCTATACATACTCATAGACTCCTGATTGTTCTTCAGCCAGACAGTAGTCCATATTTGACCTACTTAAAATATTTCTGGCCAAAGTCTTATCAAAGGCTAACTTACTATTTATACTTATAGGCTTCTTTTGATGTTACTTCAACCATGTATTAGACCATATTTGACCTTATGAACACATTTCTGGACAAAGAGTCCTTAAGCTTGATCTTTCTATACATACTCATTAATTCCTTCTGATGTTTCATCAGCCAGACAGTGGTCCATATTAGACCAACTTAACATGTTTCTGGCCAAAGAGTCTTTGAATTTGAACTTGAAATTTCTATAAATACTCATAGACTCGTTCTGATGATTCATCAGCCAGACAGTGGTCCATATTTGACCTACTTAATATATTTGTGGCCAAAGAGTCTTTGAACTTGAACTTGACCTTTCTATAAATACTTATAGACTCCTTCTGATGTTTTATAAGCCAAACAGTGGTCCCTTTTTGACCTCCTTAACATATTTAATCAAAGGCTAACTTACTATGCATACTCATAGACTTCTTTTGATGTTACTTCAAACATACTTTAGACCATATTTGACCTTATGAACCTATTTCTGGAAAAAGAGTCCTTAATCTTGAACTTTCTATACATACTAATAGACTCCTGATGGTTCTTCAGCCAGACAGTGGTCCATATTTGACCTACTTAAAATATTTCTGGCCAAAGAGTCTTTGAACTTGATCTTGAACTTTCTATAAAACTCATAGACTCATTCTGATGTTTCATCAGCCAGACAGTGGTCCATATTTGATTTACTTAACATATTTCCGGCCAAAGTCTTATCACCGGCTAACGTACTATGCATACTAATAGACTTCTTTTGATTTTATTTCAAATATAGATTAGACCATATATGACCTTATTAGACCATTTCTGGACAAAGAGTCCTTAATCTTGAACTTTCCATACATCCTCATAGACTCATTCTGATGTTTCATCAGCCATAGAGTTGTCCATATTTGACCTACTTAACATATTTCTGGCCAAAGAGTCCTTGAACTTGAACGTTCTATAAACACTCATAGACTCCTTCTGATGTTTCTTCAGCCAGACAGTGGCTCATATTTGACCTACTTAACATATTTCTGGCCGAAGAGTCTTTGAACTTGAACTTTCTTTAAATACTCATAGACACCTTCTGAGGTTTCATCAGCCAGACAGTGGTCCATATTTGACCTTCTTAACATATGTTTGGCCAAAGTCTTATCAAAGGCTAACTTACTATGCATACTCATAGACTTCTTTTGATGTTACTTCAAACATACTTTAGACCATATTTGACCTTATGAACCTATTTCTGGAAAAAGAGTCCTTAATCTTGAACTTTCTATACATACTCATAGACTCCTGATGGTTCTTCAGCCTGACAGTGGTCCATATTTGACCTACTTAAAATATTTCTGGCCAAAGAGTCTTTGAACTTGAACTTGAACTTTCTATAAAACTCATAGACTCATTCTGATGTTTCATCAGCCAGACAGTGGTCCATATTTGACCTATTTAACATATTTTTGGCCAAAGTCTTATCAAAGGATAACTTACTATGCATTCTCATAGAGTTATTTTGTGTTACTTCAACCATAGATTAGACCACATTTGACCTCATGAACCTATTTTTGGACAAAGAGTCCTTTATCTTGAACTTTCTATACATACTCATAGACTCCTGATGGTTCTTCAGCCAGACAGTGGTCCATATTTGACCTACTTAAAATATTACTGGCCAAAGAGTCTTTGAACTTGAACTTGAACTTTCTATAAATACTCATAGACTCATTCTGATGTTTCATCAGCCAGACAGTGGTCCATATTTGATTTACTTAACATATTTCTGGCCAAAGTCTTATCAAAGGCTAACGTACTATGCATACTAATAGTCTTCTTTTGATGTTACTTCAAACATAGATTAGACAATATATGACCTTATTAGAACATTTCTGGACAAAGAGTCCTTAATCTTGAACTTTCCATACATACTCATAGACTCATTCTGATGTTTCAACAGCCAGAGAGTTGTCCATATTTGACCCACTTAACATATTTTTGGCCAAGGAGTCTTTGAACTTGAACTTTCTTTAAATACTCATAGACTCCTTCTGATATTTCATCAGCCAGACAGTGGTCCATATTTGACCTACTTAATATATTTCTGGCCAAGGTCTTATCAAAGGCTAAGTTACTGTCTATACTCATAGACTTCTTTTGATGTTACTTCAATCATAGATTAGACCACATTTTACCTTATGAACACATTTCTGGACAAAGAGTCCTTAATCTTGAACTTTCTATACATACTCATAGACTCATTCTGATGTTTCGTCAGCCAGACAATGGTCCATATTTGATTTACTTAACATATTTCTGGCCAAAGTCTTATCAAAGGCTAACTTACTATGCATACTATGAGATTTATTTAGATGTTACTTCAAACATAGATTAGACCATATATGACCTTATTAGAACATTTCTGGACAAAAAGTCCTTAATCTTGAACTTTCCATTCATACTCATAGACTCTTTCTAATGTTTCATCAGCCAGAGAGTGGTCCATATTTGACCCACTTAACATATTTCTGGCCAAAGAGTCCTTGAACTTGAACGTTCTATAAATACTCATAGACGACTTCTGAGGTTTCGTCAGCCTGACAGTGGTCCATATTTGACCTACTTAACATATTTTTGGCCAAAGTCTTATTAAAGGCTAACTTACTATGCATACTCATAGACTTCTTTTGATGTTACTTCAACCAGAGATTAGACCATATATGACCTTATGAACACATTTCTGGACAAAGAGTCATTAATCTTGAACTTTCGTACATACTCATAGACTCCTGATGGTTCTTAAGCCAGACAGTGGTCCATATTTGACCTACTTAAAATATTTCTGGCCAAAGAGTCTTTGAACTTGAACTTGAACTTTCTATAAATACTCATAGACTCATTCTGATGTTTCATCAGCCAGACAGTGGTCCATATTTGATTTACTTAACATATTTCTGGCCAAAGTCTTATCACAGGCTAACGTACTATGCATACTAATAGACTTCTTTTGATGTTATTTCAAACATAGATTAGACCATATTTTACCTTATGAACACATTTCTGGACAAAGAGTCCTTAATCTTGAACTTTCCATACATACTCATAGACTCATTCTAATATTTCATCAGCCAGAGAGTGGTCCATATTTGACCCACTTAACATATTTCTGGCCAAAGAGTCTTTGAACTTGAACTTTCTATAAATACTCATAGACACCTTCTGATGTTTCATCAGCCTTGAGTCTTGAGTGGTCCATATTTGACCTACTTAACATATTTCTGGCCAAAGAGATTTTGAACTTGTCCTTTCTAAAAATACTCATAGACTCCTTTTGATGTTTCATCAGCCAGACAGTGGTCCATTTTTGACCTATTTAACATATTTCTGGCCAAAGTCTTATCAAAGGATAACTTACTATGCATTCTCATAGAGTTCTTTTGATGTTACTTCAACCATAGATTAGACCACATTTGACCTTATGAACCTATTTTTGGACAAAGAGTCCTTAATCTTGAACTTTCTATACATACTCATAGACTCCTGATAGTTCTTCAGCCAGACAGTGGTCCATATTTGACCTACTTTGAACTTGAACTTTCTATAAATACTCATAGACTCCTTCTGATGTTTCATCAGCCAGAGAGTGGTCCATATTTGACCCACTTAACATATTTCTGGCCAAAGAGTCCTTGAACTTGAACGTTCTATAAATACTCATAGACTCCTTCTGATGTTTCTTCAGCCAGAAAGTGGTTCATATTTGACCTACTTAACATATTTCTGGCCAAAGAGTCTTTGAACTTGAACTTTCTATAAATACTCATAGACTCCTTCTGATGTTTCATCAGCCAGAGAGTGGTCCATATTTGACCCACTTAACATATTTCTGGCCAAAGAGTCCTTGAACTTGAACGTTCTATAAATACTCATAGACTCCTTCTAATGTTTCTTCAGCCAGAAAGTGGTTCATATTTGACCTACTTAACATATTTCTGGCCAAAGAGTCCTTGAACTTGAACTTGAACTTTCTATAAATACTCATAGACTCATTCTAATGTTTCATCAGCCAGAGAGTGGTCCATATTTGACCCACTTAACATATTCCTGTCCAAGGTCTTATCAAAGGCTAAATTAATATGCATACTCGTAGACTTCTTTTGATGTTACTTCAACCATAGATTAGACCATATTTTACCTTATGAACATATTTCTGGACAAAGAGTCCTTAATCTTGAACTTTCTATAAATACTCATAGACTCCTTCTGATGTTTCATCAGCCAGAGAGAGGTCTATATTTGACCCACTTAACATATTTCTGGCCAAAGAGTCCATGAACTTGTTCTATAAATACTCATAGACTCCTTCTGATGACTCCTATTTGACCCACTTAACATATTTTTGGCCAAGGAGTCTTTGAACTTGAACTTTCTTTAAATACTCATAGACACCTTCTCTGGTTTCATCAGCCAGACAGTGGTCCATATTTGACCCACTTAACATATTTTTGGCCAAAGAGTCTTTGAACTTGAACTTTCTATAAATACTCATAGACTCCTTCTGATGTTTCATCAGCCAGAGAGTGGTTCATATTTCACCCACTTAACATATTTCTGGCCAAAGAGTCCTTGAACTTGAACGTTCCATAAATACTCATAGACTCCTTCTGATGTTTCTTCAGCCAGACAGTGGTTCATATTTGACCTACTTAACATATTTCTGGACAAAGTCTTATCAAAGGATAACTTAATATGCATTCTCATAGAGTTCTTTTGATGTTACTTCAACCATAGATTAGCCCATATATGACCTTTTGAACACATTTCTGGACAAAGAGTAGTTAATCTTGAACTTTCGTACATACTCATAGACTCCTGATGGTTCTTCAGCCAGACAGTGGTCCATATTTGACCTACTTAAAATATTTCTGGCCAAAGAGTCTTTGAACTTGAACTTGAATTTTTTATAAATACTCATAGACTCATTCTGATGTTTCATCAGCCAGACAGTGGTCCATATTTAATTTACTTAACATATTTCTGGCCAAAGTGTTATCACAGGCTAACGTACTATGCATACTAATAGACTTCTTTTGATGTTATTTCAAACATAGATTAGACCATATATGACCTTATTAGACCATTTCTGGACAAAGAGTCCTTAATATTGAACTTTCCATACATACTCATAGACTCATTCTGATGTTTCATCAGCCAGAGAGTGGTCCATATTTGACCCACTTAACATATTTCTGGCCAAAGAGTCTTTGAACTTGAACTTTCTATAAATACTCATAGACTCCTTCTGATATTTCATCAGCCAGACAGTGGTCCATATTTGACCTACTTAATATATTTCTGGCCAAGGTCTTATCAAAGGCTAAGTTACTGTCTATACTCATAGACTTCTTTTGATGTTACTTCAATCATAGATTAGACCATATTTTACCTTATGAACACATTTCTGGACAAAGAGTCCTTAATCTTGAACTTTCTATACGTACTCATAGACTCATTCTGATGTTTCGTCAGCCAGACAATGGTCCATATTTGATTTACTTAACATATTTCTGGCCAAAGTCTTATCAAAGGCTAACTTACTATGCATACTATGAGACTTATTTTGATGTTACTTCAAACATAGATTAGACCATATATGACCTTATTAGAACATTTCTGGACAAAAAGTCCTTAATCTTGAACTTTCCATTCATACTCATAGACTCATTCTAATGTTTCATCAACCAGAGAGTGGTCCATATTTGACCCACTTAACATATTTCTGGCCAAAGAGTCCTTGAACTTGAACGTTCTATAAATACTCATAGACTCCTTCTGATGTTTCTTCAGCCAGACAGTGGTTCATATTTGACCTACTTAACATATTTCTGGCCAAAGTCTCATGAAAGGGTAACTTACTATGCATACTCATAGACTTCTTTTGATGTTACTTCAAACATACTTTTTAGACCATATATGACCTTATTAGAACATTTCTGGACAAAGAGTCCTTAATCTTGAATTTTTTATAAATACTCATAGACTCCTTCTGATGTTTCACCAGCCAGACAGTGGTCCATTTTTGACCTATTTAACATATTTCTGGCCAAAGTCTTATCAAAGGATAACTTACTATGCATTCTCATAGAGTTCTTTTGATGTTACTTCAACCATAGATTAGACCATATTTGACCCTATGAACCTATTTCTGTAAAAAGAGTCCTTAATCTTGAACTATCTATACATACTCATAGACTCCTGATTGTTCTTCAGCCAGACAGTAGTCCATATTTGACCTACTTAAAATATTTCTGGCCAAAGTCTTATCAAAGGCTAACTTACTATTTATACTTATAGGCTTCTTTTGATGTTACTTCAACCATGTATTAGACCATATTTGACCTTATGAACACATTTCTGGACAAAGAGTCCTTAAGCTTGATCTTTCTATACATACTCATTAATTCCTTCTGATGTTTCATCAGCCAGACAGTGGTCCATATTAGACCAACTTAACATGTTTCTGGCCAAAGAGTCTTTGAATTTGAACTTGAAATTTCTATAAATACTCATAGACTCGTTCTGATGATTCATCAGCCAGACAGTGGTCCATATTTGACCTACTTAATATATTTGTGGCCAAAGAGTCTTTGAACTTGAACTTGACCTTTCTATAAATACTTATAGACTCCTTCTGATGTTTTATAAGCCAAACAGTGGTCCCTTTTTGACCTCCTTAACATATTTAATCAAAGGCTAACTTACTATGCATACTCATAGACTTCTTTTGATGTTACTTCAAACATACTTTAGACCATATTTGACCTTATGAACCTATTTCTGGAAAAAGAGTCCTTAATCTTGAACTTTCTATACATACTAATAGACTCCTGATGGTTCTTAAGCCAGACAGTGGTCCATATTTGACCTACTTAAAATATTTCTGGCCAAAGAGTCTTTGAACTTGAACTTGAACTTTCTATAAATACTCATAGACTCATTCTGATGTTTCATCAGCCAGACAGTGGTCCATATTTGATTTACTTAACATATTTCTGGCCAAAGTCTTATCACAGGCTAATGTACTATGCATACTAATAGACTTCTTTTGATGTTATTTCAAACATAGATTAGACCATATTTTACCTTATGAACACATTTCTGGACAAAGAGTCCTTAATCTTGAACTTTCCATACATACTCATAGACTCATTCTAATATTTCATCAGCCAGAGAGTGGTCCATATTTGACCCACTTAACATATTTCTGGCCAAAGAGTCTTTGAACTTGAACTTTCTATAAATACTCATAGACACCTTCTGATGTTTCATCAGCCTTGAGTCTTGAGTGGTCCATATTTGACCTACTTAACATATTTCTGGCCAAAGAGATTTTGAACTTGTCCTTTCTAAAAATACTCATAGACTCCTTTTGATGTTTCATCAGCCAGACAGTGGTCCATTTTTGACCTATTTAACATATTTCTGGCCAAAGTCTTATCAAAGGATAACTTACTATGCATTCTCATAGAGTTCTTTTGATGTTACTTCAACCATAGATTAGACCACATTTGACCTTATGAACCTATTTTTGGACAAAGAGTCCTTAATCTTGAACTTTCTATACATACTCATAGACTCCTGATAGTTCTTCAGCCAGACAGTGGTCCATATTTGACCTACTTTGAACTTGAACTTTCTATAAATACTCATAGACTCCTTCTGATGTTTCATCAGCCAGAGAGTGGTCCATATTTGACCCACTTAACATATTTCTGGCCAAAGAGTCCTTGAACTTGAACGTTCTATAAATACTCATAGACTCCTTCTGATGTTTCTTCAGCCAGAAAGTGGTTCATATTTGACCTACTTAACATATTTCTGGCCAAAGAGTCTTTGAACTTGAACTTTCTATAAATACTCATAGACTCCTTCTGATGTTTCATCAGCCAGAGAGTGGTCCATATTTGACCCACTTAACATATTTCTGGCCAAAGAGTCCTTGAACTTGAACGTTCTATAAATACTCATAGACTCCTTCTAATGTTTCTTCAGCCAGAAAGTGGTTCATATTTGACCTACTTAACATATTTCTGGCCAAAGAGTCCTTGAACTTGAACTTGAACTTTCTATAAATACTCATAGACTCATTCTAATGTTTCATCAGCCAGAGAGTGGTCCATATTTGACCCACTTAACATATTCCTGTCCAAGGTCTTATCAAAGGCTAACTTAATATGCATACTCGTAGACTTCTTTTGATGTTACTTCAACCATAGATTAGACCATATTTTACCTTATGAACATATTTCTGGACAAAGAGTCCTTAATCTTGAACTTTCTATAAATACTCATAGACTCCTTCTGATGTTTCATCAGCCAGAGAGAGGTCTATATTTGACCCACTTAACATATTTCTGGCCAAAGAGTCCATGAACTTGTTCTATAAATACTCATAGACTCCTTCTGATGTTTCATCAGCCAGACAGTGGTCCATATTTGACCTATTTAACATATTTTTGGCCAAAGTCTTATCAAAGGATAACTTACTATGCATTCTCATAGAGTTATTTTGTGTTACTTCAACCATAGATTAGACCACATTTGACCTTATGAACCTATTTTTGGACAAAGAGTCCTTTATCTTGAACTTTCTATACATACTCATAGACTCCTGATGGTTCTTCAGCCAGACAGTGGTCCATATTTGACCTACTTAAAATATTACTGGCCAAAGAGTCTTTGAACTTGAACTTGAACTTTCTATAAATACTCATAGACTCATTCTGATGTTTCATCAGCCAGACAGTGGTCCATATTTGATTTACTTAACATATTTCTGGCCAAAGTCTTATCAAAGGCTAACGTACTATGCATACTAATAGTCTTCTTTTGATGTTACTTCAAACATAGATTAGACAATATATGACCTTATTAGAACATTTCTGGACAAAGAGTCCTTAATCTTGAACTTTCCATACATACTCATAGACTCATTCTGATGTTTCAACAGCCAGAGAGTTGTCCATATTTGACCCACTTAACATATTTTTGGCCAAGGAGTCTTTGAACTTGAACTTTCTTTAAATACTCATAGACACCTTCTCTGGTTTCATCAGCCAGACAGTGGTCCATATTTGACCCACTTAACATATTTTTGGCCAAAGAGTCTTTGAACTTGAACTTTCTATAAATACTCATAGACTCCTTCTGATGTTTCATCAGCCAGAGAGTGGTTCATATTTCACCCACTTAACATATTTCTGGCCAAAGAGTCCTTGAACTTGAACGTTCCATAAATACTCATAGACTCCTTCTGATGTTTCTTCAGCCAGACAGTGGTTCATATTTGACCTACTTAACATATTTCTGGACAAAGTCTTATCAAAGGATAACTTAATATGCATTCTCATAGAGTTCTTTTGATGTTACTTCAACCATAGATTAGCCCATATATGACCTTTTGAACACATTTCTGGACAAAGAGTAGTTAATCTTGAACTTTCGTACATACTCATAGACTCCTGATGGTTCTTCAGCCAGACAGTGGTCCATATTTGACCTACTTAAAATATTTCTGGCCAAAGAGTCTTTGAACTTGAACTTGAATTTTTTATAAATATTCATAGACTCATTCTGATGTTTCATCAGCCAGACAGTGGTCCATATTTAATTTACTTAACATATTTCTGGCCAAAGTGTTATCACAGGCTAACGTACTATGCATACTAATAGACTTCTTTTGATGTTATTTCAAACATAGATTAGACCATATATGACCTTATTAGACCATTTCTGGACAAAGAGTCCTTAATATTGAACTTTCCATACATACTCATAGACTCATTCTGATGTTTCATCAGCCAGAGAGTGGTCCATATTTGACCCACTTAACATATTTCTGGCCAAAGAGTCTTTGAACTTGAACTTTCTATAAATACTCATAGACTCCTTCTGATATTTCATCAGCCAGACAGTGGTCCATATTTGACCTACTTAATATATTTCTGGCCAAGGTCTTATCAAAGGCTAAGTTACTGTCTATACTCATAGACTTCTTTTGATGTTACTTCAATCATAGATTAGACCATATTTTACCTTATGAACACATTTCTGGACAAAGAGTCCTTAATCTTGAACTTTCTATACGTACTCATAGACTCATTCTGATGTTTCGTCAGCCAGACAATGGTCCATATTTGATTTACTTAACATATTTCTGGCCAAAGTCTTATCAAAGGCTAACTTACTATGCATACTATGAGACTTATTTTGATGTTACTTCAAACATAGATTAGACCATATATGACCTTATTAGAACATTTCTGGACAAAAAGTCCTTAATCTTGAACTTTCCATTCATACTCATAGACTCATTCTAATGTTTCATCAACCAGAGAGTGGTCCATATTTGACCCACTTAACATATTTCTGGCCAAAGAGTCCTTGAACTTGAACGTTCTATAAATACTCATAGACTCCTTCTGATGTTTCTTCAGCCAGACAGTGGTTCATATTTGACCTACTTAACATATTTCTGGCCAAAGTCTCATGAAAGGCTAACTTACTATGCATACTCATAGACTTCTTTTGATGTTACTTCAAACATACTTTAGACCATATATGACCTTATTAGAACATTTCTGGACAAAGAGTCCTTAATCTTGAATTTTTTATAAATACTCATAGACTCCTTCTGATGTTTCACCAGCCAGACAGTGGTCCATTTTTGACCTATTTAACATATTTCTGGCCAAAGTCTTATCAAAGGATAACTTACTATGCATTCTCATAGAGTTCTTTTGATGTTACTTCAACCATAGATTAGACCATATTTGACCCTATGAACCTATTTCTGTAAAAAGAGTCCTTAATCTTGAACTATCTATACATACTCATAGACTCCTGATTGTTCTTCAGCCAGACAGTAGTCCATATTTGACCTACTTAAAATATTTCTGGCCAAAGTCTTATCAAAGGCTAACTTACTATTTATACTTATAGGCTTCTTTTGATGTTACTTCAACCATGTATTAGACCATATTTGACCTTATGAACACATTTCTGGACAAAGAGTCCTTAAGCTTGATCTTTCTATACATACTCATTAATTCCTTCTGATGTTTCATCAGCCAGACAGTGGTCCATATTAGACCAACTTAACATGTTTCTGGCCAAAGAGTCTTTGAATTTGAACTTGAAATTTCTATAAATACTCATAGACTCGTTCTGATGATTCATCAGCCAGACAGTGGTCCATATTTGACCTACTTAATATATTTGTGGCCAAAGAGTCTTTGAACTTGAACTTGACCTTTCTATAAATACTTATAGACTCCTTCTGATGTTTTATAAGCCAAACAGTGGTCCCTTTTTGACCTCCTTAACATATTTAATCAAAGGCTAACTTACTATGCATACTCATAGACTTCTTTTGATGTTACTTCAAACATACTTTAGACCATATTTGACCTTATGAACCTATTTCTGGAAAAAGAGTCCTTAATCTTGAACTTTCTATACATACTAATAGACTCCTGATGGTTCTTCAGCCAGACAGTGGTCCATATTTGACCTACTTAAAATATTTCTGGCCAAAGAGTCTTTGAACTTGATCTTGAACTTTCTATAAAACTCATAGACTCATTCTGATGTTTCATCAGCCAGACAGTGGTCCATATTTGATTTACTTAACATATTTCCGGCCAAAGTCTTATCACCGGCTAACGTACTATGCATACTAATAGACTTCTTTTGATTTTATTTCAAATATAGATTAGACCATATATGACCTTATTAGACCATTTCTGGACAAAGAGTCCTTAATCTTGAACTTTCCATACATCCTCATAGACTCATTCTGATGTTTCATCAGCCATAGAGTTGTCCATATTTGACCTACTTAACATATTTCTGGCCAAAGAGTCCTTGAACTTGAACGTTCTATAAACACTCATAGACTCCTTCTGATGTTTCTTCAGCCAGACAGTGGCTCATATTTGACCTACTTAACATATTTCTGGCCGAAGAGTCTTTGAACTTGAACTTTCTTTAAATACTCATAGACACCTTCTGAGGTTTCATCAGCCAGACAGTGGTCCATATTTGACCTTCTTAACATATGTTTGGCCAAAGTCTTATCAAAGGCTAACTTACTATGCATACTCATAGACTTCTTTTGATGTTACTTCAAACATACTTTAGACCATATTTGACCTTATGAACCTATTTCTGGAAAAAGAGTCCTTAATCTTGAACTTTCTATACATACTCATAGACTCCTGATGGTTCTTCAGCCTGACAGTGGTCCATATTTGACCTACTTAAAATATTTCTGGCCAAAGAGTCTTTGAACTTGAACTTGAACTTTCTATAAAACTCATAGACTCATTCTGATGTTTCATCAGCCAGACAGTGGTCCATATTTGATTTACTTAACATATTTCCGGCCAAAGTCTTATCACCGGCTAACGTACTATGCATACTAATAGACTTCTTTTGATTTTATTTCAAATATAGATTAGACCATATATGACCTTATTAGACCATTTCTGGACAAAGAGTCCTTAATCTTGAACTTTCCATACATCCTCATAGACTCATTCTGATGTTTCATCAGCCAGAGAGTTGTCCATATTTGACCCACTTAACATATTTCTGGCCAAAGAGTCCTTGAACTTGAACGTTCTATAAACACTCATAGACTCCTTCTGATGTTTCTTCAGCCAGACAGTGGCTCATATTTGACCTACTTAACATATTTCTGGCCGAAGAGTCTTTGAACTTGAACTTTCTTTAAATACTCATAGACACCTTCTGAGGTTTCATCAGCCAGACAGTGGTCCATATTTGACCTTCTTAACATATGTTTGGCCAAAGTCTTATCAAAGGCTAACTTACTATGCATACTCATAGACTTCTTTTGATGTTGCTTCAAACATACTTTAGACCATATATGACCTTATTAGAACATTTCTGGACAAAGTGTCCTTAATCTTTAACTTTCCATACATCCTCATAGACACATTCTGATGTTTCATCAGCCAGAGAGTGTTCCATATTTGACCCACTTAACATATTTCTGGCCAAAGAGTCTTTGAACTTGAACTTGAACGTTCTATAAATACTCATAGACTTCTTTTGATGTTACTTCAAACATACTTTAGACCATATTTGACCTTATGAACCTATTTCTGGAAAAAGAGTCCTTAATCTTGAACTTTCTATACATACTCATAGACTCCTGGTTGTTCTTCAGCCAGACAGTGGTCCATATTTGACCTACTTAAAATATTTCTGGCCAAAGAGTCTTTGAACTTGAACTTGAATTTTTTATAAATACTCATAGACTCATTCTGATGTTTCATCAGCCAGACAGTGGTCCATATTTAATTTACTTAACATATTTCTGGCCAAAGTCTTATCACAGGCTAACGAACTATGCATACTAATAGACTTCTTTTGATGTTATTTCAAACATAGATTAGACCATATATGACCTTATTAGACCATTTCTGGACAGAGAGTCCTTAATATTGAACTTTCCATACATACTCATAGACTCATTCTGATGTTTCATCAGCCAGAGAGTGGTCCCTATTTGACCCACTTAACATATTTCTGGCCAAAGAGTCTTTGAACTTGAACTTTCTATAAATACTCATAGACTCCTTCTGATATTTCATCAGCCAGACAGTGGTCCATATTTGACCTACTTAATATATTTCTGGCCAAGGTCTTATCAAAGGCTAAGTTACTGTCTATACTCATAGACTTCTTTTGATGTTACTTCAATCATAGATTAGACCACATTTTACCTTATGAACACATTTCTGGACAAAGAGTCCTTAATCTTGAACTTTCTATACATACTCATAGACTCATTCTGATGTTTCGTCAGCCAGACAATGGTCCATATTTGATTTACTTAACATATTTCTGGCCAAAGTCTTATCAAAGGCTAACTTACTATGCATACTATGAGATTTATTTAGATGTTACTTCAAACATAGATTAGACCATATATGACCTTATTAGAACATTTCTGGACAAAAAGTCCTTAATCTTGAACTTTCCATTCATACTCATAGACTCTTTCTAATGTTTCATCAGCCAGAGAGTGGTCCATATTTGACCCACTTAACATATTTCTGGCCAAAGAGTCCTTGAACTTGAACGTTCTATAAATACTCATAGACGACTTCTGAGGTTTCGTCAGCCTGACAGTGGTCCATATTTGACCTACTTAACATATTTTTGGCCAAAGTCTTATTAAAGGCTAACTTACTATGCATACTCATAGACTTCTTTTGATGTTACTTCAAACATACTTTAGACCATATTTGACCTTATGAACCTATTTCTGGAAAAAGAGTCCTTAATCTTGAATTTTCTATACACACTCATAGACTCCTGATGGTTCTTCAGCCAGACAGTGGTCCATATTTGACCTACTTAAAATATTTCTGGCCAAAGAGTCTTTGAACTTGAACTTGAATTTTCTATAAAACTCATAGACTCATTCTGATGTTTCATCAGCCAGACAGTGGTCCATATTTGATTTACTTAACATATTTCCGGCCAAAGTCTTATCACCGGCTAACGTACTATGCATACTAATAGACTTCTTTTGATTTTATTTCAAATATAGATTAGACCATATATGACCTTATTAGACCATTTCTGGACAAAGAGTCCTTAATCTTGAACTTTCCATACATACTCATAGACTCATTCTGATGTTTCATCAGCCAGAGAGTGGTCCTTATTTGACCCACTTAACATATTTCTGGCCAAAGAGTCTTTGAACTTGAACTTTCTATAAATACTCAAAGACTCCTTCCGATGTTTCATCAGCCAGAGAGTGGTCCATATTTGACCCACTTAACATATTTCTGGCCAAAGAGTCTTTGAACTTGAACTTTCTATAAATACTCATAGACACCTTCTGATGTTTCATCAGCCAGACAGTGGTCCATATTTGACCTACTTAACATATTTTTGGCCAAAGTCTTATCAAAGGCTAACTTACCATGCAGAATCATAGACTTCTTTTGATGTTACTTCAACCATTGATTAGACCTTATTTGACCTAATGAACACATTTCTGGACAAAGAGTCATTAATCTTGAACTTTCTATACATACTCATAGACTCCTGATGGTTCTTCAGGCAGACAGTGGTCCATATTTGACCTACTTAAAATATTTCTGGCCAAAGAGTTGAAGGGGGTGGACTGAAATCCACTGCTGCTTCAATGTATATGCAAGGATGAGTAATTATAATCAAGGTATTAATCAATATTTTTCCTTCTACATATTAAATGAGTTGAATGACTTCTCTAGACTTGTGAGATTTTACTTTGTTATAGAAATTACCAGTGTGATTACTGAAATGTTCTTTTCATGTATTCTTTAATGTTTGTATTTCATATCTAAATGCAGTAACAGTGCTTGCGTATTTACCCCGGCTTCCAGAAATTAAATAGGGATTTGTTTTTGTTTTTTTTGTTTGAGAAAGGTCTCCAAAGTGTTAAAACATAAAGGGGTCATTGAAGCCAATAGTTTAAGGGACCATTTCTTTGTTAAAGTCTTACTTCAGTTAGACTAAATTTAGCTATCCTTGAGAGAAAGAAGGCATTATCTTGATGTTTTGAGACGACTCTCCTGTTTATAGTTAGAGCCTGGCCAAATCCAACCATGGAAAAGCAGTGTTTCGGTGTGTGTGTTAGTCTTCTTGGTTGCAGGTTAAGGAACCACTGCCATTATTGGAGATTGACTGAGTTGTTGTTCTGGACATGCTGGCGCCCAGCAACCCAAATCTGCGACCTGGAAGGTCATGACGAGCCTCTGAGTCTTTTCTGCATAATCGATGGATATATGCTTCCGTCTATCTGTATATGTGTGGAAAATTACTGTGTCTATCTATTTCTTAGCCAATGAGAATCATTCAACGTGTAAGCAATGACGTAGCTTAGACCTTGGAAATGGTATAACAGCTGTGTTCTTTGTAACTGTAAGAGGGGCGGCCTACGAACTCCTGTGTGAGTCTTGAAGCTAACTTCTGCTGATGAAACTGCAAACTATCTTCAGTAAAACTTTTCTTTAATTTTTTATAATTCTGACTCCGGGTCTTCATTCTTCATATCTGGTTCTGGGTCTTTAACTGTATACCCCTTACAGAGTCTTTGAACTTGAACTTTCTATAAATATTCATAGACTCATTCTGATGTTTCATCAGCCAGACAGTCGTCCATGTTTGACCTACTTAACATATTTCTGGCCAAAGTCTTATCAAAGACTAACTTACTATGCATACTCATAGAGTTCTTTTGATGTTACTTTAACCATAGATTAGACCATATTTGACCTTATGAACACATTTCATAACTTACTCTCCGTTCTCAATGACTTCTTTTTATTCTACATAAACCATATATTAGTCTACATTTGACTTACTGAACACATCTCTGGCCAAAGAGTGTTTTACATTGAACTTTCCAAAAATATAGACTTGTTCTGGTGTTTGTTCAGCCACCTAGTAGTTTAAATATGACCTATTGACCATATTTCTGGCCAAAGAATCCTTGAACTTCAACTTTCTATACATTCTCATACACTCCTTCTGATGTTTCATCAGCCAGACAGTGATCCATATTTGACCTACTTAACATATTTCTGGCCAAGGTCTTATCAAAGGCTAACTTACTATGCATACTCATAGAATTCTTTTGTTTTTACTTCAACCATAGATTAGACCATATTTGACCTTATGAACACATTTCTGGACAAAGTGTCCATAATCTTGAACTTTCTATTCATACTCTTTGACTCCTTTTGAAGTTTCTTCAGTAGTTCAAACATTACCTTATGTACATATATCTGGCCAGAGAATCCTTTAACTTGATCTTTCTATACATACTCATAGACTCCTTTTGATGTTTATCAGTCAGACAGTAGTCTAAACTTGACCTACTGGACATATTTCTGGCAAAAGATTTCATCAAAGGTTAACTTACTATTCATTCTCATAGACTTCTTTTGATGTTTCATCAACCATATTTGAGTCCATATTTGACCTATTGAACATTTTTCTGGCCGTAGAGTCTATAAACTTGTACTTTAACTATCTATAAATTCTCATAGACTCATCTTGATGTTTCATTAGTCAGACTGTAGTCCATATTTTAACTAACGAATATATTTCTGGCAAAATAGGCCTGATCATCAAAATCATCAAAGGCTAACTTTCTATGCGTTCTGAAAGACTGCTTTTGATGTTTCATCAACCATATATTAGTTATCATTTGAACTATAAAAACATTTTTCTGGCCAAAGAGTCTTTGGACTTGAACTTGAACTTTATATACATACTCATAGACTCATTCTGATGTTTCAGACATTAGTCCATTTTGACCTTTTGAACATATTTCTAGCCAAAGAATCATTAAAGGCATACATTCTCATAGACTTCTTTTGATATTATATCAACCATATATTAGTCCTTAATTGACCTATTGAACACATTTCCGAGTATATTTACCGTATATAAAGGTAAAGTTTAAAGACTCTTTGACCAGAAATATGTCATATTCAGTCATATTTGAACTACTGTTTAAACATCATAAGGAGTCTATAGAAATTGAGCATATATAAAATGTTCCAAATCAAAGACTCAGACATATGTTCGATATGACAAATTTGAAAGCTTGTCTGGGTGATGTAACATCTGAAGGAGCCATCAGTATGTATGGTAAGTTAAAGTTCAAGGACTCTTTGGAAAGTTCAAGATCTTGGACTCATTGGCCAGAAATGTTTTCAATATGTCATATAGATTCATATATCGTTGATGTAACATCAAAAGAAGTCTATGAAAATGGATAGTAAGTAAGCCCTTGATGATACTTTTGCCAAAATAAATAGTAGGTCAAGTTTGGACTACTGTCTGCCTGATAAAACATCATAAGTCTATATGTATATGAAGTTCAAGTTCAAGGACACTATGGCCAGTAACATGTTCAAAAGGTTAAATTTTAACTATTGGATGGCTGAAGAAACATAAGGAGCCTATGAGCATGTTTAGAAAGTTTAAAATTGAGGACTCTTTGGCCATAAATGTGTTCAATAGGTCAAATAAGGACTAATATATGGTTCATTTAACATCAAATGAGTCTGCATGGTAAGTTAGATTTTGATGACTATTTGGTCAGAAATATGTTCAGTAGGTCAAATATGGACTACTGTCTAAATGATGAAATATTCAAAAGTGTGTGTATGTATAGAAAGTTCAAGTTCAAGGATTATTTGCCCAGAATATATTCAGAATGTCAATTTGAACTGCAGGATGGCTGAAGAAACATCAGAACAAGTCTATATGTTTAGAAAGTTCAATGTAGATGACTCTTTGGCCAGAAATGTGTTCAATAGGTCAAATGAAGACTAATATATGGTTTATGTAGCATTCAAATAAGTCTATGAGAACACATAGTAAGTTAGACTGTGATAAGACTTTGGCCAGAAAGAGTTTAAGTAGGTCAAATATGGACCACTCTCTGGCTGATGAAACATCAGAAGGAGTCTATGAGTATTTATGAAAAGTTCAAAGATTCTCTGGCCAGATATATGTACAAATTTCATATTTGATCTACTAAGGAAACATCAGAAGGAGACTATGAGAATTTATAGAAAGTTCAAGTTCAAGGATTATTTGGCCAGAATATGTTCAAAATGTCAAATTTGAACTACAAGATGGCTGAAGAAACACCAGAACAAGTCTATATGTTTAGAATGTTCAATGTAGATGACTAAAGTTCAAGATCAAGTTAAAAGACTCTTTGGCCAGAAATGTGCTCAATAGGTCAAATTTAGACTAATATATGGTTGATGTAGCATCAAAAGAAGTCTGAGAAATCATAGTAAGTTAACCTTTGATGAGACAGATTGGCCAGAAATATATTAAGTAGGTCAAATATGGACCACTGTCTAGCTGATGAAACATCAGGAGTCTATGAGTTTTTATAGAAAGTTCAAGGACTCTCAGACCAAAAATCGAATCAAAAGTCATTTATGAACTACTGATGAAACATCAGAAGAGGTCTATGAGAATGAATAGAAAGTTCAAAATCCAGGACTCTTTGTCTAGAAATGTGTTTAATAGGTCGGAAATTGACTAATATATGGTTGATGATACATCAATGGATGTCTATGGTAATGCATTGCATTATATTACATGCATGCTTGTGCATTCCAATGCATTAAAACAACTAACTTATTTTGCTGTTCATTGAAGAGATTACATGTGTGTTGTTGCAATGCATTGCAATATCTATTTTACTATGTGTATTGGAGATAAACCATCTGTGCTGCTTGCACAACAATGCATTCAAGAACTCAATCTAACTGAATTCGTTGTGAAGTGAAATACATTAAATATGCTATCTTTCATAGTATTGCATAAAATAACTAATTTGTTTTGAAAGGAAGAAATATTACATTACATATGAGCATGTTCAGGTTCAGGTTTATTGATATAGCCCATTTCACACACAGAATGGTAGCCCAATGTGCTTTACATAATCATAACTGTTAAGAAATAATTAAAATTTGATTTACATCAATCAATTCAAATAGTTAAAATGATTTACATAAAATAAAACATGTGACTTCACAGGGAACATAATACACAACAAAGATAAGAGCTTACAGACCACAGGTACAAGGGAGGGTTAGTAGAAGGCATCGTAAAAGAGTTTTGTTTTTAATCTGGATTTAAAAATGGAGATAGTGGGAGAGGTGTTAATGTCTACAGAAAGACGGTTCCAAAGACGGACCGCATAGCAGCTAAAGGCTGCCTCTCCCTGCTTGGTACGAGCGCTGGATTGTACCAGTTGGAGTTTTCCAGCAGATCTAAGTGATCTTGAGGAGAGTTTCAAACATCTCTGCTATATAGAGAGGTCCTTGACCATTGACTATATAGAGAGGTCCTTGACCATAAAAACAAGAAAAAGAACTTTAAAGTCAATTCTAGAGATCACTGGTAACCAGTGTAGAGATTTGAAAATTGGTGTGATATGATCTTTTCTTTTGGTTCTGGTCAATAGCCTTGCTGCTGCATTTTGGATCATTTGTAGAGGTTTTATTGTTTTTTTAGGGAGACCAGTGAAAAGACTATGACAGTAGCAGTTGCATCGCAACTTATACAGAATTAATTAATTGATTCAATTAATTCATGCTAACCCTGTGCATTGAAGAAGTAGCACTGACATTCGTGATGTTTCATTACAATCCATGCACGAGATAAATGAATCCGCTGTGCATTTATTTGCATGCAAAATCTAACTTATTTCATTGTCCATTGAAGAGTACAACATATGTGCTTGTTGCATTGCGCTGCATACAGGACCAAAATTAGCTTATGCATTGAGGAATCACAGTAGTGACATGGTCTGTTTCATTGAACTGTATACAATAACTAACTTATTCCGTTTATATACAATAACTGAATTATTCAATCTTCTGTTGTGCTTCTTCAGAGTCATTTAGATCTTGCAATGCAATGCAATGACAAACATATAACCTCATATAAACATGTAACCTCTCCAATAAACAGCAAAATGAGTAAGGTGATGTATGCATTAGATTGCAAAGCACGCGTGTTGACATCCAAATGCTTAAGCCAACTTGTATTCCAATGCATAAAACAACTAACTAAATTTGCTGTTCATTGAAGAGATAACACACAATATGTGCTCTTGCACTCGCTCTTGTGTCTTTCGATATGTGCTCTTGCACAACAAGTATAGACTTATACTTAGTCGAACTTATTTTTCTGTGCAATGAAGAGATATTGCGTACCATATGAGCTGGTGCATTGCAACGCATTCAGAAGTAATTAATGCACAACTGAAAACGTTAGCTTTTGCATGCAAATAAATGCACTACGGATAAATGTATGTTGTGCATGCAATACAATATCACATATGTCATGTGCTACATATTCAATGCACAAGGGAATCAATTACTTAGCTTTGCAATGCGTTGCAATGCAACAGCTCAAATGTTATGCGATATCTCTTAATTGCCCAGTGAAATAAGTTAGACTGATTATGCAATGCACTACAAGAGCAACAGTAAAATGAGCATCGGAATAAGTTCGTTCTTGTATGCATTGCAATGCAACAGCACAGGTGATTTATCTCCAAGTAACATAGATCTTGCAATGCATTGCAACAATACGCATGTAATCTCTTCAATGAACAGCAAAATTAGTTAGTTGTTTTATGCATTGGAATGCAAAAGCATGCTGGTTGTGTTACCCCACTTCGGATGGTCACAACACGCGTGTTTTTGCATTCCAATGCATACAACTTCTAACTCATTTTGCAGTTCATTGAAGAGAATACATGTGTGCTTTGCATTGCATTACAAGATCTAACTTTGAAGAATGCACAACCAAAGATTGAATAATTCACAATAGACTTAGTTAGTTATTGTATACAGTTCAATGAAAAAGACCATGTCACTACTGTGATTCTTCAATGCACAAAGACAGTAAATTATTCAACAAGAACATATGTTGTATCTCTTCAGTGCACAATGAAATGTTAGCTTTTGCATGCAAATAAATGCACAACGGATTCATTTAAATTGTACATATGTCGTATGTCATAATGCAGAAGGGATAAAACAATATCACAACAATATCACATATGTCATAATGCAGAAGGGAATTAAGGATATAACATAGAACATGACCTGTTTCACTAAACTGTATACAATAACTTACTTATTCCGTTGTGCATTATTCACGCATGTTGAGTTACAATAGCACAATATGCGTGCTTTTGTAAAGCAATGCATAAAGAACTACACTCATTCCGTTGTGCATAGAACATATAACATATGCACTTTTTCTTTGAACATACCCAGTCTAACTGAATTAGTTGTGAAGTGAAATACATTCAATATTATCTTTCATAGTATTGCACAAAATAACTAATTTATTTTGTTTTGAAATGAAGAGATATTGCATTGCATATGAGCAATTGCACCGCAACATAACAGAAATCATTCCCCTGTGCATTGAACAAGTAGCACATGACATAAGTATTGTTTTATTGCAATCCATGCACGAGATAAATGAATCCTCTGTGCATTATTTGCATGCAAAATCGAACTTATTTCATTGTCCATTGAAGAGTACAACATATGTGCTCGTTGCATTGCGCTGCATACAGGACCAACATTTACTTATGCATTGAGGAATCACAGTAGTGACATGGTCTGTTCCATTAAACTGTATACAATAACTAACTTATTCCGTTTATTTACAATAACTGAATTATTCAACCTTCAGTTGTGCTTCTTCGGAGTCATTTAGATCTTGCAATGCAATGGCAAACATATAACCTCATATAAACATGTAACTTCTCCAATAAACAGCAAAATGAGTAAGATTATGTATGCATTAGATTGCAAAGCACGCGTGTTGACATCCAAAGGCTTAAGCCAACTTGTATTCCAATGCATGAAACAACTAACTAAATTTGCTGTTCATTGAAGAGATAACACACAATATGTGCTCTTGCACTCGCTCTTGTGTCTTTCGATATGTGCTCTTGCACAACAAGTATAGACATACTTAGTCGAACTTATTTTTCTGTGCAATGAAGAGATATTGCGTACCATATGAGCTGGTGCATTGCAACGCATTCAGAAGTAATTAATGCACAACTGAAAACGTTAGCTTTTGCATGCAAATAAATGCACTACGGATAAATGTATGTTGTGCATCCAATACAATATCACATGTCATGTGCTACCTATTCAATGCACATGGGAATCAATTACTTAGCTTTGCAATGCGTTGCAATGCAACAGCTCAAATGTTATGCGATATCTCTTAATTGCCCAGTGAAATAAGTTAGACTGATTATGCAATGCACTACAAGAGCAACAGTAAAATGAGCATCGGAATAAGTTCGTTCTTGTATGCATTGCAATGCAACAGCACAGGTGATTTATCTCCAAGTAACATAGATCTTGCAATGCATTGCAACAATACGCATGTAATCTCTTCAATGAACAGCAAAATTAGTTAGTTGTTTTATGCATTGGAATGCAAAAGCATGCTGGTTGTGTTACCCCCCTTCGGATGGTCACAACACGCGTGTTTTTGCATTCCAATGCATACAACTTCTAACTCATTTTGCAGTTCATTGAAGAGAATACATGTGTGCTTTGCATTGCATTACAAGATCTAACTTTGAAGAATGCACAACCAAAGATGGAATAATTCACAATAGACTTAGTTAGTTATTGTATACAGTTCAATGAAAAAGACCATGTCACTACTGTGATTCTTCAATGCACAAAGACAGTAAATTATTCAACAAGAACATATGTTGTATCTCTTCAGTGCACAATGAAATGTTAGCTTTTGCATGCAAATAAATGCACAACGGATTCATTTAAATTGTACATATGTCGTATGTCATAATGCAGAAGGGATAAAACAATATCACAACAATATCACATATGTCATAATGCAGAAGGGAATTAAGGATATAACATAGAACATGACCTGTTTCACTAAACTGTATACAATAACTTACTTATTCCGTTGTGCATTATTCACGCATGTTGAGTTACAATAGCACAATATGCGTGCTTTTGTAAAGCAATGCATAAAGAACTACACTCATTCCGTTGTGCATAGAACATATAACATATGCACTTTTTCTTTGAACATACCCAGTCTAACTGAATTAGTTGTGAAGTGAAATACATTCAATATTATCTTTCATAGTATTGCACAAAATAACTAATTTATTTTGTTTTGAAATGAAGAGATATTGCATTGCATATGAGCAATTGCACCGCAACATAACAGAAATCATTCCCCTGTGCATTGAACAAGTAGCACATGACATAAGTATTGTTTCATTGCAATCCATGCACGAGATAAATGAATCCTCTGTGCATTATTTGCATGCAAAATCGAACTTATTTCATTGTCCATTGAAGAGTACAACATATGTGCTCGTTGCATTGCGCTGCATACAGGACCAACATTTACTTATGCATTGAGGAATCACAGTAGTGACATGGTCTGTTCCATTAAACTGTATACAATAACTAACTTATTCCGTTTATTTACAATAACTGAATTATTCAACCTTCAGTTGTGCTTCTTCGGAGTCATTTAGATCTTGCAATGCAATGGCAAACATATAACCTCATATAAACATGTAACTTCTCCAATAAACAGCAAAATGAGTAAGATTATGTATGCATTAGATTGCAAAGCACGCGTGTTGACATCCAAAGGCTTAAGCCAACTTGTATTCCAATGCATAAAACAACTAACTAAATTTGCTGTTCATTGAAGAGATAACACACAATATGTGCTCTTGCACTCGCTCTTGTGTCTTTCGATATGTGCTCTTGCACAACAAGTATAGACTTATACTTAGTCGAACTTATTTTTCTGTGCAATGAAGAGATATTGCGTACCATATGAGCTGGTGCATTGCAACGCATTCAGAAGTAATTAATGCACAACTGAAAACGTTAGCTTTTGCATGCAAATAAATGCACTACGGATAAATGTATGTTGTGCATCCAATACAATATCACATGTCATGTGCTACCTATTCAATGCACATGGGAATCAATTACTTAGCTTTGCAATGCGTTGCAATGCAACAGCTCAAATGTTATGCGATATCTCTTAATTGCCCAGTGAAATAAGTTAGACTGATTATGCAATGCACTACAAGAGCAACAGTAAAATGAGCATCGGAATAAGTTCGTTCTTGTATGCATTGCAATGCAACAGCACAGGTGATTTATCTCCAAGTAACATAGATCTTGCAATGCATTGCAACAATACGCATGTAATCTCTTCAATGAACAGCAAAATTAGTTAGTTGTTTTATGCATTGGAATGCAAAAGCATGCTGGTTGTGTTACCCCCCTTCGGATGGTCACAACACGCGTGTTTTTGCATTCCAATGCATACAACTTCTAACTCATTTTGCAGTTCATTGAAGAGAATACATGTGTGCTTTGCATTGCATTACAAGATCTAACTTTGAAGAATGCACAACCAAAGATGGAATAATTCACAATAGACTTAGTTAGTTATTGTATACAGTTCAATGAAAAAGACCATGTCACTACTGTGATTCTTCAATGCACAAAGACAGTAAATTATTCAACAAGAACATATGTTGTATCTCTTCAGTGCACTATGAAATGTTAGCTTTTGCATGCAAATAAATGCACAACGGATTCATTTAAATTGTACATATGTCGTATGTCATAATGCAGAAGGGATAAAACAATATCACAACAATATCACATATGTCATAATGCAGAAGGGAATTAAGGATATAACATAGAACATGACCTGTTTCACTAAACTGTATACAATAACTTACTTATTCCGTTGTGCATTATTCACGCATGTTGAGTTACAATAGCACAATATGCGTGCTTTTGTAAAGCAATGCATAAAGAACTACACTCATTCCGTTGTGCATAGAACATATAACATATGCACTTTTTCTTTGAACATACCCAGTCTAACTGAATTAGTTGTGAAGTGAAATACATTCAATATTATCTTTCATAGTATTGCACAAAATAACTAATTTATTTTGTTTTGAAATGAAGAGATATTGCATTGCATATGAGCAATTGCACCGCAACATAACAGAAATCATTCCCCTGTGCATTGAACAAGTAGCACATGACATAAGTATTGTTTCATTGCAATCCATGCACGAGATAAATGAATCCTCTGTGCATTATTTGCATGCAAAATCGAACTTATTTCATTGTCCATTGAAGAGTACAACATATGTGCTCGTTGCATTGCGCTGCATACAGGACCAACATTTACTTATGCATTGAGGAATCACAGTAGTGACATGGTCTGTTCCATTAAACTGTATACAATAACTAACTTATTCCGTTTATTTACAATAACTGAATTATTCAACCTTGAGTTGTGCTTCTTCGGAGTCATTTAGATCTTGCAATGCAATGGCAAACATATAACCTCATATAAACATGTAACTTCTCCAATAAACAGCAAAATGAGTAAGATTATGTATGCATTAGATTGCAAAGCACGCGTGTTGACATCCAAATGCTTAAGCCAACTTGTATTCCAATGCATAAAACAACTAACTAAATTTGCTGTTCATTGAAGAGATAACACACAATATGTGCTCTTGCACTCGCTCTTGTGTCTTTCGATATGTGCTCTTGCACAACAAGTATAGACTTATACTTAGTCGAACTTATTTTTCTGTGCAATGAAGAGATATTGCGTACCATATGAGCTGGTGGATTGCAACGCATTCAGAAGTAATTAATGCACAACTGAAAACGTTAGCTTTTGCATGCAAATAAATGCACTACGGATAAATGTATGTTGTGCATCCAATACAATATCACATGTCATGTGCTACCTATTCAATGCACATGGGAATCAATTACTTAGCTTTGCAATGCGTTGCAATGCAACAGCTCAAATGTTATGCGATATCTCTTAATTGCCCAGTGAAATAAGTTAGACTGATTATGCAATGCACTACAAGAGCAACAGTAAAATGAGCATCGGAATAAGTTCGTTCTTGTATGCATTGCAATGCAACAGCACAGGTGATTTATCTCCAAGTAACATAGATCTTGCAATGCATTGCAACAATACGCATGTAATCTCTTCAATGAACAGCAAAATTAGTTAGTTGTTTTATGCATTGGAATGCAAAAGCATGCTGGTTGTGTTACCCCCCTTCGGATGGTCACAACACGCGTGTTTTTGCATTCCAATGCATACAACTTCTAACTCATTTTGCAGTTCATTGAAGAGAATACATGTGTGCTTTGCATTGCATTACAAGATCTAACTTTGAAGAATGCACAACCAAAGATGGAATAATTCACAATAGACTTAGTTAGTTATTGTATACAATTCAATGAAAAAGACCATGTCACTACTGTGATTCTTCAATGCACAAAGACAGTAAATTATTCAACAAGAACATATGTTGTATCTCTTCAGTGCACAATGAAATGTTAGCTTTTGCATGCAAATAAATGCACAACGGATTCATTTAAATTGTACATATGTCGTATGTCATAATGCAGAAGGGATAAAACAATATCACAACAATATCACATATGTCATAATGCAGAAGGGAATTAAGGATATAACATAGAACATGACCTGTTTCACTAAACTGTATACAATAACTTACTTATTCCGTTGTGCATTATTCACGCATGTTGAGTTACAATAGCACAATATGCGTGCTTTTGTAAAGCAATGCATAAAGAACTACACTCATTCCGTTGTGCATAGAACATATAACATATGCACTTTTTCTTTGAACATACCCAGTCTAACTGAATTAGTTGTGAAGTGAAATACATTCAATATTATCTTTCATAGTATTGCACAAAATAACTAATTTATTTTGTTTTGAAATGAAGAGATATTGCATTGCATATGAGCAATTGCACCGCAACATAACAGAAATCATTCCCCTGTGCATTGAACAAGTAGCACATGACATAAGTATTGTTTCATTGCAATCCATGCACGAGATAAATGAATCCTCTGTGCATTATTTGCATGCAAAATCGAACTTATTTCATTGTCCATTGAAGAGTACAACATATGTGCTCGTTGCATTGCGCTGCATACAGGACCAA
The DNA here is from genome assembly GCA_030578255.1 of Tiaroga cobitis. Lineage (NCBI taxonomy): Eukaryota > Metazoa > Chordata > Actinopteri > Cypriniformes > Leuciscidae > Tiaroga > Tiaroga cobitis. The sequence continues at coordinate 5,734,769 of CM060612.1, forward strand.
CATTTACTTATGCATTGAGGAATCACAGTAGTGACATGGTCTGTTCCATTAAACTGTATACAATAACTAACTTATTCCGTTTATTTACAATAACTGAATTATTCAACCTTAGGTTGTGCTTCTTCGGAGTCATTTAGATCTTGCAATGCAATGGCAAACATATAACCTCATATAAACATGTAACTTCTCCAATAAACAGCAAAATGAGTAAGATTATGTATGCATTAGATTGCAAAGCACGCGTGTTGACATCCAAAGGCTTAAGCCAACTTGTATTCCAATGCATAAAACAACTAACTAAATTTGCTGTTCATTGAAGAGATAACACACAATATGTGCTCTTGCACTCGCTCTTGTGTCTTTCGATATGTGCTCTTGCACAACAAGTATAGACTTATACTTAGTCGAACTTATTTTTCTGTGCAATGAAGAGATATTGCGTACCATATGAGCTGGTGCATTGCAACGCATTCAGAAGTAATTAATGCACAACTGAAAACGTTAGCTTTTGCATGCAAATAAATGCACTACGGATAAATGTATGTTGTGCATCCAATACAATATCACATGTCATGTGCTACCTATTCAATGCACATGGGAATCAATTACTTAGCTTTGCAATGCGTTGCAATGCAACAGCTCAAATGTTATGCGATGTCTCTTAATTGCCCAGTGAAATAAGTTAGACTGATTATGCAATGCACTACAAGAGCAACAGTAAAATGAGCATCGGAATAAGTTCGTTCTTGTATGCATTGCAATGCAACAGCACAGGTGATTTATCTCCAAGTAACATAGATCTTGCAATGCATTGCAACAATACGCATGTAATCTCTTCAATGAACAGCAAAATTAGTTAGTTGTTTTATGCATTGGAATGCAAAAGCATGCTGGTTGTGTTACCCCCCTTCGGATGGTCACAACACGCGTGTTTTTGCATTCCAATGCATACAACTTCTAACTCATTTTGCAGTTCATTGAAGAGAATACATGTGTGCTTTGCATTGCATTACAAGATCTAACTTTGAAGAATGCACAACCAAAGATTGAATAATTCACAATAGACTTAGTTAGTTATTGTATACAGTTCAATGAAAAAGACCATGTCACTACTGTGATTCTTCAATGCACAAAGACAGTAAATTATTCAACAAGAACATATGTTGTATCTCTTCAGTGCACAATGAAATGTTAGCTTTTGCATGCAAATAAATGCACAACGGATTCATTTAAATTGTACATATGTCGTATGTCATAATGCAGAAGGGATAAAACAATATCACAACAATATCACATATGTCATAATGCAGAAGGGAATTAAGGATATAACATAGAACACGACCTGTTTCACTAAACTGTATACAATAACTTACTTATTCCGTTGTGCATTATTCACGCATGTTGAGTTACAATAGCACAATATGCGTGCTTTTGTAAAGCAATGCATAAAGAACTACACTCATTCCGTTGTGCATAGAACATATAACATATGCACTTTTTCTTTGAACATACCCAGTCTAACTGAATTAGTTGTGAAGTGAAATACATTCAATATTATCTTTCATAGTATTGCACAAAATAACTAATTTGTTTTGTTTTGAAATGAAGAGATATTGCATTGCATATGAGCAATTGCACCGCAACATAACAGAAATCATTCCCCTGTGCATTGAACAAGTAGCACATGACATAAGTATTGTTTCATTGCAATCCATGCACGAGATAAATGAATCCTCTGTGCATTATTTGCATGCAAAATCGAACTTATTTCATTGTCCATTGAAGAGTACAACATATGTGCTCGTTGCATTGCGCTCCATACAGGACCAACATTTACTTATGCATTGAGGAATCACAGTAGTGACATGATCTGTTCCATTAAACTGTATACAATAACTAACTTATTCCGTTTATTTACAATAACTGAATTATTCAACCTTCAGTTGTGCTTCTTCGGAGTCATTTAGATCTTGCAATGCAATGGCAAACATATAACCTCATATAAACATGTAAATTCTCCAATTAACAGCAAAATGAGTAAGATTATGTATGCATTAGATTGCAAAGCACGCGTGTTGACATCCAAAGGCTTAAGCCAACTTGTATTCCAATGCATAAAACAACTAACTAAATTTGCTGTTCATTGAAGAGATAACACACAATATGTGCTCTTGCACTCGCTCTTGTGTCTTTCGATATGTGCTCTTGCACAACAAGTATAGACATACTTAGTCGAACTTATTTTTCTGTGCAATGAAGAGATATTGCGTACCATATGAGCTGTTGCATTGCAATGCATTCAGAAGTAATGAATGCACAACTGAAAACGTTAGCTTTTGCATGCATATACATGCACTAAGGATTAATTTATGTCGTGCATGCAATACAATATCACATATGTCATGTGCTACCTATTCAATGCACAAGGGAATCAATTACTTAGCTTTGCAATGCGTTGCAATGCAACAGCTCAAATGTTATGCGATATCTCTTAATTGCCCAGTGAAATAAGTTAGACTGATTATGCAATGCACTACAAGAGCAACAGTAAAATGAGCATCGGAATAAGTTCGTTCTTGTATGCATTGCAATGCAACAGCACAGGTGATTTATCTCCAAGTAACATAGATCTTGCAATGCATTGCAACAATACGCATGTAATCTCTTCAATGAACAGCAAAATTAGTTAGTTGTTTTATGCATTGGAATGCAAAAGCATGCTGGTTGTGTTACCCCCCTTCGGATGGTCACAACACGCGTGTTTTTGCATTCCAATGCATACAACTTCTAACTCATTTTGCAGTTCATTGAAGAGAATACATGTGTGCTTTGCGTTGCATTACAAGATCTAACTTTGAAGAATGCACAACCAAAGATTGAATAATTCACAATAGACTTAGTTAGTTATTGTATACAGTTCAATGAAAAAGACCATGTCACTACTGTGATTCTTCAATGCACAAAGACAGTAAATTATTCAACAAGAACATATGTTGTATCTCTTCAGTGCACAATGAAATGTTAGCTTTTGCATGCAAATAAATGCACAACGGATTCATTTAAATTGTACATATGTCGTATGTCATAAAGCAGAAGGGATAAAACAATATCACAACAATATCACATATGTCATAATGCAGAAGGGAATTAAGGATATAACATAGAACATGACCTGTTTCACTAAACTGTATACAATAACTTACTTATTCCGTTGTGCATTATTCACGCATGTTGAGTTACAATAGCACAATATGCGTGCTTTTGTAAAGCAATGCATAAAGAACTACACTCATTCCGTTGTGCATAGAACATATAACATATGCACTTTTTCTTTGAACATACCCAGTCTAACTGAATTAGTTGTGAAGTGAAATACATTCAATATTATCTTTCATAGTATTGCACAAAATAACTAATTTGTTTTGTTTTGAAATGAAGAGATATTGCATTGCATATGAGCAATTGCACCGCAACATAACAGAAATCATTCCCCTGTGCATTGAACAAGTAGTACATGACATAAGTATTGTTTCATTGCAATCCATCCACGAGATAAATGAATCCTCTGTGCATTATTTGCATGCAAAATCGAACTTATTTCATTGTCCATTGAAGAGTACAACATATGTGCTCGTTGCATTGCGCTGCATACAGGACCAACATTTACTTATGCATTGAGGAATCACAGTAGTGACATGGTCTGTTCCATTAAACTGTATACAATAACTAACTTATTCCGTTTATTTACAATAACTGAATTATTCAACCTTCAGTTGTGCTTCTTCGGAGTCATTTAGATCTTGCAATGCAATGGCAAACATATAACCTCATATAAACATGTAACTTCTCCAATAAACAGCAAAATGAGTAAGATTATGTATGCATTAGATTGCAAAGCACGCGTGTTGACATCCAAAGGCTTAAGCCAACTTGTATTCCAATGCATAAAACAACTAACTAAATTTGCTGTTCATTGAAGAGATAACACACAATATGTGCTCTTGCACTCGCTCTTGTGTCTTTCGATATGTGCTCTTGCACAACAAGTATAGACTTATACTTAGTCGAACTTATTTTTCTGTGCAATGAAGAGATATTGCGTACCATATGAGCTGTTGCATTGCAATGCATTCAGAAGTAATTAATGCACAACTGAAAACGTTAGCTTTTGCATGCATATAAATGCACTAAGGATAAATTTATGTCGTGCATGCAATACAATATCACATATGTCATGTGCTACCTATTCAATGCACAAGGGAATCAATTACTTAGCTTTGCAATGCGTTGCAATGCAACAGCTCAAATGTTATGCGATATCTCTTAATTGCCCAGTGAAATAAGTTAGACTGATTATGCAATGCACTACAAGAGCAACAGTAAAATGAGCATCGGAATAAGTTCGTTCTTGTATGCATTGCAATGCAACAGCACAGGTGATTTATCTCCAAGTAACATAGATCTTGCAATGCATTGCAACAATACGCATGTAATCTCTTCAATGAACAGCAAAATTAGTTAGTTGTTTTATGCATTGGAATGCAAAAGCATGCTGGTTGTGTTACCCCCCTTCGGATGGTCACAACACGCGTGTTTTTGCATTCCAATGCATACAACTTCTAACTCATTTTGCAGTTCATTGAAGAGAATACATGTGTGCTTTGCATTGCATTACAAGATCTAACTTTGAAGAATGCACAACCAAAGATGGAATAATTCACAATAGACTTAGTTAGTTATTGTATACAGTTCAATGAAAAAGACCATGTCACTACTGTGATTCTTCAATGCACAAAGACAGTAAATTATTCAACAAGAACATATGTTGTATCTCTTCAGTGCACTATGAAATGTTAGCTTTTGCATGCAAATAAATGCACAACGGATTCATTTAAATTGTACATATGTCGTATGTCATAATGCAGAAGGGATAAAACAATATCACAACAATATCACATATGTCATAATGCAGAAGGGAATTAAGGATATAACATAGAACATGACCTGTTTCACTAAACTGTATACAATAACTTACTTATTCCGTTGTGCATTATTCACGCATGTTGAGTTACAATAGCACAATATGCGTGCTTTTGTAAAGCAATGCATAAAGAACTACACTCATTCCGTTGTGCATAGAACATATAACATATGCACTTTTTCTTTGAACATACCCAGTCTAACTGAATTAGTTGTGAAGTGAAATACATTCAATATTATCTTTCATAGTATTGCACAAAATAACTAATTTATTTTGTTTTGAAATGAAGAGATATTGCATTGCATATGAGCAATTGCACCGCAACATAACAGAAATCATTCCCCTGTGCATTGAACAAGTAGCACATGACATAAGTATTGTTTCATTGCAATCCATGCACGAGATAAATGAATCCTCTGTGCATTATTTGCATGCAAAATCGAACTTATTTCATTGTCCATTGAAGAGTACAACATATGTGCTCGTTGCATTGCGCTGCATACAGGACCAACATTTACTTATGCATTGAGGAATCACAGTAGTGACATGGTCTGTTCCATTAAACTGTATACAATAACTAACTTATTCCGTTTATTTACAATAACTGAATTATTCAACCTTCAGTTGTGCTTCTTCGGAGTCATTTAGATCTTGCAATGCAATGGCAAACATATAACCTCATATAAACATGTAACTTCTCCAATAAACAGCAAAATGAGTAAGATTATGTATGCATTAGATTGCAAAGCACGCGTGTTGACATCCAAAGGCTTAAGCCAACTTGTATTCCAATGCATAAAACAACTAACTAAATTTGCTGTTCATTGAAGAGATAACACACAATATGTGCTCTTGCACTCGCTCTTGTGTCTTTCGATATGTGCTCTTGCACAACAAGTATAGACTTATACTTAGTCGAACTTATTTTTCTGTGCAATGAAGAGATATTGCGTACCATATGAGCTGGTGCATTGCAACGCATTCAGAAGTAATTAATGCACAACTGAAAACGTTAGCTTTTGCATGCAAATAAATGCACTACGGATAAATGTATGTTGTGCATCCAATACAATATCACATGTCATGTGCTACCTATTCAATGCACATGGGAATCAATTACTTAGCTTTGCAATGCGTTGCAATGCAACAGCTCAAATGTTATGCGATATCTCTTAATTGCCCAGTGAAATAAGTTAGACTGATTATGCAATGCACTACAAGAGCAACAGTAAAATGAGCATCGGAATAAGTTCGTTCTTGTATGCATTGCAATGCAACAGCACAGGTGATTTATCTCCAAGTAACATAGATCTTGCAATGCATTGCAACAATACGCATGTAATCTCTTCAATGAACAGCAAAATTAGTTAGTTGTTTTATGCATTGGAATGCAAAAGCATGCTGGTTGTGTTACCCCCCTTCGGATGGTCACAACACGCGTGTTTTTGCATTCCAATGCATACAACTTCTAACTCATTTTGCAGTTCATTGAAGAGAATACATGTGTGCTTTGCATTGCATTACAAGATCTAACTTTGAAGAATGCACAACCAAAGATGGAATAATTCACAATAGACTTAGTTAGTTATTGTATACAGTTCAATGAAAAAGACCATGTCACTACTGTGATTCTTCAATGCACAAAGACAGTAAATTATTCAACAAGAACATATGTTGTATCTCTTCAGTGCACTATGAAATGTTAGCTTTTGCATGCAAATAAATGCACAACGGATTCATTTAAATTGTACATATGTCGTATGTCATAATGCAGAAGGGATAAAACAATATCACAACAATATCACATATGTCATAATGCAGAAGGGAATTAAGGATATAACATAGAACATGACCTGTTTCACTAAACTGTATACAATAACTTACTTATTCCGTTGTGCATTATTCACGCATGTTGAGTTACAATAGCACAATATGCGTGCTTTTGTAAAGCAATGCATAAAGAACTACACTCATTCCGTTGTGCATAGAACATATAACATATGCACTTTTTCTTTGAACATACCCAGTCTAACTGAATTAGTTGTGAAGTGAAATACATTCAATATTATCTTTCATAGTATTGCACAAAATAACTAATTTATTTTGTTTTGAAATGAAGAGATATTGCATTGCATATGAGCAATTGCACCGCAACATAACAGAAATCATTCCCCTGTGCATTGAACAAGTAGCACATGACATAAGTATTGTTTCATTGCAATCCATGCACGAGATAAATGAATCCTCTGTGCATTATTTGCATGCAAAATCGAACTTATTTCATTGTCCATTGAAGAGTACAACATATGTGCTCGTTGCATTGCGCTGCATACAGGACCAACATTTACTTATGCATTGAGGAATCACAGTAGTGACATGGTCTGTTCCATTAAACTGTATACAATAACTAACTTATTCCGTTTATTTACAATAACTGAATTATTCAACCTTGAGTTGTGCTTCTTCGGAGTCATTTAGATCTTGCAATGCAATGGCAAACATATAACCTCATATAAACATGTAACTTCTCCAATAAACAGCAAAATGAGTAAGATTATGTATGCATTAGATTGCAAAGCACGCGTGTTGACATCCAAATGCTTAAGCCAACTTGTATTCCAATGCATAAAACAACTAACTAAATTTGCTGTTCATTGAAGAGATAACACACAATATGTGCTCTTGCACTCGCTCTTGTGTCTTTCGATATGTGCTCTTGCACAACAAGTATAGACTTATACTTAGTCGAACTTATTTTTCTGTGCAATGAAGAGATATTGCGTACCATATGAGCTGGTGGATTGCAACGCATTCAGAAGTAATTAATGCACAACTGAAAACGTTAGCTTTTGCATGCAAATAAATGCACTACGGATAAATGTATGTTGTGCATCCAATACAATATCACATGTCATGTGCTACCTATTCAATGCACATGGGAATCAATTACTTAGCTTTGCAATGCGTTGCAATGCAACAGCTCAAATGTTATGCGATATCTCTTAATTGCCCAGTGAAATAAGTTAGACTGATTATGCAATGCACTACAAGAGCAACAGTAAAATGAGCATCGGAATAAGTTCGTTCTTGTATGCATTGCAATGCAACAGCACAGGTGATTTATCTCCAAGTAACATAGATCTTGCAATGCATTGCAACAATACGCATGTAATCTCTTCAATGAACAGCAAAATTAGTTAGTTGTTTTATGCATTGGAATGCAAAAGCATGCTGGTTGTGTTACCCCCCTTCGGATGGTCACAACACGCGTGTTTTTGCATTCCAATGCATACAACTTCTAACTCATTTTGCAGTTCATTGAAGAGAATACATGTGTGCTTTGCATTGCATTACAAGATCTAACTTTGAAGAATGCACAACCAAAGATGGAATAATTCACAATAGACTTAGTTAGTTATTGTATACAGTTCAATGAAAAAGACCATGTCACTACTGTGATTCTTCAATGCACAAAGACAGTAAATTATTCAACAAGAACATATGTTGTATCTCTTCAGTGCACAATGAAATGTTAGCTTTTGCATGCAAATAAATGCACAACGGATTCATTTAAATTGTACATATGTCGTATGTCATAATGCAGAAGGGATAAAACAATATCACAACAATATCACATATGTCATAATGCAGAAGGGAATTAAGGATATAACATAGAACATGACCTGTTTCACTAAACTGTATACAATAACTTACTTATTCCGTTGTGCATTATTCACGCATGTTGAGTTACAATAGCACAATATGCGTGCTTTTGTAAAGCAATGCATAAAGAACTACACTCATTCCGTTGTGCATAGAACATATAACATATGCACTTTTTCTTTGAACATACCCAGTCTAACTGAATTAGTTGTGAAGTGAAATACATTCAATATTATCTTTCATAGTATTGCACAAAATAACTAATTTATTTTGTTTTGAAATGAAGAGATATTGCATTGCATATGAGCAATTGCACCGCAACATAACAGAAATCATTCCCCTGTGCATTGAACAAGTAGCACATGACATAAGTATTGTTTCATTGCAATCCATGCACGAGATAAATGAATCCTCTGTGCATTATTTGCATGCAAAATCGAACTTATTTCATTGTCCATTGAAGAGTACAACATATGTGCTCGTTGCATTGCGCTGCATACAGGACCAACATTTACTTATGCATTGAGGAATCACAGTAGTGACATGGTCTGTTCCATTAAACTGTATACAATAACTAACTTATTCCGTTTATTTACAATAACTGAATTATTCAACCTTAGGTTGTGCTTCTTCGGAGTCATTTAGATCTTGCAATGCAATGGCAAACATATAACCTCATATAAACATGTAACTTCTCCAATAAACAGCAAAATGAGTAAGATTATGTATGCATTAGATTGCAAAGCACGCGTGTTGACATCCAAAGGCTTAAGCCAACTTGTATTCCAATGCATAAAACAACTAACTAAATTTGCTGTTCATTGAAGAGATAACACACAATATGTGCTCTTGCACTCGCTCTTGTGTCTTTCGATATGTGCTCTTGCACAACAAGTATAGACTTATACTTAGTCGAACTTATTTTTCTGTGCAATGAAGAGATATTGCGTACCATATGAGCTGGTGCATTGCAACGCATTCAGAAGTAATTAATGCACAACTGAAAACGTTAGCTTTTGCATGCAAATAAATGCACTACGGATAAATGTATGTTGTGCATCCAATACAATATCACATGTCATGTGCTACCTATTCAATGCACATGGGAATCAATTACTTAGCTTTGCAATGCGTTGCAATGCAACAGCTCAAATGTTATGCGATGTCTCTTAATTGCCCAGTGAAATAAGTTAGACTGATTATGCAATGCACTACAAGAGCAACAGTAAAATGAGCATCGGAATAAGTTCGTTCTTGTATGCATTGCAATGCAACAGCACAGGTGATTTATCTCCAAGTAACATAGATCTTGCAATGCATTGCAACAATACGCATGTAATCTCTTCAATGAACAGCAAAATTAGTTAGTTGTTTTATGCATTGGAATGCAAAAGCATGCTGGTTGTGTTACCCCCCTTCGGATGGTCACAACACGCGTGTTTTTGCATTCCAATGCATACAACTTCTAACTCATTTTGCAGTTCATTGAAGAGAATACATGTGTGCTTTGCATTGCATTACAAGATCTAACTTTGAAGAATGCACAACCAAAGATTGAATAATTCACAATAGACTTAGTTAGTTATTGTATACAGTTCAATGAAAAAGACCATGTCACTACTGTGATTCTTCAATGCACAAAGACAGTAAATTATTCAACAAGAACATATGTTGTATCTCTTCAGTGCACAATGAAATGTTAGCTTTTGCATGCAAATAAATGCACAACGGATTCATTTAAATTGTACATATGTCGTATGTCATAATGCAGAAGGGATAAAACAATATCACAACAATATCACATATGTCATAATGCAGAAGGGAATTAAGGATATAACATAGAACACGACCTGTTTCACTAAACTGTATACAATAACTTACTTATTCCGTTGTGCATTATTCACGCATGTTGAGTTACAATAGCACAATATGCGTGCTTTTGTAAAGCAATGCATAAAGAACTACACTCATTCCGTTGTGCATAGAACATATAACATATGCACTTTTTCTTTGAACATACCCAGTCTAACTGAATTAGTTGTGAAGTGAAATACATTCAATATTATCTTTCATAGTATTGCACAAAATAACTAATTTGTTTTGTTTTGAAATGAAGAGATATTGCATTGCATATGAGCAATTGCACCGCAACATAACAGAAATCATTCCCCTGTGCATTGAACAAGTAGCACATGACATAAGTATTGTTTCATTGCAATCCATGCACGAGATAAATGAATCCTCTGTGCATTATTTGCATGCAAAATCGAACTTATTTCATTGTCCATTGAAGAGTACAACATATGTGCTCGTTGCATTGCGCTCCATACAGGACCAACATTTACTTATGCATTGAGGAATCACAGTAGTGACATGATCTGTTCCATTAAACTGTATACAATAACTAACTTATTCCGTTTATTTACAATAACTGAATTATTCAACCTTCAGTTGTGCTTCTTCGGAGTCATTTAGATCTTGCAATGCAATGGCAAACATATAACCTCATATAAACATGTAAATTCTCCAATTAACAGCAAAATGAGTAAGATTATGTATGCATTAGATTGCAAAGCACGCGTGTTGACATCCAAAGGCTTAAGCCAACTTGTATTCCAATGCATAAAACAACTAACTAAATTTGCTGTTCATTGAAGAGATAACACACAATATGTGCTCTTGCACTCGCTCTTGTGTCTTTCGATATGTGCTCTTGCACAACAAGTATAGACATACTTAGTCGAACTTATTTTTCTGTGCAATGAAGAGATATTGCGTACCATATGAGCTGTTGCATTGCAATGCATTCAGAAGTAATGAATGCACAACTGAAAACGTTAGCTTTTGCATGCATATACATGCACTAAGGATTAATTTATGTCGTGCATGCAATACAATATCACATATGTCATGTGCTACCTATTCAATGCACAAGGGAATCAATTACTTAGCTTTGCAATGCGTTGCAATGCAACAGCTCAAATGTTATGCGATATCTCTTAATTGCCCAGTGAAATAAGTTAGACTGATTATGCAATGCACTACAAGAGCAACAGTAAAATGAGCATCGGAATAAGTTCGTTCTTGTATGCATTGCAATGCAACAGCACAGGTGATTTATCTCCAAGTAACATAGATCTTGCAATGCATTGCAACAATACGCATGTAATCTCTTCAATGAACAGCAAAATTAGTTAGTTGTTTTATGCATTGGAATGCAAAAGCATGCTGGTTGTGTTACCCCCCTTCGGATGGTCACAACACGCGTGTTTTTGCATTCCAATGCATACAACTTCTAACTCATTTTGCAGTTCATTGAAGAGAATACATGTGTGCTTTGCGTTGCATTACAAGATCTAACTTTGAAGAATGCACAACCAAAGATTGAATAATTCACAATAGACTTAGTTAGTTATTGTATACAGTTCAATGAAAAAGACCATGTCACTACTGTGATTCTTCAATGCACAAAGACAGTAAATTATTCAACAAGAACATATGTTGTATCTCTTCAGTGCACAATGAAATGTTAGCTTTTGCATGCAAATAAATGCACAACGGATTCATTTAAATTGTACATATGTCGTATGTCATAAAGCAGAAGGGATAAAACAATATCACAGCAATATCACATATGTCATAATGCAGAAGGGAATTAAGGATATAACATAGAACATGACCTGTTTCACTAAACTGTATACAATAACTTACTTATTCCGTTGTGCATTATTCACGCATGTTGAGTTACAATAGCACAATATGCGTGCTTTTGTAAAGCAATGCATAAAGAACTACACTCATTCCGTTGTGCATAGAACATATAACATATGCACTTTTTCTTTGAACATACCCAGTCTAACTGAATTAGTTGTGAAGTGAAATACATTCAATATTATCTTTCATAGTATTGCACAAAATAACTAATTTGTTTTGTTTTGAAATGAAGAGATATTGCATTGCATATGAGCAATTGCACCGCAACATAACAGAAATCATTCCCCTGTGCATTGAACAAGTAGTACATGACATAAGTATTGTTTCATTGCAATCCATCCACGAGATAAATGAATCCTCTGTGCATTATTTGCATGCAAAATCGAACTTATTTCATTGTCCATTGAAGAGTACAACATATGTGCTCGTTGCATTGCGCTGCATACAGGACCAACATTTACTTATGCATTGAGGAATCACAGTAGTGACATGGTCTGTTCCATTAAACTGTATACAATAACTAACTTATTCCGTTTATTTACAATAACTGAATTATTCAACCTTCAGTTGTGCTTCTTCGGAGTCATTTAGATCTTGCAATGCAATGGCAAACATATAACCTCATATAAACATGTAACTTCTCCAATAAACAGCAAAATGAGTAAGATTATGTATGCATTAGATTGCAAAGCACGCGTGTTGACATCCAAAGGCTTAAGCCAACTTGTATTCCAATGCATAAAACAACTAACTAAATTTGCTGTTCATTGAAGAGATAACACACAATATGTGCTCTTGCACTCGCTCTTGTGTCTTTCGATATGTGCTCTTGCACAACAAGTATAGACTTATACTTAGTCGAACTTATTTTTCTGTGCAATGAAGAGATATTGCGTACCATATGAGCTGTTGCATTGCAATGCATTCAGAAGTAATTAATGCACAACTGAAAACGTTAGCTTTTGCATGCATATAAATGCACTAAGGATAAATTTATGTCGTGCATGCAATACAATATCACATATGTCATGTGCTACCTATTCAATGCACAAGGGAATCAATTACTTAGCTTTGCAATGCGTTGCAATGCAACAGCTCAAATGTTATGCGATATCTCTTAATTGCCCAGTGAAATAAGTTAGACTGATTATGCAATGCACTACAAGAGCAACAGTAAAATGAGCATCGGAATAAGTTCGTTCTTGTATGCATTGCAATGCAACAGCACAGGTGATTTATCTCCAAGTAACATAGATCTTGCAATGCATTGCAACAATACGCATGTAATCTCTTCAATGAACAGCAAAATTAGTTAGTTGTTTTATGCATTGGAATGCAAAAGCATGCTGGTTGTGTTACCCCCCTTCGGATGGTCACAACACGCGTGTTTTTGCATTCCAATGCATACAACTTCTAACTCATTTTGCAGTTCATTGAAGAGAATACATGTGTGCTTTGCATTGCATTACAAGATCTAACTTTGAAGAATGCACAACCAAAGATGGAATAATTCACAATAGACTTAGTTAGTTATTGTATACAGTTCAATGAAAAAGACCATGTCACTACTGTGATTCTTCAATGCACAAAGACAGTAAATTATTCAACAAGAACATATGTTGTATCTCTTCAGTGCACTATGAAATGTTAGCTTTTGCATGCAAATAAATGCACAACGGATTCATTTAAATTGTACATATGTCGTATGTCATAATGCAGAAGGGATAAAACAATATCACAACAATATCACATATGTCATAATGCAGAAGGGAATTAAGGATATAACATAGAACATGACCTGTTTCACTAAACTGTATACAATAACTTACTTATTCCGTTGTGCATTATTCACGCATGTTGAGTTACAATAGCACAATATGCGTGCTTTTGTAAAGCAATGCATAAAGAACTACACTCATTCCGTTGTGCATAGAACATATAACATATGCACTTTTTCTTTGAACATACCCAGTCTAACTGAATTAGTTGTGAAGTGAAATACATTCAATATTATCTTTCATAGTATTGCACAAAATAACTAATTTATTTTGTTTTGAAATGAAGAGATATTGCATTGCATATGAGCAATTGCACCGCAACATAACAGAAATCATTCCCCTGTGCATTGAACAAGTAGCACATGACATAAGTATTGTTTCATTGCAATCCATGCACGAGATAAATGAATCCTCTGTGCATTATTTGCATGCAAAATCGAACTTATTTCATTGTCCATTGAAGAGTACAACATATGTGCTCGTTGCATTGCGCTGCATACAGGACCAACATTTACTTATGCATTGAGGAATCACAGTAGTGACATGGTCTGTTCCATTAAACTGTATACAATAACTAACTTATTCCGTTTATTTACAATAACTGAATTATTCAACCTTGAGTTGTGCTTCTTCGGAGTCATTTAGATCTTGCAATGCAATGGCAAACATATAACCTCATATAAACATGTAACTTCTCCAATAAACAGCAAAATGAGTAAGATTATGTATGCATTAGATTGCAAAGCACGCGTGTTGACATCCAAATGCTTAAGCCAACTTGTATTCCAATGCATAAAACAACTAACTAAATTTGCTGTTCATTGAAGAGATAACACACAATATGTGCTCTTGCACTCGCTCTTGTGTCTTTCGATATGTGCTCTTGCACAACAAGTATAGACTTATACTTAGTCGAACTTATTTTTCTGTGCAATGAAGAGATATTGCGTACCATATGAGCTGGTGGATTGCAACGCATTCAGAAGTAATTAATGCACAACTGAAAACGTTAGCTTTTGCATGCAAATAAATGCACTACGGATAAATGTATGTTGTGCATCCAATACAATATCACATGTCATGTGCTACCTATTCAATGCACATGGGAATCAATTACTTAGCTTTGCAATGCGTTGCAATGCAACAGCTCAAATGTTATGCGATATCTCTTAATTGCCCAGTGAAATAAGTTAGACTGATTATGCAATGCACTACAAGAGCAACAGTAAAATGAGCATCGGAATAAGTTCGTTCTTGTATGCATTGCAATGCAACAGCACAGGTGATTTATCTCCAAGTAACATAGATCTTGCAATGCATTGCAACAATACGCATGTAATCTCTTCAATGAACAGCAAAATTAGTTAGTTGTTTTATGCATTGGAATGCAAAAGCATGCTGGTTGTGTTACCCCCCTTCGGATGGTCACAACACGCGTGTTTTTGCATTCCAATGCATACAACTTCTAACTCATTTTGCAGTTCATTGAAGAGAATACATGTGTGCTTTGCATTGCATTACAAGATCTAACTTTGAAGAATGCACAACCAAAGATGGAATAATTCACAATAGACTTAGTTAGTTATTGTATACAGTTCAATGAAAAAGACCATGTCACTACTGTGATTCTTCAATGCACAAAGACAGTAAATTATTCAACAAGAACATATGTTGTATCTCTTCAGTGCACAATGAAATGTTAGCTTTTGCATGCAAATAAATGCACAACGGATTCATTTAAATTGTACATATGTCGTATGTCATAATGCAGAAGGGATAAAACAATATCACAACAATATCACATATGTCATAATGCAGAAGGGAATTAAGGATATAACATAGAACATGACCTGTTTCACTAAACTGTATACAATAACTTACTTATTCCGTTGTGCATTATTCACGCATGTTGAGTTACAATAGCACAATATGCGTGCTTTTGTAAAGCAATGCATAAAGAACTACACTCATTCCGTTGTGCATAGAACATATAACATATGCACTTTTTCTTTGAACATACCCAGTCTAACTGAATTAGTTGTGAAGTGAAATACATTCAATATTATCTTTCATAGTATTGCACAAAATAACTAATTTATTTTGTTTTGAAATGAAGAGATATTGCATTGCATATGAGCAATTGCACCGCAACATAACAGAAATCATTCCCCTGTGCATTGAACAAGTAGCACATGACATAAGTATTGTTTCATTGCAATCCATGCACGAGATAAATGAATCCTCTGTGCATTATTTGCATGCAAAATCGAACTTATTTCATTGTCCATTGAAGAGTACAACATATGTGCTCGTTGCATTGCGCTGCATACAGGACCAACATTTACTTATGCATTGAGGAATCACAGTAGTGACATGGTCTGTTCCATTAAACTGTATACAATAACTAACTTATTCCGTTTATTTACAATAACTGAATTATTCAACCTTAGGTTGTGCTTCTTCGGAGTCATTTAGATCTTGCAATGCAATGGCAAACATATAACCTCATATAAACATGTAACTTCTCCAATAAACAGCAAAATGAGTAAGATTATGTATGCATTAGATTGCAAAGCACGCGTGTTGACATCCAAAGGCTTAAGCCAACTTGTATTCCAATGCATAAAACAACTAACTAAATTTGCTGTTCATTGAAGAGATAACACACAATATGTGCTCTTGCACTCGCTCTTGTGTCTTTCGATATGTGCTCTTGCACAACAAGTATAGACTTATACTTAGTCGAACTTATTTTTCTGTGCAATGAAGAGATATTGCGTACCATATGAGCTGGTGCATTGCAACGCATTCAGAAGTAATTAATGCACAACTGAAAACGTTAGCTTTTGCATGCAAATAAATGCACTACGGATAAATGTATGTTGTGCATCCAATACAATATCACATGTCATGTGCTACCTATTCAATGCACATGGGAATCAATTACTTAGCTTTGCAATGCGTTGCAATGCAACAGCTCAAATGTTATGCGATGTCTCTTAATTGCCCAGTGAAATAAGTTAGACTGATTATGCAATGCACTACAAGAGCAACAGTAAAATGAGCATCGGAATAAGTTCGTTCTTGTATGCATTGCAATGCAACAGCACAGGTGATTTATCTCCAAGTAACATAGATCTTGCAATGCATTGCAACAATACGCATGTAATCTCTTCAATGAACAGCAAAATTAGTTAGTTGTTTTATGCATTGGAATGCAAAAGCATGCTGGTTGTGTTACCCCCCTTCGGATGGTCACAACACGCGTGTTTTTGCATTCCAATGCATACAACTTCTAACTCATTTTGCAGTTCATTGAAGAGAATACATGTGTGCTTTGCATTGCATTACAAGATCTAACTTTGAAGAATGCACAACCAAAGATTGAATAATTCACAATAGACTTAGTTAGTTATTGTATACAGTTCAATGAAAAAGACCATGTCACTACTGTGATTCTTCAATGCACAAAGACAGTAAATTATTCAACAAGAACATATGTTGTATCTCTTCAGTGCACAATGAAATGTTAGCTTTTGCATGCAAATAAATGCACAACGGATTCATTTAAATTGTACATATGTCGTATGTCATAATGCAGAAGGGATAAAACAATATCACAACAATATCACATATGTCATAATGCAGAAGGGAATTAAGGATATAACATAGAACACGACCTGTTTCACTAAACTGTATACAATAACTTACTTATTCCGTTGTGCATTATTCACGCATGTTGAGTTACAATAGCACAATATGCGTGCTTTTGTAAAGCAATGCATAAAGAACTACACTCATTCCGTTGTGCATAGAACATATAACATATGCACTTTTTCTTTGAACATACCCAGTCTAACTGAATTAGTTGTGAAGTGAAATACATTCAATATTATCTTTCATAGTATTGCACAAAATAACTAATTTGTTTTGTTTTGAAATGAAGAGATATTGCATTGCATATGAGCAATTGCACCGCAACATAACAGAAATCATTCCCCTGTGCATTGAACAAGTAGCACATGACATAAGTATTGTTTCATTGCAATCCATGCACGAGATAAATGAATCCTCTGTGCATTATTTGCATGCAAAATCGAACTTATTTCATTGTCCATTGAAGAGTACAACATATGTGCTCGTTGCATTGCGCTCCATACAGGACCAACATTTACTTATGCATTGAGGAATCACAGTAGTGACATGATCTGTTCCATTAAACTGTATACAATAACTAACTTATTCCGTTTATTTACAATAACTGAATTATTCAACCTTCAGTTGTGCTTCTTCGGAGTCATTTAGATCTTGCAATGCAATGGCAAACATATAACCTCATATAAACATGTAAATTCTCCAATTAACAGCAAAATGAGTAAGATTATGTATGCATTAGATTGCAAAGCACGCGTGTTGACATCCAAAGGCTTAAGCCAACTTGTATTCCAATGCATAAAACAACTAACTAAATTTGCTGTTCATTGAAGAGATAACACACAATATGTGCTCTTGCACTCGCTCTTGTGTCTTTCGATATGTGCTCTTGCACAACAAGTATAGACATACTTAGTCGAACTTATTTTTCTGTGCAATGAAGAGATATTGCGTACCATATGAGCTGTTGCATTGCAATGCATTCAGAAGTAATGAATGCACAACTGAAAACGTTAGCTTTTGCATGCATATACATGCACTAAGGATTAATTTATGTCGTGCATGCAATACAATATCACATATGTCATGTGCTACCTATTCAATGCACAAGGGAATCAATTACTTAGCTTTGCAATGCGTTGCAATGCAACAGCTCAAATGTTATGCGATATCTCTTAATTGCCCAGTGAAATAAGTTAGACTGATTATGCAATGCACTACAAGAGCAACAGTAAAATGAGCATCGGAATAAGTTCGTTCTTGTATGCATTGCAATGCAACAGCACAGGTGATTTATCTCCAAGTAACATAGATCTTGCAATGCATTGCAACAATACGCATGTAATCTCTTCAATGAACAGCAAAATTAGTTAGTTGTTTTATGCATTGGAATGCAAAAGCATGCTGGTTGTGTTACCCCCCTTCGGATGGTCACAACACGCGTGTTTTTGCATTCCAATGCATACAACTTCTAACTCATTTTGCAGTTCATTGAAGAGAATACATGTGTGCTTTGCGTTGCATTACAAGATCTAACTTTGAAGAATGCACAACCAAAGATTGAATAATTCACAATAGACTTAGTTAGTTATTGTATACAGTTCAATGAAAAAGACCATGTCACTACTGTGATTCTTCAATGCACAAAGACAGTAAATTATTCAACAAGAACATATGTTGTATCTCTTCAGTGCACAATGAAATGTTAGCTTTTGCATGCAAATAAATGCACAACGGATTCATTTAAATTGTACATATGTCGTATGTCATAAAGCAGAAGGGATAAAACAATATCACAACAATATCACATATGTCATAATGCAGAAGGGAATTAAGGATATAACATAGAACATGACCTGTTTCACTAAACTGTATACAATAACTTACTTATTCCGTTGTGCATTATTCACGCATGTTGAGTTACAATAGCACAATATGCGTGCTTTTGTAAAGCAATGCATAAAGAACTACACTCATTCCGTTGTGCATAGAACATATAACATATGCACTTTTTCTTTGAACATACCCAGTCTAACTGAATTAGTTGTGAAGTGAAATACATTCAATATTATCTTTCATAGTATTGCACAAAATAACTAATTTGTTTTGTTTTGAAATGAAGAGATATTGCATTGCATATGAGCAATTGCACCGCAACATAACAGAAATCATTCCCCTGTGCATTGAACAAGTAGTACATGACATAAGTATTGTTTCATTGCAATCCATCCACGAGATAAATGAATCCTCTGTGCATTATTTGCATGCAAAATCGAACTTATTTCATTGTCCATTGAAGAGTATAACATATGTGCTCGTTTAATTGCGCTGCATACAGGACCAACATTTACTTATGCATTGAGGAATCACAGTAGTGACATGGTCTGTTTCATTAAACTGTATACAATAACTAACTTATTCCGTTTATTTAAAATAACTGAATTATTCAACCTTCAGTTGTGCTTCTTCGGAGTCATTTAGATCTTGCAATGCAATGACAAACATATAACCTCATATAAACATGTAACTTCTCCAATAAACAGCAAAATGAGTAAGATGATGTATGCATTAGATTGCAAAAGCACGCGTGTTGACATCCAAAGGCTTAAGCCAACTTGTATTCCAATGCATAAAACAACTAACTAAATTTGCTGTTCATTGAAGAGATAACACACAATATGTGCTCTTGCACTCGCTCTTGTGTCTTTCGATATGTGCTCTTGCACAACAAGTATAGACATACTTAGTCGAACTTATTTTTCTGTGCAATGAAGAGATATTGCGTACCATATGAGCTGTTGCATTGCAATGCATTCAGAAGTAATTAATGCACAACTGAAAACGTTAGCTTTTGCATGCATATAAATGCACTACGGATAAATTTATGTCGTGCATGCAATACAATATCACATATGTCATGTGCTACCTATTCAATGCACAAGGGAATCAATTACTTAGCTTTGGAATGCGTTGCAATGCAACAGCTCAAATGTTATGCGATATCTCTTAATTGCCCAGTGAAATAAGTTAGACTGATTATGAAATGCACTACAAGAGCAACAGTAAAATGAGCATCGGAATAAGTTCGTTCTTGTATGCATTGCAATGCAACAGCACAGATGATTTATCTCCAAGTAACATAGATCTTGCAATGCATTGCAACAATACGCATGTAATCTCTTCAAGGAACAGCAAAATTAGTTAGTTGTTTTATGCATTGGAATGCAAAAGCATGCTTCTGCATAGATGGTCCCTTCAGATGGTCACAACACGAGTGCTTTTGCATTCCAATGCATACAACTTCTAACTCATGTTGCAGTTCATTGAAGAGAATACATGTGTGCTTTGCATTGCATTACAAGATCTAACTTTGAAGAATGCACAACCAAAGATTGAATAATTCACAATAGACTTAGTTAGTTATTGTATACAGTTCAATGAAAAAGACCATGTCACTACTGTGATTCTTCAATGCACAAAGACAGTAAATTATTCAACAAGAACATATTCTTTTGATGTTGTATCTCTTCAGTGCACAATGAAATGTTTGCTTTTGCATGCAAATAAATCCACAACGGATTCATTTAAATTGTGCATGCAATGCAATATCACATATGTCATAATGCAGAAGGGAATTAAAGATATAACATAGAACATATGACCTGTTTCACTAAACTGCATACAATAACTAACTTATTCCATTGTGCATTATTCACGCATGTTGAGTTACAATAGCACAATATGCGTGCTTTTGTAAAGCAATGCATAAAGAACAACACTCATTCCGTTGTGCATAGAAGATATAACATATGCATTGTTTCTTTGAACATACCCAGTCTAACTGAATTCGTTGTGAAGTGAAATACATTCAATATTATCTTTCATAGTATTGCATAAAATAACTAATTTGTTTTGTTTTGAAATGAAGAGATATTGCATTGCAGTTGCACCGCAACATACAGAACTCATTCCCCTGTGCATTGAAGAAGTAGCACATGACATATGATGTTTCATTGCAATACATGCACGATACAAATGAATCCGTTGTGCATTTATTTGCATGCAAAAGCTAACTTATTTTATTGTGCACTGAAGAGATACAACTCATGCTTTGCTGCACTGCAATTTTCATTGTGCATAAAATACATAAAATTCGCCTTCGGATAACAAAATTTGCGTGCTTTTCCATTACACTTGAAAACATGTGCATTGAAAACATAACATAAAAGCAAAGCAGTCGCTTTATTGCACGGTATACTAAAACTTCCGTTGTGCAATCTTCATTCTTCTGTTGTGCATTCTTCAGAGTAAGTTAGATCTTGCAAGTTAGCATGAGTTAGATATTGTATGTATTGGAATTCAAAAGCACACAGTTGTGATATCCAAAAGGGAGATAAACCATATGTGCAAAGCATACTAGAACTACACTCATTCATTGTGCAATATACATTGTATACAAGAACAAACTTAATTCGTTGTGCATTCATGAATAACGTATGTTTTGTATACAACTAACATATTTCGTTGTGCAAATAAGAGATAAAAACGCAATACACTAATGTTGCACTGCATTGCATTCAATATCTAAATAATTTGATATAGCACAACATACATGCATACAACTATGAACTTGTCAATATTTGACCTACTTAACATATTTCTAACCAAAGTCTTATCAAAGGCTAACTTACTATTTATACTTATAGGCTTCTTTTGATGTTACTTCAACCATGTATTAGACCATATTTTACCTTATGAACACATTTCTGGTCAAAGAGTCCTTAAGCTTGATCTTTCTATACATACTCATTAATTCCTTCTGATGTTTCATCAGCCAGACAGTGGTCCATATTAGACCAACTTAACATATTTCTGGCCAAAGAGTCTTTGAATTTTAACTTGAAATTTCTATAAATACTCATAGACTCCCTCTGATGATTCATCAGCCAGACAGTGGTCCATATTTGACCTACTTAATATATTTGTGGCCAAAGAGTCTTTGAACTTGACCTTTCTATAAATAGTCGTAGACCCCTTCTGATGCTTTGTAAGCCAAACAGTGGTCCCTTTTTGACCTACTTAACATATTTCTGTCCAAGGTCTTATCAAAGGCTAACTTACTATGCATACTCTTAGACTTCTTTTGATGTTACATCAACCATAGATTAGACCATATTTTACCTTATGAACACATTTCTGGACAAAGAGTCCTTAATCTTGAACTTTCTATACATACTCATAGACTCCTAATGGTTCTTCAGCCAGACAGTGGTCCATATTTGACCTACTTAAAATATTTCTGGCCAAAGAGTCTTTGAACTTGAACTTTCTATAAATACTCATAGACTCATTCTGATGTTTCACTAAAAGAACTAAAAAACTTCTTTTGATGTTACTTCAAACATAGATTAGACCATATATGACCTTATTAAAACATTTCTGGACAAAGAGTCCTTAATCTTGAATTTTCTATAAATACTCATAGACTCCTTCTGATGTTTCATCAGCCAGAGAGTGGTCCATATTTGACCCACTTAACATATTTCTGGCCAAAGAGTCCTTGAACTTGAACGTTCTATAAATACTCATAGACTCCTTCTGATGTTTCTTCAGCCAGAAAGTGGTTCATATTTGACCTACTTAACATATTTCTGGCCAAAGAGTCCTTGAACTTGAACTTGAACTTTCTATAAATACTCATAGACACCTTCTGAGGTTTCATCAGCCAGACACTAGTTCATATTTGACCTACTTAACATAATTTTGGCCAAAGTCTCATCAAAGGCTAACTTACTATGCATACTCATAGACTTATTTTGATGTTACTTCAAACATACTTTAGACCATATATAACCTTATTAGAACATTTCTGGACAAAGAGTCCTTAATCTTGAATTTTCTATAAATACTCAGAGACTCCTTCTGATGTTTTATCAGCCAGCGAGAGAGGTCCATATTTGACCCACTTAACATATTTCTGGCCAAAGAGTCCTTGAACTTGTTCTATAAATACTCATAGACTCCTTCTGATGTTTCATCAGCCAGACAGTGGTCCATATTTGACCTATTTAACATATTTCTGGCCAAAGTCTTATCAAAGGATAACTTACTATGCATTCTCATAGAGTTCTTTTGATGTTACTTCAACCATAGATTAGACCACATTTGACCTTATGAACCTATTTTTGGACAAAGAGGCCTTTATCTTGAACTTTCTATACATACTCATAGACTCCTGATGGTTCTTCAGCCAGACAGTGGTCCATATTTGACATACTTAAAATATTTCTGGCCAAAGAGTCTTTGAACTTGAACTTGAATTTTTTATAAATACTCATAGACTCATTCTGATGTTTCATCAGCCAGACAGTGGTCCATATTAAATTTACTTAACATATTTCTGGCCAAAGTCTTATCACAGACTAACGTACTATGCATACTAATAGACTTCTTTTGATGTTATTTCAAACATAGATTAGACCATATATGACCTTATTAGACCATTTCTGGACAAAGAGTCCTTAATATTGAACTTTCCATACATACTCATAGACTCATTCTGATGTTTCATCAGCCAGAGAGTGGTCCCTATTTGACCCACTTAACATATTTCTGGCCAAAGAGTCTTTGAACTTGAACTTTCTATAAATACTCATAGACTCCTTCTGATATTTCATCAGCCAGACAGTGGTCCATATTTGACCTACTTAATATATTTCTGGCCAAGGTCTTATCAAAGGCTAAGTTACTGTCTATACTCATAGACTTATTTTGATGTTACTTCAATCATAGATTAGACCATATTTTACCTTATGAACACATTTCTGGACAAAGAGTCCTTAATCTTGAACTTTCTATAAATACTCATAGACTCATTCTGATGTTTCGTCAGCCAGAAAATGGTCCATATTTGATTTACTTAACATATTTCTGGCCAAAGTCTTATCAAAGGCTTACTTACTATGCATACTATGAGACTTATTTTGATGTTACTTCAAACATAGATTAGACCATATCTGACCTTATTAGAACATTTCTGGACAAAAAGTCCTTAATCTTGAACTTTCCATTCATACTCATAGACTCATTCTAATGTTTCATCAGCCAGAGAATGGTCCATATTTGACCCACTTAACATATTTCTGGCCAAAGAGTCCTTGAACTTGAACGTTGTATAAATCCTCATAGACTCCTTCTGATGTTTCTTCAGCCAGAGAGTGGTTCATATTTGACCTACTTAACATATTTCTGGCCAAAGAGTCTTTGAACATGAACTTTCTTTAAATACTCATAGACACCTTCTGGGGTTTCATCAGCCAGACAGTAGTCCATATTTGACCTACTTAACATATTTTTGGCCAAAGTCTCATCAAAGGCTAACTTACAATGCATACTCATAGACTTCTTTTGATGTTACTTCAAACATACTTTAGACCATATATGACCTTATTAGAACATTTCTGGACAAAGAGTCCTTAATCTTGAATTTTCTATAAATACTCATAGACTCCTTCTGATGTTTCATCAGCCAGAGAGAGGTCCATATTTGACCCACTTAACATATTACTGGCCAAAGAGTCCTTGACCTTGTTCTATAAATACTCATAGACTCCTTCTGATGTTTCATCAGCCAGACAGTGGTCCATATTTGACCTATTTAACATATTTCTGGCCAAAATCTTATCAAAGGATAACTTACTATGCATTCTCAGAGAGTTCTTTTGATGTTACTTCAACCATAGATTAGACCACATTTGACCTTATGAACCTATTTTTGGACAAAGAGTCCTTTATCTTGAACTTTCTATACTTACTCATAGACTCCTGATGGTTCTTCAGCCAGACAGTGGTCCATATTTGACCTACTTAAAATATTTCTGGCCAAAGAATGTTTGAACTTGAACTTGAACTTTCTATAAATACTCATAGACTCATTCTGATGTTTCATCAGCCAGACAGTGATCCATATTTGATTTACTTAACATATTTCTGGCCAAAGTCTTATCAAAGGCTAACGTACTATGCATACTAATAGTCTTCTTTTGATGTTACTTCAAACATAGATTAGACAATATATGACCTTATTAGAACATTTCTGGACAAAGAGTCCTTAATCTTGAACTTTCCATACATACTCATAGACTCATTCTGATGTTTCAACAGCCAGAGAGTTGTCCATATTTGACCCACTTAACATATTTTTTGCCAAAGAGTCTTTGAACTTGAACTTTCTTTAAATACTCATATACACCTTCTGAGGTTTCATCAGCCAGACAGTGGTCCATATTTGACCTTCTTAACATATTTTTGGCCAAAGTCTTATCGAAGGCTAACTTATATGCATACTCATAGACTTCTTTTGATGTTACTTCAAACATATTTTAGACCATATATGACCTTATTAGAACATTTCTGGACAAAGAGTCCTTAATCTTGAACTTTCCATACATACTCATAGACTCCTTCTGATGTTTCATCAGCCAGAGAGAGGTCCATATTCGACCCACTTAACAAATTTCTGGCCAAAGAGTCCTTAACCTTGTTCTAAAAAAATACTAATAGACTCCTTCTGATGTTTCATCAGCCAGACAGTGGTCCATTTTTGACCTATTTAACATATTTCTGGCCAAAGTCTTATCAAAGGATAACTTACTATGCATTCTCATAGAGGTCTTTTGATGTTACTTCAACCATAGATTAGACCATATTTGACCTTATGAACCTATTTCTGGAAAAAGAGTCCTTAATCTTGAACGTTCTATACATACTCATAGACTCATTCTAATGTTTCATCAGCCAGAGAGTGGTCCCTATTTGACCCACTTAACATATTTCTGGCCAAAGAGTCTTTGAACTTGAACTTTCTATAAATACTCAAAGACTCCTTCTGATATTTCATCAGCCAGACAGTGGTCCATATTTGACCTACTTAATATATTTCTGGCCAAGGTCTTATCAAAGGCTAAGTTACTGTCTATACTCATAGACTTATTTTGATGTTTATTCAATCATAGATTAGACCATATTTTACCTTATGAACACATTTCTGGACAAAGAGTCCTTAATCTTGAACTTTCTATAAATACTCATAGACTTATTCTGATGTTTCGTCAGCCAGACAATGGTCCATATTTGATTTACTTAACATATTTTTGGCCAAAGAGTCTTTGAACTCGAACTTTCTATAAATACTCATAGACTCCTTCTGATATTTCATCAGCCAGAGAGTGGTCCATATTTGACCCACTTAACATATTTCTGGCCAAAGAGTCCTTGAACTTGAACGTTCCATAAATACTCATAGACTCCTTCTGATGTTTCTTCAGCCAGACAGTGGTTCATATTTGACCTACTTAACATATTTCTGGACAAAGTCTTATCAAAGTATAACTTACTATGCATTCTCATAGAGTTCTTTTGATGTTACTTCAACCATAGATTAGACCGTATATGACCTTATGAACACATTTCTGGACAAAGAGTCATTAATCTTGAACTTTCGTACATACTCATAGACTCCTGATGGTTCTTCAGCCAGACAGTGGTCCATATTTGACATACTTAAAATATTTCTGGCCAAAGAGTCTTTGAACTTGAACTTGAATTTTTTATAAATACTCATAGACTCATTCTGATGTTTCATCAGCCAGACAGTGGTCCATATTAAATTTACTTAACATATTTCTGGCCAAAGTCTTATCACAGACTAACGTACCATGCATACTAATAGACTTATTTTGATGTTATTTCAAACATAGATTAGACCATATATGACCTTATTAGACCATTTCTGGACAAAGAGTCCTTAATATTGAACTTTCCATACATACTCATAGACTCATTCTGATGTTTCATCAGCCAGAGAGTGGTCCCTATTTGACCCACTTAACATATTTCTGGCCAAAGAGTCTTTGAACTTGAACTTTCTATAAATACTCATAGACTCCTTCTGATATTTCATCAGCCAGACAGTGGTCCATATTTGACCTACTTAATATATTTCTGGCCAAGGTCTTATCAAAGGCTAAGTTACTGTCTATACTCATAGACTTATTTTGATGTTACTTCAATCATAGATTAGACCATATTTTACCTTATGAACACATTTCTGGACAAAGAGTCCTTAATCTTGAACTTTCTATAAATACTCATAGACTCATTCTGATGTTTCGTCAGCAAGACAATGGTCCATATTTGATTTACTTAACATATTTCTGGCCAAAGTCTTATCAAAGGCTTACTTACTATGCATACTATGAGACTTATTTTGATGTTACTTCAAACATAGATTAGACCATATATGACCTTATTAGAACATTTCTGGACAAAGAGTCCTTAATCTTGAATTTTCTATAAATACTCATAGACTCCTTCTGATGTTTCATCAGCCAGAGAGAGGTCCATATTTGACCCACTTAACATATTTCTGGCCAAAGAGTCCTTGAACTTGTTCTATAAATACTCATAGACTCCTTCTGATGTTTCATCAGCCAGACAGTGGTCCATATTTGACCTATTTAACATATTTCTGGCCAAAGTCTTATCAAAGGATAACTTACTATGCATTCTCAGAGAGTTCTTTTGATGTTACTTCAACCATAGATTAGACCACATTTGACCTTATGAACCTATTTTTGGACAAAGAGTCCTTTATCTTGAACTTTCTATACTTACTCATAGACATCCTGATGGTTCTTCAGCCAGACAGTGGTCCATATTTGACCTACTTAAAATATTTCTGGCCAAAGAATGTTTGAACTTGAACTTGAACTTTCTATAAATACTCATAGACTCATTCTGATGTTTCATCAGCCAGAGAGTGATCCATATTTGATTTACTTAACATATTTCTGGCCAAAGTCTTATCAAAGGCTAACGTACTATGCATACTAATAGTCGTCTTTTGATGTTACTTCAAACATAGATTAGACAATATATGACCTTATTAGAACATTTCTGGACAAAGAGTCTTTAATCTTGAACTTTCCATACATACTCATAGACTCATTCTGATGTTTCAACAGCCAGAGAGTTGTCCATATTTGACCCACTTAACATATTTTTGGCCAAAGAGTCTTTGAACTTGAACTTTCTTTAATAATAATAATAATAATAATTCATTACATTTATATAGCGCTTTTCTAGGCACTCAAAGCGCTTCACATGGAAGGGGGGAATCTCCTCAACCACCACCAATGTGCAGCATCCACTTGGATGATGCGACGGCAGCCATAGTGCGCCAGAACGCTCACCACACACCAGCTTACTGGTGGAGAGGAGACAGTGATGAAGCCAATCAGTGTATATATGGGGATTATTAGGAGGCCATGATGGACAGAGGCCACTGGGCAAATTTGTCCAGGATGCCGGGGTTACACCCCTACTCTTTCGAAAGACATCCTGGGATTTTTAATGACCACAGAGAGTCAGGACCTCGGTTTAACGTCTCATCCGAAGGACGTTTAAATACTCATAGACACCTTCTGAGGTTTCATCAGCCAGACAGTGGTCCATATGTGACCTTCTTAACATATTTTTGGCCAAAGTCTTATCGAAGGCTAACTTATATGCATACTCATAGACTTCTTTTGATGTTACTTCAAACGTATTTTAGACCATATATGACCTTATGAACCTATTTCTGGAAAAAGAGTCCTTAATCTTGAACTTTCTATACATACTCATAGACTCATTCTAATGTTTCATCAGCCAGAGAGTGGTCCCTATTTGACCCACTTAACATATTTCTGGCCAAAGAGTCTTTGAACTTGAACTTTCTATAAATACTCAAAGACTCCTTCTGATATTTCATCAGCCAGACAGTGGTCCATATTTGACCTACTTAATATATTTCTGGCCAAGGTCTTATCAAAGGCTAAGTTACTGTCTATACTCATAGACTTATTTCGATGTTACTTCAATCATAGATTAGACCATATTTTACCTTATGAACACATTTCTGGACAAAGAGTCCTTAATCTTGAACTTTCTATAAATACTCATAGACTCATTCTGATGTTTCGTCAGCCAGACAATGGTCCATATTTGATTTACTTAACATATTTTTGGCCAAAGAGTCTTTGAACTCGAACTTTCTATAAATACTCATAGACTCCTTCTGATATTTCATCAGCCAGAGAGTGGTCCATATTTGACCCACTTAACATATTTCTGGCCAAAGAGTCCTTGAACTTGAACGTTCCATAAATACTCATAGACTCCTTCTGATGTTTCTTCAGCCAGACAGTGGTTCATATTTGACCTACTTAACATATTTCTGGACAAAGTCTTATCAAAGTATAACTTACTATGCATTCTCATAGAGTTCTTTTGATGTTATTTCAACCATAGATTAGACCATATATGACCTTATGAACACATTTCTGGACAAAGAGTCATTAATCTTGAACTTTCGTACATACTCATAGACTCCTGATGGTTCTTCAGCCAGACAGTGGTCCATATTTGACATACTTAAAATATTTCTGGCCAAAGAGTCTTTGAACTTGAACTTGAATTTTTTATAAATACTCATAGACTCATTCTGATGTTTCATCAGCCAGACAGTGGTCCATATTAAATTTACTTAACATATTTCTGGCCAAAGTCTTATCACAGACTAACGTACTATGCATACTAATAGACTTATTTTGATGTTATTTCAAACATAGATTAGACCATATATGACCTTATTAGACCATTTCTGGACAAAGAGTCCTTAATATTGAACTTTCCATACATACTCATAGACTCATTCTGATGTTTCATCAGCCAGAGAGTGGTCCCTATTTGACCCACTTAACATATTTCTGGCCAAAGAGTCTTTGAACTTGAACTTTCTATAAATACTCATAGACTCCTTCTGATATTTCATCAGCCAGACAGTGGTCCATATTTGACCTACTTAATATATTTCTGGCCAAGGTCTTATCAAAGGCTAAGTTACTGTCTATACTCATAGACTTATTTTGATGTTACTTCAATCATAGATTAGACCATATTTTACCTTATGAACACATTTCTGGACAAAGAGTCCTTAATCTTGAACTTTCTATAAATACTCATAGACTCATTCTGATGTTTCGTCAGCAAGACAATGGTCCATATTTGATTTACTTAACATATTTCTGGCCAAAGTCTTATCAAAGGCTTACTTACTATGCATACTATGAGACTTATTTTGATGTTACTTCAAACATAGATTAGACCATATATGACCTTATTAGAACATTTCTGGACAAAGAGTCCTTAATCTTGAATTTTCTATAAATACTCATAGACTCCTTCTGATGTTTCATCAGCCAGAGAGAGGTCCATATTTGACCCACTTAACATATTTCTGGCCAAAGAGTCCTTGAACTTGTTCTATAAATACTCATAGACTCCTTCTGATGTTTCATCAGCCAGACAGTGGTACATATTTGACCTATTTAACATATTTCTGGCCAAAGTCTTATCAAAGGATAACTTACTATGCATTCTCAGAGAGTTCTTTTGATGTTACTTCAACCATAGATTAGACCACATTTGACCTTATGAACCTATTTTTGGACAAAGAGTCCTTTATCTTGAACTTTCTATACTTACTCATAGACATCCTGATGGTTCTTCAGCCAGACAGTGGTCCATATTTGACCTACTTAAAATATTTCTGGCCAAAGAATGTTTGAACTTGAACTTGAACTTTCTATAAATACTCATAGACTCATTCTGATGTTTCATCAGCCAGAGAGTGATCCATATTTGATTTACTTAACATATTTCTGGCCAAAGTCTTATCAAAGGCTAACGTACTATGCATACTAATAGTCTTCTTTTGATGTTACTTCAAACATAGATTAGACAATATATGACCTTATTAGAACATTTCTGGACAAAGAGTCCTTAATCTTGAACTTTCCATACATACTCATAGACTCATTCTGATGTTTCAACAGCCAGAGAGTTGTCCATATTTGACCCACTTAACATATTTTTGGCCAAAGAGTCTTTGAACTTGAACTTTCTTTAAATACTCATAGACACCTTCTGAGGTTTCATCAGCCAGACAGTGGTCCATATGTGACCTTCTTAACATATTTTTGGCCAAAGTCTTATCGAAGGCTAACTTATATGCATACTCATAGACTTCTTTTGATGTTACTTCAAACGTATTTTAGACCATATATGACCTTATTAGAACATTTCTGGACAAAGAGTCCTTAATCTTGAACTTTCCATACATACTCATAGACTCCTTCTGATGTTTCATCAGCCAGAGAGAGGTCCATATTCGACCCACTTAACAAATTTCTGGCCAAAGAGTCCTTAACCTTGTTCTAAAAAAATACTAATAGACTCCTTCTGATGTTTCATCAGCCAGACAGTGGTCCATTTTTGACCTATTTAACATATTTCTGGCCAAAGTCTTATCAAAGGATAACTTACTATGCATTCTCATAGAGTTCTTTTGATGTTACTTCAACCATAGATTAGACCATATTTGACCTTATGAACCTATTTCTGGAAAAAGAGTCCTTAATCTTGAACTTTCTATACATACTCATAGACTCATTCTAATGTTTCATCAGCCAGAGAGTGGTCCCTATTTGACCCACTTAACATATTTCTGGCCAAAGAGTCTTTGAACTTGAACTTTCTATAAATACTCAAAGACTCCTTCTGATATTTCATCAGCCAGACAGTGGTCCATATTTGACCTACTTAATATATTTCTGGCCAAGGTCTTATCAAAGGCTAAGTTACTGTCTATACTCATAGACTTATTTTGATGTTACTTCAATCATAGATTAGACCATATTTTACCTTATGAACACATTTCTGGACAAAGAGTCCTTAATCTTGAACTTTCTATAAATACTCATAGACTCATTCTGATGTTTCGTCAGCCAGACAATGGTCCATATTTGATTTACTTAACATATTTTTGGCCAAAGAGTCTTTGAACTCGAACTTTCTATAAATACTCATAGACTCCTTCTGATATTTCATCAGCCAGAGAGTGGTCCATATTTGACCCACTTAACATATTTCTGGCCAAAGAGTCCTTGAACTTGAACGTTCCATAAATACTCATAGACTCCTTCTGATGTTTCTTCAGCCAGACAGTGGTTCATATTTGACCTACTTAACATATTTCTGGACAAAGTCTTATCAAAGTATAACTTACTATGCATTCTCATAGAGTTCTTTTGATGTTACTTCAACCATAGATTAGACCATATATGACCTTATGAACACATTTCTGGACAAAGAGTCATTAATCTTGAACTTTCGTACATACTCATAGACTCCTGATGGTTCTTCAGCCAGACAGTGGTCCATATTTGACATACTTAAAATATTTCTGGCCAAAGAGTCTTTGAACTTGAACTTGAATTTTTTATAAATACTCATAGACTCATTCTGATGTTTCATCAGCCAGACAGTGGTCCATATTAAATTTACTTAACATATTTCTGGCCAAAGTCTTATCACAGACTAACGTACTATGCATACTAATAGACTTATTTTGATGTTATTTCAAACATAGATTAGACCATATATGACCTTATTAGACCATTTCTGGACAAAGAGTCCTTAATATTGAACTTTCCATACATACTCATAGACTCATTCTGATGTTTCATCAGCCAGAGAGTGGTCCCTATTTGACCCACTTAACATATTTCTGGCCAAAGAGTCTTTGAACTTGAACTTTCTATAAATACTCATAGACTCCTTCTGATATTTCATCAGCCAGACAGTGGTCCATATTTGACCTACTTAATATATTTCTGGCCAAGGTCTTATCAAAGGCTAAGTTACTGTCTATACTCATAGACTTATTTTGATGTTACTTCAATCATAGATTAGACCATATTTTACCTTATGAACACATTTCTGGACAAAGAGTCCTTAATCTTGAACTTTCTATAAATACTCATAGACTCATTCTGATGTTTCGTCAGCAAGACAATGGTCCATATTTGATTTACTTAACATATTTCTGGCCAAAGTCTTATCAAAGGCTTACTTACTATGCATACTATGAGACTTATTTTGATGTTACTTCAAACATAGATTAGACCATATCTGACCTTATTAGAACATTTCTGGACAAAAAGTCCTTAATCTTGAACTTTCCATTCATACTCATAGACTCATTCTAATGTTTCATCAGCCAGAGAATGGTCCATATTTGACCCACTTAACATATTTCTGGCCAAAGAGTCCTTGAACTTGAACGTTGTATAAATCCTCATAGACTCCTTCTGATGTTTCTTCAGCCAGAGAGTGGTTCATATTTGACCTACTTAACATATTTCTGGCCAAAGAGTCTTTGAACATGAACTTTCTTTAAATACTCATAGACACCTTCTGAGGTTTCATCAGCCAGACAGTAGTCCATATTTGACCTACTTAACATATTTTT
Organism: Tiaroga cobitis; assembly: GCA_030578255.1. Taxonomy (NCBI): domain Eukaryota; kingdom Metazoa; phylum Chordata; class Actinopteri; order Cypriniformes; family Leuciscidae; genus Tiaroga; species Tiaroga cobitis. The sequence continues at coordinate 5,768,973 of CM060612.1, forward strand.
GGCCAAAGTCTCATCAAAAGCTAACTTACAATGCATACTCATAGACTTCTTTTGATGTTACTTCAAACATACTTTAGACCATATATGACCTTATTAGAACATTTCTGGACAAAGAGTCCTTAATCTTGAATTTTCTATAAATACTCATAGACTCCTTCTGATGTTTCATCAGGCAGAGAGAGGTCCATATTTGACCCACTTAACATATTACTGGCCAAAGAGTCCTTGACCTTGTTCTATAAATACTCATAGACTCCTTCTGATGTTTCATCAGCCAGACAGTGGTCCATATTTGACCTATTTAACATATTTCTGGCCAAAATCTTATCAAAGGATAACTTACTATGCATTCTCAGAGAGTTCTTTTGATGTTACTTCAACCATAGATTAGACCACATTTGACCTTATGAACCTATTTTTGGACAAAGAGTCCTTTATCTTGAACTTTCTATACTTACTCATAGACTCCTGATGGCTCTTCAGCCAGACAGTGGTCCATATTTGACCTACTTAAAATATTTCTGGCCAAAGAATGTTTGAACTTGAACTTGAACTTTCTATAAATACTCATAGACTCATTCTGATGTTTCATCAGCCAGACAGTGATCCATATTTGATTTACTTAACATATTTCTGGCCAAAGTCTTATCAAAGGCTAACGTACTATGCATACTAATAGTCTTCTTTTGATGTTACTTCAAACATAGATTAGACAATATATGACCTTATTAGAACATTTCTGGACAAAGAGTCCTTAATCTTGAACTTTCCATACATACTCATAGACTCATTCTGATGTTTCAACAGCCAGAGAGTTGTCCATATTTGACCCACTTAACATATTTTTTGCCAAAGAGTCTTTGAACTTGAACTTTCTTTAAATACTCATATACACCTTCTGAGGTTTCATCAGCCAGACAGTGGTCCATATTTGACCTTCTTAACATATTTTTGGCCAAAGTCTTATCGAAGGCTAACTTATATGCATACTCATAGACTTCTTTTGATGTTACTTCAAACATATTTTAGACCATATATGACCTTATTAGAACATTTCTGGACAAAGAGTCCTTAATCTTGAACTTTCCATACATACTCATAGACTCCTTCTGATGTTTCATCAGCCAGAGAGAGGTCCATATTCGACCCACTTAACAAATTTCTGGCCAAAGAGTCCTTAACCTTGTTCTAAAAAAATACTAATAGACTCCTTCTGATGTTTCATCAGCCAGACAGTGGTCCATTTTTGACCTATTTAACATATTTCTGGCCAAAGTCTTATCAAAGGATAACTTACTATGCATTCTCATAGAGGTCTTTTGATGTTACTTCAACCATAGATTAGACCATATTTGACCTTATGAACCTATTTCTGGAAAAAGAGTCCTTAATCTTGAACGTTCTATACATACTCATAGACTCATTCTAATGTTTCATCAGCCAGAGAGTGGTCCCTATTTGACCCACTTAACATATTTCTGGCCAAAGAGTCTTTGAACTTGAACTTTCTATAAATACTCAAAGACTCCTTCTGATATTTCATCAGCCAGACAGTGGTCCATATTTGACCTACTTAATATATTTCTGGCCAAGGTCTTATCAAAGGCTAAGTTACTGTCTATACTCATAGACTTATTTTGATGTTTATTCAATCATAGATTAGACCATATTTTACCTTATGAACACATTTCTGGACAAAGAGTCCTTAATCTTGAACTTTCTATAAATACTCATAGACTTATTCTGATGTTTCGTCAGCCAGACAATGGTCCATATTTGATTTACTTAACATATTTTTGGCCAAAGAGTCTTTGAACTCGAACTTTCTATAAATACTCATAGACTCCTTCTGATATTTCATCAGCCAGAGAGTGGTCCATATTTGACCCACTTAACATATTTCTGGCCAAAGAGTCCTTGAACTTGAACGTTCCATAAATACTCATAGACTCCTTCTGATGTTTCTTCAGCCAGACAGTGGTTCATATTTGACCTACTTAACATATTTCTGGACAAAGTCTTATCAAAGTATAACTTACTATGCATTCTCATAGAGTTCTTTTGATGTTACTTCAACCATAGATTAGACCGTATATGACCTTATGAACACATTTCTGGACAAAGAGTCATTAATCTTGAACTTTCGTACATACTCATAGACTCCTGATGGTTCTTCAGCCAGACAGTGGTCCATATTTGACATACTTAAAATATTTCTGGCCAAAGAGTCTTTGAACTTGAACTTGAATTTTTTATAAATACTCATAGACTCATTCTGATGTTTCATCAGCCAGACAGTGGTCCATATTAAATTTACTTAACATATTTCTGGCCAAAGTCTTATCACAGACTAACGTACCATGCATACTAATAGACTTATTTTGATGTTATTTCAAACATAGATTAGACCATATATGACCTTATTAGACCATTTCTGGACAAAGAGTCCTTAATATTGAACTTTCCATACATACTCATAGACTCATTCTGATGTTTCATCAGCCAGAGAGTGGTCCCTATTTGACCCACTTAACATATTTCTGGCCAAAGAGTCTTTGAACTTGAACTTTCTATAAATACTCATAGACTCCTTCTGATATTTCATCAGCCAGACAGTGGTCCATATTTGACCTACTTAATATATTTCTGGCCAAGGTCTTATCAAAGGCTAAGTTACTGTCTATACTCATAGACTTATTTTGATGTTACTTCAATCATAGATTAGACCATATTTTACCTTATGAACACATTTCTGGACAAAGAGTCCTTAATCTTGAACTTTCTATAAATACTCATAGACTCATTCTGATGTTTCGTCAGCAAGACAATGGTCCATATTTGATTTACTTAACATATTTCTGGCCAAAGTCTTATCAAAGGCTTACTTACTATGCATACTATGAGACTTATTTTGATGTTACTTCAAACATAGATTAGACCATATATGACCTTATTAGAACATTTCTGGACAAAGAGTCCTTAATCTTGAATTTTCTATAAATACTCATAGACTCCTTCTGATGTTTCATCAGCCAGAGAGAGGTCCATATTTGACCCACTTAACATATTTCTGGCCAAAGAGTCCTTGAACTTGTTCTATAAATACTCATAGACTCCTTCTGATGTTTCATCAGCCAGACAGTGGTCCATATTTGACCTATTTAACATATTTCTGGCCAAAGTCTTATCAAAGGATAACTTACTATGCATTCTCAGAGAGTTCTTTTGATGTTACTTCAACCATAGATTAGACCACATTTGACCTTATGAACCTATTTTTGGACAAAGAGTCCTTTATCTTGAACTTTCTATACTTACTCATAGACATCCTGATGGTTCTTCAGCCAGACAGTGGTCCATATTTGACCTACTTAAAATATTTCTGGCCAAAGAATGTTTGAACTTGAACTTGAACTTTCTATAAATACTCATAGACTCATTCTGATGTTTCATCAGCCAGAGAGTGATCCATATTTGATTTACTTAACATATTTCTGGCCAAAGTCTTATCAAAGGCTAACGTACTATGCATACTAATAGTCGTCTTTTGATGTTACTTCAAACATAGATTAGACAATATATGACCTTATTAGAACATTTCTGGACAAAGAGTCTTTAATCTTGAACTTTCCATACATACTCATAGACTCATTCTGATGTTTCAACAGCCAGAGAGTTGTCCATATTTGACCCACTTAACATATTTTTGGCCAAAGAGTCTTTGAACTTGAACTTTCTTTAAATACTCATAGACACCTTCTGAGGTTTCATCAGCCAGACAGTGGTCCATATGTGACCTTCTTAACATATTTTTGGCCAAAGTCTTATCGAAGGCTAACTTATATGCATACTCATAGACTTCTTTTGATGTTACTTCAAACGTATTTTAGACCATATATGACCTTATTAGAACATTTCTGGACAAAGAGTCCTTAATCTTGAACTTTCCATACATACTCATAGACTCCTTCTGATGTTTCATCAGCCAGAGAGAGGTCCATATTCGACCCACTTAACAAATTTCTGGCCAAAGAGTCCTTAACCTTGTTCTAAAAAAATACTAATAGACTCCTTCTGATGTTTCATCAGCCAGACAGTGGTCCATTTTTGACCTATTTAACATATTTCTGGCCAAAGTCTTATCAAAGGATAACTTACTATGCATTCTCATAGAGTTCTTTTGATGTTACTTCAACCATAGATTAGACCATATTTGACCTTATGAACCTATTTCTGGAAAAAGAGTCCTTAATCTTGAACTTTCTATACATACTCATAGACTCATTCTAATGTTTCATCAGCCAGAGAGTGGTCCCTATTTGACCCACTTAACATATTTCTGGCCAAAGAGTCTTTGAACTTGAACTTTCTATAAATACTCAAAGACTCCTTCTGATATTTCATCAGCCAGACAGTGGTCCATATTTGACCTACTTAATATATTTCTGGCCAAGGTCTTATCAAAGGCTAAGTTACTGTCTATACTCATAGACTTATTTCGATGTTACTTCAATCATAGATTAGACCATATTTTACCTTATGAACACATTTCTGGACAAAGAGTCCTTAATCTTGAACTTTCTATAAATACTCATAGACTCATTCTGATGTTTCGTCAGCCAGACAATGGTCCATATTTGATTTACTTAACATATTTTTGGCCAAAGAGTCTTTGAACTCGAACTTTCTATAAATACTCATAGACTCCTTCTGATATTTCATCAGCCAGAGAGTGGTCCATATTTGACCCACTTAACATATTTCTGGCCAAAGAGTCCTTGAACTTGAACGTTCCATAAATACTCATAGACTCCTTCTGATGTTTCTTCAGCCAGACAGTGGTTCATATTTGACCTACTTAACATATTTCTGGACAAAGTCTTATCAAAGTATAACTTACTATGCATTCTCATAGAGTTCTTTTGATGTTATTTCAACCATAGATTAGACCATATATGACCTTATGAACACATTTCTGGACAAAGAGTCATTAATCTTGAACTTTCGTACATACTCATAGACTCCTGATGGTTCTTCAGCCAGACAGTGGTCCATATTTGACATACTTAAAATATTTCTGGCCAAAGAGTCTTTGAACTTGAACTTGAATTTTTTATAAATACTCATAGACTCATTCTGATGTTTCATCAGCCAGACAGTGGTCCATATTAAATTTACTTAACATATTTCTGGCCAAAGTCTTATCACAGACTAACGTACTATGCATACTAATAGACTTATTTTGATGTTATTTCAAACATAGATTAGACCATATATGACCTTATTAGACCATTTCTGGGCAAAGAGTCCTTAATATTGAACTTTCCATACATACTCATAGACTCATTCTGATGTTTCATCAGCCAGAGAGTGGTCCCTATTTGACCCACTTAACATATTTCTGGCCAAAGAGTCTTTGAACTTGAACTTTCTATAAATACTCATAGACTCCTTCTGATATTTCATCAGCCAGACAGTGGTCCATATTTGACCTACTTAATATATTTCTGGCCAAGGTCTTATCAAAGGCTAAGTTACTGTCTATACTCATAGACTTATTTTGATGTTACTTCAATCATAGATTAGACCATATTTTACCTTATGAACACATTTCTGGACAAAGAGTCCTTAATCTTGAACTTTCTATAAATACTCATAGACTCATTCTGATGTTTCGTCAGCAAGACAATGGTCCATATTTGATTTACTTAACATATTTCTGGCCAAAGTCTTATCAAAGGCTTACTTACTATGCATACTATGAGACTTATTTTGATGTTACTTCAAACATAGATTAGACCATATATGACCTTATTAGAACATTTCTGGACAAAGAGTCCTTAATCTTGAATTTTCTATAAATACTCATAGACTCCTTCTGATGTTTCATCAGCCAGAGAGAGGTCCATATTTGACCCACTTAACATATTTCTGGCCAAAGAGTCCTTGAACTTGTTCTATAAATACTCATAGACTCCTTCTGATGTTTCATCAGCCAGACAGTGGTCCATATTTGACCTATTTAACATATTTCTGGCCAAAGTCTTATCAAAGGATAACTTACTATGCATTCTCAGAGAGTTCTTTTGATGTTACTTCAACCATAGATTAGACCACATTTGACCTTATGAACCTATTTTTGGACAAAGAGTCCTTTATCTTGAACTTTCTATACTTACTCATAGACATCCTGATGGTTCTTCAGCCAGACAGTGGTCCATATTTGACCTACTTAAAATATTTCTGGCCAAAGAATGTTTGAACTTGAACTTGAACTTTCTATAAATACTCATAGACTCATTCTGATGTTTCATCAGCCAGAGAGTGATCCATATTTGATTTACTTAACATATTTCTGGCCAAAGTCTTATCAAAGGCTAACGTACTATGCATACTAATAGTCTTCTTTTGATGTTACTTCAAACATAGATTAGACAATATATGACCTTATTAGAACATTTCTGGACAAAGAGTCCTTAATCTTGAACTTTCCATACATACTCATAGACTCATTCTGATGTTTCAACAGCCAGAGAGTTGTCCATATTTGACCCACTTAACATATTTTTGGCCAAAGAGTCTTTGAACTTGAACTTTCTTTAAATACTCATAGACACCTTCTGAGGTTTCATCAGCCAGACAGTGGTCCATATGTGACCTTCTTAACATATTTTTGGCCAAAGTCTTATCGAAGGCTAACTTATATGCATACTCATAGACTTCTTTTGATGTTACTTCAAACGTATTTTAGACCATATATGACCTTATTAGAACATTTCTGGACAAAGAGTCCTTAATCTTGAACTTTCCATACATACTCATAGACTCCTTCTGATGTTTCATCAGCCAGAGAGAGGTCCATATTCGACCCACTTAACAAATTTCTGGCCAAAGAGTCCTTAACCTTGTTCTAAAAAAATACTAATAGACTCCTTCTGATGTTTCATCAGCCAGACAGTGGTCCATTTTTGACCTATTTAACATATTTCTGGCCAAAGTCTTATCAAAGGATAACTTACTATGCATTCTCATAGAGTTCTTTTGATGTTACTTCAACCATAGATTAGACCATATTTGACCTTATGAACCTATTTCTGGAAAAAGAGTCCTTAATCTTGAACTTTCTATACATACTCATAGACTCATTCTAATGTTTCATCAGCCAGAGAGTGGTCCCTATTTGACCCACTTAACATATTTCTGGCCAAAGAGTCTTTGAACTTGAACTTTCTATAAATACTCAAAGACTCCTTCTGATATTTCATCAGCCAGACAGTGGTCCATATTTGACCTACTTAATATATTTCTGGCCAAGGTCTTATCAAAGGCTAAGTTACTGTCTATACTCATAGACTTATTTTGATGTTACTTCAATCATAGATTAGACCATATTTTACCTTATGAACACATTTCTGGACAAAGAGTCCTTAATCTTGAACTTTCTATAAATACTCATAGACTCATTCTGATGTTTCGTCAGCCAGACAATGGTCCATATTTGATTTACTTAACATATTTTTGGCCAAAGAGTCTTTGAACTCGAACTTTCTATAAATACTCATAGACTCCTTCTGATATTTCATCAGCCAGAGAGTGGTCCATATTTGACCCACTTAACATATTTCTGGCCAAAGAGTCCTTGAACTTGAACGTTCCATAAATACTCATAGACTCCTTCTGATGTTTCTTCAGCCAGACAGTGGTTCATATTTGACCTACTTAACATATTTCTGGACAAAGTCTTATCAAAGTATAACTTACTATGCATTCTCATAGAGTTCTTTTGATGTTACTTCAACCATAGATTAGACCATATATGACCTTATGAACACATTTCTGGACAAAGAGTCATTAATCTTGAACTTTCGTACATACTCATAGACTCCTGATGGTTCTTCAGCCAGACAGTGGTCCATATTTGACATACTTAAAATATTTCTGGCCAAAGAGTCTTTGAACTTGAACTTGAATTTTTTATAAATACTCATAGACTCATTCTGATGTTTCATCAGCCAGACAGTGGTCCATATTAAATTTACTTAACATATTTCTGGCCAAAGTCTTATCACAGACTAACGTACTATGCATACTAATAGACTTATTTTGATGTTATTTCAAACATAGATTAGACCATATATGACCTTATTAGACCATTTCTGGACAAAGAGTCCTTAATATTGAACTTTCCATACATACTCATAGACTCATTCTGATGTTTCATCAGCCAGAGAGTGGTCCCTATTTGACCCACTTAACATATTTCTGGCCAAAGAGTCTTTGAACTTGAACTTTCTATAAATACTCATAGACTCCTTCTGATATTTCATCAGCCAGACAGTGGTCCATATTTGACCTACTTAATATATTTCTGGCCAAGGTCTTATCAAAGGCTAAGTTACTGTCTATACTCATAGACTTATTTTGATGTTACTTCAATCATAGATTAGACCATATTTTACCTTATGAACACATTTCTGGACAAAGAGTCCTTAATCTTGAACTTTCTATAAATACTCATAGACTCATTCTGATGTTTCGTCAGCAAGACAATGGTCCATATTTGATTTACTTAACATATTTCTGGCCAAAGTCTTATCAAAGGCTTACTTACTATGCATACTATGAGACTTATTTTGATGTTACTTCAAACATAGATTAGACCATATCTGACCTTATTAGAACATTTCTGGACAAAAAGTCCTTAATCTTGAACTTTCCATTCATACTCATAGACTCATTCTAATGTTTCATCAGCCAGAGAATGGTCCATATTTGACCCACTTAACATATTTCTGGCCAAAGAGTCCTTGAACTTGAACGTTGTATAAATCCTCATAGACTCCTTCTGATGTTTCTTCAGCCAGAGAGTGGTTCATATTTGACCTACTTAACATATTTCTGGCCAAAGAGTCTTTGAACATGAACTTTCTTTAAATACTCATAGACACCTTCTGAGGTTTCATCAGCCAGACAGTAGTCCATATTTGACCTACTTAACATATTTTTGGCCAAAGTCTCATCAAAAGCTAACTTACAATGCATACTCATAGACTTCTTTTGATGTTACTTCAAACATACTTTAGACCATATATGACCTTATTAGAACATTTCTGGACAAAGAGTCCTTAATCTTGAATTTTCTATAAATACTCATAGACTCCTTCTGATGTTTCATCAGGCAGAGAGAGGTCCATATTTGACCCACTTAACATATTTCTGGCCAAAGAGTCCTTGAACTTGTTCTATAAATACTCATAGACTCCTTCTGATGTTTCATCAGCCAGACAGTGGTCCATATTTGACCTATTTAACATATTTCTGGCCAAAGTCTTATCAAAGGATAACTTACTATGCATTCTCAGAGAGTTCTTTTGATGTTACTTCAACCATAGATTAGACCACATTTGACCTTATGAACCTATTTTTGGACAAAGAGTCCTTTATCTTGAACTTTCTATACTTACTCATAGACCCCTGATGGTTCTTCAGCCAGACAGTGGTCCATATTTGACCTACTTAAAATATTTCTGGCCAAAGAATGTTTGAACTTGAACTTGAACTTTCTATAAATACTCATAGACTCATTCTGATGTTTCATCCACCAGACAGTGATCCATATTTGATTTACTTAACATATTTCTGGCCAAAGTCTTATCAAAGGCTAACGTACTATGCATACTAATAGTCGTCTTTTGATGTTACTTCAAACATAGATTAGACAATATATGACCTTATTAGAACATTTCTGGACAAAGAGTCCTTAATCTTGAACTTTCCATACATACTCATAGACTCATTCTGATGTTTCAACAGCCAGAGAGTTGTCCATATTTGACCCACTTAACATATTTTTGGCCAAAGAGTCTTTGAACTTGAACTTTCTTTAAATACTCATAGACACCTTCTGAGGTTTCATCAGCCAGACAGTGGTCCATATTTGACCTTCTTAACATATTTTGGGCAAAGTCTTATCGAAGGCTAACTTATATGCATACTCATAGACTTCTTTTGATGTTACTTCAAACATATTTTAGACCATATATGACCTTATTAGAACATTTCTGGACAAAGAGTCCTTAATCTTGAACTTTCCATACATACTCATAGACTCCTTCTGATGTTTCATCAGCCAGAGAGAGGTCCATATTCGACCCACTTAACAAATTTCTGGCCAAAGAGTCCTTAACCTTGTTCTAAAAAAATACTATTAGACTCCTTCTGATGTTTCATCAGCCAGACAGTGGTCCATTTTTGACCTATTTAACATATTTCTGGCCAAAGTCTTATCAAAGGATAACTTACTATGCATTCTCATAGAGTTCTTTTGATGTTACTTCAACCATAGATTAGACCATATTTGACCTTATGAACCTATTTCTGGAAAAAGAGTCCTTAATCTTGAACTTTCTATACATACTCATAGACTCATTCTAATGTTTCATCAGCCAGAGAGTGGTCCATATTTGATCCACTTAACATATTTCTGGCCAAAGAGCCTTTGAACTTGAACTTTCTATACATACTCATAGACACCTTCTGATGTTTCATCAGCCAGACAGTGGTCCATATTTGACCTACTTAACATATTTCTGGCCAAAGAGATTTTGAACTTGTCCCCTTCTAAAAATACTCATAGACTCCTTTTGATGTTTCATCAGCCAGACAGTGGTCCATTTTTGACGTATTTAACATATTTCTGGCCAAAGTCTTATCAAAGGATAACTTACTATGCATTCTCATAGAGTTCTTTTGATGTTACTTCAACCATAGATTAGACCACATTTGACCTTATGAACCTATTTTTGGACAAAGAGTCATTAATCTTGAACTTTCTATACATACTCATAGACTCCTGATGGTTCTTCAGCCAGACAGTGGTCCATATTTGACCTACTTAAAATATTTCTGGCCAAAGAGTCTTTGAACTTGAACTTTTTATAAATACTCATAGACTCATTCTGATGTTTCACTAAAAGAACTAAAAGACTTATTTTGATGTTACTTCAAACATAGATTAGACCATATATGACCTTATTAAAACATTTCTGGACAAAGAGTCCTTAATCTTGAACTTTCCATACATACTCATAGACTCATTCTGATGTTTCGTCAGCCAGACAATGGTCCATATTTGATTTACTTAACATATTTTTGGCCAAAGAGTCTTTGAACTCGAACTTTCTATAAATACTCATAGACTCCTTCTGATGTTTCATCAGCCAGAGAGTGGTCCATATTTGACCCACTTAACATATTTCTGGCCAAAGAGTCCTTGAACTTGAACGTTCCATAAATACTCATAGACTCCTTCTGATGTTTCTTCAGCCAGACAGTGGTTCATATTTGACCTACTTAACATATTTCTGGACAAAGTCTTATCAAAGTATAACTTACTATGCATTCTCATAGAGTTCTTTTGATGTTGCTTCAACCATAGATTAGACCATATATGACCTTATGAACACATTTCTGGACAAAGAGTCATTAATCTTGAACTTTCGTACATACTCATAGACTCCTGATGGTTCTTCAGCCAGACAGTGGTCCATATTTGACATACTTAAAATATTTCTGGCCAAAGAGTCTTTGAACTTGAACTTGAATTTTTTATAAATACTCATAGACTCATTCTGATGTTTCATCAGCCAGACAGTGGTCCATATTAAATTTACTTAACATATTTCTGGCCAAAGTCTTATCACAGACTAACGTACTATGCATACTAATAGACTTCTTTTGATGTTATTTCAAACATAGATTAGACCATATATGACCTTATTAGACCATTTCTGGACAAAGAGTCCTTAATATTGAACTTTCCATACATACTCATAGACTCATTCTGATGTTTCATCAGCCAGAGAGTGGTCCCTATTTGACCCACTTAACATATTTCTGGCCAAAGAGTCTTTGAACTTGAACTTTCTATAAATACTCATAGACTCCTTCTGATATTTCATCAGCCAGACAGTGGTCCATATTTGACCTACTTAATATATTTCTGGCCAAGGTCTTATCAAAGGCTAAGTTACTGTCTATACTCATAGACTTATTTTGATGTTACTTCAATCATAGATTAGACCATATTTTACCTTATGAACACATTTCTGGACAAAGAGTCCTTAATCTTGAACTTTCTATAAATACTCATAGACTCATTCTGATGTTTCGTCAGCAAGACAATGGTCCATATTTGATTTACTTAACATATTTCTGGCCAAAGTCTTATCAAAGGCTTACTTACTATGCATACTATGAGACTTATTTTGATGTTACTTCAAACATAGATTAGACCATATCTGACCTTATTAGAACATTTCTGGACAAAAAGTCCTTAATCTTGAACTTTCCATTCATACTCATAGACTCATTCTAATGTTTCATCAGCCAGAGAATGGTCCATATTTGACCCACTTAACATATTTCTGGCCAAAGAGTCCTTGAACTTGAACGTTGTATAAATCCTCATAGACTCCTTCTGATGTTTCTTCAGCCAGAGAGTGGTTCATATTTGACCTACTTAACATATTTCTGGCCAAAGAGTCTTTGAACATGAACTTTCTTTAAATACTCATAGACACCTTCTGAGGTTTCATCAGCCAGACAGTAGTCCATATTTGACCTACTTAACATATTTTTGGCCAAAGTCTCATCAAAGGCTAACTTACAATGCATACTCATAGACTTCTTTTGATGTTACTTCAAACATACTTTAGACCATATATGACCTTATTAGAACATTTCTGGACAAAGAGTCCTTAATCTTGAATTTTCTATAAATACTCATAGACTCCTTCTGATGTTTCATCAGCCAGAGAGAGGTCCATATTTGACCCACTTAACATATTACTGGCCAAAGAGTCCTTGACCTTGTTCTATAAATACTCATAGACTCCTTCTGATGTTTCATCAGCCAGACAGTGGTCCATATTTGACCTATTTAACATATTTCTGGCCAAAATCTTATCAAAGGATAACTTACTATGCATTCTCAGAGAGTTCTTTTGATGTTACTTCAACCATAGATTAGACCACATTTGACCTTATGAACCTATTTTTGGACAAAGAGTCCTTTATCTTGAACTTTCTATACTTACTCATAGACTCCTGATGGTTCTTCAGCCAGACAGTGGTCCATATTTGACCTACTTAAAATATTTCTGGCCAAAGAATGTTTGAACTTGAACTTGAACTTTCTATAAATACTCATAGACTCATTCTGATGTTTCATCAGCCAGACAGTGATCCATATTTGATTTACTTAACATATTTCTGGCCAAAGTCTTATCAAAGGCTGACGTACTATGCATACTAATAGTCTTCTTTTGATGTTACTTCAAACATAGATTAGACAATATATGACCTTATTAGAACATTTCTGGACAAAGAGTCCTTAATCTTGAACTTTCCATACATACTCATAGACTCATTCTGATGTTTCAACAGCCAGAGAGTTGTCCATATTTGACCCACTTAACATATTTTTTGCCAAAGAGTCTTTGAACTTGAACTTTCTTTAAATACTCATATACACCTTCTGAGGTTTCATCAGCCAGACAGTGGTCCATATTTGACCTTCTTAACATATTTTTGGCCAAAGTCTTATCGAAGGCTAACTTATATGCATACTCATAGACTTCTTTTGATGTTACTTCAAACATATTTTAGACCATATATGACCTTATTAGAACATTTCTGGACAAAGAGTCCTTAATCTTGAACTTTCCATACATACTCATAGACTCCTTCTGATGTTTCATCAGCCAGAGAGAGGTCCATATTCGACCCACTTAACAAATTTCTGGCCAAAGAGTCCTTAACCTTGTTCTAAAAAAATACTAATAGACTCCTTCTGATGTTTCATCAGCCAGACAGTGGTCCATTTTTGACCTATTTAACATATTTCTGGCCAAAGTCTTATCAAAGGATAACTTACTATGCATTCTCATAGAGTTCTTTTGATGTTACTTCAACCATAGATTAGACCATATTTGACCTTATGAACCTATTTCTGGAAAAAGAGTCCTTAATCTTGAACGTTCTATACATACTCATAGACTCATTCTAATGTTTCATCAGCCAGAGAGTGGTCCCTATTTGACCCACTTAACATATTTCTGGCCAAAGAGTCTTTGAACTTGAACTTTCTATAAATACTCAAAGACTCCTTCTGATTTTTCATCAGCCAGACAGTGGTCCATATTTGACCTACTTAATATATTTCTGGCCAAGGTCTTATCAAAGGCTAAGTTACTGTCTATACTCATAGACTTATTTTGATGTTTATTCAATCATAGATTAGACCATATTTTACCTTATGAACACATTTCTGGACAAAGAGTCCTTAATCTTGAACTTTCTATAAATACTCATAGACTTATTTTGATGTTTCGTCAGCCAGACAATGGTCCATATTTGATTTACTTAACATATTTTTGGCCAAAGAGTCTTTGAACTCGAACTTTCTATAAATACTCATAGACTCCTTCTGATATTTCATCAGCCAGAGAGTGGTCCATATTTGACCCACTTAACATATTTCTGGCCAAAGAGTCCTTGAACTTGAACGTTCCATAAATACTCATAGACTCCTTCTGATGTTTCTTCAGCCAGACAGTGGTTCATATTTGACCTACTTAACATATTTCTGGACAAAGTCTTATCAAAGTATAACTTACTATGCATTCTCATAGAGTTCTTTTGATGTTACTTCAACCATAGATTAGACCATATATGACCTTATGAACACATTTCTGGACAAAGAGTCATTAATCTTGAACTTTCGTACATACTCATAGACTCCTGATGGTTCTTCAGCCAGACAGTGGTCCATATTTGACATACTTAAAATATTTCTGGCCAAAGAGTCTTTGAACTTGAACTTGAATTTTTTATAAATACCCATAGACTCATTCTGATGTTTCATCAGCCAGACAGTGGTCCATATTAAATTTACTTAACATATTTCTGGCCAAAGTCTTATCACAGACTAACGTACTATGCATACTAATAGACTTCTTTTGATGTTATTTCAAACATAGATTAGACCATATATGACCTTATTAGACCATTTCTGGACAAAGAGTCCTTAATATTGAACTTTCCATACATACTCATAGACTCATTCTGATGTTTCATCAGCCAGAGAGTGGTCCCTATTTGACCCACTTAACATATTTCTGGCCAAAGAGTCTTTGAACTTGAACTTTCTATAAATACTCATAGACTCCTTCTGATATTTCATCAGCCAGACAGTGGTCCATATTTGACCTACTTAATATATTTCTGGCCAAGGTCTTATCAAAGGCTAAGTTACTGTCTATACTCATAGACTTATTTTGATGTTACTTCAATCATAGATTAGACCATATTTTACCTTATGAACACATTTCTGGACAAAGAGTCCTTAATCTTGAACTTTCTATAAATACTCATAGACTCATTCTGATGTTTCGTCAGCAAGACAATGGTCCATATTTGATTTACTTAACATATTTCTGGCCAAAGTCTTATCAAAGGCTTACTTACTATGCATACTATGAGACTTATTTTGATGTTACTTCAAACATAGATTAGACCATATATGACCTTATTAGAACATTTCTGGACAAAGAGTCCTTAATCTTGAATTTTCTATAAATACTCATAGACTCCTTCTGATGTTTCATCAGCCAGAGAGAGGTCCATATTTGACCCACTTAACATATTTCTGGCCAAAGAGTCCTTGAACTTGTTCTATAAATACTCATAGACTCCTTCTGATGTTTCATCAGCCAGACAGTGGTCCATATTTGACCTATTTAACATATTTCTGGCCAAAGTCTTATCAAAGGATAACTTACTATGCATTCTCAGAGAGTTCTTTTGATGTTACTTCAACCATAGATTAGACCACATTTGACCTTATGAACCTATTTTTGGACAAAGAGTCCTTTATCTTGAACTTTCTATACTTACTCATAGACATCCTGATGGTTCTTCAGCCAGACAGTGGTCCATATTTGACCTACTTAAAATATTTCTGGCCAAAGAATGTTTGAACTTGAACTTGAACTTTCTATAAATACTCATAGACTCATTCTGATGTTTCATCAGCCAGAGAGTGATCCATATTTGATTTACTTAACATATTTCTGGCCAAAGTCTTATCAAAGGCTAACGTACTATGCATACTAATAGTCGTCTTTTGATGTTACTTCAAACATAGATTAGACAATATATGACCTTATTAGAACATTTCTGGACAAAGAGTCCTTAATCTTGAACTTTCCATACATACTCATAGACTCATTCTGATGTTTCAACAGCCAGAGAGTTGTCCATATTTGACCCACTTAACATATTTTTGGCCAAAGAGTCTTTGAACTTGAACTTTCTTTAAATACTCATAGACACCTTCTGAGGTTTCATCAGCCAGACAGTGGTCCATATGTGACCTTCTTAACATATTTTTGGCCAAAGTCTTATCGAAGGCTAACTTATATGCATACTCATAGACTTCTTTTGATGTTACTTCAAACATATTTTAGACCATATATGACCTTATTAGAACATTTCTGGACAAAGAGTCCTTAATCTTGAACTTTCCATACATACTCATAGACTCCTTCTGATGTTTCATCAGCCAGAGAGAGGTCCATATTCGACCCACTTAACAAATTTCTGGCCAAAGAGTCCTTAACCTTGTTCTAAAAAAATACTAATAGACTCCTTCTGATGTTTCATCAGCCAGACAGTGGTCCATTTTTGACCTATTTAACATATTTCTGGCCAAAGTCTTATCAAAGGATAACTTACTATGCATTCTCATAGAGTTCTTTTGATGTTACTTCAACCATAGATTAGACCATATTTGACCTTATGAACCTATTTCTGGAAAAAGAGTCCTTAATCTTGAACTTTCTATACATACTCATAGACTCATTCTAATGTTTCATCAGCCAGAGAGTGGTCCCTATTTGACCCACTTAACATATTTCTGGCCAAAGAGTCTTTGAACTTGAACTTTCTATAAATACTCAAAGACTCCTTCTGATATTTCATCAGCCAGACAGTGGTCCATATTTGACCTACTTAATATATTTCTGGCCAAGGTCTTATCAAAGGCTAAGTTACTGTCTATACTCATAGACTTATTTTGATGTTACTTCAATCATAGATTAGACCATATTTTACCTTATGAACACATTTCTGGACAAAGAGTCCTTAATCTTGAACTTTCTATAAATACTCATAGACTCATTCTGATGTTTCGTCAGCCAGACAATGGTCCATATTTGATTTACTTAACATATTTTTGGCCAAAGAGTCTTTGAACTCGAACTTTCTATAAATACTCATAGACTCCTTCTGATATTTCATCAGCCAGAGAGTGGTCCATATTTGACCCACTTAACATATTTCTGGCCAAAGAGTCCTTGAACTTGAACGTTCCATAAATACTCATAGACTCCTTCTGATGTTTCTTCAGCCAGACAGTGGTTCATATTTGACCTACTTAACATATTTCTGGACAAAGTCTTATCAAAGTATAACTTACTATGCATTCTCATAGAGTTCTTTTGATGTTACTTCAACCATAGATTAGACCATATATGACCTTATGAACACATTTCTGGACAAAGAGTCATTAATCTTGAACTTTCGTACATACTCATAGACTCCTGATGGTTCTTCAGCCAGACAGTGGTCCATATTTGACATACTTAAAATATTTCTGGCCAAAGAGTCTTTGAACTTGAACTTGAATTTTTTATAAATACTCATAGACTCATTCTGATGTTTCATCAGCCAGACAGTGGTCCATATTAAATTTACTTAACATATTTCTGGCCAAAGTCTTATCACAGACTAACGTACTATGCATACTAATAGACTTATTTTGATGTTATTTCAAACATAGATTAGACCATATATGACCTTATTAGACCATTTCTGGACAAAGAGTCCTTAATATTGAACTTTCCATACATACTCATAGACTCATTCTGATGTTTCATCAGCCAGAGAGTGGTCCCTATTTGACCCACTTAACATATTTCTGGCCAAAGAGTCTTTGAACTTGAACTTTCTATAAATACTCATAGACTCCTTCTGATATTTCATCAGCCAGACAGTGGTCCATATTTGACCTACTTAATATATTTCTGGCCAAGGTCTTATCAAAGGCTAAGTTACTGTCTATACTCATAGACTTATTTTGATGTTACTTCAATCATAGATTAGACCATATTTTACCTTATGAACACATTTCTGGACAAAGAGTCCTTAATCTTGAACTTTCTATAAATACTCATAGACTCATTCTGATGTTTCGTCAGCAAGACAATGGTCCATATTTGATTTACTTAACATATTTCTGGCCAAAGTCTTATCAAAGGCTTACTTACTATCCATACTATGAGACTTATTTTGATGTTACTTCAAACATAGATTAGACCATATATGACCTTATTAGAACATTTCTGGACAAAGAGTCCTTAATCTTGAATTTTCTATAAATACTCATAGACTCCTTCTGATGTTTCATCAGCCAGAGAGAGGTCCATATTTGACCCACTTAACATATTTCTGGCCAAAGAGTCCTTGAACTTGTTCTATAAATACTCATAGACTCCTTCTGATGTTTCATCAGCCAGACAGTGGTCCATATTTGACCTATTTAACATATTTCTGGCCAAAGTCTTATCAAAGGATAACTTACTATGCATTCTCAGAGAGTTCTTTTGATGTTACTTCAACCATAGATTAGACCACATTTGACCTTATGAACCTATTTTTGGACAAAGAGTCCTTTATCTTGAACTTTCTATACTTACTCATAGACATCCTGATGGTTCTTCAGCCAGACAGTGGTCCATATTTGACCTACTTAAAATATTTCTGGCCAAAGAATGTTTGAACTTGAACTTGAACTTTCTATAAATACTCATAGACTCATTCTGATGTTTCATCAGCCAGAGAGTGATCCATATTTGATTTACTTAACATATTTCTGGCCAAAGTCTTATCAAAGGCTAACGTACTATGCATACTAATAGTCTTCTTTTGATGTTACTTCAAACATAGATTAGACAATATATGACCTTATTAGAACATTTCTGGACAAAGAGTCCTTAATCTTGAACTTTCCATACATACTCATAGACTCATTCTGATGTTTCAACAGCCAGAGAGTTGTCCATATTTGACCCACTTAACATATTTTTGGCCAAAGAGTCTTTGAACTTGAACTTTCTTTAAATACTCATAGACACCTTCTGAGGTTTCATCAGCCAGACAGTGGTCCATATGTGACCTTCTTAACATATTTTTGGCCAAAGTCTTATCGAAGGCTAACTTATATGCATACTCATAGACTTCTTTTGATGTTACTTCAAACGTATTTTAGACCATATATGACCTTATTAGAACATTTCTGGACAAAGAGTCCTTAATCTTGAACTTTCCATACATACTCATAGACTCCTTCTGATGTTTCATCAGCCAGAGAGAGGTCCATATTCGACCCACTTAACAAATTTCTGGCCAAAGAGTCCTTAACCTTGTTCTAAAAAAATACTAATAGACTCCTTCTGATGTTTCATCAGCCAGACAGTGGTCCATTTTTGACCTATTTAACATATTTCTGGCCAAAGTCTTATCAAAGGATAACTTACTATGCATTCTCATAGAGTTCTTTTGATGTTACTTCAACCATAGATTAGACCATATTTGACCTTATGAACCTATTTCTGGAAAAAGAGTCCTTAATCTTGAACTTTCTATACATACTCATAGACTCATTCTAATGTTTCATCAGCCAGAGAGTGGTCCCTATTTGACCCACTTAACATATTTCTGGCCAAAGAGTCTTTGAACTTGAACTTTCTATAAATACTCAAAGACTCCTTCTGATATTTCATCAGCCAGACAGTGGTCCATATTTGACCTACTTAATATATTTCTGGCCAAGGTCTTATCAAAGGCTAAGTTACTGTCTATACTCATAGACTTATTTTGATGTTACTTCAATCATAGATTAGACCATATTTTACCTTATGAACACATTTCTGGACAAAGAGTCCTTAATCTTGAACTTTCTATAAATACTCATAGACTCATTCTGATGTTTCGTCAGCCAGACAATGGTCCATATTTGATTTACTTAACATATTTTTGGCCAAAGAGTCTTTGAACTCGAACTTTCTATAAATACTCATAGACTCCTTCTGATATTTCATCAGCCAGAGAGTGGTCCATATTTGACCCACTTAACATATTTCTGGCCAAAGAGTCCTTGAACTTGAACGTTCCATAAATACTCATAGACTCCTTCTGATGTTTCTTCAGCCAGACAGTGGTTCATATTTGACCTACTTAACATATTTCTGGACAAAGTCTTATCAAAGTATAACTTACTATGCATTCTCATAGAGTTCTTTTGATGTTACTTCAACCATAGATTAGACCATATATGACCTTATGAACACATTTCTGGACAAAGAGTCATTAATCTTGAACTTTCGTACATACTCATAGACTCCTGATGGTTCTTCAGCCAGACAGTGGTCCATATTTGACATACTTAAAATATTTCTGGCCAAAGAGTCTTTGAACTTGAACTTGAATTTTTTATAAATACTCATAGACTCATTCTGATGTTTCATCAGCCAGACAGTGGTCCATATTAAATTTACTTAACATATTTCTGGCCAAAGTCTTATCACAGACTAACGTACTATGCATACTAATAGACTTATTTTGATGTTATTTCAAACATAGATTAGACCATATATGACCTTATTAGACCATTTCTGGACAAAGAGTCCTTAATATTGAACTTTCCATACATACTCATAGACTCATTCTGATGTTTCATCAGCCAGAGAGTGGTCCCTATTTGACCCACTTAACATATTTCTGGCCAAAGAGTCTTTGAACTTGAACTTTCTATAAATACTCATAGACTCCTTCTGATATTTCATCAGCCAGACAGTGGTCCATATTTGACCTACTTAATATATTTCTGGCCAAGGTCTTATCAAAGGCTAAGTTACTGTCTATACTCATAGACTTATTTTGATGTTACTTCAATCATAGATTAGACCATATTTTACCTTATGAACACATTTCTGGACAAAGAGTCCTTAATCTTGAACTTTCTATAAATACTCATAGACTCATTCTGATGTTTCGTCAGCAAGACAATGGTCCATATTTGATTTACTTAACATATTTCTGGCCAAAGTCTTATCAAAGGCTTACTTACTATGCATACTATGAGACTTATTTTGATGTTACTTCAAACATAGATTAGACCATATCTGACCTTATTAGAACATTTCTGGACAAAAAGTCCTTAATCTTGAACTTTCCATTCATACTCATAGACTCATTCTAATGTTTCATCAGCCAGAGAATGGTCCATATTTGACCCACTTAACATATTTCTGGCCAAAGAGTCCTTGAACTTGAACGTTGTATAAATCCTCATAGACTCCTTCTGATGTTTCTTCAGCCAGAGAGTGGTTCATATTTGACCTACTTAACATATTTCTGGCCAAAGAGTCTTTGAACATGAACTTTCTTTAAATACTCATAGACACCTTCTGAGGTTTCATCAGCCAGACAGTAGTCCATATTTGACCTACTTAACATATTTTTGGCCAAAGTCTCATCAAAAGCTAACTTACAATGCATACTCATAGACTTCTTTTGATGTTACTTCAAACATACTTTAGACCATATATGACCTTATTAGAACATTTCTGGACAAAGAGTCCTTAATCTTGAATTTTCTATAAATACTCATAGACTCCTTCTGATGTTTCATCAGGCAGAGAGAGGTCCATATTTGACCCACTTAACATATTTCTGGCCAAAGAGTCCTTGAACTTGTTCTATAAATACTCATAGACTCCTTCTGATGTTTCATCAGCCAGACAGTGGTCCATATTTGACCTATTTAACATATTTCTGGCCAAAGTCTTATCAAAGGATAACTTACTATGCATTCTCAGAGAGTTCTTTTGATGTTACTTCAACCATAGATTAGACCACATTTGACCTTATGAACCTATTTTTGGACAAAGAGTCCTTTATCTTGAACTTTCTATACTTACTCATAGACCCCTGATGGTTCTTCAGCCAGACAGTGGTCCATATTTGACCTACTTAAAATATTTCTGGCCAAAGAATGTTTGAACTTGAACTTGAACTTTCTATAAATACTCATAGACTCATTCTGATGTTTCATCCACCAGACAGTGATCCATATTTGATTTACTTAACATATTTCTGGCCAAAGTCTTATCAAAGGCTAACGTACTATGCATACTAATAGTCTTCTTTTGATGTTACTTCAAACATAGATTAGACAATATATGACCTTATTAGAACATTTCTGGACAAAGAGTCCTTAATCTTGAACTTTCCATACATACTCATAGACTCATTCTGATGTTTCAACAGCCAGAGAGTTGTCCATATTTGACCCACTTAACATATTTTTGGCCAAAGAGTCTTTGAACTTGAACTTTCTTTAAATACTCATAGACACCTTCTGAGGTTTCATCAGCCAGACAGTGGTCCATATTTGACCTTCTTAACATATTTTGGGCAAAGTCTTATCGAAGGCTAACTTATATGCATACTCATAGACTTCTTTTGATGTTACTTCAAACATATTTTAGACCATATATGACCTTATTAGAACATTTCTGGACAAAGAGTCCTTAATCTTGAACTTTCCATACATACTCATAGACTCCTTCTGATGTTTCATCAGCCAGAGAGAGGTCCATATTCGACCCACTTAACAAATTTCTGGCCAAAGAGTCCTTAACCTTGTTCTAAAAAAATACTATTAGACTCCTTCTGATGTTTCATCAGCCAGACAGTGGTCCATTTTTGACCTATTTAACATATTTCTGGCCAAAGTCTTATCAAAGGATAACTTACTATGCATTCTCATAGAGTTCTTTTGATGTTACTTCAACCATAGATTAGACCATATTTGACCTTATGAACCTATTTCTGGAAAAAGAGTCCTTAATCTTGAACTTTCTATACATACTCATAGACTCATTCTAATGTTTCATCAGCCAGAGAGTGGTCCATATTTGATCCACTTAACATATTTCTGGCCAAAGAGCCTTTGAACTTGAACTTTCTATACATACTCATAGACACCTTCTGATGTTTCATCAGCCAGACAGTGGTCCATATTTGACCTACTTAACATATTTCTGGCCAAAGAGATTTTGAACTTGTCCCCTTCTAAAAATACTCATAGACTCCTTTTGATGTTTCATCAGCCAGACAGTGGTCCATTTTTGACGTATTTAACATATTTCTGGCCAAAGTCTTATCAAAGGATAACTTACTATGCATTCTCATAGAGTTCTTTTGATGTTACTTCAACCATAGATTAGACCACATTTGACCTTATGAACCTATTTTTGGACAAAGAGTCATTAATCTTGAACTTTCTATACATACTCATAGACTCCTGATGGTTCTTCAGCCAGACAGTGGTCCATATTTGACCTACTTAAAATATTTCTGGCCAAAGAGTCTTTGAACTTGAACTTTTTATAAATACTCATAGACTCATTCTGATGTTTCACTAAAAGAACTAAAAGACTTATTTTGATGTTACTTCAAACATAGATTAGACCATATATGACCTTATTAAAACATTTCTGGACAAAGAGTCCTTAATCTTGAACTTTCCATACATACTCATAGACTCATTCTGATGTTTCGTCAGCCAGACAATGGTCCATATTTGATTTACTTAACATATTTTTGGCCAAAGAGTCTTTGAACTCGAACTTTCTATAAATACTCATAGACTCCTTCTGATGTTTCATCAGCCAGAGAGTGGTCCATATTTGACCCACTTAACATATTTCTGGCCAAAGAGTCCTTGAACTTGAACGTTCCATAAATACTCATAGACTCCTTCTGATGTTTCTTCAGCCAGACAGTGGTTCATATTTGACCTACTTAACATATTTCTGGACAAAGTCTTATCAAAGTATAACTTACTATGCATTCTCATAGAGTTCTTTTGATGTTGCTTCAACCATAGATTAGACCATATATGACCTTATGAACACATTTCTGGACAAAGAGTCATTAATCTTGAACTTTCGTACATACTCATAGACTCCTGATGGTTCTTCAGCCAGACAGTGGTCCATATTTGACATACTTAAAATATTTCTGGCCAAAGAGTCTTTGAACTTGAACTTGAATTTTTTATAAATACTCATAGACTCATTCTGATGTTTCATCAGCCAGACAGTGGTCCATATTAAATTTACTTAACATATTTCTGGCCAAAGTCTTATCACAGACTAACGTACTATGCATACTAATAGACTTCTTTTGATGTTATTTCAAACATAGATTAGACCATATATGACCTTATTAGACCATTTCTGGACAAAGAGTCCTTAATATTGAACTTTCCATACATACTCATAGACTCATTCTGATGTTTCATCAGCCAGAGAGTGGTCCCTATTTGACCCACTTAACATATTTCTGGCCAAAGAGTCTTTGAACTTGAACTTTCTATAAATACTCATAGACTCCTTCTGATATTTCATCAGCCAGACAGTGGTCCATATTTGACCTACTTAATATATTTCTGGCCAAGGTCTTATCAAAGGCTAAGTTACTGTCTATACTCATAGACTTATTTTGATGTTACTTCAATCATAGATTAGACCATATTTTACCTTATGAACACATTTCTGGACAAAGAGTCCTTAATCTTGAACTTTCTATAAATACTCATAGACTCATTCTGATGTTTCGTCAGCAAGACAATGGTCCATATTTGATTTACTTAACATATTTCTGGCCAAAGTCTTATCAAAGGCTTACTTACTATGCATACTATGAGACTTATTTTGATGTTACTTCAAACATAGATTAGACCATATCTGACCTTATTAGAACATTTCTGGACAAAAAGTCCTTAATCTTGAACTTTCCATTCATACTCATAGACTCATTCTAATGTTTCATCAGCCAGAGAATGGTCCATATTTGACCCACTTAACATATTTCTGGCCAAAGAGTCCTTGAACTTGAACGTTGTATAAATCCTCATAGACTCCTTCTGATGTTTCTTCAGCCAGAGAGTGGTTCATATTTGACCTACTTAACATATTTCTGGCCAAAGAGTCTTTGAACATGAACTTTCTTTAAATACTCATAGACACCTTCTGAGGTTTCATCAGCCAGACAGTAGTCCATATTTGACCTACTTAACATATTTTTGGCCAAAGTCTCATCAAAGGCTAACTTACAATGCATACTCATAGACTTCTTTTGATGTTACTTCAAACATACTTTAGACCATATATGACCTTATTAGAACATTTCTGGACAAAGAGTCCTTAATCTTGAATTTTCTATAAATACTCATAGACTCCTTCTGATGTTTCATCAGCCAGAGGTCCATATTTGACCCACTTAACATATTTCTGGCCAAAGAGTCCTTGAACTTGTTCTATAAATACTCATAGACTCCTTCTGATGTTTCATCAGCCAGACAGTGGTCCATATTTGACCTATTTAACATATTTCTGGCCAAAGTCTTATCAAAGGATAACTTACTATGCATTCTCAGAGAGTTCTTTTGATGTTACTTCAACCATAGATTAGACCACATTTGACCTTATGAACCTATTTTTGGACAAAGAGTCCTTTATCTTGAACTTTCTATACTTACTCATAGACCCCTGATGGTTCTTCAGCCAGACAGTGGTCCATATTTGACCTACTTAAAATATTTCTGGCCAAAGAATGTTTGAACTTGAACTTGAACTTTCTATAAATACTCATAGACTCATTCTGATGTTTCATCCACCAGACAGTGATCCATATTTGATTTACTTAACATATTTCTGGCCAAAGTCTTATCAAAGGCTAACGTACTATGCATACTAATAGTCTTCTTTTGATGTTACTTCAAACATAGATTAGACAATATATGACCTTATTAGAACATTTCTGGACAAAGAGTCCTTAATCTTGAACTTTCCATACATACTCATAGACTCATTCTGATGTTTCAACAGCCAGAGAGTTGTCCATATTTGACCCACTTAACATATTTTTGGCCAAAGAGTCTTTGAACTTGAACTTTCTTTAAATACTCATAGACACCTTCTGAGGTTTCATCAGCCAGACAGTGGTCCATATTTGACCTTCTTAACATATTTTTGGCCAAAGTCTTATCGAAGGCTAACTTATATGCATACTCATAGACTTCTTTTGATGTTACTTCAAACATATTTTAGACCATATATGACCTTATTAGAACATTTCTGGACAAAGAGTCCTTAATCTTGAACTTTCCATACATACTCATAGACTCCTTCTGATGTTTCATCAGCCAGAGAGAGGTCCATATTCGACCCACTTAACAAATTTCTGGCCAAAGAGTCCTTAACCTTGTTCTAAAAAAATACTATTAGACTCCTTCTGATGTTTCATCAGCCAGACAGTGGTCCATTTTTGACCTATTTAACATATTTCTGGCCAAAGTCTTATCAAAGGATAACTTACTATGCATTCTCATAGAGTTCTTTTGATGTTACTTCAACCATAGATTAGACCATATTTGACCTTATGAACCTATTTCTGGAAAAAGAGTCCTTAATCTTGAACTTTCTATACATACTCATAGACTCATTCTAATGTTTCATCAGCCAGAGAGTGGTCCATATTTGATCCACTTAACATATTTCTGGCCAAAGAGCCTTTGAACTTGAACTTTCTATACATACTCATAGACACCTTCTGATGTTTCATCAGCCAGACAGTGGTCCATATTTGACCTACTTAACATATTTCTGGCCAAAGAGATTTTGAACTTGTCCCCTTCTAAAAATACTCATAGACTCCTTTTGATGTTTCATCAGCCAGACAGTGGTCCATATTTGACCTACTTAACATATTTCTGGCCAAAGAGATTTTGAACTTGTCCCCTTCTAAAAATACTCATAGACTCCTTTTGATGTTTCATCAGCCAGACAGTGGTCCATTTTTGACGTATTTAACATATTTCTGGCCAAAGTCTTATCAAAGGATAACTTACTATGCATTCTCATAGAGTTCTTTTGATGTTACTTCAACCATAGATTAGACCACATTTGACCTTATGAACCTATTTTTGGACAAAGAGTCATTAATCTTGAACTTTCTATACATACTCATAGACTCCTGATGGTTCTTCAGCCAGACAGTGGTCCATATTTGACCTACTTAAAATATTTCTGGCCAAAGAGTCTTTGAACTTGAACTTTTTATAAATACTCATAGACTCATTCTGATGTTTCACTAAAAGAACTAAAAGACTTATTTTGATGTTACTTCAAACATAGATTAGACCATATATGACCTTATTAAAACATTTCTGGACAAAGAGTCCTTAATCTTGAACTTTCCATACATACTCATAGACTCATTCTGATGTTTCAACAGCCAGACAGTAGTCCATATTTGACCTACTTAACATATTTCTGGCCAAAGAGTCCTTGAACTTGAACGTTCTATAAATACTCATAGACTCCTTCTGATGTTTCTTCAGCCAGAAAGTGGTTCATATTTGACCTACTTAACATATTTCTGGCCAAAGAGTCCTTGAACTTGAACTTGAACTTTCTATAAATACTCATAGACACCTTCTGAGGTTTCATCAGCCAGACAGTAGTCCATATTTGACCTACTTAACATATTTTTTGCCAAAGTCTCATCAAAGGCTAACTTACTATGCATACTCATAGACTTCTTTTGATGTTACTTCAAACATACTTTAGACCATATATAACCTTATTAGAACATTTCTGGACAAAGAGTCCTTAATCTTGAATTTTCTATAAATACTCATAGACTCCTTCTGATGTTTCATCAGCCAGAGAGAGGTCCATATTTGACCCACTTAACATATTTCTGGCCAAAGAGTCCTTGAACTTGTTCTATAAATACTCATAGACTCCTTCTGATGTTTCATCAGCCAGACAGTGGTCCATATTTGACCTATTTAACATATTTCTGGCCAAAGTCTTATCAAAGGATAACTTACTCTGCATTCTCATAGAGTTCTTTTGATGTTACTTCAACCATAGATTAGACCATATTTGACCTTATGAACCTATTTTTGGACAAAGAGTCCTTTATCTTGAACTTTCTATACATACTCATAGACTCATTCTGATGTTTCATCAGCCAGACAGTGGTCCATATTTAACCTACTTAAAATATTTCTGGCCAAAGAGTCTTTGAACTTGAACTTGAACTTTCTATAAATACTCATAGACTCATTCTGATGTTTCATCAGCCAGACAGTGGTCCATATTTGACTTACTTAACATATTTCTGGCCAAAGTCTTATCAAAGGCTAACGTACTATGCATCCTAATAGTCTTCTTTTGATATTACTTCAAACATAGATTAGACAATATATGACCTTATTAGAACATTTCTGGACAAAGAGTCCTTAATCTTGAACTTTCCATACATACTCATAGACTCATTCTGATGTTTCAACAGCCAGAGAGTTGTCCATATTTGACCCACTTAACATATTTTTGGCCAAAGAGTCTTTGAACCAGAGTCTTTAGACCATTCTAAAGTATGTTTGAAGTAACATAAAAATGAAGTCTATGAGTATGCAAAAGTTAGCCTTTGATAAGACTTTGGCCAAAAATATGTTAAGTAAATCAAATATGGACCACTGTCTGGCTGATGAAACATCAGAATGAGTCTATGAGTTTTATAGAAAGTTCAAGTTCAAAGACTCTTTGGCCAGAAATATGTTAAGTGGGTCAAATATGGACCACTCTCTGGCTGATGAAACATCAGAATGAGTCTATGAGTATTTATAGAAAGTTCAAGATTAAGGACTCTTTGTCCAGAAATGTGTTCATAAGGTAAAATATGGTCTAATCTATGTTTGAAGTAACATCAAAATAAGTCTCATAGTATGCATAGTAAGTTAGCCTTTGATAAGACTTTGGCCAGAAATATGTTAAGTAAATCAAATATGGACCATTGTCTGGCTGACGAAACATCAGAATGAGTCTACGAGTATTTATAGAAAGTTCAAGATTAAGGACTCTTTGTCCAGAAATGTGTTCATAAGGTAAAATATGGTCTAATCTATGATTGAAGTAACATCAAAATAAGTCTATGAGTATAGACAGTAACTTAGCCTTAGATAAGACCTTGGCCAGAAATAAATTAAGTAGGTCAAATATGGACCACTGTCTGGCTGATGAAATATCAGAAGGAGTCTATGAGTATTTATAGAAAGTTCAAGTTCAAAGACTCTTTGGCCAGAAATATGTTAAGTGGGTCAAATAGGGACCACTCTCTGGCTGATGAAACATCAGAATGAGTCTATGAGTATGTATGGAAAGTTCAATATTAAGGACTCTTTGTCCAGAAATGGTCTAATAAGGTCATATTGGTCTAATAAGGTCTAATAAGACTTAATTTGATGTTACTTCAATATGGTCTAATCTATGTTTGAAATAACATCAAAAGAAGTCTATTAGTATGCATAGTACGTTAGTCTGTGATAAGACTTTGGCCAGAAATATGTTAAGTAAATTTAATATGGAGCACTGTCTGGCTGATGAAACATCAGAATGAGTCATGAGTATTTATAAAAAATTCAAGTTCAAGTTCAAAGACTCTTTGGCCAGAAATATTTTAAGTAGGTCAAATATGGACCACTGTCTGGCTGAAGAACCATCAGGAGTCTATGAGTATGTACGAAAGTTCAAGATTAATGACTCTTTGTCCAGAAATGTGTTCATAAGGTCATATATGGTCTAATCTATGGTTGAAGTAACATCAAAAGAACTCTATTAGAATGCATAGTAAGGTATACTTTGATAAGACTTTGTCCAGAAATATGTTAAGTAGGTCAAATATGAACCACTGTCTGGCTGAAGAAACATCAGAAGGAGTCTATGAGTATTTATGGAACGCTCAAGTTCAAGGACTCTTTGGCCAGAAATATGTTAAGTGGGTCAAATATGGACCACTCTCTGGCTGATGAAACATCAGAAGGAGTCTATGAATATTTATAGAAAGTTCGAGTTCAAAGACTCTTTGGCCAAAAATATGTTAAGTGGGTCAAATATGGACAACTCTCTGGCTGTTGAAACATCAGAATGAGTCTATGAGGATGTATGGAAAGTTAAAGATTAAGAACACTTTGTCCAGAAATGTTCTAATAAGGTCATATCCATATATGACCTTATTAGAACATTTCTGGACAAAGAGTCCTTAATCTTGAACTTTCCATACATACTCATAGACTCATTCTGATGTTTCATCAGCCAGAGAGTGGTCCATATTTGACCCACTTAACATATTTCTGGCCAAAGAGTCTTTGAACTTGAACTTTCTATAAATACTCAAAGACTCCTTCTGATGTTTCATCAGCCAGAGAGTGGTCCATATTTGACCCACTTAACATATATCTGGCCAAAGAGTCCTTGAACTTGAACGTTCTATAAATACTCAAAAGACTCCCTCTGATGTTTCTTTCGCCAGACAGTGGTTCATATTTGACCTACTTAAAATATTTCTGGCCAAAGAGATTTTGAACTTGAACTTTCTATAAATACTCATAGACTCCTTCTGATGTTTCATCAGCCAGACAGTGGTCCATTTTTGACCTATTTAACATATTTCTGGCCAAAGTCTTATCAAAGGATAACTTTCTATGCATTCTCATAGAGTTCTTTTGATGTTACTTCATCCATATATTAGACCATATTTGACCTTATGAACCTTTTTCTGGACAAAGAGTCCTTAATCTTGAACTTTCCAGACATACTCATTACTCATAGACTCATTCTGATGTTTCATCAGCCAGAGGGTGGTCCATATTTGATTTACTTAACATATTTCCGGCCAAAGTCTTATCACCGGCTAACGTACTATGCATACTAATAGACTTCTTTTGATGTGATTTCAAACATAGATTAGACCATATATGACCTTATTAGACCATTTCTGGACAAAGAGTCCTTATTCTTGAACTTTCCATACATACTCATAGACTCCTTCTGATGTTTCATCAGCCAGAGAGTGGTCCATTTATGACCCACTTAACATAATTCTGGCCAAAGAGTCCTTGAACTTGAACGTTCTATAAATACTCATAGACTCCATCTGATGTTTCTTCAGCCAGACAGTGGTTCATATTTGACCTACTTAACATATTTCTGGCCAAAGAGATTTTGAACTTGAACTTTCTATAAATACTCATAGACTCCTTCTGATGTTTCATCAGCCAGACAGTGGTCCATTTTTTGACCTATTTAACATATTTCTGGCCAAAGTCTTATCAAAGGATAACTTACTATGCATTCTCATAGAGTTCTTTTGATGTTACTTCAAACAGAGATTAGACCATATATGACCTTATGAGCACATTTCTGGACAAAGAGTCATTAATCTTGAACTTCCGTACACACTCATAGACTCCTGATGGTTCTTCAGCCAGACAGTGGTCCATATTTGACCTAGTTAAAATATTTCTGGCCTAAGAGTCTTTGAACTTGAACTTGAACTTTCTCTAAATACTCATAGACTCATTCTGATGTTTCATCAGCCAGACAGTGGTCCATATTTGATTTACTTAACATATTTCTGGCCAAAGTCTTATCACAGGCTAACGTACTATGCATACTAATACTTCTTTTGATGTTATTTCAAACATAGATTAGACCATATTTTACCTTATGAACACATTTCTGGACAAAGTGTCCTTAATCTTTAACTTTCCATACATCCTCATAGACTCATTCTGATGTTTCATCAGCCAGAGAGTGGTCCATATTTGACCCACTTAACATATTTCTGGCCAAAGAGTCTTTGAACTTGAACTTTCTATAAATACTCATAGACTCCTTCTGATGTTTCATCAGCCAGACAGTGGTCCATTTTTGACCTATGTAACATATTTCTGGCCAAAGTCTTATCAAAGGATAACTTTCTATGCATTCTCATAGAGTTCTTTTGATGTTACTTCATCCATAGATTAGACCATATTTGACCTTATGAACCTTTTTCTGGACAAAGAGTCCTTAATCTTGAACTTTCTATTCATACTCTTAGACTCCTTCTGAAGTTTCTTCAGTAGTTCAATCATTACCTTATGTACATATATCTGGCCAGAGAATCCTTTAACTTGATCTTTCTATACATACTCATAGACTCCTTTTGATGTTTTATCAGTCAGACAGTAGTCTAAACTTGACCTACTGGACATATTTCTGGCAAAAGATTTCATCAAAGGTTAACTTACTATTCATTCTCATAGACTTCTTTTGATGTTTCATCAACCATATTTGAGTCCATATTTGACCTATTGAACATTTTTCTGGCCGTAGAGTCTATGAACTTGTACTTGAACTTTCCATTAATTCTCATTGACTCCTTATGATGTTATAAGAGCCATACAGTATTCCAAAATTTGACATTTTGAATATATTCCTGGCCAAAGAGTCCTCGACCTTGACCTTTCTATATACTCATAAAATCCTTCTGATGTTTCATTAGTATTTTAAACATGACTTTTTGAACATATTTCTGGCTAGAGAGTCCATGAACTTGAACTTTCTATAAATTCTCATAGACTCATCCTGATGTTTCATCAACCATATATTAGTTATCATTTGAACTATTAAACATTTTTCTGGCCAAAGAGTCTTTGGACTTGAACTTGAACTTGAACTTTATATACATACTCATAGACTCATTCTGATGTTTCAGTCATTAGTCCATTTTGACCTATTGAACATATTTCTGGCCAAAGAATCATTAAAGGCATACATTCTCATAGACTTCTTTTGATGTTATATCAACCATATATTAGTCCATATTTGACCTATTGAACACATTTCCGAGTATATTTACCGTATATAAAGGTAAAGTTTAAAGATTCTTTGACCAGAAATATGTCATATTCAGTCATATTTGAACTACTGTTGAAACATCAGAAGGAGTCTATAGAAATTGAGCATATATAAAATGTTCCAAATCAAAGACTCAGAAATATGTTCGATATGACAAATTTGAAAACTTGTCTGGGTGATGTAATATCTGAAGGAGCCATCAGTATGTATGGTAAGTTAAAGTTCAAGGACTCTTTGGAAAGGTCAAGATCTTGGACTCATTGGCCAGAAATGTTTTCAATATGTCATATGGATTCATATATGGTTGATGTAACATCAAAAGAAGTCTATGAAAATGGATAGTAAGTAAGCCCTTGATGATACTTTTGACAAAATATCAAGTTTGGACTACTGTCTGCCTGATAAAACATCTATATGTCTGTATGTATATGAAGTTCAAGTTCAAGGACACTATGGGCCAGTAACATGTTCAAAAGGTTAAATTTGAACTATTGGATGGCTGAAGAAACATAAGGATTCTATGAGCATGTTTAGAAAGTTTAAAATCGAGGACTCTTTGGCCATAAATGTGTTCAATAGGTCAAATAAGGACTAATATATGGTTCATTTAACATCAAATGAGTCTGCATGGTAAGTTAGATTTTGATGACTATTTGGTCAGAAATATGTTCAGTAGGTCAAATATGGACTACTGTCTAGCTGATGAAACGTTCAAAAGTGTGTGTATGTATAGAAAGTTCAAGTTCAAGGATTATTTGGCCAGAATATATTCAGAATGTCAAATTTGAACTGCAGGATGGCTGAAGAAACATCAGAACAAGTCTATATGTTTAGAAAGTTCAATGTAGATGACTCTTTGGCCAGAAATGTGTTCAATAGGTCAAATGAAGACTAATATATGGTTTATGTAGCATTAAAATAAGTCTATGAGAACACATAGTAAGTTAGACTGTGATAAGACTGGCCAGAAAGTAGGATCACTCTCTGGCTGATGGACCACTCTCTGACTGATGAAACATCAGAAGGAGTCAATGAGTATTTATGAAAAGTTCAAAGATTCTCTGGCCAGATATTTGTACAAAAGGTCATATTTGATCTACCAAGGAAACATCAGAAGGAGACTATGATAATTTATAGAAAGTTCAAGTTCAAGGATTATTTGGCCAGAATATGTTCAAAATGTCAAATTTGAACTACAAGATGGCTGAAGAAACACCAGAACAAGTCTATATGTTTAGAATGTTCAATGTAGATGACTAAAGTTCAAGATCAAGTTAAAACACTCTTTGGCCAGAAATGTGTTCAATAGGTCAAATTTAGACTAATATATGGTTGATGTAGCATCAAAAGAAGTCTATGAGAACTCATAGTAAGTTATCCTTTGATGAGACAGATTGGCCAGAATTATATTAAGTAGGTCAAATATGGACCACTGTCTAGCTGATGAAACATCAGGAGTCTATGAGTTTTTATAGAAAGTTCAAGGACTCTCAGACCAAAAATCGGATAAAAAGTCATATATGAACTACTGATGAAACATCAGAAGAAGTCTATGAGAATGAATAGAAGGTTCAAAATCCAGGACTCTTTGTCTAGAAATGTGTTTAATAGGTCGAAAATGGACTAATATATGGTTGATGATACATCAATGGATGTCTATGGTAATGCATTGCATTACATTAAAAGAAGAGCTTACAGACCACAGGTACAAGGGAGGGTTAGTAGAAGGCATCGTAAAAGAGTTTTGTTTTTAATCTGGATTTAAAAATGGAGAGGTGCTACAGGAAGACGGTTCCAAAGACGGACCGCATAGCAGCTAAAGGCTGCCTCTCCCTGCTTGGTACGAGTGCTGGATTGTACCAGTTGGAGTTTCCAGCAGATCTAAGTGATCTTGAGGAGAGTTTCAAACATCTCTGCTATATAGAGAGGTCCTTGACCATAAAAACAAGAAAAAGAACTTTAAAATCAATTCTATAGATCACTGGTAACCAGTGTAGAGCTTTGAAAATTGGTGTGATATGATCTTTTCTTTTGGTTCTGGTCAATAGCCTTGCTGCTGCATTTTGGATCATTTGTAGAGGTTTTATTGTTTTTTTTAGGGAGACCAGTGAAAAGACTATGACAGTAGCAGTTGCATCGCATTGATTCAAGTAATTCATGCTAACCCTGTGCATTGAAGAAGTAGCACTGACATACGTGATGTTTCATTGCAATCCATGCACGAGATATATGAATCCGCTGTGCATTTATTTGCATGCAAAATCTAACTTATTTCATTGTCCATTGAAGAGTACGACATATGTGCTTGTTGCATTGCGCTGCATAACGGACCAAAATGTATTTATGCATTGAGGAATCACAGTAGTGACATGGTCTGTTTCATTGAACTGTATACAATAACTAACTTATTCCGTTTATATACAATAACTGAATTATTCAATCTTCTGTTGTGCTTCTTCAGAGTAATTTAGATCTTGCAATGCAATGCAATGACAAACATATAACCTCATATAAACATGTAACCTCTCCAATAAACAGCAAAAGGAGTAAGGTGATGTATGCGTTAAATTGCAAAAGCACGCGTGTTGACATCCAAAGGCTTAAGCCAACTTGTATTCCAATGCATAAAACAACTAACTAAATTTGCTGTTCATTGAAGAGATAACACACAATATGTGCTCTTGCACTCGCTCTTGTGTCTTTCGATATGTGCTCTTGCACAAGTATAGACTTATACTTAGTCTAACTTATTTTTTGTGCAATGAAGAGATATTGCGTACCATATGAGCTGTTGCATTGCAACGCATTCAGAAGTAATTAATGCACAACTGAAAACGTTAGCTTTTGCATGCATATAAATGCACTACGGATAAATTTATATCGTGCATACAATACAATATCACATATGTCATGTGCTACCTTTTCAATGCACAAGAGAATCAATTACTTAGCTTTGCAATGGGTTGCAATGCAACAGCTCAAATGTTATGCGATATCTCTTAATTGCCCAGTGAAATAAGTTAGACTTAGAAATCTGCATATGCAATGCACTACAAGAGCAACAGTAAAATGAGCATCGGAATAAGTTCGTTCATATATGCATTGCAATGCAACAGCACAGATGATTTATCTCCAAGTAACATAGATCTTGCAATGCATTGCAACAATACGCATGTAATCTCTTCAATGAACAGCAAAATTAGTTAGTTGTTTTATGCATTGGAATGCAAAAGCATGCT
The DNA here is from genome assembly GCA_030578255.1 of Tiaroga cobitis. Classification (NCBI taxonomy): domain Eukaryota; kingdom Metazoa; phylum Chordata; class Actinopteri; order Cypriniformes; family Leuciscidae; genus Tiaroga; species Tiaroga cobitis. Next base: position 5,805,157 of record CM060612.1, read on the forward strand.
GGTTGTGTTACCCCCCTTCGGATGTCACAACACGCGTGCTTTTGCATTCCAATGCATGCAACTTCTAACTCATTTTGCAGTTCATTGAAGAGAACACATGTGGGCTTTGCATTGCATTACAAGATCTAACTGAAGAATGCACAACCAAAGATTGAATAATTCACAATAGACTTAGTTATTGTATACAGTTCAATGAAAAAGACCATGTCACTACTGTGATTCTTCAATGCACAAAGACAGTAAATTATTCAACAAGAACATATTCTTTTGATTTTGTATCTCTTCAGTGCACAATGAAATGTTTGCTTTTGCAGACAAATAATTGCACAACGGATTCATTTAAATTGTGCATGCAATGCAATATCACATATGTCATAATGCAGAAGGGAATTAAAGATATAACATAGAACATATGACCTGTTTCACTAAACTGCATACAATAACTAACTTATTCCGTTGTGCATTATTCACGCATGTTGAGTTACAATAGCACAATATGCGTGCTTTTGTAAAGCAATGCATAAAGAACTACACTCATTCCGTTGTGCATAGAAGATATAACATATGCACTGTTTCTTTGAACATACCCAGTCTAACTGAATTCGTTGTGAAGTGAAATACATTCAATATTATCTTTCATAGTATTGCATTAAATAACTATTTTGTTTTGTTTTGAAATGGAGAGATATTGCATTGCAGTTGCACCGCAACATACAGAACTCATTCCCCTGTGCATTGAAGAAGTAGCACATGACATGTGATGTTTCATTGCAATACATGCACGATACAAATGAATCCGTTGTGCATTTATTTGCATGCAAAAGCTAACTTATTTTATTGTGCACTGAAGAGATACAACTTATGCTTTGCTGCACTGCAATTTTCATTGTGCATAAAATACATAAAATTCGCCTTCGGATAACAAAATTTGCGTGCTTTTCCATTACACTTGTGTGCATTGAAAACATAACATGCAGAAGCAAAGCAAAGCAAAGCAGTCGCTTTATTGCACGGTATACAAAAACTTCCGTTGTGCAATCTTCATTCTTCTGTTGTGCATTCTTCAGAGTAAGTTAGATCTTGCAAGTTAGCATGAGTTAGATATTCTGTGCATTGGAATTCAAAAGCACACAGTTGCGATATCCAAAAGGGAGATAAACCATATGTTCAAAGCTTCTACTACACTCCTTCATTGTGCAATATACATTGTATACAAGAACAAACTTAATCCGTTGTGCATTCATGAATAACGTATGTTTTGTATACAACTAACATATTTCGTTGTGCAAATAAGAGATAAAAACGCAATACACTAATGTTGCACTGCATTGCATTCAATATCTAAATAATTTGATATAGCACAACATACATTGCAGTACATGCATACAACTATGAACCTGGTCCGATATTCATTGAATAGATACCACACCATATGTGCTCTTGCTGTAAACTGCATACTCAATCTAGCTGATTTGACACATGGACTTAAGAATTGACAAAAAATAAGCTATCTTTCATAGCATACAATTAATTAATTCCTTTGTGCATTGAAAAGATAACACATGACAATTTCACTGTTTCATCGAAATATATACAAAAACTAATGCAGAAATCCAGAAGTTCAAATTTGACATTTTGAACATATTTCAGGCCAAAGAATCCTTGAACTTGAACTTGAACTTTCTATAAATACTCATAGACTCCTCCTGATTTTTCATCAGCGGGAGAGTGGTCCATATTTTACCTACTTAACATATTTCTGGCCAAAGTCTTATCAAAGGCTAACTTACTATTTATACTTATAGGCTTCTTTTGATGTTACTTCAACCATGTATTAGACCATATTTGACCGTATAAACACATTTCTAGACAAAGAGTCCTTAAGCTTGATCTTTCTATACATACTCATTAATTCCTTCTGATGTTTCATCAGCCAGACAGTGGTCCATATTTGACCTACTTAATATATTTGTGCCCAAAGAGTCTTTGAACTTGAACTTGACCTTTCTATAAATACTCATAGACTCCTTCTGATGTTTTATAAGCCAAACAGTTGTCCCTTTTTGACCTACTTAACATATTTCTGTCCAAGGTCTTATCAAAGGCTAACTTACTATGCATAAGACTATCTAGAAGTCTAGAAGACTAGAAGATAGACTTCTTTTGATGTTACTTCAACCATAGATTAGACCATATTTTACCTTATGAACACATTTCTGGACAAAGAGTCCTTAATCTTGAACTTTCTATGAATACGGTCTCGGTTACTTCATTGTAACCTTGTTCCCTGAGAAAGCGGAACGAGATGCTGCGCTGCTCAGCGCATTGGGAACGTCTTTAACCGTGACCAGCTGTGAATATTGTGTGTAACACGTCGATAGAATTGACCCGGAGGTAATATAGCCTCGGTCGATGACGTCATCGGCGCGCACCCGCAACGCGAGGCTATAAATAGATGAGCCGCAGGTGCATCGTCAGGATATTTTGTCTGAAGAGCAGTCCTGGGACATCTTCAGCACGGCAAAGCAGCGCAGCATCTCGTTCCGCTTTCTCAGGGAACAAGGTTACAATGAAGTAACCGAGACCGTTCCCTTTCGAAAGCTACAATCGATGCTGCGCTGCTCAGCGCATTGGGAACGAGAATACCCACGCCGCCGTGCTTGAACATGTCTGGACCCCAACGGTTGTGCATGTGCTCACAGAACGCAAGAAGGCCTCAGACACTAGCCTGTGATGTTGACTCAAGGACATGAGAGCCCGGAGTGGCATGAACATCCAAACTATAAAACCTTATGAATGTGTGCGGAGAGGACCAACCTGCCGCATCACAAACCTGTTGTAAAGGGGCACCCCTCGCCAAAGCACTAGAAGAAGCGACCCCTCTGGTAGAGTGAGCTCTGAGACCTATAGGCGAAGCTTGACCGCGCGCCTCATAAGCCAAAGCAATTGCATCCCTGACCCAATGAGACATGGTCTGCTTGGTGGCAGCTCCTCCTCTGTTACTACCACCATAACAGACGAATAATTGCTCTGACTTACGCCACTGGCTAGTGCGGTGGATGTAAGCCTGAAGAGCACGGACTGGACACAGTCTATACGATTTCTCCTGCTCCGGCGTTGTAAACGGTGGAGGACAGAAGGCTTCTAGAATGACCGGATGTACAGACGAAAATGGAACCTTAGGCAGGTAATCAGGATGAGGATGCAAAATTACTTTCACCATTCCTGGGGCAAAGTCTAAGCAGGATGGAGAGATAGACAGAGCCTGCATATCCCCAATCCTCTTCAAGGAAGTTATTGCCATTAGAAAAACCATTTTTAAAGTCAGAAGTTTATCAGACGCTGACTCTATAGGTTCAAAGGGGGTTTCAACCAGACCCTCGAGGACTATAGCTAAATCCCACGAAGGGATCTTGGTTTTTACTGGAGGCCTCAGTCGCCTGGCCCCACGAAGGAAGCGAGAGAGCAGAGGATGTCTCCCGAGCGGCGCCCCGTCAACTAAGGCGTGGCAAGCCGAAAGAGCGGCCACATAAACCTTAAGAGTAGCAGGGCATGTGCCTGTTGATAATTTCTCTTGCATGAAGTCCAGAACTGGCAGTTGACTGGATCTACATTGTGTACAACACACCACCTTTCAAAAACACCCCATTTACCGGCATAACTTTGTCTAGTGGAGGAAGCCCTAGCACTCAGAATAGTCTCAATAACAGCAGGCGAAAGCCCAGTGTCCCTCAGTTGGTTCCCATCAGGGGCCAAACGTGAAGATTCCACAGGTCGGGCCTGGGATGGAATATCGTGCCCTCCGCCTGAGACAGAAGGTCCCTCCTCTCCGGAATCGCCCAAGGCGAGCCGTCGAGGAGAGATATTATCTCCGAGAACCACACTCTGTTCGGCCAACGTGGCGCTATCAGCAAGAGGCAAGACCCTTGTTGGCGAACTCTGGCTAGAACTCCCGGGAGCAAAGAAACTGGAGGAAACGCATACAGGCGCATCTTGGGCCATGAGTGCGCCATCGCATCCAGACCCAATGGAGCTGGGTGACTCAGAGAGAAGTAGAGGGGACATTGCGCTGTCTGCTGGGAGGCGAAGAGGTCCACCTCTGCTTTGTAAAATTTGGTCCAAATCTGTTTCACTACTTCCGGGTGGAGTTTCCATTCCCCTGTCGGTAGTGTCTGTCTGGACAGTAAATCTGCTCCCACATTCAAATGCCCTGGAATATATACTGCCCTGAGTGACAGGAACTTGTCCTGGGCCCAGAGAAAAATCTGCCTCGCTATTCTGTTCAGATTGCGTGAGCGCAGACCCCCCTGATGATTTATATAAGAGACTGCTGCTGTGTTGTCCACCCGCACTAGGACATGACAGCCCCTCAATTGATGGAGAAAATATTTCAGAGCCAGAAATACGGCCATCAACTCGAGGCAATTGATGTGCCAATCGAGCTGATGACCCTCCCATTCCCCTTGAGCTGGACGGCCATCTAAGACCGCTCCCCAGCCCATCAGGGAGGCGTCCGTCGTTAGCAGTCTGCGACGACACGGCGCCCCTAGAGTGGGACCCAAGGCAAGGAACCGGGGTCTGATCCACAGAGATAGTGTACGAAGCCCGCGGCGTGTCACTTTTATGTGCCTTTGAGGATTGGCTCTTGGATGAAATCCTCTGGCTTTTAGCCACAACTGAAATGGTCTCATGTGCAACAGCCCCAGAGGAATCACCGTGGATGCTGATGCCATGAAACCCAACATTTTTTGGTACTGACGAACAGTGAGTTCTTGGCCTAGCCTGACTTTGCTCATGGTCTGCCGAATGGTCTCGATTCGAGCGGGAGACATTTGTGCCCGCATCGTAACCGAATCCCAAACAATCCCGAGATAAGTCGTTCTCTGGGCAGGAGAAAGAACACTTTTCTTGGTGTTGAGTCTCAACCCTAGAGCAACTAGATGAGCTAACACGATGTCTCTGTGTTGGAGCGCCATCTCTCGCGATTGAGCTAGTATCAACCAATCGTCGATGTAATTCAAAATGCGAATGCCCTGGAGTCGTAACGGAGCCAGTGCTGCATCTATGCATTTCGTGTATGTGCGGGGTGACAAGGCCAGGCCGAATGGAAGAACCCGAAACTGGTACGCTTCGCGAACCTCAGGAATTTCCTGTGTTGTGGCAATATTTCTATGTGAAAATAAGCGTCCTTCAAATCGATCGTGACGAACCAATCGTGATGTTGAATTTGCGTCACGACCGTCTTGACGGTTAACATCTTGAACTTGAGCGCTTTGACTGTACGGTTTAAGCCTCGAAGATCTAAGATTGGACGCACCCCCCCATCCTTTTTGGGAACCAGGAAGTATCTGCTGTAATAGCCTGACTCTCTTTCTGGAAGAGGAACATGTTCTATGGCCTCTTTGCTCAGAAGGGTTTGCAGCTCTTGCGACAGTACATGCATCAGCTCCGGTTTCACGGAAGTGAAGATCACGCCGTTGAAACGTGGAGGACGACGAATAAATTGGATTCTGTATCCTATCTGTACTGTGCTTAATACCCACGCAGAAATGCCTGGCAGAAGTTTCCACGCTGCCAGACTTCCTGAGAGTGGTATCAATTTTAATACTTCCTTTTGAGGGGATGTTGGATGTTCCGTGCCCTGTATAACGGCAGGAAACAACGGAACATCCAACATTTCGCTGGAAACCGCTGCCCCCCGAAGCACGAGAGGTGGCGGGGATGGAGAGGTTTTGTGAGGGTAACGGGAAGGGGCGAAAAGATCTTGCATGCGCCCCATCCCGTGGGGGGCTACCCCCACCAGATTGGGCGCCAGACCATCAGGACTTCTTCTTCCTGTTGATAATAGTCCTGAGGTCTGGCTTGGGAGGTTGGTGAGTGCGGCGAACCTGTCCCCAATCCCTGCGAGGGGGAGCACGGTCCGCTACACTCTGCCTCTTTACCTCCCTAGGTTTTGAAGGACCGGGGCGGGGCTGGGTGGCAGACGGCCCCTCCCCTTGAGTGCGGCGAGGAAGAAACTGAACAAACGCTTCCTCGTGTTTTTTAACCTCCTTAAAACGGGTGACCACGGTGTTCACGGAGTCACCAAACAGCCCAGATGGAGAAACAGCAGAGTCAATTAAAAACAGCCGATCCTTTTCTTTAATCCCTGTCAGATTAAGCCACAGATGCCTCTCCGTGCTGACCAAAGCAGACATTGAACGGCCGATGGCACGGGCCGTCTGCTTGGTCGCACGGAGAGACAGATCTGTGGCACGACGAAGCTCAGAAAATGACTCTTCGTCGATCGTACTGCCCGCACTCAAATCCTTCAACAGGTCAGCCTGGTATGCCTGTAACACTGCCATAGTGTGCAGCGCAGCACCAGCCTGACCTGCAGCTTGATAAGCTTTCCCCACTAAAGATGATGTTATCCGACAGGGTTTAGTGGGGAGGGTAGGTTTCTTTATCGAAGATGCCGAGTCGGGAGAGAGATAGCTCGCGAGCGTCTCTTCAACCCGAGGCATCTCCGTATACCCCCGCGCCTCTGCACCCACGATAGTCGAAAAAGTCGACGTCGAGGGCACAAACACGCGAGAAGTATATGGTTTACTCCATGACTTAGATAGTTCGTCATGGAGGTCCTCGAAAAAGGGGAGAGACTGATGTTTTGGTCCCTCCCCTCTGCCACCGGACAGAAACCTATCCCCTAACTTAGACTGTTTGGGGGTCTCTTGTTCGCGTGGCCAGTCAAGCTGTAATCTGGCCACTGCGCGAGTAACCACCTCGAGCAATTCTTCGACAGATCTCTTTTCACGAGAAGAACGCTCAGAGGCTGGCTGCTCACGGTCCGAAGACCCAAGAGATACATCATCCCCCTCGTGAGTCGAAGAAGCACCGGAGCGCGCTTCGAAATCACGGGAAGGGATGCGTGGATCTGGTGACGCAGCAAGCGAAAGGGACGGACCCGTCTCTTGCTCGTCATGCAGATCCATACGAGAGCCCCACGATGACAATGCGGGTGCGGTCTGGAAATAGGACAGACGGGAGCGAAGCATCTTAACAGTGAGCTGGTCACAATGCTCGCACCCGCCCTTCTCTATAGCCAGAACCGCGTGCTCTTCCCCCAAACAAACAAAACAGTAATCGTGTGTATCCAGCTCCGAGATGGGACGGGAGCATGGAGGAACACAACGCTTGCTGTTTTGTTGGCTCATTTCTCCTCTTTTTTTTACTTTCAAAAACTCTTTGATGTAGCGTGAGAGAGAAAAGATTTGAGAAATGAGAAATTTTCTGCACACTGCCTGACAAAACTAACTCCTAGCAAAGATCTGAGAACAGATGAGAGATAGAGAGAGAGTGTTTGCGTCCACACATGCACAGAATGGTCTGAAGACAAAAGACCTGACCATGCACCTGCGGCTCATCTATTTATAGCCTCGCGTTGCGGGTGCGCGCCGATGACGTCATCGACCGAGGCTATATTACCTCCGGGTCAATTCTATCGACGTGTTACACACAATATTCACAGCTGGTCACGGTTAAAGACGTTCCCAATGCGCTGAGCAGCGCAGCATCGATTGTAGCTTTCGAAAGGGAACTCATAGACTCCTTCTGATGTTTCATCAGCCGGAGAGAGGTCCATATTTGACCCACTTAACATATTTCTGGCCAAAGAGTCCTTGAACTTGAACTTTCTATAAATACTCATAGACTCCTTCTGATGTTTCTTCAGCCAGACAGTGGTTCATATTTGACCTACTTAACATATTTCTGGCCAAAGAGTCTTTGAACTTGAACTTTCTTTAAATACTCATAGACTCCTTCTGATGTTTCTTCAGCCAGACAGTGGTTCATATTTGACCTACTTAACATATTTCTGGCCAAAGAGTCTTTGAACTTGAACTCTCTTTAAATACTCATAGACTCCTTCTGATGTTTCATAAGCCAGACAGTGGTCCATATTTGACCTACTTAACATATATTTGGCCAAAGTCTTATCAAAGGATAACTTACTATGTATTCTCATAGAGTTCTTTTGATGTAACTTCAACCATTGATTAGAACAAGCCAAACACATACTTTTTGACCTACTTAACATATTTCTGTCCAAGGTCTTATCAAAGGCTAAGTTACTATGCATACGCTTAGACTTCTTTTGATGTTACTTCAACCATAGATTAGACCATATTTGACCTTATGAACACATTTCCGGACAAAGAGTCCTTAATCTTGAACTTTCCAGACATACTAGACTCATTCTGATGTTTCATCAGCCAGAGGGTGGTCCATATTTGACCCACTTAACATATTTCTGGCCAAAGAGTCCTTGAACTTGAACTTTCTATAAATACTCATAGACTCCTTCTGATGTTTCATCAGCCAGAGAGTGGTCCATATTTGACCCACTTAACATATTTCTGGCCAAAGAGTCCTTGAACTTGAACGTTCTATAAATCCTCAGAGACTCCTTCTGATGTTTCTTCAGCCAGACAGTGGTTCATATTTGACCTACTTAACATATTTCTGGCCAAAGAGATTTTGAACTTGAACTTTCTATAAATACTCATAGACTCCTTCTGATGTTTCATAAGCCAGACAGTGGTACATTTTTGACCTATTTAACATATTTCTGGCCAAAGTCTTATCAAAGGATAACTTAATATGCATTCTCATAGAGTTCTTTTGATGTAACTTCAACCATAGATTAGAACATATTTGATCTTATGAACCTATTTCTGGACAAAGAGTCCTTAATCTTGAACTTTCTATACATACTCATAGACTCCTGATGGTTCTTCAGCCAGACAGTCGTCCATATTTGACCTACTTAACATATTTTTGGCCAAAGAGTCTTTGAACTTGAACTTAGACCTTTCTATAAATACTCTTAGACTCCTTCTGATGTTTTATAAGCCAAACAGTGGTCCCTTTTTGACCTATTTAACATATTTCTGGCCAAAGTCTTATCAAAGGATAACTTACTATGCATTCTCATAGAGTTCTTTTGATGTTACTTCAACCAGAGATTAGACCATATATGACCTTATGAACACATTTCTGGACAAAGAGTCCTTAATCTTGAACTTTCCATACATACTCATAGACTCATTCTAATGTTTCATCAGCCAGAGAGTGGTCCATATTTGACCCACTTAACATATTTCTGGCCAAAGAGTCTTTGAACTTGAACTTTCTATAAATACTCATAGACACCTTTTGATGTTTCATCAGCCTTGAGTCTTGAGTGGTCCATATTTGAGCTACTTAACATATTTCTGGCCAAAGAGATTTTGAACTTGTCCTTTCTTGTCCTTTCTACTCATAGACTCCTTTTGATGTTTCATCAGCCAGACAGTGGTCCATTTTTAACCTATTTAACATATTTCTGGCCAAAGTCTTATCAAAGGATAACTTACTATGCATTCTCATAGAGTTCTTTTGATGTTACTTCAACCATAGATTAGACCACATTTGACCTTATGAACCTATTTTTGGACAAAGAGTCCTTAATCTTGAACTTTCTATACATACTCATAGACTCCTGATAGTTCTTCAGCCAGACAGTGGTCCATATTTGACCTACTTAAAATATTTCTGGCCAAAGAGTCTTTGAACTTGAACTTGAACTATCTATAAATACTCATAGACTCATTCTGATGTTTCACTAAAAGAACTAAAAGACTTCTTTTGATGTTACTTCAAACATAGATTAGACCATATATGACCTTATTAGAACATTTCTGGACAAAGAGTCCTTAATCTTGAACTTTCCATACATACTCATAGACTCATTCTGATGTTTCAACAGCCAGAGATTGGTCCATATTTGACCCACTTAACATATTTCTGGCCAAAGAGTCCTTGAACTTGAACGTTCTATAAATACTCATAGACTCCTTCTGATGTTTCTTCAGCCAGAAAGTGGTTCATATTTGACCTACTTAACATATTTCTGGCCAAAGAGTCTTTGAACTTGAACTTTCTATTAATACTCATAGACTCCTTCTGATGTTTCATCAGCCAGAGAGTGGTCCATATTTGACCCACTTAACATATTTTTGGCCAAAGAGTCTTTGAACTTGAACTTTCTATAAATACTCATAGACTCCTTCTGATGTTTCATCAGCCAGAGAGTGGTCCATATTTGACCCACTTAACATATTTCTGGCCAAAGAGTCCTTGAACTTGAACGTTCCATAAATACTCATAGACTCCTTCTGATGTTTCTTCAGCCAGGCAGTGGTTCATATTTGACCTACTTAACATATTTCTGGACAAAGTCTTATCAAAGGATAACGATCTCGGTTACTTCACTGTAACCTTGTTCCCTGAGAAAGCGGAACGAGATGCTGCGCTGCTCAGCGCATTGGGAACGTCTTTAGTCGTGACCAGCTGTGAATATTGTGTGTAACACGTCGATAGAATTGACCCGGAGGTAATATAGCCTCGGTCGATGACGTCATCGGCGCGCACCCGCAACGCGAGGCTATAAATAGATGAGCCGCAGGTGCATCGTCAGGATATTTTGTCTGAAGAGCAGTCCTGGGACATCTTCAGCACGGCAAAGCAGCGCAGCATCTCGTTCCGCTTTCTCAGGGAACAAGGTTACAGTGAAGTAACCGAGATCGTTCCCTTTCGAAAGCTACAATCGATGCTGCGCTGCTCAGCGCATTGGGAACGAGAATACCCACGCCGCCGTGCTTGAACATGTCTGGACCCCAACGGTTGTGCATGTGCTCACAAGAACGCAAAAAGGCCTCAGACACTAGCCTGTGATGTTGACTCAAGGACATGAGAGCCCGGAGTGGCATGAACATCCAAACTATAAAACCTTATGAATGTGTGCGGAGAGGACCAACCTGCCGCATCACAAACCTGTTGTAAAGGGGCACCCCTCGCCAAAGCACTAGAAGAAGCGACCCCTCTGGTAGAGTGAGCTCTGAGACCTATAGGCGAAGCTTGACCGCGCGCCTCATAAGCCAAAGCAATTGCATCCCTGACCCAATGAGACATGGTCTGCTTGGTGGCAGCTCCCCCTCTGTTACTACCACCATAACAGACGAATAATTGCTCTGACTTACGCCACTGGCTAGTGCGGTGGATGTAAGCCTGAAGAGCACGGACTGGACACAGTCTATACGATTTCTCCTGCTCCGGCGTTGTAAACGGTGGAGGACAGAATGCTTCTAGAATGACCGGATGTACAGACGAAAATGGAACCTTAGGCAGGTAATCAGGATGAGGATGCAAAATTACTTTCACCATTCCTGGGGCAAAGTCTAAGCAGCATGGAGAGATAGACAAAGCCTGCATATCCCCAATCCTCTTCAAGGAAGTTATTGCCATTAGAAAAACCATTTTTAGAGTCAGAAGTTTATCAGACGCTGACTCTATAGGTTCAAAGGGGGTTTCAACCAGACCCTCGAGGACTATAGCTAAATCCCACGAAGGGATCTTGGTTTTTACTGGAGGCCTCAGTCTCCTGGCCCCACGAAGGAAGCGAGAGAGCAGAGGATGTCTCCCGAGCGGCGCCCCGTCAACTAAGGCGTGGCAAGCCGAAAGAGCGGCCACATAAACCTTAAGAGTAGCAGGGCATGTGCCTGTTGATAATTTCTCTTGCATGAAGTCCAGAACTGAAGCAACCTGGCAGTTGACTGGATCTACATTGTGTACAACACACCACCTTTCAAAAACACCCCATTTACCGGCATAACTTTGTCTAGTGGAGGAAGCCCTAGCACTCAGAATAGTCTCAATAACAGCAGGCGAAAGCCCAGTGTCCCTCAGTTGGTTCCCATCAGGGGCCAAACGTGAAGATTCCACAGGTCGGGCCTGGGATGGAATATCGTGCCCTCCGCCTGAGACAGAAGGTCCCTCCTCTCCGGAATCGCCCAAGGCGAGCCGTCGAGGAGAGATATTATCTCCGAGAACCACACTCTGTTCGGCCAACGTGGCGCTATCAGCAAGAGGCAAGACCCTTGTTGGCGAACTCTGGCTAGAACTCCCGGGAGCAAAGAAACTGGAGGAAACGCATACAGGCGCATCTTGGGCCATGAGTGCGCCATCGCATCCAGACCCAATGGAGCTGGGTGACTCAGAGAGAAGTAGAGGGGACATTGCGCTGTCTGCTGGGAGGCGAAGAGGTCCACCTCTGCTTTGTAAAATTTGGTCCAAATCTGTTTCACTATTCCCGGGTGGAGTTTCCATTCCCCTGTCGGTAGTGTCTGTCTGGACAGTAAATCTGCTCCCACATTCAACTGCCCTGGAATGTATACTGCCCTGAGTGACAGGAACTTGTCCTGGGCCCAGAGAAAAATCTGCCTCGCTATTCTGTTCAGATTGCGTGAGCGCAGACCCCCCTGATGATTTATATAAGAGACTGCTGCTGTGTTGTCCACCCGCACTAGGACATGACAGCCCCTCAATTGATGGAGAAAATATTTCAGAGCCAGAAATACGGCCATCAACTCGAGGCAATTGATGTGCCAATCGAGCTGATGACCCTCCCATTCCCCTTGAGCTGGACGGCCATCTAAGACCGCTCCCCAGCCCATCAGGGAGGCGTCCGTCGTTAGCAGTCTGCGACGACACGGCGCCCCTAGAGTGGGACCCAAGGCAAGGAAACGGGGTCTGATCCACAGAGATAGTGTACGAAGCCCTCGGCGCGTCACTTTTATGTGCCTTTGAGGATTGGCTCTTGGATGAAATCCTCTGGCTTTTAGCCACAACTGAAATGGTCTCATGTGCAACAGCCCCAGAGGAATCACCGTGGATGCTGATGCCATGAAACCCAACATTTTTTGATACTGACGAACAGTGAGTTCTTGGCCTAGCCTGACTTTGCTCATGGTCTGCCGAATGGTCTCGATTCGAGCGGGAGACATTTGTGCCCGCATCGTAACCGAATCCCAAACAATCCCGAGATAAGTCGTTCTCTGGGCAGGAGAAAGAACACTTTTCTTGGTGTTGAGTCTCAACCCTAGAGCAACTAGATGAGCTAACACGATGTCTCTGTGTTGGAGCGCCATCTCTCGCGATTGAGCTAGTATCAACCAATCGTCGATGTAATTCAAAATGCGAATGCCCTGGAGTCGTAACGGAGCCAGTGCTGCATCCATGCATTTCGTGTATGTGCGGGGTGACAAGGCCAGGCCGAATGGAAGAACCCGAAACTGGTACGCTTCGCCCCCGAAAGCGAACCTCAGGAATTTCCTGTGCTGTGGCAATATTTCTATGTGAAAATAAGCGTCCTTCAAATCGATCGTGACGAACCAATCGTGATGTTGAATTTGCGTCACGACCGTCTTGACGGTTAACATCTTGAACTTGAGCGCTTTGACTGTACGGTTTAAGCCTCGAAGATCTAAGATTGGACACACCCCCCCATCCTTTTTGGGAACCAGGAAGTATCTGCTGTAATAGCCTGACTCTCTTTCTGGAAGAGGAACATGTTCTATGGCCTCTTTGCTCAGAAGGGTTTGCAGCTCTTGCGACAGTACATGCATCAGCTCTGGTTTCACGGAAGTGAAGATCACGCCGTTGAAACGTGGAGGACGACGAATAAATTGGATTCTGTATCCTATCTGTACTGTGCTTAATACCCACGCAGAAATGCCTGGCAGAAGTTTCCACGCTGCCAGACTTCCTGAGAGTGGTATCAATTTTAATTCTTCCTTTTGAGGGGATGTTGGATGTTCCGTGCCCTGTATAACGGCAGGAAACAACGGAACATCCAACATTTCGCTGGAAACCGCTGCCCCCCGAAGCACGAGAGGTGGCGGGGATGGAGAGGTTTTGTGAGGGTAACGGGAAGGGGCGAAAAGATCTTGCATGCGCCCCATCCCGTGGGGGGCTACCCCCACCAGATTGGGCGCCAGACCATCAGGACTTCTTCTTCCTGTTAATAATAGTCCTGAGGTCTGGCTTGGGAGGTTGCTGAGTGCGGCGAACCTGTCCCCAATCCCTGCGAGGGGGAGCACGGTCCGCTACACTCTGCCTCTTTACCTCCCTAGGTTTTGAAGGACCGGGGCGGGGCTGGGTGGCAGACGGCCCCTCCCCTTGAGTGCGGCGAGGAAGAAACTGAACAAACGCTTCCTCGTGTTTTTTAACTTCCTTGAAACGGGTGACCACGGTGTTCACTGAGTCACCAAACAGCCCAGATGGAGAAACAGGAGAGTCAATCAAAAACAGTCGATCTTTTTCTTTAATCCCTGTCAGATTAAGCCACAGATGCCTCTCCGTGCTGACCAAAGCAGACATTGAACGGCCGATGGCACGGGCCGTCTGCTTGGTCGCACGGAGAGACAGATCTGTGGCACGACGAAGCTCAGAAAATGACTCTTCGTCGATCGTACTGCCCGCACTCAAATCCTTCAACAGGTCAGCCTGGTATGCCTGTAACACTGCCATAGTGTGCAGCGCAGCACCAGCCTGACCTGCAGCTTGATAAGCTTTCCCCACTAAAGATGATGTTATCCGACAGGGTTTAGTGGGGAGGGTAGGTTTCTTTATCGAAGATGCCGAGTCGGGAGAGAGATAGCTCGCGAGCGTCTCTTCAACCCGAGGCATCTCCGTATACCCCCGCGCCTCTGCACCCACGATAGTCGAAAAAGTCGACGTCGAGGGCACAAACACGCGAGAAGTATATGGTTTACTCCATGACTTAGATAGTTCGTCATGGAGGTCCTCGAAAAAGGGAAGAGACTGATGTTTTGGTCCCTCCCCTCTGCCACCGGACAGAAACCTATCCCCTAACTTAGACTGTTTGGGGGTCTCTTGTTCGCGTGGCCAGTCAAGCTGTAATCTGGCCACAGCGCGAGTAACCACCTCGAGCAATTCTTCGACAGATCTCTTTTCACGAGAAGAACGCTCAGAGGCTGGCTGCTCACGGTCCGAAGACCCAAGAGATACATCATCCCCCTCGTGAGTCGAAGAAGCACCGGAGCGCGCTTCGAAATCACGGGAAGGGATGCGTGGATCTGGTGACGCAGCAAGCGAAAGGGACGGACCCGTCTCTTGCTCGTCATGCAGATCCATACGAGAGCCCCACGATGATAATGCGGGTGCGGTCTGGAAATAGGACAGACGGGAGCGAAGCATCTTAACCGTGAGCTGGTCACAATGCTCGCACCCGCCCTTCTCTATAGCCAGAACCGCGTGCTCTTCCCCCAAACAAACAAAACAGTAATCGTGTGTATCCAGCTCCGAGATGGGACGGGAGCATGGAGGAACACAACGCTTGCTATTTTGTTGGCTCATTTCTCCTCTTTTTTTACTTTCAAAAACTCTTTGATGTAGCGTGAGAGAGAAAAGATTCGAGAAATGAGAAATTTTCTGCACACTGCCTGACAAAACTAACTCCTAGCAAAGATCTGAGAACAGATGAGAGATAGAGAGAGAGTGTTTGCGTCCACACATGCACAGAATGGTCTGAAGACAAAAGACCTGACGATGCACCTGCGGCTTATCTATTTATAGCCTCGCGTTGCGGGTGCGCGCCGATGACGTCATCGACCGAGGCTATATTACCTCCGGGTCAATTCTATCGACGTGTTACACACAATATTCACAGATGGTCACGACTAAAGACGTTCCCAATGCGCTGAGCAGCGCAGCATCGATTGTAGCTTTCGAAAGGGAACTTACTATGCATTCTCATAGAGTTCTTTAGATGTTACTTCAACCATAGATTAGCCCATATATGACCTTATGAACACAATTCTGGACAAAGAGTCGTTAATCTTGAACTTTCGTACATACTCATAGACTCCTGATGGTTCTTCAGCCAGACGGTGGTCCATATTTGACCTACTTAAAATATTTCTGGCCAAAGAGTCTTTGAACTTGAACTTGAATTTTTTATAAATACTCATAGACTCATTCTGATGTTTCATCAGCCAGACAGTGGTCCATATTAAATTTACTTAACATATTTCTGGCCAAAGTCTTATCAAAGGCTTACTTACTATGCATACTAATAGACTTCTTTTGATGTTATTTCAAACATAGATTAGACCATATATGACCTTATTAGACCATTTCTGGACAAAGAGTCCTTAATATTGAACTTTCCATACATACTCATAGACTCATTCTGATGTTTCATCAGCCAGAGAGTGGTCCCTATTTGACCCACTTAACATATTTCTGGCCAAAGAGTCTTTGAACTTGAACTTTCTATAAATACTCATAGACTCCTTCTGATATTTCATCAGCCAGACAGTGGTCCATATTTGACCTACTTAATATTTTTCTGGCCAAGGTCTTATCAAAGGCTAAGTTACTGTCTATACTCATAGACTTATTTTGATGTTACTTCAATCATAGATTAGACCATATTTTACCTAATGAACACATTTCTGGACAAAGAGTCCTTAATCTTGAACTTTCTATAAATACTCATAGACTCATTCTGATGTTTCGTCAGCCAGACAATGGTCCATATTTGATTTACTTAACATATTTCTGGCCAAAGTCTTATCAAAGGCTTACTTACTATGCATACTATGAGACTTATTTTGATGTTACTTCAAACATAGATTAGACCATATCTGACCTTATTAGAACATTTCTGGACAAAAAGTCCTTAATCTTGAACTTTCCATTCATACTCATAGACTCATTCTAATGTTTCATCAGCCAGAGAATGGTCCATATTTGACCCACTTAACATATTTCTGGCCAAAGAGTCCTTGAACTTGAACGTTGTATAAATCCTCATAGACTCCTTCTGATGTTTCATCAGCCAGACAGTAGTCCATATTTGACCTACTTAACATATTTTTGGCCAAAGTCTCATCAAAGGCTAACTTACAATGCATACTCATAGACTTCTTTTGATGTTACTTCAAACATGCTTTAGAGCATATATGACCTTATTAGAACATTTCTGGACAAAGAGTCCTTAATTTTGAATTTTCTATAAATACTCATAGACTCCTTCTGATGTTTCATCAGCCAGAGAGAGGTCCATATTTGACCCACTTAACATATTTCTGGCCAAAGAGTCCTTGAACTTGTTCTATAAATACTCATAGACTCCTTCTGATGTTTCATCAGCCAGACAGTGGTCCATATTTGACCTATTTAACATATTTCTGGCCAAAGTCTTATCAAAGGATAACTTACTATGCATTCTCAGAGAGTTCTTTTGATGTTACTTCAACCATAGATTAGACCATATTTGACCTTATGAACCTATATCTGGACAAAGAGTCCTTAATCTTGAACTTTCTATACATACACATAGACTCCTGATGGTTCTTCAGCCAGACAGTGGTCCATATTTGACCTACTTAAAATATTTCTGGCCAAAGAGTCTTTGAACTTGAACTTGAACTTTTTATAAATACTCATACTCATTCTGATGTTTCATCAGCCAGACAGTGGTCCATATTTGATTTACTTAACATATTTCCGGCCAAAGTCTTATCACCGGCTAACGTACTATGCATACTAATAGACTTCTTTTGATGTGATTTCAAACATAGATTAGACCATATATGACCTTATTAGATCATTTCTGGACAAAGAGTCCTTATTTTTGAACTTTCCATACATACTCATTGACTGCTTCTGATGTTTCATCAGCCAGAGAGTGGTCCATATTTGACCCACTTAACATATTTCTGGCCAAAGAGTCTTTGAACTTGAACGTTCTATAAATACTCATAGACTCCTTGTGATGTTTCTTCAGCCAGACAGTGGTTCATATTTGACCTACTTAACATATTTCTGGCCAAAGAGATTTTGAACTTGAACTTTCTATAAATACTCATAGACTCCTTCTGATGTTTCATCAGCCAGACAGTGGTCTATTTTTGACCTATTTAACATATTTCTGGCCAAAGTCTTATCAAAGGATAACTTACTATGCATTCTCATAGAGTTCTTTTGATGTTACTTCAACCAGAGATTAGACCATATATGACCTTATGAACACATTTCTGGAAAAAGAGTCATTAATCTTGAACTTTCGTACATAGTCATAGACTCCTGATGGTTCTTCAGCCAGACAGTGGTCCATATTTGACCTACTTAAAATATTTCTGGCCAAAGAGTCTTTGAACTTGAACTTGAACTTTCTATAAATACTCATAGACTCATTCTGATGTTTCATCAGCCAGACAGTGGTCCATATTTGATTTACTTAACATATTTCTGGCCAAAGTCTTATCACAGGCTAACGTACTATGCATACTAATAGACTTCTTTTGATGTTATTTTAAACATAGATTAGACCATATTTTACCTTATGAACACATTTCTGGACAAAGAGTCCTTAATCTTGAACTTTCCATACATACTCATAGACTCATTCTAATGTTTCATCAGCCAGAGAGTGGTCCATATTCGACCCACTTAACATAGTTCTGGCCAAAGAGTCTTTGAACTTGAACTTTCTATAAATACTCATAGACACCTTCTGATGTTTCATCAGCCTTGAGTCTTGAGTGGTCCATATTTGACCTACTTAACATATTTCTGGCCAAAGAGATTTTGAACTTGTCCTTTCTAAAAATACTCATAGACTCCTTTTGATGTTTCATCAGCCAAGAAGTGGTCCATTTTTGACCTATTTAACATATTTCTGGCGAAAGTCTTATCAAAGGATAAAATACTATGCATTCTCATAGAGTTCTTTTGATGTTACTTCAACCATAGATTAGACCACATTTGACCTTATGAACCTATTTTTGGACAAAGAGTCCTTAATCTTGAACTTTCTATACATACTCATAGACTCCTGATAGTTCTTCAGCCAGACAGGGGTCCATATTTGACCTACTTAAAATATTTCTGGCCAAAGAGTCTTTGAACTTGAACTTGAACTTTCTATAAATACTCATAGACTCATTCTGATGTTTCACTAAAAGAACTAAAAGACTTCTTTTGATGTTACTTCAAACATAGATTAGACCATATATGACCTTATTAGAACATTTCTGGACAAAGAGTCCTTAATCTTGAACTTTCCATACATACTCATAGACTCATTCTGATGTTTCAACAGCCAGAGATTGGTCCATATTTGACCCACTTAACATATTTTTGGCCAAAGAGTCTTTGAACTTGAACTTTCTATAAATACTCATAGACTCCTTCTGATGTTTCATCAGCCAGAGAGTGGTCCATATTTGACCCACTTAACATATTTCTGGCCAAAGAGTCCTTGAACTTGAACGTTCTATAAATACTCATAGACTCCTTCTGATGTTTCTTCAGCCAGAAAGTGGTTCATATTTGACCTACTTAACATATTTCTGGCCAAAGAGTCTTTGAACTTGAACTTTCTATAAATACTCATAGACTCCTTCTGATGTTTCATCAGCCAGAGAGTGGTCCATATTTGACCCACTTAACATATTTTTGGCCAAAGAGTCTTTGAACTTGAACTTTCTATAAATACTCATAGACTCCTTCTGATGTTTCATCAGCCAGAGAGTGGTCCATATTTGACCCACTTAACATATTTCTGGCCAAAGAGTCCTTGAACTTGAACGTTCCATAAATACTCATAGACTCCTTCTGATGTTTCTTCAGCCAGACAGTGGTTCATATTTGACCTACTTAACATATTTCTGGACAAAGTCTTATCAAAGGATAACTTACTATGCATTCTCATAGAGTTCTTTTGATGTTACTTCGACCATAGATTAGCCCATATATGACCTTATGAACACATTTCTGGACAAAGATACGTTAATCTTGAACTTTCGTACATACTCATAGACTCCTGATGGTTCTTCAGCCAGACAGTGGTCCATATTTGACCTACTTAAAATATTTCTGGCCAAAGAGTCTTTGAACTTGAACTTGAATTTTTTATAAATACTCATAGACTCATTCTGATGTTTCATCAGCCAGACAGTGGTCCATATTAAATTTACTTAACATATTTCTGGCCAAAGTCTTATCACAGACTAACGTACTATGCATACTAATAGACTTCTTTTGATGTTATTTCAAACATAGATTAGACCATATATGACCTTATTAGACCATTTCTGGACAAAGAGTCCTTAATATTGAACTTTCCATACATACTCATAGACTCATTCTGATGTTTCATCAGCCAGAGATTGGTCCATATTTGACCCACTTAACATATTTCTGGCCAAAGAGTCTTTGAACTTGAACTTTCTATAAATACTCATAGACTCCTTCTGATATTTCATCAGCCAGACAGTGGTCCATAATTGACCTACTTAATATATTTCTGGCCAAGGTCTTATCAAAGGCTAAGTTACTGTCTATACTCATAGACTTATTTTGATGTTACTTCAATCATAGATTAGACCATATTTTACCTTATGAACACATTTCTGGACAAAGAGTCCTTAATCTTGAACTTTCTATAAATACTCATAGACTCATTCTGATGTTTCGTCAGCCAGACAATGGTCCATATTTGATTTACTTAACATATTTCTGGCCAAAGTTTTATCAAAGGCTTACTTACTATGCATACTATGAGACTTATTTTGATGTTACTTCAAACATAGATTAGACCATATCTGACCTTATTAGAACATTTCTGGACAAAAAGTCCTTAATCTTGAACTTTCCATTCATACTGATAGACTCATTCTAATGTTTCATCAGCCAGAGAATGGTCCATATTTGACCCACTTAACATATTTCTGGCCAAAGAGTCCTTAAACTTGAACGTTGTATAAATCCTCATAGACTCCTTCTGATGTTTCTTCAGCCAGAGAGTGGTTCATATTTGACCTACTTAACATATTTCTGGCCAAAGAGTCTTAGAACATGAACTTTCTTTAAATACTCATAGACACCTTCTGGGGTTTCATCAGCCAGACAGTAGTCCATATTTGACCTACTTAACATATTTTTGGCCAAAGTCTCATCAAAGGCTAACTTACAATGCATACTCATAGACTTCTTTTGATGTTACTTCAAACATACTTTAGACCATATATGACCTTATTTGAACATTTCTGGACAAAGAGTCCTTAATCTTGAATTTTCTATAAATACTCATAGACTCCTTCTGATGTTTCATCAGCCAGAGAGAGGTCCATATTTGACCCACTTAACATATTTCTGGCCAAAGAGTCCTTGAACTTGTTCTATAAATACTCATACACTCCTTCTGATGTTTCATCAGCCAGACAGTGGTCCATATTTGACCTATTTAACATATTTCTGGCCAAAGTCTTATCAAAGGATAACTTACTATGCATTCTCAGAGAGTTCTTTTGATGTTACTTCAACCATAGATTAGACCACATTTGACCTTATGAACCTATTTTTGGACAAAGAGTCCTTTATCTTGAACTTTCTATACTTACTCATAGACTCCTGATGGTTCTTCAGCCAGACAGTGGTCCATATTTGACCTACTTAAAATATTTCTGGCCAAAGAATGTTTGAACTTGAACTTGAACTTTCTATAAATACTCATAGACTCATTCTGATGTTTCATCAGCCAGACAGTGATCCATATTTGATTTACTTAACATATTTCTGGCCAAAGTCTTATCAAAGGCTAACGTACTATGCATACTAATAGTCTTCTTTTGATGTTACTTCAAACATAGATTAGACAATATATGACCTTATTAGAACATTTCTGGACAAAGAGTCCTTAATCTTGAACTTTCCATACATACTCATAGACTCATTCTGATGTTTCAACAGCCAGAGAGTTGTCCATATTTGACCCACTTAACATATTTTTGGCCAAAGAGTCTTTGAACTTGAACTTTCTTTAAATACTCATAGACACCTTCTGTGGTATCATCAGCCAGACAGTGGTCCATATTTGACCTTCTTAACATATTTTTGGCCAAAGTCTTATCGAAGGCTAACTTATATGCATACTCATAGACTTCTTTTGATGTTACTTCAAACATATTTTAGACCATATATGACCTTATTAGAACATTTCTGGACAAAGAGTCCTTAATCTTGAACTTTCCATACATACTCATAGACTCCTTCCGATGTTTCATCAGCCAGAGAGAGGTCCATATTCGACCCACTTAACAAATTTCTGGCCAAAGAGTCCTTAACCTTGTTCTAAAAAAATACTAATAGACTCCTTCTGATGTTTCATCAGCCAGACAGTGGTCCATTTTTGACCTATTTAACATATTTCTGGCCAAAGTCTTATCAAAGGATAACTTACTATGCATTCTCATAGAGTTCTTTTGATGTTACTTCAACCATAGATTAGACCATATTTGACCTTATGAACCTATTTCTGGAAAAAGAGTCCTTAATCTTGAACTTTCTATACATACTCATAGACTCATTCTAATGTTTCATCAGCCAGAGAGTGGTCCATATTTGATCCACTTAACATATTTCTGGCCAAAGAGCCTTTGAACTTGAACTTTCTATAAATACTCATAGACACCTTCTGATGTTTCATCAGCCAGACAGTGGTCCATTTTTGACGTATTTAACATATTTCTGGCCAAAGTCTTATCAAAGGATAACTTACTATGCATTCTCATAGAGTTCTTTTGATGTTACTTCAACCATAGATTAGACCACATTTGACCTTATGAACCTATTTTTGGACAAAGAGTCATTAATCTTGAACTTTCTATACATACTCATAGACTCCTGATGGGTCTTCAGCCAGACAGTGGTCCATATTTGACCTACTTAAAATATTTCTGGCCAAAGAGTCTTTGAACTTGAACTTTTTATAAATACTCATAGACTCATTCTGATGTTTCACTAAAAGAACTAAAAGACTTATTTTGATGTTACTTCAAACATAGATTAGACCATATATGACCTTATTAAAATATTTCTGGACAAAGAGTCCTTAATCTTGAACTTTCCATACATACTCATAGACTCATTCTGATGTTTCAACAGCCAGACAGTAGTCCATATTTGACCTACTTAACATATTTCTGGCCAAAGAGTCCTTGAACTTGAACGTTCTATAAATACTCATAGACTCCTTCTGATGTTTCTTCAGCCAGAAAGTGGTTCATATTTGACCTATTAACATATTTCTGGCCAAAGAGTCCTTGAACTTGAACTTGAACTTTCTATACATACTCATAGACTCATTCTGATGTTTCAACAGCCAGACAGTAGTCCATATTTGACCTACTTAACATATTTCTGGCCAAAGAGTCCTTGAACTTGAACGTTCTATAAATACTCATAGACACCTTCTGAGGTTTCATCAGCCAGACAGTAGTCCATATTTGACCTACTTAACATATTTTTGGCCAAAGTCTCATCAAAGGCTAACTTACTATGCATACTCATAGACTTCTTTTGATGTTACTTCAAACATACTTTAGACCATATATAACCTTATTAGAACATTTCTGGACAAAGAGTCCTTAATCTTGAATTTTCTATAAATACTCATAGACTCCTTCTGATGTTTCATCAGCCAGAGAGAGGTCCATATTTGACCCACTTAACATATTTCTGGCCAAAGAGTCCTTGAACTTGTTCTATAAATACTCATAGACTCCTTCTGTTGTTTCATCAGCCAGACAGTGGTCCATATTTGACCTATTTAACATATTTCTGGCCAAAGTCTTATCAAAGGATAACTTACTCTGCATTCTCATAGATTTCTTTTGATGTTACTTCAACCATAGATTAGACCATATTTGACCTTATGAACCTATTTTTGGACAAAGAGTCCTTTATCTTGAACTTTCTATACATACTCATAGACTCATTCTGATGTTTCATCAGCCAGACAGTGGTCCATATTTAACCTACTTAAAATATTTCTGGCCAAAGAGTCTTTGAACTTGAACTTGAACTTTCTATAAATACTCATAGACTCATTCTGATGTTTCATCAGCCAGACAGTGGTCCATATTTGATTTACTTAACATATTTCTGGCCAAAGTCTTATCAAAGGCTAACGTACTATGCATCCTAATAGTCTTCTTTTGATATTACTTCAAACATAGATTAGACAATATATGACCTTATTAGAACATTTCTGGACAAAGAGTCCTTAATCTTGAACTTTCCATACATACTCATAGACTCATTCTGATGTTTCATCAGCCAGAGAGTGGTCCATATTTGACCCACTTAACATATTTCTGGCCAAAGAGTCTTTGAACTTGAACTTTCTATAAATACTCAAAGACTCCTTCTGATGTTTCATCAGCCAGAGAGTGGTCCATATTTGACCCACTTAACATATATCTGGCCAAAGAGTCCTTGAACTTGAACGTTCTATAAATACTCAAAAGACTCCCTCTGATGTTTCTTTCGCCAGACAGTGGTTCATATTTGACCTACTTAAAATATTTCTGGCCAAAGAGATTTTGAACTTGAACTTTCTATAAATACTCATAGACTCCTTCTGATGTTTCATCAGCCAGACAGTGGTCCATTTTTGACCTATTTAACATATTTCTGGCCAAAGTCTTATCAAAGGATAACTTTCTATGCATTCTCATAGTTCTTTTGATGTTACTTCATCCATATATTAGACCATATTTGACCTTATGAACCTTTTTCTGGACAAAGAGTCCTTAATCTTGAACTTTCCAGACATACTCATTACTCATAGACTCATTCTGATGTTTCATCAGCCAGAGGGTGGTCCATATTTGATTTACTTAACATATTTCCGGCCAAAGTCTTATCACCGGCTAACGTACTATGCATACTAATAGACTTCTTTTGATGTGATTTCAAACATAGATTAGACCATATATGACCTTATTAGACCATTTCTGGACAAAGAGTCCTTATTCTTGAACTTTCCATACATACTCATAGACTCCTTCTGATGTTTCATCAGCCAGAGAGTGGTCCATTTATGACCCACTTAACATATTTCTGGCCAAAGAGTCCTTGAACTTGAACGTTCTATAAATACTCATAGACTCCATCTGATGTTTCTTCAGCCAGACAGTGGTTCATATTTGACCTACTTAACATATTTCTGGCCAAAGAGATTTTGAACTTGAACTTTCTATAAATACTCATAGACTCCTTCTGATGTTTCATCAGCCAGACAGTGGTCCATTTTTTGACCTATTTAACATATTTCTGGCCAAAGTCTTATCAAAGGATAACTTACTATGCATTCTCATAGAGTTCTTTTGATGTTACTTCAAACAGAGATTAGACCATATATGACCTTATGAACACATTTCTGGACAAAGAGTCATTAATCTTGAACTTCCGTACACACTCATAGACGGTGGTTGTTCTTCAGCCAGACAGTGGTCCATATTTGACCTAGTTAAAATATTTCTGGCCTAAGAGTCTTTGAACTTGAACTTGAACTTTCTATAAATACTCATAGACTCATTCTGATGTTTCATCAGCCAGACAGTGGTCCATATTTGATTTACTTAACATATTTCTGGCCAAAGTCTTATCACAGGCTAACGTACTATGCATACTAATACTTCTTTTGATGTTATTTCAAACATAGATTAGACCATATTTTACCTTATGAACACATTTCTGGACAAAGTGTCCTTAATCTTTAACTTTCCATACATCCTCATAGACTCATTCTGATGTTTCATCAGCCAGAGAGTGGTCCATATTTGACCCACTTAACATATTTCTGGCCAAAGAGTCTTTGAACTTGAACTTTCTATAAATACTCATAGACTCCTTCTGATGTTTCATCAGCCAGACAGTGGTCCATTTTTGACCTATGTAACATATTTCTGGCCAAAGTCTTATCAAAGGATAACTTTCTATGCATTCTCATAGAGTTCTTTTGATGTTACTTCATCCATAGATTAGACCATATTTGACCTTATGAACCTTTTTCTGGACAAAGAGTCCTTAATCTTGAACTTTCTATTCATACTCTTAGACTCCTTCTGAAGTTTCTTCAGTAGTTCAAACATTACCTTATGTACATATATCTGGCCAGAGAATCCTTTAACTTGATCTTTCTATACATACTCATAGACTCCTTTTGATGTTTTATCAGTCAGACAGTAGTCTAAACTTGACCTACTGGACATATTTCTGGCAAAAGATTTCATCAAAGGTTAACTTACTATTCATTCTCATAGACTTCTTTTGATGTTTCATCAACCATATTTGAGTCCATATTTGACCTATTGAACATTTTTCTGGCCGTAGAGTCTATGAACTTGTACTTGAACTTTCCATTAATTCTCATTGACTCCTTATGATGTTATAAGAGCCATACAGTATTCCAAAATTTGACATTTTGAATATATTCCTGGCCAAAGAGTCCTCGACCTTGACCTTTCTATATACTCATAAAATCCTTCTGATGTTTCATTAGTATTTTAAACATAACTTTTTGAACATATTTCTGGCTAGAGAGTCCATGAACTTGAACTTTCTATAAATTCTCATAGACTCATCCTGATGTTTCATCAACCATATATTAGTTATCATTTGAACTATTAAACATTTTTCTGGCCAAAGAGTCTTTGGACTTGAACTTGAACTTGAACTTTATATACATACTCATAGACTCATTCTGATGTTTCAGTCATTAGTCCATTTTGACCTATTGAACATATTTCTGGCCAAAGAATCATTAAAGGCATACATTCTCATAGACTTCTTTTGATGTTATATCAACCATATAGTAGTCCATATTTGACCTATTGAACACATTTCCGAGTATATTTACCGTATATAAAGGTAAAGTTTAAAGATTCTTTGACCA
This sequence comes from Tiaroga cobitis, assembly GCA_030578255.1. Taxonomy (NCBI): domain Eukaryota; kingdom Metazoa; phylum Chordata; class Actinopteri; order Cypriniformes; family Leuciscidae; genus Tiaroga; species Tiaroga cobitis. Next base: position 5,831,792 of record CM060612.1, read on the forward strand.
GAAATATGTCATATTCAGTCATATTTGAACTACTGTTGAAACATCAGAAGGAGTCTATAGAAATTGAGCATATATAAAATGTTCCAAATCAAAGACTCAGAAATATGTTCGATATGACAAATTTGAAAACTTGTCTGGGTGATGTAATATCTGAAGGAGCCATCAGTATGTATGGTAAGTTAAAGTTCAAGGACTCTTTGGAAAGGTCAAGATCTTGGACTCATTGGCCAGAAATGTTTTCAATATGTCATATGGATTATATGGTTGATGTAACATCAAAAGAAGTCTATGAAAATGGATAGTAAGTAAGCCCTTGATGATACTTTTGACAAAATATCAAGTTTGGACTACTGTCTGCCTGATAAAACATCTATATGTCTATATGTATATGAAGTTCAAGTTCAAGGACACTATGGGCCAGTAACATGTTCAAAAGGTTAAATTTGAACTATTGGATGGCTGAAGAAACATAAGGATTCTATGAGCATGTTTAGAAAGTTTAAAATCGAGGACTCTTTGGCCATAAATGTGTTCAATAGGTCAAATAAGGACTAATATATGGTTCATTTAACATCAAATGAGTCTGCATGGTAAGTTAGATTTTGATGACTATTTGGTCAGAAATATGTTCAGTAGGTCAAATATGGACTACTGTCTAGCTGATGAAACGTTCAAAAGTGTGTGTATGTATAGAAAGTTCAAGTTCAAGGATTATTTGGCCAGAATATATTCAGAATGTCAAATTTGAACTGCAGGATGGCTGAAGAAACATCAGAACAAGTCTATATGTTTAGAAAGTTCAATGTAGATGACTCTTTGGCCAGAAATGTGTTCAATAGGTCAAATGAAGACTAATATATGGTTTATGTAGCATTAAAATAAGTCTATGAGAACACATAGTAAGTTAGACTGTGATAAGACTGGCCAGAGAGTAGGATCACTCTCTGGCTGATGGACCACTCTCTGACTGATGAAACATCAGAAGGAGTCAATGAGTATTTATGAAAAGTTCAAAGATTCTCTGGCCAGATATTTGTACAAAAGGTCATATTTGATCTACTAAGGAAACATCAGAAGAAGACTATGATAATTTATAGAAAGTTCAAGTTCAAGGATTATTTGGCCAGAATATGTTCAAAATGTCAAATTTGAACTACAAGATGGCTGAAGAAACACCAGAACAAGTCTATATGTTTAGAATGTTCAATGTAGATGACTGAAGTTCAAGATCAAGTTAAAACACTCTTTGGCCAGAAATATGTTCAATAGGTCAAATTTAGACTAATATATAGTATTATGTATTACTAATATGTAGCATCAAAAGAAGTCTATGAGAACTCATAGTAAGTTATCCTTTGATGAGACAGATTGGCCAGAATTATATTAAGTAGGTCAAATATGGACCACTGTCTAGCTGATGAAACATCAGGAGTCTATGAGTTTTTATAGAAAGTTCAAGGACTCTCAGACCAAAAATCGGATAAAAAGTCATATATGAACTACTGATGAAACATCAGAAGAAGTCTATGAGAATGAATAGAAGGTTCAAAATCCAGGACTCTTTGTCTAGAAATGTGTTTAATAGGTCGAAAATTGACTAATATATGGTTGATGATACATCAATGGATGTCTATGGTAATCCATTGCATTACATTAAAAGAAGAGCTTACAGACCACAGGTACAAGGGAGGGTTAGTAGAAGGCATCGTAAAAGAGTTTTGTTTTTAATCTGGATTTAAAAATGGAGAGGTGCTACAGGAAGACGGTTCCAAAGACGGACCGCATAGCAGCTAAAGGCTGCCTCTCCCTGCTTGGTACGAGTGCTGGATTGTACCAGTTGGAGTTTCCAGCAGATCTAAGTGATCTTGAGGAGAGTTTCAAACATCTCTGCTATATAGAGAGGTCCTTGACCATTGACTATATAGAGAGGTCCTTGACCATAAAAACAAGAAAAAGAACTTTAAAATCAATTCTATAGATCACTGGTAACCAGTGTAGAGCTTTGAAAATTGGTGTGATATGATCTTTTCTTTTGGTTCTGGTCAATAGCCTTGCTGCTGCATTTTGGATCATTTGTAGAGGTTTTATTGTTTTTTTAGGGAGACCAGTGAAAAGACTATGACAGTAGCAGTTGCATCGCATTGATTCAAGTAATTCATGCTAACCCTGTGCATTGAAGAAGTAGCACTGACATACGTGATGTTTCATTGTAATCCATGCACGAGATATATGAATCCGCTGTGCATTTATTTGCATGCAAAATCTAACTTATTTCATTGTCCATTGAAGAGTACAACATATGTGCTTGTTGCATTACGCTGCATAACGGACCAAAATGTATTTATGCATTGAGGAATCACAGTAGTGACATGGTCTGTTTCATTGAACTGTATACAATAACTAACTTATTCCGTTTATATACAATAACTGAATTATTCAATCTTCTGTTGTGCTTCTTCAGAGTAATTTAGATCTTGCAATGCAATGCAATGACAAACATATAACCTCATTTAAACATGTAACCTCTCCAATAAACAGCAAAAGAAGTAAGGTGATGTATGCGTTAAATTGCAAAAGCACGCGTGTTGACATCCAAAGGCTTAAGCCAACTTGTATTCCAATGCATAAAACAACTAACTAAATTTGCTGTTCATTGAAGAGATAACACACAATATGTGCTCTTGCACTCGCTCTTGTGTCTTTCGATATGTGCTCTTGCACAAGTATAGACTTATACTTTGTCTAACTTATTTTTTGTGCAATGAAGAGATATTGCGTACCATATGAGCTGTTGCATTGCAACGCATTCAGAAGTAATTAATGCACAACTGAAAACGTTAGCTTTTGCATGCATATAAATGCACTACGGATAAATTTATATCGTGCATACAATACAATATCACATATGTCATGTGCTACCTTTTCAATGCACAAGAGAATCAATTACTTAGCTTTGCAATGGGTTGCAATGCAACAGCTCAAATGTTATGCGATATCTCTTAATTGCCCAGTGAAATAAGTTAGACTTAGAAATCTGCATATGCAATGCACTACAAGAGCAACAGTAAAATGAGCATCGGAATAAGTTCGTTCATATATGCATTGCAATGCAACAGCACAGATGATTTATCTCCAAGTAACATAGATCTTGCAATGCATTGCAACAATACGCATGTAATCTCTTCAATGAACAGCAAAATTAGTTAGTTGTTTTATGCATTGGAATGCAAAAGCATGCTGGTTGTGTTACCCCCCTTCGGATGTCACAACACGTGTGCTTTTGCATTCCAATGCATGCAACTTCTAACTCATTTTGCAGTTCATTGAAGAGAACACATGTGTGCTTTGCATTGGATTACAAGATCTAACTGAAGAATGCACAACCAAAGATTGAATAATTCACAATAGACTTAGTTATTGTATACAGTTCAATGAAAAAGACCATGTCACTACTGTGATTCTTCAATGCACAAAGACAGTAAATTATTCAACAAGAACATATTCTTTTGATTTTGTATCTCTTCAGTGCACAATGAAATGTTTGCTTTTGCAGGCAAATAAATGCACAACGGATTCATTTAAATTGTGCATGCAATGCAATATCACATATGTCATAATGCAGAAGGGAATTAAAGATATAACATAGAACATATGACCTGTTTCACTAAACTGCATACAATAACTAACTTATTCCGTTGTGCATTATTCACGCATGTTGAGTTACAATAGCACAATATGCGTGCTTTTGTAAAGCAATGCATAAAGAACTACACTCATTCCGTTGTGCATAGAAGATATAACATATGCACTGTTTCTTTGAACATACCCAGTCTAACTGAATTCGTTGTGAAGTGAAATACATTCAATATTATCTTTCATAGTATTGCATAAAATAACTAATTTGTTTTGTTTTGAAATGGAGAGATATTGCATTGCAGTTGCACCGCAACATACAGAACTCATTCCCCTGTGCATTGAAGAAGTAGCACATGACATGTGATGTTTCATTGCAATACATGCACGATACAAATGAATCCGTTGTGCATTTATTTGCATGCAAAAGCTAACTTATTTTATTGTGCACTGAAGAGATACAACTTATGCTTTGCTGCACTGCAATTTTTATTGTGCATAAAATACATAAAATTCGCCTTCGGATAACAAAATTTGCGTGCTTTTCCATTACACTTGTGTGCATTGAAAACATAACATGCAGAAGCAAAGCAAAGCAAAGCAGTCGCTTTATTGCACGGTATACAAAAACTTCCGTTGTGCAATCTTCATTCTTCTGTTGTGCATTCTTCAGAGTAAGTTAGATCTTGCAAGTTAGCATGAGTTAGATATTCTGTGCATTGGAATTCAAAAGCACACAGTTGTGATATCCAAAAGGGAGATAAACCATATGTTCAAAGCTTCTACTACACTCCTTCATTGTGCAATATACATTGTATACAAGAACAAACTTAATCCGTTGTGCATTCATGAATAACGTATGTTTTGTATACAACTAACATATTTCGTTGTGCAAATAAGAGATAAAAACGCAATACACTAATGTTGCACTGCATTGCATTCAATATCTAAATAATTTGATATAGCACAACATACATTGCAGTACATGCATACAACTATGAACTTGTTCCGATATTCATTGAATATATACCACACCATATGTGCTCTTGCTGTAAACTGCATACTCAATCTAGCTGATTTGACACATGGACTTAAGAATTGACAAAAAATAAGCTATCTTTCATAGCATACAATTAATTAATTCCTTTGTGCATTGAAAAGATAACACATGACAATTTCACTGTTTCATCGAAATATATACAAAAACTAATGCAGAAATCCAGAAGTTCAAATTTGACATTTTGAACATATTTCTGGCCAAAGAATCCTTGAACTTGAACTTGAACTTTCTATCATAGACTCCTCCTGATTTTTCATCAGCGGGAGAGTGGTCCATATTTTACCTACTTAACATATTTCTGGCCAAAGTCTTATCAAAGGCTAACTTACTATTTATACTTATAGGCTTCTTTTGATGTTACTTCAACCATGTATTAGACCATATTTGACCTTATAAACACATTTCTAGACAAAGAGTCCTTAAGCTTGATCTTTCTATACATACTCATTAATTCCTTCTGATGTTTCATCAGCTAGACAGTGGTCCATATTAGACCAACTTAACATATTTCTGGCCAAAGAGTCTTTGAATTTGAACTTGAAATTTCTATAAATACTCATAGACTCCTTCTGATGATTCATCAGCCAGACAGTGGTCCATATTTGACCTACATAATATATTTGTGGCCAAAGAGTCTTTGAACTTGAACTTGACCTTTCTATAAATACTCATAGACTCCTTCTGATGTTTTACAAAAAGTTGTCCCTTTTTGACCTACTTAACATATTTCTGTCCAAGGTCTTATCAAAGGCTAACTTACTATGCATAAGACTATCTAGAAGTCTAGAAGACTAGAAGATAGACTTCTTTTGATGTTACTTCAACCATAGATTAGACCATATTTTACCTTATGAACACATTTCTGGACAAAGAGTCCTTAATCTTGAACTTTCTATGAATACTCATAGACTCCTTCTGATGTTTCATCAGCCAGAGAGAGGTCCATATTTGACCCACTTAACATATTTCTGGCCAAAGAGTTCTTGAACTTGTTCTATAAATACTCAGAGACTCCTTCTGATGTTTCATCAGCCAGACAGTGGTCCATTTTTGACCTATTTAACATATTTCTTGCCAAAGTCTTATCAAAGGATAACTTACTATGCATTCTCATAGAGTTCTTTTGATGTTACTTCATCCATAGATTAGACCATATTTGACCTTATCAACCTATTTCTGGACAAAAAGTCCTTAATCTTGAACTTTCCAGACATACTAGACTCATTCTGATGTTTCATCAGCCAGAGGGTGGTCCATATTTGACCCACTTAACATATTTCTGGCCAAAGAGTCCTTGAACTTGAACTTTCTATAAATACTCATAGACTCCTTCTGATGTTTCTTCAGCCAGACAGTGGTTCATATTTGACCTACTTAACATATTTCTGGCCAAAGAGTCTTTGAACTTGAACTTTCTTTAAATACTCATAGACACCTTCTGAGGTTTCATCAGCCAGACAGTGGTCCATATTTGACCTACTTAACATATTTTTGGCCAAAGTCTTATCAAAGGATAACTTACTATGCATTCTCATAGAGTTCTTTTGATGTAACTTCAACCATTGATTAGAACAAGCCAAACACATACTTTTTGACCTACTTAACATATTTCTGTCCAAGGTCTTATCAAAGGCTAAGGTACTATGCATACGCTTAGACTTCTTTTGATGTTATTTCAAACATAGATTAGACCATATTTTACCTTATGAACACATTTCTGGACAAAGAGTCCTTAATCTTGAACTTTCCATACATACTCATAGACTCATTCTAATGTTTCATCAGCCAGAGAGTGGTCCATATTTGACCCACTTAACATATTTCTGGCCAAAGAGTCTTTGAACTTGAACTTTCTATAAATACTCATAGACACCTTCTGATGTTTCATCAGCCTTGAGTCTTGAGTGGTCCATATTTGACCTACTTAACATATTTCTGGCCAAAGAGATTTTGAACTTGTCCTTTCTAAAAATACTCATAGACTCCTTTTGATGTTTCATCAGCCAGACAGTGGTCCATTTTTGACCTATTTAACATATTTCTGGCCAAAGTCTTATCAAAGGATAACTTACTATGCATTCTCATAGAGTTCTTTTGATGTTACTTCAACCATAGATTAGACCACATTTGATCTTATGAACCTATTTTTGGACAAAGAGTCCTTAATCTTGAACTTTCTATACATACTCATAGACTCCTGATAGTTCTTCAGCCAGACAGTGGTCCATATTTGACCTACTTAAAATATTTCTGGCCAAAGACTCTTTGAACTTGAACTTGAACTTTCTATAAATACTCATAGACTCATTCTGATGTTTCACTAAAAGAACTAAAAGACTTCTTTTGATGTTACTTCAAACATAGATTAGACCATATATGACCTTATTAGAACATTTCTGGACAAAGAGTCCTTAATCTTGAACTTTCCATACATACTCATAGACTCATTCTGATGTTTCAACAGCCAGAGATTGGTCCATATTTGACCCACTTAACATATTTTTGGCCAAAGAGTCTTTGAACTTGAACTTTCTATAAATACTCATAGACTCCTTCTGATGTTTCATCAGCCAGAGAGTGGTCCATATTTGACCCGCTTAACATATTTCTGGCCAAAGAGTCCTTGAACTTGAACGTTCTATAAATACTCATAGACTCCTTCTGATGTTTCTTCAGCCAGAAAGTGGTTCATATTTGACCTACTTAACATATTTCTGGTCAAAGAGTCTTTGAACTTGAACTTTCTATAAATACTCATAGACTCCTTCTGATGTTTCATCAGCCAGAGAGTGGTCCATATTTGACCCACTTAACATATTTTTGGCCAAAGAGTCTTTGAACTTGAACTTTCTATAAATTTCTATAAATACTCATAGACTCCTTCTGATGTTTCATCAGCCAGAATGAAACATTAAGTGGGTCCATATTTGACCCACTTAACCTATTTCTGGCCAAAGAGTCCTTGAACTTGAATTTTTTATAAATACTCATAGACTCATTCTGATGTTTCATCAGCCAGACAGTGGTCCATATTTAATTTACTTAACATATTTCTGGCCAAAGTCTTATCACAGGCTAACGTACTATGCATACTAATAGACTTCTTTTGATGTTATTTCAAACATAGATTAGACCATATATGACCTTATTAGACCATTTCTGGACAAAGAGTCCTTAATATTGAACTTTTCATACATACTCATAGACTCATTCTGATGTTTCATCAGCCAGACAGTGGTCCATATTTGACCCACTTAACATATTTCTGGCCAAAGAGTCTTTGAACTTGAACTTTCTATAAATACTCATAGACTCCTTCTGATGTTTCATAAGCCAGACAGTGGTACATTTTTTACCTATTTAGCATATTTCTGGCCAAAGTCTTATCAAAGGATAACTTAATATGCATTCTCATAGAGTTCTTTTGATGTAACTTCAACCATAGATTAGAACATATTTGATCTTATGAACCTATTTCTGGACAAAGAGTCCTTAATCTTGAACTTTCTATACATACTCATAGACTCCTGATGGTTCTTCAGCCAGACAGTGGTCCATATTTGACCTACTTAAAATATTTCTGGCCAAAGAGTCTTTGAACTTGAACTTTCTTTAAATACTCATTGACACCTTCTGAGGTTTCATAAGCCAGACAGTCGTCCATATTTGACCTACTTAACATATTTTTGGCCAAAGAGTCTTTGAACTTGAACTTAGACCTTTCTATAAATACTCTTAGACTCCTTCTGATGTTTTATAAGCCAAACAGTGGTCCCTTTTTGACCTATTTAACATATTTCTGGCCAAAGTCTTATCAAAGGATAACTTACTATGCATTCTCATAGAGTTCTTTTGATGTTACTTCAACCAGAGATTAGACCATATATGACCTTATGAACACATTTCTGGACAAAGAGTCATTAATCTTGAACTTTCGTACATACTCATAGACTCCTGATGGTTCTTCAGCCAGACAGTGGTCCATATTTGACCTACTTAAAATATTTCTGGCCAAAGAGTCTTTGAACTTGAACTTGAACTTTCTATAAATACTAATAGACTCATTCTGATGTTTCATCAGCCAGACAGTGGTCCATATTTGATTTACTTAACATATTTCTGGCCAAAGTCTTATCACAGGCTAACGTACTATGCATACTAATAGACTTCTTTTGATGTTATTTCAAACATAGATTAGACCATATTTTACCTCATGAACACATTTCTGGACAAAGAGTCCTTAATCTTGAACTTTCCATACATACTCATAGACTCATTCTAATGTTTCATCATCCAGAGAGTGGTCCATATTTGACCCACTTAACATATTTCTGGCCAAAGAGTCTTTGAACTTGAACTTTCTATAAATACTCATAGACTCCTTCTGATGTTTCATCAGCTAGAGAGTGGTCCATTTTTGACCCGATTAACATATTTCTGGCCAAAGAGTTCTGAACTTGAACGTTCTATAAATCCTCATAGACTCCTTCTGATGTTTCTTCAGCCAGACACTGGTTCATATTTGACCTACTTAACATATTTCTGGCCAAAGAGATTTTGAACTTGAACTTTCTATAAATACTCATAGACTCCTTCTGATGTTTCATCAGCCAGACAGTAGTCCATTTTTGACCTATTTAACATATTTCTGGCCAAAGTCTTATCAAAGGATAACTTACTATGCATTCTCATAGAGTTCTTTTGATGTTACTTCAACCATAGATTAGACCATATTTGACCTTATGAACCTATATCTGGACAAAGAGTCCTTAATCTTGAACTTTCTATACATACACATAGACTCCTGATGGTTCTTCAGCCAGACAGTGGTCCATATTTGACCTACTTAAAATATTTCTGGCCAAAGAGTCTATAGAACTTGAACTTGAACTTTTTATAAATACTCATACTCATTCTGATGTTTCATCAGCCAGACAGTGGTCCATATTTGATTTACTTAACATATTTCCGGCCAAAGGCTTATCACCGGCTAACGTACTATGCATACTAATAGACTTCTTTTGATGTGATTTCAAACATAGATTAGACCATATATGACCTTATTAGACCATTTCTGGACAAAGAGTCCTTATTTTTGAACTTTCCATACATACTCATTGACTGCTTCTGATGTTTCATCAGAAAGAGAGTGGTCCATATTTGACCCACTTAACATATTTCTGGCCAAAGAGTCTTTGAACTTGAACGTTCTATAAATACTCATAGACTCCTTGTGATGTTTCTTCAGCCAGACAGTGGTTCATATTTGACCTACTTAACATATTTCTGGCCAAAGAGATTTTGAACTTGAACTTTCTATAAATACTCATAGACTCCTTCTGATGTTTCATCAGCCAGACAGTAGTCCATTTTTGACCTATTTAACATATTTCTGGCCAAAGTCTTATCAAAGCATAACTTACTATGCATTCTCATAGAGTTCTTTTGATGTTACTTCAACCAGAGATTAGACCATATATGACCTTATGAACACATTTCTGGACAAAGAGTCATTAATCTTGAACTTTCGTACATACTCATAGACTCCTGATGGTTCTTCAGCCAGACAGTGGTCCATATTTGACCTACTTAAAATATTTCTGGCCTAAGAGTCTTTGAACTTGAACTTGAACTTTCTATAAATACTCATAGACTCATTCTGATGTTTCATCAGCCAGACAGTGGTCCATATTTGATTTACTTAACATATTTCTGGCCAAAGTCTTATCACAGGCTAACGTACTATGCATACTAATACTTCTTTTGATGTTATTTCAAACATAGATTAGACCATATTTTACCTTATGAACACATTTCTGGACAAAGTGTCCTTAATCTTTAACTTTCCATACATCCTCATAGACTCATTCTGATGTTTCATCAGCCAGAGAGTGGTCCATATTTGACCCACTTAACATATTTCTGGCCAAAGAGTCTTTGAACTTGAACTTTCTATAAATACTCATAGACTCCTTCTGATGTTTCATCAGCCAGACAGTGGTCCATTTTTGACCTATGTAACATATTTCTGGCCAAAGTCTTATCAAAGGATAACTTTCTATGCATTCTCATAGAGTTCTTTTGATGTTACTTCATCCATAGATTAGACCATATTTGACCTTATGAACCTTTTTCTGGACAAAGAGTCCTTAATCTTGAACTTTCTATTCATACTCTTAGACTCCTTCTGAAGTTTCTTCAGTAGTTCAAACATTACCTTATGTACATATATCTGGCCAGAGAATCCTTTAACTTGATCTTTCTATACATACTCATAGACTCCTTTTGATGTTTTATCAGTCAGACAGTAGTCTAAACTTGACCTACTGGACATATTTCTGGCAAAAGATTTCATCAAAGGTTAACTTACTATTTATTCTCATAGACTTCTTTTGATGTTTCATCAACCATATTTGAGTCCATATTTGACCTATTGAACATTTTTCTGGCCGTAGAGTCTATGAACTTGTACTTGAACTTTCCATTAATTCTCATTGACTCCTTATGATGTTATAAGAGCCATACAGTATTCCAAAATTTGACATTTTGAATATATTCCTGGCCAAAGAGTCCTCGACCTTGACCTTTCTATATACTCATAAAATCCTTCTGATGTTTCATTAGTATTTTAAACATGACTTTTTGAACATATTTCTGGCTAGAGAGTCCATGAACTTGAACTTTCTATAAATTCTCATAGACTCATCCTGATGTTTCATCAACCATATATTAGTTATCATTTGAACTATTAAACATTTTTCTGGCCAAAGAGTCTTTGGACTTGAACTTGAACTTGAACTTTATATACATACTCATAGACTCATTCTGATGTTTCAGACATTAGTCCATTTTGACCTATTGAACATATTTCTGGCCAAAGAATCATTAAAGGCATACATTCTCATAGACTTCTTTTGATGTTATATCAACCATATAGTAGTCCATATTTGACCTATTGAACACATTTCCGAGTATATTTACCGTATATAAAGGTAAAGTTTAAAGATTCTTTGACCAGAAATATGTCATATTCAGTCATATTTGAACTACTGTTGAAACATCAGAAGGAGTCTATAGAAATTGAGCATATATAAAATGTTCCAAATCAAAGACTCAGAAATATGTTCGATATGACAAATTTGAAAACTTGTCTGGGTGATGTAATATCTGAAGGAGCCATCAGTATGTATGGTAAGTTAAAGTTCAAGGACTCTTTGGAAAGGTCAAGATCTTGGACTCATTGGCCAGAAATGTTTTCAATATGTCATATGGATTCATATATGGTTGATGTAACATCAAAAGAAGTCTATGAAAATGGATAGTAAGTAAGCCCTTGATGATACTTTTGACAAAATATCAAGTTTGGACTACTGTCTGCCTGATAAAACATCATAAGTCTATATGTATATGAAGTTCAAGTTCAAGGACACTATGGGCCAGTAACATGTTCAAAAGGTTAAATTTGAACTATTGGATGGCTGAAGAAACGTCTCGGTTACGTATGTAACCCTAGTTCCCTGATAGGGAACGAGACGCTGCGTCGAACGCTGCGGGAACGCCTCTGCGTTGTGCGTCATGAAGCACGTATGGAATCAGCCCAATGGAGAGATGAAACGTCATAGGCGGGTGACGTCATCGACCAGGAAACTATAAAGCACCCCAAAAACATAAGCGCAGTAGCTTCTGATAGGCCTGAAGGAAGCGCTAACGGGAGTGCCGGGAGTATGGCGGAACGACGCAGCGTCTCGTTCCCTATCAGGGAACTAGGGTTACATACGTAACCGAGACGTTCCCTTTCAAGGGAACTCGAGCTGCGTCGAACGCTGCGGGAACGCGAATACCCACGTCGCCATAGGACCAAATTACCGCCATGTGAGAACTAGCGCACAGAGGACGAGAGCACTTGTGCCCCAGGGGTAGAACTTAAGTCTAGGTCATAGAACTTAATAAAAGTATGCGGTGAAGACCATCCAGCCGCATCACAAACATCACTCAGGGAAACCCCCGATAATAGAGCTTTGGAAGCAGCCATACTCCTAGTAGAGTGGGCTCGAACAGCCAAAGGTGAAGGCTGACCAGCCGACTCATAAGCAAGTGAGATAGCCTCGACCACCCACTTGCTCATTCTCTGTTTAGACGCAGGGCACCCTTTCCTGGATGGCCCGAAACATACAAATAGTTGTTCTGATTTCCTCCACAGGGCAGCTCTGTGGACATAAGCGTCTAACGCCCTAACAGGGCAGAGTAAATTAAGTTTCTCCTGGTCCGATGACATAAATGGAGGAGGACAGAAAGCCTGCAGAACCGTAGGTCTAACAACATTAGTAGGGACCTTGGGAACGTAACCTGGTCTAGGATGCAGAAAAACCTTAACCATGCCAGGCGAAAATTCCAGGCACGAGGGTGACACGGACAGAGCCTGCAAATCTCCGATTCTTTTTAATGAGGAGATAGCAAGTAAAAAGATAGTTTTAAAAGTGAGAAACTTCTCAGGAACTTCTTCGATAGGTTCAAAAGGAGCTAGGGAAAGACCTTCCAATACAATGGCCAGATCCCAGGTCAGCACCCTCGTACGAACTGCTGGCCTCAGCCTCAAAGTGCCACGGAGGAAACGAGTTACAAGCGGGTGTCTCCCAAGAGAAACTCCACTGAAAGGGACGTGGTAAGCAGCTAGTGCCGCCACATACACCTTTAGTGTGGAGGGGGATAACCCTGTGGAGAAGCGCTCCTGCAGGAACTCCAGCACTGCACCCACTGGGCAGTTAACTGGGTCCTGCAGGTGTTCTCCACACCAAGAAGTGAAAAGTTTCCACTTCAAGGCATAAAGCTTCCTCGTGGATGGAGCTCTGGAGTGAAGAATGGTCTCAACAACCTCGGTTGAGAGACCAGACTCTATGAGCTGGGCCCCCTCAGAGGCCAAGCCCATAACCTTCATAGATCTGGGCGGGGGTGAAGTAACAACCCGCTCGCCTGAGAGAGAAGGTCCCTCCTCAACGGAATCTCCAGAGGAGAGAAATTAGGTCCGAAAACCAAACTCGGGCCGGCCAGTACGGGGCTACCAACAGTAGACTGACCCCGTCCCGGCGAACCCTCTCCAGAACTCCTGGGAGCAGAGCAATCGGGGGAAATGCGTACAGGCGTGACCTCGGCCACTCCTGTACCATTGTGTCCAACCCCAGAGGGGCTGGAGGACTTAGGGAAAACCACAGATGGCAGTGTGATGTTTCCCTGGATGCAAATAGGTCTGCCTCGGCACGACCGAAATGTTTCCATAGGAGCTCCACCACCTGAGCCACCACTGCAGTGGTCTCACGTACAGCAGGCCGCAAGGTATAACGTTGGATGCTGCTGCCCTGAGACCCAGAATCCTCAGATATCTTTTCACAGTGAGTGACTGGCCTAGCTTTGCCTGTTTGATGGCTGAGAGAATCGAAGCTATACGAGCAGGAGACAGATGTGCCTGCATCGTCGTCGAATCCCAAACCACGCCCAGAAAAAGTGGTCCTCTGTACTGGAGAAATCACACTCTTTTTGGCGTTGAGCCTCAACCCCCACTTTTTGATATGGGCGAGAACGACATCTCGATGCCGAATCGCCTGATGCTCCGATTGAGCCAGAATCAACCAATCGTCGATATAGTTTAAATGCGGACGCCCTGGAGCCGCAGCAGTGCCAGAGCTGCATCCATGCATTTCGTAAAAGTTCGGGGAGAGAGTGCTAGGCCGAACGGAAGAACCCGATACTGGTACGCTTCGCCCCCGAAGGCGAACCTCAGGAACTTCCTGTGTTGTGGAAGGATGGAAATGTGGAAGTATGCGTCCTTTAGGTCTATCGTGACAAACCAGTCCTCGGATCTGATTTGAGACACGATCTGCTTGATAGTGAGCATCTTGAATTTTAGCTTCCCTACCGAGCGATTCAATAGGCGCAGGTCTAAAATTGGACGCAACCCCCCATCCTTCTTTGGAACGATGAAATATCGGCTGTAATAACCTGACTCCAAACTGGGAGGAGGAACCCGTTCTATAGCCTCCTTTTGGAGGAGCGTTTTCACCTCTTGTTCCATTACCAGAGCCTGCTCGGGGCCCACCACTGTGTGCAGAACCCCTCTGAATTTTGGTGGACGACACCTGAACTGGATAGCATATCCTCTTTCTACTGTCTGCAGGACCCAATGAGATATTCTTGGAAGGCTTTTCCACTCTGCCAGAAAATCTACTAAGGGTACCAGTCTCTCGAGACTGGCCTCTGGTGTAACTTGAGCAGCAAACACAGCGCCCTGTAACGGCGCACCGGCAGGGAACGACTGGTTTGACTGCTGTGAGACCCTCCTCAGAGGGAGCGAGCGTCCCTCGGGAAAACGCTCGCTGGGACCGCCTACGCCCCGGCATGAAGGCGGGGTTGGCAGAACGGCCCCCTGAGGGCACCGAGGAAGAATGGGCACCGTAAAGAGAGGTGAACTCCTTTCCGCCTCGGTGGGGACCACCCTCAGCATCCTGAACGCCTCGGCGTCAGGACTTCTTCTTAGCCGAAGCCTTCTTAGACAATATCACTGTCCTCAGATCAGGTCTATTGCTAGAAGACTTCGGCTGAGAGTGCAGCGCCTGAGCCCACTGTCCAGCAGGGGGAGCACGAGACGCGACACTCTGCTTCTGCTTTTTTTTTTTTTTTTTTTATTCAGAGGGAGCGAGCGTCCCTCGGGAAAACGCTCGCTGGGACCGCCTACGCCCCGGCATGAAGGCGGGGTTGGCAGAACGGCCCCCTGAGGGCACCGAGGAAGAATGGGCACCGTAAAGAGAGGTGAACTCCTTTCCGCCTCGGTGGGGACCACCCTCAGCATCCTGAACGCCTCGGCGTCAGGACTTCTTCTTAGCCGAAGCCTTCTTAGACAATATCACTGTCCTCAGATCAGGTCTATTGCTAGAAGACTTCGGCTGAGAGTGCCGCGCCTGAGCCCACTGTCCAGCAGGGGGAGCACGAGACGCGACACTCTGTTTCTGCTGCGCCCTATGGGATGAGCTTGTAGACAGCCGGGGCTGCTCCCGCCCAGCAGCCCCAGGGACGTGA
Organism: Tiaroga cobitis; assembly: GCA_030578255.1. Lineage (NCBI taxonomy): Eukaryota > Metazoa > Chordata > Actinopteri > Cypriniformes > Leuciscidae > Tiaroga > Tiaroga cobitis. The sequence goes on from CM060612.1 coordinate 5,847,552, forward strand.
ATTTTTAACGGGAGAAATTTTTTGAAAGCTGCAGCTTGTTTTTTTCTCTTCCTGGAATTTGTCTATAACAGAATTAACAGCTTCGCCAAATAACCCCGATGGAGAGAGAGGAGCATCTAAAAGAAAAGCTTTTTCTTTGTCTTTCATATTTGTCTGATTTAACCAGAGATGTCTTTCTGCGGCCACCAGAGCTGCCATAGATCGACCCACTAGCTTGGCCGATTCTCTGGTGGCGCGCAGGGATAAATCAGCAGCCTGACGCAGTTCTCGAACTACGTCAGTACTGACTGCCTCACTCTCACTCACGTCCCTCAGCAGGTCAGCCTGGTATGCCTGCAAGATTGATATTGTATGCAGACATGACGCAGCCTGACCTGCAGCCGAATACGCTTTACCCACCAAAGCAGATGTATTTCTAAGGGGCTTGGTGGGTAATACCGGTGTTTTAAAAGATGACGCCGCCTCGGGGGAGAGATAGCTCGCGAGCGTCTCTTCCACGCGAGGCAAAGCGCCATAACCATATGATCTAGCCCCCATTATATTTGAATATGTTGATGTCTGGGGACTAAATATTCTATATGAAACCGGTTTCTTCCACGATCTCGACACCTCAGTGTGGAGATCGTGAAAGAACGGCAGACACCGGCGTGGAGGCTGAACACGTGAGGGCAAAAATCTTTCATCAAGTTTCGATTTTGACACAGACTCCTGTCTAATCACTGGCCATTCAATACTGAGTTTTTCAACAGCTCGTGTTAAAACCTCCATAAGCTCATCACTTTCGGGAGAGTGAGGTGGCGAATCCTCAGTCTCTCCCTCCACACTAACAACATCCAGCTCCTCAGAACTGGATAGCTGTAGTACGGGTGCCTCATCCCGAGCGGAAGAAACCGCAGCGCGTGCTTCCGAACCCAGGCATGAGGCACTGGATCTCACAGGTGAAGGGAGAGATAAGGCAGCGCCCGTCTCAACCCCCGCTGAGAGATCCATCTGCGATCCCCACGATAAGCGCCGCCGCTCTGCCTCGGCAGAAGCGGGACCCGAACCGCGGGGAGCGCGCACCGAACCGCTCTCCTCAAAGAGCGATCGGCGGGAGCGGAGCGTCCTTAACGGCAAACGCTCGCAATGCTCACAGTCTGCTCCCTCGAGAGCAAACTGGGCATGCTGAACTCCCAAACAAACAACACAAAGATCATGTGTATCCCCGCTCGTTAAATAACGCGAGCAGGGAGGAACACACTTTCTAAACTGCTGTTCGTCCGCCATAATCTCTCAATATATATATATATAGGATAAATTGTTTGTGTGGTGCAGGGTATGTAAGACAAACAATATCACACAGGGACAGATTCACATGTAGCGCGACTGAAGGCACAGAAGCTACTGCGCTTATGTTTTTGGGGTGCTTTATAGTTTCCTGGTCGATGACGTCACCCGCCTATGACGTTTCATCTCTCCATTGGGCTGATTCCATACGTGCTTCATGACGCACAACGCAGAGGCGTTCCCGCAGCGTTCGACGCAGCTCGAGTTCCCTTGAAAGGGAACATAAGGATTCTATGAGCATGTTTAGAAAGTTTAAAATCGAGGACTCTTTGGCCATAAATGTGTTCAATAGGTCAAATAAGGACTAATATATGGTTCATTTAACATCAAATGAGTCTGCATGGTAAGTTAGATTTTGATGACTATTTGGTCAGAAATATGTTCAGTAGGTCAAATATGGACTACTGTCTAGCTGATGAAACGTTCAAAAGTGTGTGTATGTATAGAAAGTTCAAGTTCAAGGATTATTTGGCCAGAATATATTCAGAATGTCAAATTTGAACTGCAGGATGGCTGAAGAAACATCAGAACAACTCTTTGGCCAGAAATGTGTTCAATAGGTCAAATGAAGACTAATATATGGTTTATGTAGCATTAAAATAAGTCTATGAGAACACATAGTAAGTTAGACTGTGATAAGACTGGCCAGAAAGTAGGATCACTCTCTGGCTGATGGACCACTCTCTGACTGATGAAACATCAGAAGGAGTCAATGAGTATTCATGAAAAGTTCAAAGATTCTCTGGCCAGATATTTGTACAAAAGGTCATATTTGATCTACTAAGGAAACATCAGAAGGAGACTATGATAATTTATAGAAAGTTCAAGTTCAAGGATTATTTGGCCAGAATATGTTCAAAATGTCAAATTTGAACTACAAGATGGCTGAAGAAACACCAGAACAAGTCTATATGTTTAGAATGTTCAATGTAGATGACTAAAGTTCAAGATCAAGTTAAAACACTCTTTGGCCAGAAATGTGTTCAATAGGTCAAATTTAGACTAATATATGGTTGATGTAGCATCAAAAGAAGTCTATGAGAACTCATAGTAAGTTATCCTTTGATGAGACAGATTGGCCAGAATTATATTAAGTAGGTCAAATATGGACCACTGTCTAGCTGATGAAACATCAGGAGTCTATGAGTTTTTATAGAAAGTTCAAGGACTCTCAGACCAAAAATCGGATAAAAAGTCATATATGAACTACTGATGAAACAATTAAGAAATAATTAAGAAATATTAAGAAATAATTAAAATTTGATTTACATCAATCAATTCAAATAGTTAAAATGATTTACATAAAATAAAGCATGTGACTTCACAGGGAACATAATACACAAAAAAGATAAGAGCTTACAGACCACAGGTACAAGGGAGGGTTAGTAGAAGGCATCGTAAAAGAGTTTTGTTTTTAATCTGGATTTAAAAATGGAGAGGTGCTACAGGAAGACGGTTCCAAAGACGGACCGCATAGCAGCTAAAGGCTGCCTCTCCCTGCTTGGTACGAGTGCTGGATTGTACCAGTTGGAGTTTCCAGCAGATCTAAGTGATCTTGAGGAGAGTTTCAAACATCTCTGCTATATAGAGAGGTCCTTGACCATTGACTATATAGAGAGGTCCTTGACCATAAAAACAAGAAAAAGAACTTTAAAATCAATTCTATAGATCACTGGTAACCAGTGTAGATCTTTGAAAATTGGTGTGATATGATCTTTTCTTTTGGTTCTGGTCAATAGCCTTGCTGCTGCATTTTGGATCATTTGTAGAGGTTTTATTGTTTTTTTAGGGAGACCAATGAAAAGACTATGACAGTAGCAGTTGCATCGCATTGATTCAAGTAATTCATGCTAACCCTGTGCATTGAAGAAGTAGCACTGACATACGTGATGTTTCATTGTAATCCATGCACGAGATATATGAATCCGCTGTGCATTTATTTGCATGCAAAATCTAACTTATTTCATTGTCCATTGAAGAGTACAACATATGTGCTTGTTGCATTGCGCTGCATAACGGACCAAAATTAGCTTATGCATTGAGGAATCACAGTAGTGACATGGTCTGTTTCATTGAACTGTATACAATAACTAACTTATTCCGTTTATATACAATAACTGAATTATTCAATCTTCTGTTGTGCTTCTTCAGAGTAATTTAGATCTTGCAATGCAATGCAATGACAAACATATAACCTCATATAAATATGTAACCTCTCCAATAAACAGCAAAAGAAGTAAGGTGATGTATGCGTTAAATTGCAAAAGCACGCGTGTTGACATCCAAAGGCTTAAGCCAACTTGTATTCCAATGCATAAAACAACTAACTAAATTTGCTGTTCATTGAAGAGATAACACACAATATGTGCTCTTGCACTCGCTCTTGTGTCTTTCGATATGTGCTCTTGCACAAGTATAGACTTATACTTTGTCTAACTTATTTTTTGTGCAATGAAGAGATATTGCGTACCATATGAGCTGTTGCATTGCAACGCATTCAGAAGTAATTAATGCACAACTGAAAACGTTAGCTTTTGCATGCATATAAATGCACTACGGATAAATTTATATCGTGCATACAATACAATATCACATATGTCATGTGCTACCTTTTCAATGCACAAGAGAATCAATTACTTAGCTTTGCAATGGGTTGCAATGCAACAGCTCAAATGTTATGCGATATCTCTTAATTGCCCAGTGAAATAAGTTAGACTTAGAAATCTGCATATGCAATGCACTACAAGAGCAACAGTAAAATGAGCATCGGAATAAGTTCGTTCATATATGCATTGCAATGCAACAGCACAGATGATTTATCTCCAAGTAACATAGATCTTGCAATGCATTGCAACAATACGCATGTAATCTCTTCAATGAACAGCAAAATTAGTTAGTTGTTTTATGCATTGGAATGCAAAAGCATGCTGGTTGTGTTACCCCCCTTCGGATGTCACAACACGTGTGCTTTTGCATTCCAATGCATGCAACTTCTAACTCATTTTGCAGTTCATTGAAGAGAACACATGTGTGCTTTGCATTGGATTACAAGATCTAACTGAAGAATGCACAACCAAAGATTGAATAATTCACAATAGACTTAGTTATTGTATACAGTTCAATGAAAAAGACCATGTCACTACTGTGATTCTTCAATGCACAAAGACAGTAAATTATTCAACAAGAAGATATTCTTTTGATTTTGTATCTCTTCAGTGCACAATGAAATGTTTGCTTTTGCAGGCAAATAAATGCACAACGGATTCATTTAAATTGTGCATGCAATGCAATATCACATATGTCATAATGCAGAAGGGAATTAAAGATATAACATAGAACATATGACCTGTTTCACTAAACTGCATACAATAACTAACTTATTCCGTTGTGCATTATTCACGCATGTTGAGTTACAATAGCACAATATGCGTGCTTTTGTAAAGCAATGCATAAAGAACTCATTCCCCTGTGCATTGAAGAAGTAGCACATGACATGTGATGTTTCATTGCAATACATGCAGGATACAAATGAATCCGTTGTGCATTTATTTGCATGCAAAAGCTAACTTATTTTATTGTGCACTGAAGAGATACAACTTATGCTTTGCTGCACTGCAATTTTCATTGTGCATAAAATACATAAAATTCGCCTTCGGATAACAAAATTTGCGTGCTTTTCCACTACACTTGTGTGCATTGAAAACATAACATGCAGAAGCAAAAAGCAAAGCAAAGCAGTCGCTTTATTGCACGGTATACAAAAAGTTCCGTTGTGCAATATTCATTCTTCTGTTGTGCATTCTTCAGAGTAAGTTAGATCTTGCAAGTTAGCATGAGTTAGATATTCTGTGCATTGGAATTCAAAAGCACACAGTTGTGATATCCAAAAGGGAGATAAACCATATGTTCAAAGCTTCTCCTTCATTGTGCAATATACATTGTATACAAGAACAAACTTTTGAACATTTTGAACATATTTCTGGCCAAAGAATCCTTGAACTTGAACTTGAACTTTCTATAAATACTCATAGACTCCTCCTGATTTTTCATCAGCGGGAGAGTGGTCCATATTTTACCTACTTAACATATTTCTGGCCAAAGTCTTATCAAAGGCTAACTTACTATTTATACTTATAGGCTTCTTTTGATGTTACTTCAACCATGTATTAGACCATATTTGACCTTATAAACACATTTCTAGACAAAGAGTCCTTAAGCTTGATCTTTCTATACATACTCATTAATTCCTTCTGATGTTTCATCAGCTAGACAGTGGTCCATATTAGACCAACTTAACATATTTCTGGCCAAAGAGTCTTTGAATTTGAACTTGAAATTTCTATAAATACTCATAGACTCCTTCTGATGATTCATCAGCCAGACAGTGGTCCATATTTGACCTACCTAATATATTTGTGGCCAAAGAGTCTTTGAACTTGAACTTGACCTTTCTATAAATACTCATAGACTCCTTCTGATGTTTTACAAAAAGTTGTCCCTTTTTGACCTACTTAACATATTTCTGTCCAAGGTCTTATCAAAGGCTAACTTACTATGCATAAGACTATCTAGAAGTCTAGAAGACTAGAAGATAGACTTCTTTTGATGTTACTTCAACCATAGATTAGACCATATTTTACCTTATGAACACATTTCTGGACAAAGAGTCCTTAATCTTGAACTTTCTATGAATACTCATAGACTCCTTCTGATGTTTCATCAGCCAGAGAGAGGTCCATATTTGACCCACTTAACATATTTCTGGCCAAAGAGTTCTTGAACTTGTTCTATAAATACTCAGAGACTCCTTCTGATGTTTCATCAGCCAGACAGTGGTCCATTTTTGACCTATTTAACATATTTCTTGCCAGAGTCTTGTCAAATGATAACTTACTATGCATTCTCATAGAGTTCTTTTGATGTTACTTCATCCATAGATTAGACCATATTTGACCTTATCAACCTATTTCTGGACAAAAAGTCCTTAATCTTGAACTTTCCAGACATTCTAGACTCATTCTGATGTTTCATCAGCCAGAGGGGGGTCCATATTTGACCCACTTAACATATTTCTGGCCAAAGAGTCCTTGAACTTGAACTTTCTATAAATACTCATAGACTCCTTCTGATGTTTCTTCAGCCAGACAGTGGTTCATATTTGACCTACTTAACATATTTCTGGCCAAAGAGTCTTTGAACTTGAACTTTCTTTAAATACTCATAGACACCTTCTGAGGTTTCATCAGCCAGACAGTGGTCAATATTTGACCTACTTAACATATTTTTGGCCAAAGTCTTATCAAAGGATAACTTACTATGCATTCTCATAGAGTTCTTTTGATGTAACTTCAACCATTGATTAGAACAAGCCAAACACATACTTTTTGACCTAATTAACATATTTCTGTCCAAGTTCTTATCAAAGGCTAAGTTACTATGCATACGCTTAGACTTCTTTTGATGTTACTTCAACCATAGATTAGACCATATTTGACCTTATGAACACATTTCCGGACAAAGAGTCCTTAATCTTGAACTTTCCAGACATACTAGACTCATTCTGATGTTTCATCAGCCAGAGGGTGGTCCATATTTGACCCACTTAACATATTTCTGGCCAAAGAGTCCTTGAACTTGAACTTTCTATAAATACTCATAGACTCCTTCTGATGTTTCATCAGCCAGAGAGTGGTCCATATTTGACCCACTTAACATATTTCTGGCCAAAGAGTCCTTGAACTTGAACGTTCTATAAATCCTCATAGACTCCTTCTGATGTTTCTTCAGCCAGACAGTGGTTCATATTTGACCTACTTAACATATTTCTGGCCAAAGAGATTTTGAACTTGAACTTTCTATAAATACTCATAGACTCCTTCTGATGTTTCATAAGCCAGACAATGGTACATTTTTGACCTATTTAACATATTTCTGGCCAAAGTCTTATCAAATGATAACTTAATATGCATTCTCATAGAGTTCTTTTGATGTAACTTCAACCATAGATTAGAACATATTTGATCTTATGAACCTATTTCTGGACAAAGAGTCCTTAATCTTGAACTTTCTATACATACTCATAGACTCCTGATGGTTCTTCAGCCAGACAGTGGTCCATATTTGACCTACTTAAAATATTTCTGGCCAAAGAGTCTTTGAACTTGATCTTTCTTTAAATACTCATTGACACCATCTGAGGTTTCATAAGCCAGACAGTCGTCCATATTTGACCTGCTTAACATATTTTTGGCCAAAGAGTCTTTGAACTTGAACTTAGACCTTTCTATAAATACTCTTAGACTCCTTCTGATGTTTTATAAGCCAAACAGTGGTCCCTTTTTGACCTATTTAACATATTTCTGGCCAAAGTCTTATCAAAGGATAACTTACTATGCATTCTCATAGAGTTCTTTTGATGTTACTTCAACCAGAGATTAGACCATATATGACCTTATGAACACATTTCTGGACAAAGAGTCATTAATCTTGAACTTTCGTACATACTCATAGACTCCTGATGGTTCTTCAGCCAGACAGTGGTCCATATTTGACCTACTTAAAATATTTCTGGCCAAAGAGTCTTTGAACTTGAACTTGAACTTTCTATAAATACTCATAGACTCATTCTGATGTTTCATCAGCCAGACAGTGGTCCATATTTAATTTACTTAACATATTTCTGGCCAAAGTCTTATCACAGGCTAACGTACTATGCATACTAATAGACTTCTTTTGATGTTATTTCAAACATAGATTAGACCATATTTTACCTTATGAACACATTTCTGGACAAAGAGTCCTTAATCTTGAACTTTCCATACATACTCATAGACTCATTCTAATGTTTCATCAGCCAGAGAGTGGTCCATATTTGACCCACTTAACATATTTCTGGCCAAAGAGTCTTTGAACTTGAACTTTCTATAAATACTCATAGACTCCTTCTGATGTTTCATCAGCTAGAGAGTGGTCCATATTTGACCCGATTAACATATTTCTGGCCAAAGAGTTCTGAACTTGAACGTTCTATAAATCCTCATAGACTCCTTCTGATGTTTCTTCAGCCAGACACTGGTTCATATTTGACCTACTTAACATATTTCTGGCCAAAGAGATTTTGAACTTGAACTTTCTATAAATACTCATAGACTCCTTCTGATGTTTCATCAGCCAGACAGTAGTCCATTTTTGACCTATTTAACATATTTCTGGCCAAAGTCTTATCAAAGGATAACTTACTATGCATTCTCATAGAGTTCTTTTGATGTTACTTCAACCATAGATTAGACCATATTTGACCTTATGAACCTATATCTGGACAAAGAGTCCTTAATCTTGAACTTTCTATACATACACATAGACTCCTGATGGTTCTTCAGCCAGACAGTGGTCCATATTTGACCTACTTAAAATATTTCTGGCCAAAGAGTCTTTGAACTTGAACTTGAACTTTTTATAAATACTGATACTCATTCTGATGTTTCATCAGCCAGACAGTGGTCCATATTTGATTTACTTAACATATTTCCGGCCAAAGTCTTATCACCGGCTAACGTACTATGCATACTAATAGACTTCTTTTGATGTGATTTCAAACATAGATTAGACCATATATGACATTATTAGACCATTTCTGGACAAAGAGTCCTTATTTTTGAACTTTCCATACATACTCATTGACTGCTTCTGATGTTTCATCAGCCAGAGAGTGGTCCATATTTGACCCACTTAACATATTTCTGGCCAAAGAGTCTTTGAACTTGAACGTTCTATAAATACTCATAGACTCCTTGTGATGTTTCTTCAGCCAGACAGTGGTTCATATTTGACCTACTTAACATATTTCTGGCCAAAGAGATTTTGAACTTGAACTTTCTATAAATACTCATAGACTCCTTCTGATGTTTCATCAGCTAGACAGTGGTCCATATTAGACCAACTTAACATATTTCTGGCCAAAGAGTCTTTGAATTTGAACTTGAAATTTCTATAAATACTCATAGACTCCTTCTGATGATTCATCAGCCAGACAGTGGTCCATATTTGACCTACTTAACATATTTTTGGCCAAAGAGTCTTTGAACTTGAACTTAGACCTTTCTATAAATACTCTTAGACTCCTTCTGATGTTTTATAAGCCAAACAGTGGTCCCTTTTTGACCTATTTAACATATTTCTGGCCAAAGTCTTATCAAAGGATAACTTACTATGCATTCTCATAGAGTTCTTTTGATGTTACTTCAACCAGAGATTAGACCATATATGACCTTATGAACACATTTCTGGACAAAGAGTCATTAATCTTGAACTTTCGTACATACTCATAGACTCCTGATGGTTCTTCAGCCAGACAGTGGTCCATATTTGACCTACTTAAAATATTTCTGGCCAAAGAGTCTTTGAACTTGAACTTGAACTTTCTATAAATACTCATAGACTCATTCTGATAATTCATCAGCCAGACAGTGGTCCATATTTGATTTACTTAACATATTTCTGGCCAAAGTCTTATCACAGGCTAACGTACTATGCATACTAATAGACTTCTTTTGATGTGATTTCAAACATAGATTAGACCATATTTTACCTTATGAACACATTTCTGGACAAAGAGTCCTTAATCTTGAACTTTCCATACATACTCATAGACTCATTCTAATGTTTCATCAGCCAGAGAGTGGTCCATATTTGACCCACTTAACATATTTCTGGCCAAAGAGTCTTTGAACTTGAACTTTCTATAAATACTCATAGACACCTTCTGATGTTTCATCAGCCTTGAGTCTTGAGTGGTCCATATTTGACCTACTTAACATATTTCTGGCCAAAGAGATTTTGAACTTGTCCTTTCTAAAAATACTCATAGACTCCTTTTGATGTTTCATCAGCCAGACAGTGGTCCATTTTTGACCTATTTAACATATTTCTGGCCAAAGTCTTATCAAAGGATAACTTACTATGCATTCTCATAGAGTTCTTTTGATGTTACTTCAACCATAGATTAGACCACATTTGACCTTATGAACCTATTTTTGGACAAAGAGTCCTTAATCTTGAACTTTCTATACATACTCATAGACTCCTGATAATTCAGCCAGACAGTGGTCCATATTTGACCTACTTAAAATATTTCTGGCCAAAGAGTCTTTGAACTTGAACTTGAACTTTTTATAAATACTCATACTCATTCTGATGTTTCATCAGCCAGACAGTGGTCCATATTTGATTTACTTAACATATTTCCTGCCAAAGTCTTATCACCGGCTAACGTACTATGCATACTAATAGACTTCTTTTGATGTGATTTCAAACATAGATTAGACCATATATGACCTTATTAGACCATTTCTGGACAAAGAGTCCTTATTTTTGAACTTTTCATACATACTCATTGACTGCTTCTGATGTTTCATCAGCCAGAGAGTGGTCCATATTTGACCCACTTAACATATTTCTGGCCAAAGAGTCTTTGAACTTGAACGTTCTATAAATACTCATAGACTCCTTCTGATGTTTCTTCAGCCAGACAGTGGTTCATATTTGACCTACTTAACATATTTCTGGCCAAAGAGTCTTTGAACTTGAACTTTCTTTAAATACTCATAGACACCTTCTGAGGTTTCATCAGCCAGACAGTGGTCAATATTTGACCTACTTAACATATTTTTGGCCAAAGTCTTATCAAAGGATAACTTACTATGCATTCTCATAGAGTTCTTTTGATGTAACTTCAACCATTGATTAAAACAAGCCAAACACATACTTTTTGACCTACTTAACATATTTCTGTCCAAGTTCTTATCAAAGGCTAAGTTACTATGCATACGCTTAGACTTCTTTTGATGTTACTTCAACCATAGATTAGACCATATTTGACCTTATGAACACATTTACGGACAAAGAGTCCTTAATCTTGAACTTTCCAGACATACTAGACTCATTCTGATGTTTCATCAGCCAGAGGGTGGTCCATATTTGACCCACTTAACATATTTCTGGCCAAAGAGTCCTTGAACTTGAACTTTCTATAAATACTCATAGACTCCTTCTGATGTTTCATCAGCCAGAGAGTGGTCCATATTTGACCCACTTAACATATTTCTGGCCAAAGAGTCCTTGAACTTGAACGTTCTATAAATCCTCATAGACTCCTTCTGATGTTTCTTCAGCCAGACAGTGGTTCATATTTGACCTACTTACCATATTTCTGGCCAAAGAGATTTTGAACTTGAACTTTCTATAAATACTCATAGACTCCTTCTGATGTTTCATAAGCCAGACAATGGTACATTTTTGACCTATTTAACATATTTCTGGCCAAAGTCTTATCAAATGATAACTTAATATGCATTATCATAGAGTTCTTTTGATGTAACTTCAACCATAGATTAGAACATATTTGATCTTATGAACCTATTTCTGGACAAAGAGTCCTTAATCTTGAACTTTCTATACATACTCATAGACTCCTGATGGTTCTTCAGCCAGACAGTGGTCCATATTTGACCTACTTAAAATATTTCTGGCCAAAGAGTCTTTGAACTTGATCTTTCTTTAAATACTCATTGACACCATCTGAGGTTTCATAAGCCAGACAGTCGTCCATATTTGACCTGCTTAACATATTTTTGGCCAAAGAGTCTTTGAACTTGAACTTAGACCTTTCTATAAATACTCTTAGACTCCTTCTGATGTTTTATAAGCCAAACAGTGGTCCTTTTTTGACCTATTTAACATATTTCTGGCCAAAGTCTTATCAAAGGATAACTTACTATGCATTCTCATAGAGTTCTTTTGATGTTACTTCAACCAGAGATTAGACCATATATGACCTTATGAACACATTTCTGGACAAAGAGTCATTAATCTTGAACTTTCGTACATACTCATAGACTCCTGATGGTTCTTCAGCCAGACAGTGGTCCATATTTGACCTACTTAAAATATTTCTGGCCAAAGAGTCTTTGAACTTGAACTTGAACTTTCTATAAATACTCATAGACTCATTCTGATGTTTCATCAGCCAGACAGTGGTCCATATTTAATTTACTTAACATATTTCTGGCCAAAGTCTTATCACAGGCTAACGTACTATGCATACTAATAGACTTCTTTTGATGTTATTTCAAACATAGATTAGACCATATTTTACCTTATGAACACATTTCTGGACAAAGAGTCCTTAATCTTGAACTTTCCATACATACTCATAGACTCATTCTAATGTTTCATCAGCCAGAGAGTGGTCCATATTTGACCCACTTAACATATTTCTGGCCAAAGAGTCTTTGAACTTGAACTTTCTATAAATACTCATAGACTCCTTCTGATGTTTCATCAGCTAGAGAGTGGTCCATATTTGACCCGATTAACATATTTCTGGCCAAAGAGTTCTGAACTTGAACGTTCTATAAATCCTCATAGACTCCTTCTGATGTTTCTTCAGCCAGACACTGGTTCATATTTGACCTACTTAACATATTTCTGGCCAAAGAGATTTTGAACTTGAACTTTCTATAAATACTCATAGACTCCTTCTGATGTTTCATCAGCCAGACAGTAGTCCATTTTTGACCTATTTAACATATTTCTGGCCAAAGTCTTATCAAAGGATAACTTACTATGCATTCTCATAGAGTTCTTTTGATGTTACTTCAACCATAGATTAGACCATATTTGACCTTATGAACCTATATCTGGACAAAGAGTCCTTAATCTTGAACTTTCTATACATACACATAGACTCCTGATGGTTCTTCAGCCAGACAGTGGTCCATATTTGACCTACTTAAAATATTTCTGGCCAAAGAGTCTTTGAACTTGAACTTGAACTTTTTATAAATACTCATACTCATTCTGATGTTTCATCAGCCAGACAGTGGTCCATATTTGATTTACTTAACATATTTCCGGCCAAAGTCTTATCACCGGCTAACGTACTATGCATACTAATAGACTTCTTTTGATGTGATTTCAAACATAGATTAGACCATATATGACCTTATTAGACCATTTCTGGACAAAGAGTCCTTATTTTTGAACTTTCCATACATACTCATTGACTGCTTCTGATGTTTCATCAGCCAGAGAGTGGTCCATATTTGACCCACTTAACATATTTCTGGCCAAAGAGTCTTTGAACTTGAACGTTCTATAAATACTCATAGACTCCTTGTGATGTTTCTTCAGCCAGACAGTGGTTCATATTTGACCTACTTAACATATTTCTGGCCGAAGAGATTTTGAACTTGAACTTTCTATAAATACTCATAGACTCCTTCTGATGTTTCATCAGCCAGACAGTGGTCCATATTTGATTTACTTAACATATTTCTGGCCAAAGTCTTATCACAGGCTAACGTACTATGCATACTAATAGACCTCTTTTGATGTTATTTCAAACATAGATTAGACCATATTTTAACTTATGAACACATTTCTGGACAAAGAGTCCTTAATCTTGAACTTTCCATACATACTCATAGACTCATTCTAATGTTTCATCAGCCAGAGAGTGGTCCATATTTGACCCACTTAACATATTTCTGGCCAAAGAGTCTTTGAACTTGAACTTTCTATAAATACTCATAGACACCTTCTGATGTTTCATCAGCCTTGAGTCTTGAGTGGTCCATATTTGACCTACTTAACATATTTCTGGCCAAAGAGATTTTGAACTTGTCCTTTCTAAAAATACTCATAGACTCCTTTTGATGTTTCATCAGCCAGACAGTGGTCCATTTTTGACCTATTTAACATATTTCTGGCCAAAGTCTTATCAAAGGATAACTTACTATGCATTCTCATAGAGTTCTTTTGATGTTACTTCAACCATAGATTAGACCACATTTGACCTTATGAACCTATTTTTGGACAAAGAGTCCTTAATCTTGAACTTTCTATACATACTCATAGACTCCTGATAGTTCTTCAGACAGACAGTGGTCCATATTTGACCTACTTAAAATATTTCTGGCGAAAGAGTCTTTGAACTTGAACTTGAACTTTCTATAAATACTCATAGACCCATTCTGATGTTTCACTAAAAGAACTAAAAGACTTCTTTTGATGTTACTTCAAACATAGATTAGACCATATATGACCTTATTAGAACATTTCTGGACAAAGAGTCCTTAATCTTGAACTTTCCATACATACTCATAGACTCATTCTGATGTTTCAACAGCCAGAGATTGGTCCATATTTGACCCACTTAACATATTTTTGGCCAAAGAGTCTTTGAACTTGAACTTTCTATAAATACTCATAGACTCCTTCTGATGTTTTATCAGCCAGAGAGTGGTCCATATTTGACCCACTTAACATATTTCTGGCCAAAGAGTCCTTGAACTTGAACGTTCTATAAATACTCATAGACTCCTTCTGATGTTTCTTCAGCCAGAAAGTGGTTCATATTTGACCTACTTAACATATTTCTGGCCAAAGAGTCTTTGAACTTGAACTTTCTATAAATACTCATAGACTCCTTCTGATGTTTCATCAGCCAGAGAGTGGTCCATATTTGACCCACTTAACATATTTTTGGCCAAAGAGTCTTTGAAATTGAACTTTCTATAAATACTCATAGACTCCTTCTGATGTTTCATCAGCCAGAGAGTGGTCCATATTTGACCCACTTAACCTATTTCTGGCCAAAGAGTCCTTGAACTTGAACGTTCCATAAATACTCATAGACTCCTTCTGATGTTTCTTCAGCCAGACAGTGGTTCATATTTGACCTACTTAACATATTTCTGGACAAAGTCTTATCAAAGGATAACTTACTATGCATTCTCATAGAGTTCTTTTGATGTTACTTCAACCATAGATTAGCCCATATATGACCTTATGAACACATTTCTGGACAAAGAGTCGTTAATCTTGAACTTTCGTACATACTCATAGACTCCTGATGGTTCTTCAGCCAGACAGTGGTCCATATTTGACCTACTTAAAATATTTCTGGCCAAAGAGTCTTTGAACTTGAACTTGAATTTTTTATAAATACTTATAGACTCATTCTGATGTTTCATCAGCCAGACAGTGGTCCATATTTAATTTACTTAACATATTTCTGGCCAAAGTCTTATCACAGGCTAACGTACTATGCATACTAATAGACTTCTTTTGATGTTATTTCAAACATAGATTAGACCATATATGACCTTATTAGACCATTTCTGGACAAAGAGTCCTTAATATTGAACTTTTCATACATACTCATAGACTCATTCTGATGTTTCATCAGCCAGAGAGTGGTCCATATTTGACCCACTTAACATATTTCTGGCCAAAGAGTCTTTGAACTTGAACTTTCTATAAATACTCATAGACTCCTTCTGATGTTTCATAAGCCAGACAGTGGTACATTTTTGACCTATTTAACATATTTCTGGCCAAAGTCTTATCAAAGGATAACTTAATATGCATTCTCATAGAGTTCTTTTGATGTAACTTCAACCATAGATTAGAACATATTTGATCTTATGAACCTATTTCTGGACAAAGAGTCCTTAATCTTGAACTTTCTATACATACTCATAGACTCCTGATGGTTCTTCAGCCAGACAGTGGTCCATATTTGACCTACTTAAAATATTTCTGGCCAAAGAGTCTTTGAACTTGAACTTTCTTTAAATACTCATTGACACCTTCTGAGGTTTCATAAGCCAGACAGTCGTCCATATTTGACCTACTTAACATATTTTTGGCCAAAGAGTCTTTGAACTTGAACTTAGACCTTTCTATAAATGCTCTTAGACTCCTTCTGATGTTTTATAAGCCAAACAGTGGTCCCTTTTTGACCTATTTAACATATTTCTGGCCAAAGTCTTATCAAAGGATAACTTACTATGCATTCTCATAGAGTTCTTTTGATGTTACTTCAACCAGAGATTAGACCATATATGACCTTATGAACACATTTCTGGACAAAGAGTCATTAATCTTGAACTTTCGTACATACTCATAGACTCCTGGTGGTTCTTCAGCCAGACAGTGGTCCATATTTGACCTACTTAAAATATTTCTGGCCAAAGAGTCTTTGAACTTGAACTTGAACTTTCTATAAATACTAATAGACTCATTCTGATGTTTCATCAGCCAGACAGTGGTCCATATTTGATTTACTTAACATATTTCTGGCCAAAGTCTTATCACAGGCTAACGTACTATGCATACTAATAGACTTCTTTTGATGTTATTTCAAACATAGATTAGACCATATTTTACCTTATGAACACATTTCTGGACAAAGAGTCCTTAATCTTGAACTTTCCATACATACTCAGAGACTCATTCTAATGTTTCATCAGCCAGAGAGTGGTCCATATTTGACCCGATTAACATATTTCTGGCCAAAGAGTTCTGAACTTGAACTTTCTATAAATCCTCATAGACTCCTTCTGATGTTTCTTCAGCCAGACACTGGTTCATATTTGACCTACTTAACATATTTCTGGCCAAAGAGATTTTGAACTTGAACTTTCTATAAATACTCATAGACTCCTTCTGATGTTTCATCAGCCAGACAGTAGTCCATTTTTGACCTATTTAACATATTTCTGGCCAAAGTCTTATCAAAGGATAACTTACTATGCATTCTCATAGAGTTCTTTTGATGTTACTTCAACCATAGATTAGACCATATTTGACCTTATGAACCTATATCTGGACAAAGAGTCCTTAATCTTGAACTTTCTATACATACACATAGACTCCTGATGGTTCTTCAGCCAGACAGTGGTCCATATTTGACCTACTTAAAATATTTCTGGCCAAAGAGTCTTTGAACTTGAACTTGAACTTTTTATAAATACTCATACTCATTCTGATGTTTCATCAGCCAGACAGTGGTCCATATTTGATTTACTTAACATATTTCCTGCCAAAGTCTTATCACCGGCTAACGTACTATGCATACTAATAGACTTCTTTTGATGTGATTTCAAACATAGATTATACCATATATGACCTTATTAGACCATTTCTGGACAAAGAGTCCTTATTTTTGAACTTTCCATACATACTCATTGACTGCTTCTGATGTTTCATCAGCCAGAGAGTGGTCCATATTTGACCCACTTAACATATTTCTGGCCAAAGAGTCTTTGAACTTGAACGTTCTATAAATACTCATAGACTCCTTCTGATGTTTCTTCAGCCAGACAGTGGTTCATATTTGACCTACTTAACATATTTCTGGCCAAAGAGTCTTTGAACTTGAACTTTCTTTAAATACTCATAGACACCTTCTGAGGTTTCATCAGCCAGACAGTGGTCAATATTTGACCTACTTAACATATTTTTGGCCAAAGTCTTATCAAAGGATAACTTACTATGCATTCTCATAGAGTTCTTTTGATGTAACTTCAACCATTGATTAAAACAAGCCAAACACATACTTTTTGACCTACTTAACATATTTCTGTCCAAGTTCTTATCAAAGGCTAAGTTACTATGCATACGCTTAGACTTCTTTTGATGTTACTTCAACCATAGATTAGACCATATTTGACCTTATGAACACATTTCCGGACAAAGAGTCCTTAATCTTGAACTTTCCAGACATACTAGACTCATTCTGATGTTTCATCAGCCAGAGGGTGGTCCATATTTGACCCACTTAACATATTTCTGGCCAAAGAGTCCTTGAACTTGAACTTTCTATAAATACTCATAGACTCCTTCTGATGTTTCATCAGCCAGAGAGTGGTCCATATTTGACCCACTTAACATATTTCTGGCCAAAGAGTCCTTGAACTTGAACGTTCTATAAATCCTCATAGACTCCTTCTGATGTTTCTTCAGCCAGACAGTGGTTCATATTTGACCTACTTAACATATTTCTGGCCAAAGAGATTTTGAACTTGAACTTTCTATAAATACTCATAGACTCCTTCTGATGTTTCATAAGCCAGACAATGGTACATTTTTGACCTATTTAACATATTTCTGGCCAAAGTCTTATCAAATGATAACTTAATATGCATTCTCATAGAGTTCTTTTGATGTAACTTCAACCATAGATTAGAACATATTTGATCTTATGAACCTATTTCTGGACAAAGAGTCCTTAATCTTGAACTTTCTATACATACTCATAGACTCCTGATGGTTCTTCAGCCAGACAGTGGTCCATATTTGACCTACTTAAAATATTTCTGGCCAAAGAGTCTTTGAACTTGATCTTTCTTTAAATACTCATTGACACCATCTGAGGTTTCATAAGCCAGACAGTCGTCCATATTTGACCTGCTTAACATATTTTTGGCCAAAGAGTCTTTGAACTTGAACTTAGACCTTTCTATAAATACTCTTAGACTCCTTCTGATGTTTTATAAGCCAAACAGTGGTCCCTTTTTGACCTATTTAACATATTTCTGGCCAAAGTCTTATCAAAGGATAACTTACTATGCATTCTCATAGAGTTCTTTTGATGTTACTTCAACCAGAGATTAGACCATATATGACCTTATGAACACATTTCTGGACAAAGAGTCATTAATCTTGAACTTTCGTACATACTCATAGACTCCTGATGGTTCTTCAGCCAGACAGTGGTCCATATTTGACCTACTTAAAATATTTCTGGCCAAAGAGTCTTTGAACTTGAACTTGAACTTTCTATAAATACTCATAGACTCATTCTGATGTTTCATCAGCCAGACAGTGGTCCATATTTAATTTACTTAACATATTTCTGGCCAAAGTCTTATCACAGGCTAACGTACTATGCATACTAATAGACTTCTTTTGATGTTATTTCAAACATAGATTAGACCATATTTTACCTTATGAACACATTTCTGGACAAAGAGTCCTTAATCTTGAACTTTCCATACATACTCATAGACTCATTCTAATGTTTCATCAGCCAGAGAGTGGTCCATATTTGACCCACTTAACATATTTCTGGCCAAAGAGTCTTTGAACTTGAACTTTCTATAAATACTCATAGACTCCTTCTGATGTTTCATCAGCTAGAGAGTGGTCCATATTTGACCCGATTAACATATTTCTGGCCAAAGAGTTCTGAACTTGAACGTTCTATAAATCCTCATAGACTCCTTCTGATGTTTCTTCAGCCAGACACTGGTTCATATTTGACCTACTTAACATATTTCTGGCCAAAGAGATTTTGAACTTGAACTTTCTATAAATACTCATAGACTCCTTCTGATGTTTCATCAGCCAGACAGTAGTCCATTTTTGACCTATTTAACATATTTCTGGCCAAAGTCTTATCAAAGGATAACTTACTATGCATTCTCATAGAGTTCTTTTGATGTTACTTCAACCATAGATTAGACCATATTTGACCTTATGAACCTATATCTGGACAAAGAGTCCTTAATCTTGAACTTTCTATACATACACATAGACTCCTGATGGTTCTTCAGCCAGACAGTGGTCCATATTTGACCTACTTAAAATATTTCTGGCCAAAGAGTCTTTGAACTTGAACTTGAACTTTTTATAAATACTCATACTCATTCTGATGTTTCATCAGCCAGACAGTGGTCCATATTTGATTTACTTAACATATTTCCGGCCAAAGTCTTATCACCGGCTAACGTACTATGCATACTAATAGACTTCTTTTGATGTGATTTCAAACATAGATTAGACCATATATGACATTATTAGACCATTTCTGGACAAAGAGTCCTTATTTTTGAACTTTCCATACATACTCATTGACTGCTTCTGATGTTTCATCAGCCAGAGAGTGGTCCATATTTGACCCACTTAACATATTTCTGGCCAAAGA
Source organism: Tiaroga cobitis (assembly GCA_030578255.1). Taxonomy (NCBI): domain Eukaryota; kingdom Metazoa; phylum Chordata; class Actinopteri; order Cypriniformes; family Leuciscidae; genus Tiaroga; species Tiaroga cobitis. The sequence goes on from CM060612.1 coordinate 5,867,650, forward strand.
GTCTTTGAACTTGAACGTTCTATAAATACTCATAGACTCCTTGTGATGTTTCTTCAGCCAGACAGTGGTTCATATTTGACCTACTTAACATATTTCTGGCCGAAGAGATTTTGAACTTGAACTTTCTATAAATACTCATAGACTCCTTCTGATGTTTCATCAGCCAGACAGTGGTCTATTTTTGACCTATTTAACATATTTCTGGCCAAAGTCTTATCAAAGGATAACTTACTATGCATTCTCATAGAGTTCTTTTGATGTTACTTCAACCAGAGATTAGACCATATATGACCTTATGAACACATTTCTGGACAAAGAGTCATTAATCTTGAACTTTCGTACATACTCATAGACTCCTGATGGTTCTTCAGCCAGACAGTGGTCCATATTTGACCTACTTAAAATATTTCTGGCCAAAGAGTCTTTGAACTTGAACTTGAACTTTCTATAAATACTCATAGACTCATTCTGATGTTTCATCAGCCAGACAGTGGTCCATGTTTGATTTACTTAACATATTTCTGGCCAAAGTCTTATCACAGGCTAACGTACTATGCATACTAATAGACTTCTTTTGATGTTATTTCAAACATAGATTAGACCATATTTTAACTTATGAACACATTTCTGGACAAAGAGTCCTTAATCTTGAACTTTCCATACATACTCATAGACTCATTCTAATGTTTCATCAGCCAGAGAGTGGTCCATATTTGACCCACTTAACATATTTCTGGCCAAAGAGTCTTTGAACTTGAACTTTCTATAAATACTCATAGACACCTTCTGATGTTTCATCAGCCTTGAGTCTTGAGTGGTCCATATTTGACCTACTTAACATATTTCTGGCCAAAGAGATTTTGAACTTGTCCTTTCTAAAAATACTCATAGACTCCTTTTGATGTTTCATCAGCCAGACAGTGGTCCATTTTTGACCTATTTAACATATTTCTGGCCAAAGTCTTATCAAAGGATAACTTACTATGCATTCTCATAGAGTTCTTTTGATGTTACTTCAACCATAGATTAGACCACATTTGACCTTATGAACCTATTTTTGGACAAAGAGTCCTTAATCTTGAACTTTCTATACATACTCATAGACTCCTGATAGTTCTTCAGACAGACAGTGGTCCATATTTGACCTACTTAAAATATTTCTGGCGAAAGAGTCTTTGAACTTGAACTTGAACTTTCTATAAATACTCATAGACTCATTCTGATGTTTCACTAAAAGAACTAAAAGACTTCTTTTGATGTTACTTCAAACATAGATTAGACCATATATGACCTTATTAGAACATTTCTGGACAAAGAGTCCTTAATCTTGAACTTTCCATACATACTCATAGACTCATTCTGATGTTTCAACAGCCAGAGATTGGTCCATATTTGACCCACTTAACATATTTTTGGCCAAAGAGTCTTTGAACTTGAACTTTCTATAAATACTCATAGACTCCTTCTGATGTTTTATCAGCCAGGGAGTGGTCCATATTTGACCCACTTAACATATTTCTGGCCAAAGAGTCCTTGAACTTGAACGTTCTATAAATACTCATAGACTCCTTCTGATGTTTCTTCAGCCAGAAAGTGGTTCATATTTGACCTACTTAACATATTTCTGGCCAAAGAGTCTTTGAACTTGAACTTTCTATAAATACTCATAGACTCCTTCTGATGTTTCATCAGCCAGAGAGTGGTCCATATTTGACCCACTTAACATATTTTTGGCCAAAGAGTCTTTGAACTTGAACTTTCTATAAATACTCATAGACTCCTTCTGATGTTTCATCAGCCAGAGAGTGGTCCATATTTGACCCACTTAACCTATTTCTGGCCAAAGAGTCCTTGAACTTGAACGTTCCATAAATACTCATAGACTCCTTCTGATGTTTCATCAGCCAGACAGTGGTCCATTTTTGACCTATTTAACATATTTCTGGCCAAAGTCTTATCAAAGGATAACTTACTATGCATTCTCATAGAGTTCTTTTGATGTTACTTCAACCATAGATTAGCCCATATATGACCTTATGAACACATTTCTGGACAAAGAGTCGTTAATCTTGAACTTTCGTACATACTCATAGACTCCTGATGGTTCTTCAGCCAGACAGTGGTCCATATTTGACCTACTTAAAATATTTCTGGCCAAAGAGTCTTTGAACTTGAACTTGAATTTTTTATAAATACTCATAGACTCATTCTGATGTTTCATCAGCCAGACAGTGGTCCATATTTAATTTACTTAACATATTTCTGGCCAAAGTCTTATCACAGGCTAACGTACTATGCATACTAATAGACTTCTTTTGATGTTATTTCAAACATAGATTAGACCATATATGACCTTATTAGACCATTTCTGGACAAAGAGTCCTTAATATTGAACTTTTCATACATACTCAAAGACTCATTCTGATGTTTCATCAGCCAGAGAGTGGTCCATATTTGACCCACTTAACATATTTCTGGCCAAAGAGTCTTTGAACTTGAACTTTCTATAAATACTCATAGACTCCTTCTGATGTTTCATAAGCCAGACAGTGGTACATTTTTGACCTATTTAACATATTTCTGGCCAAAGTCTTATCAAAGGATAACTTAATATGCATTCTCATAGAGTTCTTTTGATGTAACTTCAACCATAGATTAGAACATATTTGATCTTATGAACCTATTTCTGGACAAAGAGTCCTTAATCTTGAACTTTCTATACATACTCATAGACTCCTGATGGTTCTTCAGCCAGACAGTGGTCCATATTTGACCTACTTAAAATATTTCTGGCCAAAGAGTCTTTGAACTTGAACTTTCTTTAAATACTCATTGACACCTTCTGAGGTTTCATAAGCCAGACAGTCGTCCATATTTGACCTACTTAACATATTTTTGGCCAAAGAGTCTTTGAACTTGAACTTAGACCTTTCTATAAATACTCTTAGACTCCTTCTGATGTTTTATAAGCCAAACAGTGGTCCCTTTTTGACCTATTTAACATATTTCTGGCCAAAGTCTTATCAAAGGATAACTTACTAGGCATTCTCATAGAGTTCTTTTGATGTTACTTCAACCAGAGATTAGACCATATATGACCTTATGAACACATTTCTGGACAAAGAGTCATTAATCTTGAACTTTCGTACATACTCATAGACTCCTGATGGTTCTTCAGCCAGACAGTGGTCCATATTTGACCTACTTAAAATATTTCTGGCCAAAGAGTCTTTGAACTTGAACTTGAACTTTCTATAAATACTAATAGACTCATTCTGATGTTTCATCAGCCAGACAGTGGTCCATATTTGATTTACTTAACATATTTCCGGCCAAAGTCTTATCACCGGCTAACGTACTATGCATACTAATAGACTTCTTTTGATGTGATTTCAAACATAGATTAGACCATATATGACATTATTAGACCATTTCTGGACAAAGAGTCCTTATTTTTGAACTTTCCATACATACTCATTGACTGCTTCTGATGTTTCATCAGCCAGAGAGTGGTCCATATTTGACCCACTTAACATATTTCTGGCCAAAGAGTCTTTGAACTTGAACGTTCTATAAATACTCATACTCATTCTGATGTTTCATCAGCCAGACAGTGGTCCATATTTGATTTACTTAACATATTTCCTGCCAAAGTCTTATCACCGGCTAACGTACTATGCATACTAATAGACTTCTTTTGATGTGATTTCAAACATAGATTATACCATATATGACCTTATTAGACCATTTCTGGACAAAGAGTCCTTATTTTTGAACTTTCCATACATACTCATTGACTGCTTCTGATGTTTCATCAGCCAGAGAGTGGTCCATATTTGACCCACTTAACATATTTCTGGCCAAAGAGTCTTTGAACTTGAACGTTCTATAAATACTCATAGACTCCTTCTGATGTTTCTTCAGCCAGACAGTGGTTCATATTTGACCTACTTAACATATTTCTGGCCAAAGAGTCTTTGAACTTGAACTTTCTTTAAATACTCATAGACACCTTCTGAGGTTTCATCAGCCAGACAGTGGTCAATATTTGACCTACTTAACATATTTTTGGCCAAAGTCTTATCAAAGGATAACTTACTATGCATTCTCATAGAGTTCTTTTGATGTAACTTCAACCATTGATTAAAACAAGCCAAACACATACTTTTTGACCTACTTAACATATTTCTGTCCAAGTTCTTATCAAAGGCTAAGTTACTATGCATACGCTTAGACTTCTTTTGATGTTACTTCAACCATAGATTAGACCATATTTGACCTTATGAACACATTTCCGGACAAAGAGTCCTTAATCTTGAACTTTCCAGACATACTAGACTCATTCTGATGTTTCATCAGCCAGAGGGTGGTCCATATTTGACCCACTTAACATATTTCTGGCCAAAGAGTCCTTGAACTTGAACTTTCTATAAATACTCATAGACTCCTTCTGATGTTTCATCAGCCAGAGAGTGGTCCATATTTGACCCACTTAACATATTTCTGGCCAAAGAGTCCTTGAACTTGAACGTTCTATAAATCCTCATAGACTCCTTCTGATGTTTCTTCAGCCAGACAGTGGTTCATATTTGACCTACTTAACATATTTCTGGCCAAAGAGATTTTGAACTTGAACTTTCTATAAATACTCATAGACTCCTTCTGATGTTTCATAAGCCAGACAATGGTACATTTTTGACCTATTTAACATATTTCTGGCCAAAGTCTTATCAAATGATAACTTAATATGCATTCTCATAGAGTTCTTTTGATGTAACTTCAACCATAGATTAGAACATATTTGATCTTATGAACCTATTTCTGGACAAAGAGTCCTTAATCTTGAACTTTCTATACATACTCATAGACTCCTGATGGTTCTTCAGCCAGACAGTGGTCCATATTTGACCTACTTAAAATATTTCTGGCCAAAGAGTCTTTGAACTTGATCTTTCTTTAAATACTCATTGACACCATCTGAGGTTTCATAAGCCAGACAGTCGTCCATATTTGACCTGCTTAACATATTTTTGGCCAAAGAGTCTTTGAACTTGAACTTAGACCTTTCTATAAATACTCTTAGACTCCTTCTGATGTTTTATAAGCCAAACAGTGGTCCCTTTTTGACCTATTTAACATATTTCTGGCCAAAGTCTTATCAAAGGATAACTTACTATGCATTCTCATAGAGTTCTTTTGATGTTACTTCAACCAGAGATTAGACCATATATGACCTTATGAACACATTTCTGGACAAAGAGTCATTAATCTTGAACTTTCGTACATACTCATAGACTCCTGATGGTTCTTCAGCCAGACAGTGGTCCATATTTGACCTACTTAAAATATTTCTGGCCAAAGAGTCTTTGAACTTGAACTTGAACTTTCTATAAATACTCATAGACTCATTCTGATGTTTCATCAGCCAGACAGTGGTCCATATTTAATTTACTTAACATATTTCTGGCCAAAGTCTTATCACAGGCTAACGTACTATGCATACTAATAGACTTCTTTTGATGTTATTTCAAACATAGATTAGACCATATTTTACCTTATGAACACATTTCTGGACAAAGAGTCCTTAATCTTGAACTTTCCATACATACTCATAGACTCATTCTAATGTTTCATCAGCCAGAGAGTGGTCCATATTTGACCCACTTAACATATTTCTGGCCAAAGAGTCTTTGAACTTGAACTTTCTATAAATACTCATAGACTCCTTCTGATGTTTCATCAGCTAGAGAGTGGTCCATATTTGACCCGATTAACATATTTCTGGCCAAAGAGTTCTGAACTTGAACGTTCTATAAATCCTCATAGACTCCTTCTGATGTTTCTTCAGCCAGACACTGGTTCATATTTGACCTACTTAACATATTTCTGGCCAAAGAGATTTTGAACTTGAACTTTCTATAAATACTCATAGACTCCTTCTGATGTTTCATCAGCCAGACAGTAGTCCATTTTTGACCTATTTAACATATTTCTGGCCAAAGTCTTATCAAAGGATAACTTACTATGCATTCTCATAGAGTTCTTTTGATGTTACTTCAACCATAGATTAGACCATATTTGACCTTATGAACCTATATCTGGACAAAGAGTCCTTAATCTTGAACTTTCTATACATACACATAGACTCCTGATGGTTCTTCAGCCAGACAGTGGTCCATATTTGACCTACTTAAAATATTTCTGGCCAAAGAGTCTTTGAACTTGAACTTGAACTTTTTATAAATACTCATACTCATTCTGATGTTTCATCAGCCAGACAGTGGTCCATATTTGATTTACTTAACATATTTCCGGCCAAAGTCTTATCACCGGCTAACGTACTATGCATACTAATAGACTTCTTTTGATGTGATTTCAAACATAGATTAGACCATATATGACATTATTAGACCATTTCTGGACAAAGAGTCCTTATTTTTGAACTTTCCATACATACTCATTGACTGCTTCTGATGTTTCATCAGCCAGAGAGTGGTCCATATTTGACCCACTTAACATATTTCTGGCCAAAGAGTCTTTGAACTTGAACGTTCTATAAATACTCATAGACTCCTTGTGATGTTTCTTCAGCCAGACAGTGGTTCATATTTGACCTACTTAACATATTTCTGGCCGAAGAGATTTTGAACTTGAACTTTCTATAAATACTCATAGACTCCTTCTGATGTTTCATCAGCCAGACAGTGGTCTATTTTTGACCTATTTAACATATTTCTGGCCAAAGTCTTATCAAAGGATAACTTACTATGCATTCTCATAGAGTTCTTTTGATGTTACTTCAACCAGAGATTAGACCATATATGACCTTATGAACACATTTCTGGACAAAGAGTCATTAATCTTGAACTTTCGTACATACTCATAGACTCCTGATGGTTCTTCAGCCAGACAGTGGTCCATATTTGACCTACTTAAAATATTTCTGGCCAAAGAGTCTTTGAACTTGAACTTGAACTTTCTATAAATACTCATAGACTCATTCTGATGTTTCATCAGCCAGACAGTGGTCCATGTTTGATTTACTTAACATATTTCTGGCCAAAGTCTTATCACAGGCTAACGTACTATGCATACTAATAGACTTCTTTTGATGTTATTTCAAACATAGATTAGACCATATTTTAACTTATGAACACATTTCTGGACAAAGAGTCCTTAATCTTGAACTTTCCATACATACTCATAGACTCATTCTAATGTTTCATCAGCCAGAGAGTGGTCCATATTTGACCCACTTAACATATTTCTGGCCAAAGAGTCTTTGAACTTGAACTTTCTATAAATACTCATAGACACCTTCTGATGTTTCATCAGCCTTGAGTCTTGAGTGGTCCATATTTGACCTACTTAACATATTTCTGGCCAAAGAGATTTTGAACTTGTCCTTTCTAAAAATACTCATAGACTCCTTTTGATGTTTCATCAGCCAGACAGTGGTCCATTTTTGACCTATTTAACATATTTCTGGCCAAAGTCTTATCAAAGGATAACTTACTATGCATTCTCATAGAGTTCTTTTGATGTTACTTCAACCATAGATTAGACCACATTTGACCTTATGAACCTATTTTTGGACAAAGAGTCCTTAATCTTGAACTTTCTATACATACTCATAGACTCCTGATAGTTCTTCAGACAGACAGTGGTCCATATTTGACCTACTTAAAATATTTCTGGCGAAAGAGTCTTTGAACTTGAACTTGAACTTTCTATAAATACTCATAGACTCATTCTGATGTTTCACTAAAAGAACTAAAAGACTTCTTTTGATGTTACTTCAAACATAGATTAGACCATATATGACCTTATTAGAACATTTCTGGACAAAGAGTCCTTAATCTTGAACTTTCCATACATACTCATAGACTCATTCTGATGTTTCAACAGCCAGAGATTGGTCCATATTTGACCCACTTAACATATTTTTGGCCAAAGAGTCTTTGAACTTGAACTTTCTATAAATACTCATAGACTCCTTCTGATGTTTTATCAGCCAGGGAGTGGTCCATATTTGACCCACTTAACATATTTCTGGCCAAAGAGTCCTTGAACTTGAACGTTCTATAAATACTCATAGACTCCTTCTGATGTTTCTTCAGCCAGAAAGTGGTTCATATTTGACCTACTTAACATATTTCTGGCCAAAGAGTCTTTGAACTTGAACTTTCTATAAATACTCATAGACTCCTTCTGATGTTTCATCAGCCAGAGAGTGGTCCATATTTGACCCACTTAACATATTTTTGGCCAAAGAGTCTTTGAACTTGAACTTTCTATAAATACTCATAGACTCCTTCTGATGTTTCATCAGCCAGAGAGTGGTCCATATTTGACCCACTTAACCTATTTCTGGCCAAAGAGTCCTTGAACTTGAACGTTCCATAAATACTCATAGACTCCTTCTGATGTTTCATCAGCCAGACAGTGGTCCATTTTTGACCTATTTAACATATTTCTGGCCAAAGTCTTATCAAAGGATAACTTACTATGCATTCTCATAGAGTTTTTTTGATGTTACTTCAACCATAGATTAGCCCATATATGACCTTATGAACACATTTCTGGACAAAGAGTCGTTAATCTTGAACTTTCGTACATACTCATAGACTCCTGATGGTTCTTCAGCCAGACAGTGGTCCATATTTGACCTACTTAAAATATTTCTGGCCAAAGAGTCTTTGAACTTGAACTTGAATTTTTTATAAATACTCATAGACTCATTCTGATGTTTCATCAGCCAGACAGTGGTCCATATTTAATTTACTTAACATATTTCTGGCCAAAGTCTTATCACAGGCTAACGTACTATGCATACTAATAGACTTCTTTTGATGTTATTTCAAACATAGATTAGACCATATATGACCTTATTAGACCATTTCTGGACAAAGAGTCCTTAATATTGAACTTTTCATACATACTCAAAGACTCATTCTGATGTTTCATCAGCCAGAGAGTGGTCCATATTTGACCCACTTAACATATTTCTGGCCAAAGAGTCTTTGAACTTGAACTTTCTATAAATACTCATAGACTCCTTCTGATGTTTCATAAGCCAGACAGTGGTACATTTTTGACCTATTTAACATATTTCTGGCCAAAGTCTTATCAAAGGATAACTTAATATGCATTCTCATAGAGTTCTTTTGATGTAACTTCAACCATAGATTAGAACATATTTGATCTTATGAACCTATTTCTGGACAAAGAGTCCTTAATCTTGAACTTTCTATACATACTCATAGACTCCTGATGGTTCTTCAGCCAGACAGTGGTCCATATTTGACCTACTTAAAATATTTCTGGCCAAAGAGTCTTTGAACTTGAACTTTCTTTAAATACTCATTGACACCTTCTGAGGTTTCATAAGCCAGACAGTCGTCCATATTTGACCTACTTAACATATTTTTGGCCAAAGAGTCTTTGAACTTGAACTTAGACCTTTCTATAAATGCTCTTAGACTCCTTCTGATGTTTTATAAGCCAAACAGTGGTCCCTTTTTGACCTATTTAACATATTTCTGGCCAAAGTCTTATCAAAGGATAACTTACTATGCATTCTCATAGAGTTCTTTTGATGTTACTTCAACCAGAGATTAGACCATATATGACCTTATGAACACATTTCTGGACAAAGAGTCATTAATCTTGAACTTTCGTACATACTCATAGACTCCTGGTGGTTCTTCAGCCAGACAGTGGTCCATATTTGACCTACTTAAAATATTTCTGGCCAAAGAGTCTTTGAACTTGAACTTGAACTTTCTATAAATACTAATAGACTCATTCTGATGTTTCATCAGCCAGACAGTGGTCCATATTTGATTTACTTAACATATTTCTGGCCAAAGTCTTATCACAGGCTAACGTACTATGCATACTAATAGACTTCTTTTGATGTTATTTCAAACATAGATTAGACCATATTTTACCTTATGAACACATTTCTGGACAAAGAGTCCTTAATCTTGAACTTTCCATACATACTCAGAGACTCATTCTAATGTTTCATCAGCCAGAGAGTGGTCCATATTTGACCCGATTAACATATTTCTGGCCAAAGAGTTCTGAACTTGAACTTTCTATAAATCCTCATAGACTCCTTCTGATGTTTCTTCAGCCAGACACTGGTTCATATTTGACCTACTTAACATATTTCTGGCCAAAGAGATTTTGAACTTGAACTTTCTATAAATACTCATAGACTCCTTCTGATGTTTCATCAGCCAGACAGTAGTCCATTTTTGACCTATTTAACATATTTCTGGCCAAAGTCTTATCAAAGGATAACTTACTATGCATTCTCATAGAGTTCTTTTGATGTTACTTCAACCATAGATTAGACCATATTTGACCTTATGAACCTATATCTGGACAAAGAGTCCTTAATCTTGAACTTTCTATACATACACATAGACTCCTGATGGTTCTTCAGCCAGACAGTGGTCCATATTTGACCTACTTAAAATATTTCTGGCCAAAGAGTCTTTGAACTTGAACTTGAACTTTTTATAAATACTCATACTCATTCTGATGTTTCATCAGCCAGACAGTGGTCCATATTTGATTTACTTAACATATTTCCTGCCAAAGTCTTATCACCGGCTAACGTACTATGCATACTAATAGACTTCTTTTGATGTGATTTCAAACATAGATTATACCATATATGACCTTATTAGACCATTTCTGGACAAAGAGTCCTTATTTTTGAACTTTCCATACATACTCATTGACTGCTTCTGATGTTTCATCAGCCAGAGAGTGGTCCATATTTGACCCACTTAACATATTTCTGGCCAAAGAGTCTTTGAACTTGAACGTTCTATAAATACTCATAGACTCCTTCTGATGTTTCTTCAGCCAGACAGTGGTTCATATTTGACCTACTTAACATATTTCTGGCCAAAGAGTCTTTGAACTTGAACTTTCTTTAAATACTCATAGACACCTTCTGAGGTTTCATCAGCCAGACAGTGGTCAATATTTGACCTACTTAACATATTTTTGGCCAAAGTCTTATCAAAGGATAACTTACTATGCATTCTCATAGAGTTCTTTTGATGTAACTTCAACCATTGATTAAAACAAGCCAAACACATACTTTTTGACCTACTTAACATATTTCTGTCCAAGTTCTTATCAAAGGCTAAGTTACTATGCATACGCTTAGACTTCTTTTGATGTTACTTCAACCATAGATTAGACCATATTTGACCTTATGAACACATTTCCGGACAAAGAGTCCTTAATCTTGAACTTTCCAGACATACTAGACTCATTCTGATGTTTCATCAGCCAGAGGGTGGTCCATATTTGACCCACTTAACATATTTCTGGCCAAAGAGTCCTTGAACTTGAACTTTCTATAAATACTCATAGACTCCTTCTGATGTTTCATCAGCCAGAGAGTGGTCCATATTTGACCCACTTAACATATTTCTGGCCAAAGAGTCCTTGAACTTGAACGTTCTATAAATCCTCATAGACTCCTTCTGATGTTTCTTCAGCCAGACAGTGGTTCATATTTGACCTACTTAACATATTTCTGGCCAAAGAGATTTTGAACTTGAACTTTCTATAAATACTCATAGACTCCTTCTGATGTTTCATAAGCCAGACAATGGTACATTTTTGACCTATTTAACATATTTCTGGCCAAAGTCTTATCAAATGATAACTTAATATGCATTCTCATAGAGTTCTTTTGATGTAACTTCAACCATAGATTAGAACATATTTGATCTTATGAACCTATTTCTGGACAAAGAGTCCTTAATCTTGAACTTTCTATACATACTCATAGACTCCTGATGGTTCTTCAGCCAGACAGTGGTCCATATTTGACCTACTTAAAATATTTCTGGCCAAAGAGTCTTTGAACTTGATCTTTCTTTAAATACTCATTGACACCATCTGAGGTTTCATAAGCCAGACAGTCGTCCATATTTGACCTGCTTAACATATTTTTGGCCAAAGAGTCTTTGAACTTGAACTTAGACCTTTCTATAAATACTCTTAGACTCCTTCTGATGTTTTATAAGCCAAACAGTGGTCCCTTTTTGACCTATTTAACATATTTCTGGCCAAAGTCTTATCAAAGGATAACTTACTATGCATTCTCATAGAGTTCTTTTGATGTTACTTCAACCAGAGATTAGACCATATATGACCTTATGAACACATTTCTGGACAAAGAGTCATTAATCTTGAACTTTCGTACATACTCATAGACTCCTGATGGTTCTTCAGCCAGACAGTGGTCCATATTTGACCTACTTAAAATATTTCTGGCCAAAGAGTCTTTGAACTTGAACTTGAACTTTCTATAAATACTCATAGACTCATTCTGATGTTTCATCAGCCAGACAGTGGTCCATATTTAATTTACTTAACATATTTCTGGCCAAAGTCTTATCACAGGCTAACGTACTATGCATACTAATAGACTTCTTTTGATGTTATTTCAAACATAGATTAGACCATATTTTACCTTATGAACACATTTCTGGACAAAGAGTCCTTAATCTTGAACTTTCCATACATACTCATAGACTCATTCTAATGTTTCATCAGCCAGAGAGTGGTCCATATTTGACCCACTTAACATATTTCTGGCCAAAGAGTCTTTGAACTTGAACTTTCTATAAATACTCATAGACTCCTTCTGATGTTTCATCAGCTAGAGAGTGGTCCATATTTGACCCGATTAACATATTTCTGGCCAAAGAGTTCTGAACTTGAACGTTCTATAAATCCTCATAGACTCCTTCTGATGTTTCTTCAGCCAGACACTGGTTCATATTTGACCTACTTAACATATTTCTGGCCAAAGAGATTTTGAACTTGAACTTTCTATAAATACTCATAGACTCCTTCTGATGTTTCATCAGCCAGACAGTAGTCCATTTTTGACCTATTTAACATATTTCTGGCCAAAGTCTTATCAAAGGATAACTTACTATGCATTCTCATAGAGTTCTTTTGATGTTACTTCAACCATAGATTAGACCATATTTGACCTTATGAACCTATATCTGGACAAAGAGTCCTTAATCTTGAACTTTCTATACATACACATAGACTCCTGATGGTTCTTCAGCCAGACAGTGGTCCATATTTGACCTACTTAAAATATTTCTGGCCAAAGAGTCTTTGAACTTGAACTTGAACTTTTTATAAATACTCATACTCATTCTGATGTTTCATCAGCCAGACAGTGGTCCATATTTGATTTACTTAACATATTTCCGGCCAAAGTCTTATCACCGGCTAACGTACTATGCATACTAATAGACTTCTTTTGATGTGATTTCAAACATAGATTAGACCATATATGACATTATTAGACCATTTCTGGACAAAGAGTCCTTATTTTTGAACTTTCCATACATACTCATTGACTGCTTCTGATGTTTCATCAGCCAGAGAGTGGTCCATATTTGACCCACTTAACATATTTCTGGCCAAAGAGTCTTTGAACTTGAACGTTCTATAAATACTCATAGACTCCTTGTGATGTTTCTTCAGCCAGACAGTGGTTCATATTTGACCTACTTAACATATTTCTGGCCGAAGAGATTTTGAACTTGAACTTTCTATAAATACTCATAGACTCCTTCTGATGTTTCATCAGCCAGACAGTGGTCTATTTTTGACCTATTTAACATATTTCTGGCCAAAGTCTTATCAAAGGATAACTTACTATGCATTCTCATAGAGTTCTTTTGATGTTACTTCAACCAGAGATTAGACCATATATGACCTTATGAACACATTTCTGGACAAAGAGTCATTAATCTTGAACTTTCGTACATACTCATAGACTCCTGATGGTTCTTCAGCCAGACAGTGGTCCATATTTGACCTACTTAAAATATTTCTGGCCAAAGAGTCTTTGAACTTGAACTTGAACTTTCTATAAATACTCATAGACTCATTCTGATGTTTCATCAGCCAGACAGTGGTCCATGTTTGATTTACTTAACATATTTCTGGCCAAAGTCTTATCACAGGCTAACGTACTATGCATACTAATAGACTTCTTTTGATGTTATTTCAAACATAGATTAGACCATATTTTAACTTATGAACACATTTCTGGACAAAGAGTCCTTAATCTTGAACTTTCCATACATACTCATAGACTCATTCTAATGTTTCATCAGCCAGAGAGTGGTCCATATTTGACCCACTTAACATATTTCTGGCCAAAGAGTCTTTGAACTTGAACTTTCTATAAATACTCATAGACACCTTCTGATGTTTCATCAGCCTTGAGTCTTGAGTGGTCCATATTTGACCTACTTAACATATTTCTGGCCAAAGAGATTTTGAACTTGTCCTTTCTAAAAATACTCATAGACTCCTTTTGATGTTTCATCAGCCAGACAGTGGTCCATTTTTGACCTATTTAACATATTTCTGGCCAAAGTCTTATCAAAGGATAACTTACTATGCATTCTCATAGAGTTCTTTTGATGTTACTTCAACCATAGATTAGACCACATTTGACCTTATGAACCTATTTTTGGACAAAGAGTCCTTAATCTTGAACTTTCTATACATACTCATAGACTCCTGATAGTTCTTCAGACAGACAGTGGTCCATATTTGACCTACTTAAAATATTTCTGGCGAAAGAGTCTTTGAACTTGAACTTGAACTTTCTATAAATACTCATAGACTCATTCTGATGTTTCACTAAAAGAACTAAAAGACTTCTTTTGATGTTACTTCAAACATAGATTAGACCATATATGACCTTATTAGAACATTTCTGGACAAAGAGTCCTTAATCTTGAACTTTCCATACATACTCATAGACTCATTCTGATGTTTCAACAGCCAGAGATTGGTCCATATTTGACCCACTTAACATATTTTTGGCCAAAGAGTCTTTGAACTTGAACTTTCTATAAATACTCATAGACTCCTTCTGATGTTTTATCAGCCAGGGAGTGGTCCATATTTGACCCACTTAACATATTTCTGGCCAAAGAGTCCTTGAACTTGAACGTTCTATAAATACTCATAGACTCCTTCTGATGTTTCTTCAGCCAGAAAGTGGTTCATATTTGACCTACTTAACATATTTCTGGCCAAAGAGTCTTTGAACTTGAACTTTCTATAAATACTCATAGACTCCTTCTGATGTTTCATCAGCCAGAGAGTGGTCCATATTTGACCCACTTAACATATTTTTGGCCAAAGAGTCTTTGAACTTGAACTTTCTATAAATACTCATAGACTCCTTCTGATGTTTCATCAGCCAGAGAGTGGTCCATATTTGACCCACTTAACCTATTTCTGGCCAAAGAGTCCTTGAACTTGAACGTTCCATAAATACTCATAGACTCCTTCTGATGTTTCATCAGCCAGACAGTGGTCCATTTTTGACCTATTTAACATATTTCTGGCCAAAGTCTTATCAAAGGATAACTTACTATGCATTCTCATAGAGTTCTTTTGATGTTACTTCAACCATAGATTAGCCCATATATGACCTTATGAACACATTTCTGGACAAAGAGTCGTTAATCTTGAACTTTCGTACATACTCATAGACTCCTGATGGTTCTTCAGCCAGACAGTGGTCCATATTTGACCTACTTAAAATATTTCTGGCCAAAGAGTCTTTGAACTTGAACTTGAATTTTTTATAAATACTCATAGACTCATTCTGATGTTTCATCAGCCAGACAGTGGTCCATATTTAATTTACTTAACATATTTCTGGCCAAAGTCTTATCACAGGCTAACGTACTATGCATACTAATAGACTTCTTTTGATGTTATTTCAAACATAGATTAGACCATATATGACCTTATTAGACCATTTCTGGACAAAGAGTCCTTAATATTGAACTTTTCATACATACTCAAAGACTCATTCTGATGTTTCATCAGCCAGAGAGTGGTCCATATTTGACCCACTTAACATATTTCTGGCCAAAGAGTCTTTGAACTTGAACTTTCTATAAATACTCATAGACTCCTTCTGATGTTTCATAAGCCAGACAGTGGTACATTTTTGACCTATTTAACATATTTCTGGCCAAAGTCTTATCAAAGGATAACTTAATATGCATTCTCATAGAGTTCTTTTGATGTAACTTCAACCATAGATTAGAACATATTTGATCTTATGAACCTATTTCTGGACAAAGAGTCCTTAATCTTGAACTTTCTATACATACTCATAGACTCCTGATGGTTCTTCAGCCAGACAGTGGTCCATATTTGACCTACTTAAAATATTTCTGGCCAAAGAGTCTTTGAACTTGAACTTTCTTTAAATACTCATTGACACCTTCTGAGGTTTCATAAGCCAGACAGTCGTCCATATTTGACCTACTTAACATATTTTTGGCCAAAGAGTCTTTGAACTTGAACTTAGACCTTTCTATAAATACTCTTAGACTCCTTCTGATGTTTTATAAGCCAAACAGTGGTCCCTTTTTGACCTATTTAACATATTTCTGGCCAAAGTCTTATCAAAGGATAACTTACTAGGCATTCTCATAGAGTTCTTTTGATGTTACTTCAACCAGAGATTAGACCATATATGACCTTATGAACACATTTCTGGACAAAGAGTCATTAATCTTGAACTTTCGTACATACTCATAGACTCCTGATGGTTCTTCAGCCAGACAGTGGTCCATATTTGACCTACTTAAAATATTTCTGGCCAAAGAGTCTTTGAACTTGAACTTGAACTTTCTATAAATACTAATAGACTCATTCTGATGTTTCATCAGCCAGACAGTGGTCCATATTTGATTTACTTAACATATTTCCGGCCAAAGTCTTATCACCGGCTAACGTACTATGCATACTAATAGACTTCTTTTGATGTGATTTCAAACATAGATTAGACCATATATGACATTATTAGACCATTTCTGGACAAAGAGTCCTTATTTTTGAACTTTCCATACATACTCATTGACTGCTTCTGATGTTTCATCAGCCAGAGAGTGGTCCATATTTGACCCACTTAACATATTTCTGGCCAAAGAGTCTTTGAACTTGAACGTTCTATAAATACTCATACTCATTCTGATGTTTCATCAGCCAGACAGTGGTCCATATTTGATTTACTTAACATATTTCCTGCCAAAGTCTTATCACCGGCTAACGTACTATGCATACTAATAGACTTCTTTTGATGTGATTTCAAACATAGATTATACCATATATGACCTTATTAGACCATTTCTGGACAAAGAGTCCTTATTTTTGAACTTTCCATACATACTCATTGACTGCTTCTGATGTTTCATCAGCCAGAGAGTGGTCCATATTTGACCCACTTAACATATTTCTGGCCAAAGAGTCTTTGAACTTGAACGTTCTATAAATACTCATAGACTCCTTCTGATGTTTCTTCAGCCAGACAGTGGTTCATATTTGACCTACTTAACATATTTCTGGCCAAAGAGTCTTTGAACTTGAACTTTCTTTAAATACTCATAGACACCTTCTGAGGTTTCATCAGCCAGACAGTGGTCAATATTTGACCTACTTAACATATTTTTGGCCAAAGTCTTATCAAAGGATAACTTACTATGCATTCTCATAGAGTTCTTTTGATGTAACTTCAACCATTGATTAAAACAAGCCAAACACATACTTTTTGACCTACTTAACATATTTCTGTCCAAGTTCTTATCAAAGGCTAAGTTACTATGCATACGCTTAGACTTCTTTTGATGTTACTTCAACCATAGATTAGACCATATTTGACCTTATGAACACATTTCCGGACAAAGAGTCCTTAATCTTGAACTTTCCAGACATACTAGACTCATTCTGATGTTTCATCAGCCAGAGGGTGGTCCATATTTGACCCACTTAACATATTTCTGGCCAAAGAGTCCTTGAACTTGAACTTTCTATAAATACTCATAGACTCCTTCTGATGTTTCATCAGCCAGAGAGTGGTCCATATTTGACCCACTTAACATATTTCTGGCCAAAGAGTCCTTGAACTTGAACGTTCTATAAATCCTCATAGACTCCTTCTGATGTTTCTTCAGCCAGACAGTGGTTCATATTTGACCTACTTAACATATTTCTGGCCAAAGAGATTTTGAACTTGAACTTTCTATAAATACTCATAGACTCCTTCTGATGTTTCATAAGCCAGACAATGGTACATTTTTGACCTATTTAACATATTTCTGGCCAAAGTCTTATCAAATGATAACTTAATATGCATTCTCATAGAGTTCTTTTGATGTAACTTCAACCATAGATTAGAACATATTTGATCTTATGAACCTATTTCTGGACAAAGAGTCCTTAATCTTGAACTTTCTATACATACTCATAGACTCCTGATGGTTCTTCAGCCAGACAGTGGTCCATATTTGACCTACTTAAAATATTTCTGGCCAAAGAGTCTTTGAACTTGATCTTTCTTTAAATACTCATTGACACCATCTGAGGTTTCATAAGCCAGACAGTCGTCCATATTTGACCTGCTTAACATATTTTTGGCCAAAGAGTCTTTGAACTTGAACTTAGACCTTTCTATAAATACTCTTAGACTCCTTCTGATGTTTTATAAGCCAAACAGTGGTCCCTTTTTGACCTATTTAACATATTTCTGGCCAAAGTCTTATCAAAGGATAACTTACTATGCATTCTCATAGAGTTCTTTTGATGTTACTTCAACCAGAGATTAGACCATATATGACCTTATGAACACATTTCTGGACAAAGAGTCATTAATCTTGAACTTTCGTACATACTCATAGACTCCTGATGGTTCTTCAGCCAGACAGTGGTCCATATTTGACCTACTTAAAATATTTCTGGCCAAAGAGTCTTTGAACTTGAACTTGAACTTTCTATAAATACTCATAGACTCATTCTGATGTTTCATCAGCCAGACAGTGGTCCATATTTAATTTACTTAACATATTTCTGGCCAAAGTCTTATCACAGGCTAACGTACTATGCATACTAATAGACTTCTTTTGATGTTATTTCAAACATAGATTAGACCATATTTTACCTTATGAACACATTTCTGGACAAAGAGTCCTTAATCTTGAACTTTCCATACATACTCATAGACTCATTCTAATGTTTCATCAGCCAGAGAGTGGTCCATATTTGACCCACTTAACATATTTCTGGCCAAAGAGTCTTTGAACTTGAACTTTCTATAAATACTCATAGACTCCTTCTGATGTTTCATCAGCTAGAGAGTGGTCCATATTTGACCCGATTAACATATTTCTGGCCAAAGAGTTCTGAACTTGAACGTTCTATAAATCCTCATAGACTCCTTCTGATGTTTCTTCAGCCAGACACTGGTTCATATTTGACCTACTTAACATATTTCTGGCCAAAGAGATTTTGAACTTGAACTTTCTATAAATACTCATAGACTCCTTCTGATGTTTCATCAGCCAGACAGTAGTCCATTTTTGACCTATTTAACATATTTCTGGCCAAAGTCTTATCAAAGGATAACTTACTATGCATTCTCATAGAGTTCTTTTGATGTTACTTCAACCATAGATTAGACCATATTTGACCTTATGAACCTATATCTGGACAAAGAGTCCTTAATCTTGAACTTTCTATACATACACATAGACTCCTGATGGTTCTTCAGCCAGACAGTGGTCCATATTTGACCTACTTAAAATATTTCTGGCCAAAGAGTCTTTGAACTTGAACTTGAACTTTTTATAAATACTCATACTCATTCTGATGTTTCATCAGCCAGACAGTGGTCCATATTTGATTTACTTAACATATTTCCGGCCAAAGTCTTATCACCGGCTAACGTACTATGCATACTAATAGACTTCTTTTGATGTGATTTCAAACATAGATTAGACCATATATGACATTATTAGACCATTTCTGGACAAAGAGTCCTTATTTTTGAACTTTCCATACATACTCATTGACTGCTTCTGATGTTTCATCAGCCAGAGAGTGGTCCATATTTGACCCACTTAACATATTTCTGGCCAAAGAGTCTTTGAACTTGAACGTTCTATAAATACTCATAGACTCCTTGTGATGTTTCTTCAGCCAGACAGTGGTTCATATTTGACCTACTTAACATATTTCTGGCCGAAGAGATTTTGAACTTGAACTTTCTATAAATACTCATAGACTCCTTCTGATGTTTCATCAGCCAGACAGTGGTCTATTTTTGACCTATTTAACATATTTCTGGCCAAAGTCTTATCAAAGGATAACTTACTATGCATTCTCATAGAGTTCTTTTGATGTTACTTCAACCAGAGATTAGACCATATATGACCTTATGAACACATTTCTGGACAAAGAGTCATTAATCTTGAACTTTCGTACATACTCATAGACTCCTGATGGTTCTTCAGCCAGACAGTGGTCCATATTTGACCTACTTAAAATATTTCTGGCCAAAGAGTCTTTGAACTTGAACTTGAACTTTCTATAAATACTCATAGACTCATTCTGATGTTTCATCAGCCAGACAGTGGTCCATGTTTGATTTACTTAACATATTTCTGGCCAAAGTCTTATCACAGGCTAACGTACTATGCATACTAATAGACTTCTTTTGATGTTATTTCAAACATAGATTAGACCATATTTTAACTTATGAACACATTTCTGGACAAAGAGTCCTTAATCTTGAACTTTCCATACATACTCATAGACTCATTCTAATGTTTCATCAGCCAGAGAGTGGTCCATATTTGACCCACTTAACATATTTCTGGCCAAAGAGTCTTTGAACTTGAACTTTCTATAAATACTCATAGACACCTTCTGATGTTTCATCAGCCTTGAGTCTTGAGTGGTCCATATTTGACCTACTTAACATATTTCTGGCCAAAGAGATTTTGAACTTGTCCTTTCTAAAAATACTCATAGACTCCTTTTGATGTTTCATCAGCCAGACAGTGGTCCATTTTTGACCTATTTAACATATTTCTGGCCAAAGTCTTATCAAAGGATAACTTACTATGCATTCTCATAGAGTTCTTTTGATGTTACTTCAACCATAGATTAGACCACATTTGACCTTATGAACCTATTTTTGGACAAAGAGTCCTTAATCTTGAACTTTCTATACATACTCATAGACTCCTGATAGTTCTTCAGACAGACAGTGGTCCATATTTGACCTACTTAAAATATTTCTGGCGAAAGAGTCTTTGAACTTGAACTTGAACTTTCTATAAATACTCATAGACTCATTCTGATGTTTCACTAAAAGAACTAAAAGACTTCTTTTGATGTTACTTCAAACATAGATTAGACCATATATGACCTTATTAGAACATTTCTGGACAAAGAGTCCTTAATCTTGAACTTTCCATACATACTCATAGACTCATTCTGATGTTTCAACAGCCAGAGATTGGTCCATATTTGACCCACTTAACATATTTTTGGCCAAAGAGTCTTTGAACTTGAACTTTCTATAAATACTCATAGACTCCTTCTGATGTTTTATCAGCCAGGGAGTGGTCCATATTTGACCCACTTAACATATTTCTGGCCAAAGAGTCCTTGAACTTGAACGTTCTATAAATACTCATAGACTCCTTCTGATGTTTCTTCAGCCAGAAAGTGGTTCATATTTGACCTACTTAACATATTTCTGGCCAAAGAGTCTTTGAACTTGAACTTTCTATAAATACTCATAGACTCCTTCTGATGTTTCATCAGCCAGAGAGTGGTCCATATTTGACCCACTTAACATATTTTTGGCCAAAGAGTCTTTGAACTTGAACTTTCTATAAATACTCATAGACTCCTTCTGATGTTTCATCAGCCAGAGAGTGGTCCATATTTGACCCACTTAACCTATTTCTGGCCAAAGAGTCCTTGAACTTGAACGTTCCATAAATACTCATAGACTCCTTCTGATGTTTCATCAGCCAGACAGTGGTCCATTTTTGACCTATTTAACATATTTCTGGCCAAAGTCTTATCAAAGGATAACTTACTATGCATTCTCATAGAGTTCTTTTGATGTTACTTCAACCATAGATTAGCCCATATATGACCTTATGAACACATTTCTGGACAAAGAGTCGTTAATCTTGAACTTTCGTACATACTCATAGACTCCTGATGGTTCTTCAGCCAGACAGTGGTCCATATTTGACCTACTTAAAATATTTCTGGCCAAAGAGTCTTTGAACTTGAACTTGAATTTTTTATAAATACTCATAGACTCATTCTGATGTTTCATCAGCCAGACAGTGGTCCATATTTAATTTACTTAACATATTTCTGGCCAAAGTCTTATCACAGGCTAACGTACTATGCATACTAATAGACTTCTTTTGATGTTATTTCAAACATAGATTAGACCATATATGACCTTATTAGACCATTTCTGGACAAAGAGTCCTTAATATTGAACTTTTCATACATACTCAAAGACTCATTCTGATGTTTCATCAGCCAGAGAGTGGTCCATATTTGACCCACTTAACATATTTCTGGCCAAAGAGTCTTTGAACTTGAACTTTCTATAAATACTCATAGACTCCTTCTGATGTTTCATAAGCCAGACAGTGGTACATTTTTGACCTATTTAACATATTTCTGGCCAAAGTCTTATCAAAGGATAACTTAATATGCATTCTCATAGAGTTCTTTTGATGTAACTTCAACCATAGATTAGAACATATTTGATCTTATGAACCTATTTCTGGACAAAGAGTCCTTAATCTTGAACTTTCTATACATACTCATAGAGTCCTGATGGTTCTTCAGCCAGACAGTGGTCCATATTTGACCTACTTAAAATATTTCTGGCCAAAGAGTCTTTGAACTTGAACTTTCTTTAAATACTCATTGACACCTTCTGAGGTTTCATAAGCCAGACAGTCGTCCATATTTGACCTACTTAACATATTTTTGGCCAAAGAGTCTTTGAACTTGAACTTAGACCTTTCTATAAATACTCTTAGACTCCTTCTGATGTTTTATAAGCCAAACAGTGGTCCCTTTTTGACCTATTTAACATATTTCTGGCCAAAGTCTTATCAAAGGATAACTTACTAGGCATTCTCATAGAGTTCTTTTGATGTTACTTCAACCAGAGATTAGACCATATATGACCTTATGAACACATTTCTGGACAAAGAGTCATTAATCTTGAACTTTCGTACATACTCATAGACTCCTGATGGTTCTTCAGCCAGACAGTGGTCCATATTTGACCTACTTAAAATATTTCTGGCCAAAGAGTCTTTGAACTTGAACTTGAACTTTCTATAAATACTAATAGACTCATTCTGATGTTTCATCAGCCAGACAGTGGTCCATATTTGATTTACTTAACATATTTCTGGCCAAAGTCTTATCACAGGCTAACGTACTATGCATACTAATAGACTTCTTTTGATGTTATTTCAAACATAGATTAGACCATATTTTACCTTATGAACACATTTCTGGACAAAGAGTCCTTAATCTTGAACTTTCCATACATACTCATAGACTCATTCTAATGTTTCATCAGCCAGAGAGTGGTCCATATTTGACCCACTTAACATATTTCTGGCCAAAGAGTCTTTGAACTTGAACTTTCTATAAATACTCATAGACTCATTCTAATGTTTCATCAGCCAGAGAGTGGTCCATATTTGACCCACTTAACATATTTCTGGCCAAAGAGTCTTTGAACTTGAACTTTCTATAAATACTCATAGACACCTTCTGATGTTTCTTCAGCCAGACAGTGGTTCATATTTGACCTACTTAACATATTTCTGGCCAAAGAGATTTTGAACTTGAACTTTCTATAAATACTCATAGACTCCTTCTGATGTTTCATCAGCCAGACAGTAGTCCATTTTTGACCTATTTAACATATTTCTGGCCAAAGTCTTATCAAAGGATAACTTACTATGCATTCTCATAGAGTTCTTTTGATGTTATTTCAACCAGAGATTAGACCATATATGACCTTATGAACACATTTCTGGACAAAGAGTCATTAATCTTGAACTTTCGTACATACTCATAGACTCCTGATGGTTCTTCAGCCAGACAGTGGTCCATATTTGACCTACTTAAAATATTTCTGGCCTAAGAGTCTTTGAACTTGAACTTGAACTTTCTATAAATACTCATAGACTCATTCTGATGTTTCATCAGCCAGACAGTGGTCCATATTTGATTTACTTAACATATTTCTGGCCAAAGTCTTATCACAGGCTAACGTACTATGCATACTAATACTTCTTTTGATGTTATTTCAAACATAGATTAGACCATATTTTACCTTATGAACACATTTCTGGACAAAGTGTCCTTAATCTTTAACTTTCCATACATCCTCATAGACTCATTCTGATGTTTCATCAGCCAGAGAGTGGTCCATATTTGACCCACTTAACATATTTCTGGCCAAAGAGTCTTTGAACTTGAACTTTCTATAAATACTCATAGACTCCTTCTGATGTTTCATCAGCCAGACAGTGGTCCATTTTTGACCTATGTAACATATTTCTGGCCAAAGTCTTATCAAAGGATAACTTTCTATGCATTCTCATAGAGTTCTTTTGATGTTACTTCATCCATAGATTAGACCATATTTGACCTTATGAACCTTTTTCTGGACAAAGAGTCCTTAATCTTGAACTTTCTATTCATACTCTTAGACTCCTTCTGAAGTTTCTTCAGTAGTTCAAACATTACCTTATGTACATATATCTGGCCAGAGAATCCTTTAACTTGATCTTTCTATACATACTCATAGACTGCTTTTGATGTTTTATCAGTCAGACAGTAGTCTAAACTTGACCTACTGGACATATTTCTGGCAAAAGATTTCATCAAAGGTTAACTTACTATTCATTCTCATAGACTTCTTTTGATGTTTCATCAACCATATTTGAGTCCATATTTGACCTATTGAACATTTTTCTGGCCGTAGAGTCTATGAACTTGTACTTGAACTTTCCATTAATTCTCATTGACTCCTTATGATGTTATAAGAGCCATACAGTATTCCAAAATTTGACATTTTGAATATATTCCTGGCCAAAGAGTCCTCGACCTTGACCTTTCTATATACTCATAAAATCCTTCTGATGTTTCATTAGTATTTTAAACATGACTTTTTGAACATATTTCTGGCTAGAGAGTCCATGAACTTGAACTTTCTATAAATTCTCATAGACTCATCCTGATGTTTCATCAACCATATATTAGTTATCATTTGAACTATTAAACATTTTTCTGGCCAAAGAGTCTTTGGACTTGAACTTGAACTTTATATACATACTCATAGACTCATTCTGATGTTTCAGACATTAGTCCATTTTGACCTATTGAACATATTTCTGGCCAAAGAATCATTAAAGGCATACATTCTCATAGACTTCTTTTGATGTTATATCAACCATATATTAGTCCATATTTGACCTATTGAACACATTTCCGAGTATATTTACCGTATATAAAGGTAAAGTTTAAAGATTCTTTGACCAGAAATATGTCATATTCAGTCATATTTGAACTACTGTTGAAACATCAGAAGGAGTCTATAGAAATTGAGCATATATAAAATGTTCCAAATCAAAGACTCAGAAATATGTTCGATATGACAAATTTGAAAACTTGTCTGGGTGATGTAATATCTGAAGGAGCCATCAGTATGTATGGTAAGTTAAAGTTCAAGGACTCTTTGGAAAGGTCAAGATCTTGGACTCATTGGCCAGAAATGTTTTCAATATGTCATATGGATTCATATATGGTTGATGTAACATCAAAAGAAGTCTATGAAAATGGATAGTAAGTAAGCCCTTGATGATACTTTTGACAAAATATCAAGTTTGGACTACTGTCTGCCTGATAAAACATCTATATGTCTATATGTATATGAAGTTCAAGTTCAAGGACACTATGGGCCAGTAACATGTTCAAAAGGTTAAATTTGAACTATTGGATGGCTGAAGAAACATAAGGATTCTATGAGCATGTTTAGAAAGTTTAAAATCGAGGACTCTTTGGCCATAAATGTGTTCAATAGGTCAAATAAGGACTAATATATGGTTCATTTAACATCAAATGAGTCTGCATGGTAAGTTAGATTTTGATGACTATTTGGTCAGAAATATGTTCAGTAGGTCAAATATGGACTACTGTCTAGCTGATGAAACGTTCAAAAGTGTGTGTATGTATAGAAAGTTCAAGTTCAAGGATTATTTGGCCAGAATATATTCAGAATGTCAAATTTGAACTGCAGGATGGCTGAAGAAACATCAGAACAAGTCTATATGTTTAGAAAGTTCAATGTAGATGACTCTTTGGCCAGAAATGTGTTCAATAGGTCAAATGAAGACTAATATATGGTTTATGTAGCATTAAAATAAGTCTATGAGAACACATAGTAAGTTAGACTGTGATAAGACTGGCCAGAAAGTAGGATCACTCTCTGGCTGATGGACCACTCTCTGACTGATGAAACATCAGAAGGAGTCAATGAGTATTTATGAAAAGTTCAAAGATTCTCTGGCCAGATATTTGTACAAAAGGTCATATTTGATCTACTAAGGAAACATCAGAAGGAACTATGATAATTTATAGAAAGTTCAAGTTCACGGATTATTTGGCCAGAATATGTTCAAAATGTCAAATTTGAACTACAAGATGGCTGAAGAAACACCAGAACAAGTCTATATGTTTAGAATGTTCAATGTAGATGACTAAAGTTCAAGATCAAGTTAAAACACTCTTTGGCCAGAAATGTGTTCAATAGGTCAAATTTAGACTAATATATGGTTGATGTAGCATCAAAAGAAGTCTATGAGAACTCATAGTAAGTTATCCTTTGATGAGACAGATTGGCCAGAATTAAAGTTCAAGGACTCTCAGACCAAAAATCGGATAAAAAGTCATATATGAACTACTGATGAAACAATTAAGAAATAATTAAGAAATATTAAGAAATAATTAAAATTTGATTTACATCAATCAATTCAAATAGTTAAAATGATTTACATAAAATAAAGCATGTGACTTCACAGGGAACATAATACACAAAAAAGATAAGAGCTTACAGACCACAGGTACAAGGGAGGGTTAGTAGAAGGCATCGTAAAAGAGTTTTGTTTTTAATCTGGATTTAAAAATGGAGAGGTGCTACAGGAAGACGGTTCCAAAGACGGACCGCATAGCAGCTAAAGGCTGCCTCTCCCTGCTTGGTACGAGTGCTGGATTGTACCAGTTGGAGTTTCCAGCAGATCTAAGTGATCTTGAGGAGAGTTTCAAACATCTCTGCTATATAGAGAGGTCCTTGACCATAAAAACAAGAAAAAGAACTTTAAAATCAATTCTATAGATCACTGGTAACCAGTGTAGAGCTTTGAAAATTGGTGTGATATGATCTTTTCTTTTGGTTCTGGTCAATAGCCTTGCTGCTGCATTTTGGATCATTTGTAGAGGTTTTATTGTTTTTTTAGGGAGACCAGTGAAAAGACTATGACAGTAGCAGTTGCATCGCATTGATTCAAGTAATTCATGCTAACCCTGTGCATTGAAGAAGTAGCACTGACATACGTGATGTTTCATTGCAATCCATGCACGAGATATATGAATCCGCTGTGCATTTATTTGCATGCAAAATCTAACTTATTTCATTGTCCATTGAAGAGTACAACATATGTGCTTGTTGCATTGCGCTGCATAACGGACCAAAATGTATTTATGCATTGAGGAATCACAGTAGTGACATGGTCTGTTTCATTGAACTGTATACAATAACTAACTTATTCCGTTTATATACAATAACTGAATTATTCAATCTTCTGTTGTGCTTCTTCAGAGTAATTTAGATCTTGCAATGCAATGCAATGACAAACATATAACCTCATATAAACATGTAACCTCTCCAATAAACAGCAAAAGAAGTAAGGTGATGTATGCGTTAAATTGCAAAAGCACGCGTGTTGACATCCAAAGGCTTAAGCCAACTTGTATTCCAATGCATAAAACAACTAACTAAATTTGCTGTTCATTGAAGAGATAACACACAATATGTGCTCTTGCACTCGCTCTTGTGTCTTTCGATATGTGCTCTTGCACAAGTATAGACTTATACTTAGTCTAACTTATTTTTTGTGCAATGAAGAGATATTGCGTACCATATGAGCTGTTGCATTGCAACGCATTCAGAAGTAATTAATGCACAACTGAAAACGTTAGCTTTTGCATGCATATAAATGCACTACGGATAAATTTATATCGTGCATACAATACAATATCACATGTGTGCTACCTTTTCAATGCACAAGAGAATCAATTACTTAGCTTTGCAATGGGTTGCAATGCAACAGCTCAAATGTTATGCGATATCTCTTAATTGCCCAGTGAAATAAGTTAGACTTAGAAATCTGCATATGCAATGCACTACAAGAGCAACAGTAAAATGAGCATCGGAATAAGTTCGTTCATATATGCATTGCAATGCAACAGCACAGATGATTTATCTCCAAGTAACATAGAATAGATCTTGCAATGCATTGCAACAATACGCATGTAATCTCTTCAATGAACAGCAAAATTAGTTAGTTGTTTTATGCATTGGAATGCAAAAGCATGCTGGTTGTGTTACCCCCCTTCGGATGTCACAACACGTGTGCTTTTGCATTCCAATGCATGCAACTTCTAACTCATTTTGCAGTTCATTGAAGAGAACACATGTGTGCTTTGCATTAGATTACAAGATCTAACTGAAGAATGCACAACCAAAGATTGAATAATTCACAATAGACTTAGTTATTGTATACAGTTCAATGAAAAAGACCATGTCTCTACTGTGATTCTTCAATGCACAAAGACAGTAAATTATTCAACAAGAACATATTCTTTTGATTTTGTATCTCTTCAGTGCACAATGAAATGTTTGCTTTTGCAGGCAAATAAATGCACAACGGATTCATTTAAATTGTGCATGCAATGCAATATCACATATGTCATAATGCAGAAGGGAATTAAAGATATAACATAGAACATATGACCTGTTTCACTAAACTGCATACAATAACTAACTTATTCCGTTGTGCATTATTCACGCATGTTGAGTTACAATAGCACAATATGCGTGCTTTTGTAAAGCAATGCATAAAGAACTACACTCATTCCGTTGTGCATAGAAGATATAACATATGCACTGTTTCTTTGAACATACCCAGTCTAATTGAATTCGTTGTGAAGTGAAATACATTCAATATTATCTTTCATAGTATTGCATAAAATAACTAATTTGTTTTGTTTTGAAATGGAGAGATATTGCATTGCAGTTGCACCGCAACATACAGAACTCATTCCCCTGTGCATTGAAGAAGTAGCACATGACATGTGATGTTTCATTGCAATACATGCACGATACAAATGAATCCGTTGTGCATTTATTTGCATGCAAAAGCTAACTTATTTTATTGTGCACTGAAGAGATACAACTTATGCTTTGCTGCACTGCAATTTTCATTGTGCATAAAATACATAAAATTCGCCTTCGGATAACAAAATTTGCGTGCTTTTCCATTACACTTGTGTGCATTGAAAACATAACATGCAGAAGCAAAGCAAAGCAAAGCAGTCGCTTTATTGCACGGTATACAAAAACTTCCGTTGTGCAATCTTCATTCTTCTGTTGTGCATTCTTCAGAGTAAGTTAGATCTTGCAAGTTAGCATGAGTTAGATATTCTGTGCATTGGAATTCAAAAGCACACAGTTGTGATATCCAAAAGGGAGATAAACCATATGTTCAAAGCTTCTACTACACTCCTTCATTGTGCAATATACATTGTATACAAGAACAAACTTAATCCGTTGTGCATTCATGAATAACGTATGTTTTGTATACAACTAACATATTTCGTTGTGCAAATAAGAGATAAAAACGCAATACACTAATGTTGCACTGCATTGCATTCAATATCTAAATAATTTGATATAGCACAACATACATTGCAGTACATGCATACAACTATGAACTTGTTCCGATATTCATTGAATATATACCACACCATATGTGCTCTTGCTGTAAACT
This sequence comes from Tiaroga cobitis, assembly GCA_030578255.1. NCBI lineage: Eukaryota > Metazoa > Chordata > Actinopteri > Cypriniformes > Leuciscidae > Tiaroga > Tiaroga cobitis. Next base: position 5,897,721 of record CM060612.1, read on the forward strand.
GCATACTCAATCTAGCTGATTTGACACATGGACTTAAGAATTGACAAAAAATAAGCTATCTTTCATAGCATACAATTAATTAATTCCTTTGTGCATTGAAAAGATAACGCATGACAATTTCACTGTTTCATCGAAATATATACAAAAACTAATGCAGAAATCCAGAAGTTCAAATTTGACATTTTGAACATATTTCTGGCCAAAGAATCCTTGAACTTGAACTTGAACTTTCTATCATAGACTTTTCATCAGCGGGAGAGTGGTCCATATTTTACCTACTTAACATATTTCTGGCCAAAGTCTTATCAAAGGCTAACTTACTATTTATACTTATAGGCTTCTTTTGATGTTACTTCAACCATGTATTAGACCATATTTGACCTTATAAACACATTTCTAGACAAAGAGTCCTTAAGCTTGATCTTTCTATACATACTCATTAATTCCTTCTGATGTTTCATCAGCTAGACAGTGGTCCATATTAGACCAACTTAACATATTTCTGGCCAAAGAGTCTTTGAATTTGAACTTGAAATTTCTATAAATACTCATAGACTCCTTCTGATGATTCATCAGCCAGACAGTGGTCCATATTTGACCTACTTAATTTATTTGTGGCCAAAGAGTCTTTGAACTTGAACTTGACCTTTCTATAAATACTCATAGACTCCTTCTGATGTTTTACAAAAAGTTGTCCCTTTTTGACCTACTTAACATATTTCTGTCCAAGGTCTTATCAAAGGCTAACTTACTATGCATAAGACTATCTAGAAGTCTAGAAGACTAGAAGATAGACTTCTTTTGATGTTACTTCAACCATAGATTAGACCATATTTTACCTTATGAACACATTTCTGGACAAAGAGTCCTTAATCTTGAACTTTCTATGAATACTCATAGACTCCTTCTGATGTTTCATCAGCCAGAGAGAGGTCCATATTTGACCCACTTAACATATTTCTGGCCAAAGAGTTCTTGAACTTGTTCTATAAATACTCAGAGACTTCTTCTGATGTTTCATCAGCCAGACAGTGGTCCATTTTTGACCTATTTAACATATTTCTTGCCAAAGTCTTATCAAAGGATAACTTACTATGCATTCTCATAGAGTTCTTTTGATGTTACTTCATCCATAGATTAGACCATATTTGACCTTATCAACCTATTTCTGGACAAAAAGTCCTTAATCTTGAACTTTCCAGACATACTAGACTCATTCTGATGTTTCATCAGCCAGAGGGTGGTCCATATTTGACCCACTTAACATATTTCTGGCCAAAGAGTCCTTGAACTTGAACTTTCTATAAATACTCATAGACTCCTTCTGATGTTTCTTCAGCCAGACAGTGGTTCATATTTGACCTACTTAACATATTTCTGGCCAAAGAGTCTTTGAACTTGAACTTTCTTTAAATACTCATAGACACCTTCTGAGGTTTCTTCAGCCAGACAGTGGTCCATATTTGACCTACTTAACATATTTTTGGCCAAAGTCTTATCAAAGGATAACTTACTATGCATTCTCATAGAGTTCTTTTGATGTAACTTCAACCATTGATTAGAACAAGCCAAACACATACTTTTTGACCTACTTAACATATTTCTGTCCAAGGTCTTATCAAAGGCTGAGTTACTATGCATACGCTTAGACTTCTTTTGATGTTATTTCAAACATAGATTAGACCATATTTTACCTTATGAACACATTTCTGGCCAAAGAGTCTTTGAACTTGAACTTTCTATAAATACTCATAGACACCTTCTGATGTTTCATCAGCCTTGAGTCTTGAGTGGTCCATATTTGACCTACTTAACATATTTCTGGCCAAAGAGATTTTGAACTTGTCCTTTCTAAAAATACTCATAGACTCCTTTTGATGTTTCATCAGCCAGACAGTGGTCCATTTTTGACCTATTTAACATATTTCTGGCCAAAGTCTTATCAAAGGATAACTTACTATGCATTCTCATAGAGTTCTTTTGATGTTACTTCAACCAGAGATTAGACCATATTTTACCTTATGAACACATTTCTGGACAAAGAGTCCTTAATCTTGAACTTTCGTACATACTCATAGACTCCTGATAGTTCTTCAGCCAGACAGTGGTCCATATTTGACCTACTTAAAATATTTCTGGCCAAAGTCTTATCACAGGCTAACGTACTATGCATACTAATAGACTTCTTTTGATGTTATTTCAAACATAGATTAGACCATATTTTACCTTATGAACACATTTCTGGACAAAGAGTCCTTAATCTTGAACTTTCCATACATACTCATAGACTCATTCTAATGTTTCATCAGCCAGAGAGTGGTCCATATTTGACCCACTTAACATATTTCTGGCCAAAGAGTCTTTGAACTTGAACTTTCTATAAATACTCATAGACTCCTTCTGATGTTTCATCAGCTAGAGAGTGGTCCATATTTGACCCGATTAACATATTTCTGGCCAAAGAGTTCTGACCTTGAACGTTCTATAAATCCTCATAGACTCCTTCTGATGTTTCTTCAGCCAGACTGGTTCATATTTGACCTACTTAACATATTTCTGGCCAAAGAGATTTTGAACTTGAACTTTCTATAAATACTCATAGACTCCTTCTGATGTTTCATCAGCCAGACAGTAGTCCATTTTTGACCTATTTAACATATTTCTGGCCAAAGTCTTATCAAAGGATAACTTACTATGCATTCTCATAGAGTTCTTTTGATGTTACTTCAACCATAGATTAGACCATATTTGACCTTATGAACCTATATCTGGACAAAGAGTCCTTAATCTTGAACTTTCTATACATACACATAGACTCCTGATGGTTCTTCAGCCAGACAGTGGTCCATATTTGACCTACTTAAAATATTTCTGGCCAAAGAGTCTTTGAACTTGAACTTGAACTTTCTATAAATACTCATAGACTCATTCTGATGTTTCATCAGCCAGACAGTGGTCCATATTTGATTTACTTAACATATTTCTGGCCAAAGTCTTATCACAGGCTAACGTACTATGCATACTAATAGACTTCTTTTGATGTTATTTCAAACATAGATTAGACCATATTTTACCTTATGAACACATTTCTGGACAAAGAGTCCTTAATCTTGAACTTTCCATACATACTCATAGACTCATTCTAATGTTTCATCAGCCAGAGAGTGGTCAATATTTGACCCACTTAACATATTTCTGGCCAAAGAGTCTTTGAACTTGAACTTTCTATAAATACTCATAGACACCTTCTGATGTTTCATCAGCCTTGAGTCTTGAGTGGTCCATATTTGACCTACTTAACATATTTCTGGCCAAAGAGATTTTGAACTTGTCCTTTCTAAAAATACTCATAGACTCCTTTTGATGTTTCATCAGCCAGACAGTGGTCCATTTTTGACCTATTTAACATATTTCTGGCCAAAGTCTTATCAAAGGATAACTTACTATGCATTCTCATAGAGTTCCACATTTGACCTTATGAACCTATTTTTGGACAAAGAGTCCTTAATCTTGAACTTTCTATACATACTCATAGACTCCTGATAGTTCTTCAGCCAGACAGTGGTCCATATTTGACCTACTTAAAATATTTCTGGCCAAAGAATCTTTGAACTTGAACTTGAACTTTCTATAAATACTCATAGACTCATTCTGATGTTTCACTAAAAGAACTAAAAGACTTCTTTTGATGTTACTTCAAACATAGATTAGACCATATATGACCTTATTAGAACATTTCTGGACAAAGAGTCCTTAATCTTGAACTTTCCATACATACTCATAGACTCATTCTGATGTTTCAACAGCCAGAGATTGGTCCATATTTGACCCACTTAACATATTTTTGGCCAAAGAGTCTTTGAACTTGAACTTTCTATAAATACTCATAGACTCCTTATGATGTTTCATCAGCCAGAGAGTGGTCCATATTTGACCCACTTAACATATTTTTGGCCAAAGAGTCCTTGAACTTGAACGTTCTATAAATACTCATAGACTCCTTCTGATGTTTCTTCAGCCAGAAAGTGGTTCATATTTGACCTACTTAACATATTTCTGGCCAAAGAGTCTTTGAACTTGAACTTTCTATAAATACTCATAGACTCCTTCTGATGTTTCATCAGCCAGAGAGTGGTCCATATTTGACCCACTTAACATATTTTTGGCCAAAGAGTCTTTGAACTTGAACTTTCTATAAATACTCATAGACTCCTTCTGATGTTTCATCAGCCAGAGAGTGGTCCATATTTGACCCACTTAACCTATTTCTGGCCAAAGAGTCCTTGAACTTGAACGTTCCATAAATACTCATAGACTCCTTCTGATGTTTCTTCAGCCAGACAGTGGTTCATATTTGACCTACTTAACATATTTCTGGACAAAGTCTTATCAAAGGATAACTTACTATGCATTCTCATAGAGTTCTTTTGATGTTACTTCAACCATAGATTAGCCCATATATGACCTTATGAACACATTTCTGGACAAAGAGTCGTTAATCTTGAACTTTCGTACATACTTATAGACTCCTGATGGTTCTTCAGCAAGACAGTGGTCCATATTTGACCTACTTAAAATATTTCTGGCCAAAGAGTCTTTGAACTTGAACTTGAATTTTTTATAAATACTCATAGACTCATTCTGATGTTTCATCAGCCAGACAGTGGTCCATATTTAATTTACTTAACATATTTCTGGCCAAAGTCTTATCACAGGCTAACGAACTATGCATACTAATAGACTTCTTTTGATGTTATTTCAAACATAGATTAGACCATATATGACCTTATTAGACCATTTCTGGACAAAGAGTCCTTAATATTGAACTTTCCATACATACTCATAGACTCATTCTGATGTTTCATCAGCCAGAGAGTGGTCCCTATTTGACCCACTTAACATATTTCTGGCCAAAGAGTCTTTGAACTTGAACTTTCTATAAATACTCATAGACACCTTCTGATGTTTCATCAGCCTTGAGTCTTGAGTGGTCCATATTTGACCTACTTAACATATTTCTGGCCAAAGAGATTTTGAACTTGTCCTTTCTAAAAATACTCATAGACTCCTTTTGATGTTTCATCAGCCAGACAGTGGTCCATTTTTGACCTATTTAACATATTTCTGGCCAAAGTCTTATCAAAGGATAACTTACTATGCATTCTCATAGAGTTCTTTTGATGTTACTTCAACCATAGATTAGACCACATTTGACCTTATGAACCTATTTTTGGACAAAGAGCCCTTAATCTTGAACTTTCTATACATACTCATAGACTCCTGATGGTTCTTCAGCCAGACAGTGGTCCATATTTGACCTACTTAAAATATTTCTGGCCAAAGAGTCTTTGAACTTGAACTTGAACTTTCTATTAATACTCATAGACTCATTCTGAAGTTTCATCAGCCAGACAGTGGTCCACATTTGATTTACTTAACATATTTCTGGCCAAAGTCTTATCACAGGCTAACGTACTATGCATACTAATAGACTTCTTTTGATGTTATTTCAAACATATATTAGACCATATTTTACCTTATGAACACATTTCTGGACAAAGAGTCCTTAATCTTGAACTTTCCATACATACTCATAGACTCATTCTAATGTTTCATCAGCCAGAGAGTGGTCCATATTTGACCCACTTAACATATTTCTGGCCAAAGAGTCTTTGAACTTGAACTTTCTATAAATACTCATAGACACCTTCTGATGTTTCATCAGCCTTGAGTCTTGAGTGGTCCATATTTGACCTACTTAACATATTTCTGGCCAAAGAGATTTTGAACTTGTCCTTTCTAAAAATACTCATAGACTCCTTTTGATGTTTCATCAGCCAGACAGTGGTCCATTTTTGACCTATTTAACATATTTCTGGCCAAAGTCTTATCAAAGGATAACTTACTATGCATTCTCATAGAGTTCTTTTGATGTTACTTCAACCATAGATTAGACCACATTTGACCTTATGAACCTATTTTTGGACAAAGAGCCCTTAATCTTGAACTTTCTATACATACTCATAGACTCCTGATAGTTCTTCAGCCAGACAGTGGTCCATATTTGACCTACTTAAAATATTTCTGGCCAAAGAGTCTTTGAACTTGAACTTGAACTTTCTATAAATACTCATAGACTCATTCTGATGTTTCACTAAAAGAACTAAAAGACTTCTTTTGATGTTACTTCAAACATAGATTAGACCATATATGACCTTATTAGAACATTTCTGGACAAAGAGTCCTTAATCTTGAACTTTCCATACATACTCATAGACTCATTCTGATGTTTCAACAGCCAGAGATTGGTCCATATTTGACCCACTTAACATATTTTTGGCCAAAGAGTCTTTGAACTTGAACTTTCTATAAATACTCATAGACTCCTTCTGATGTTTCATCAGCCAGAGAGTGGTCCATATTTGACCCACTTAACATATTTCTGGCCAAAGAGTCCTTGAACTTGAACGTTCTATAAATACTCATAGACTCCTTCTGATGTTTCTTCAGCCAGAAAGTGGTTCATATTTGACCTACTTAACATATTTCTGGCCAAAGAGTCTTTGAACTTGAACTTTCTATAAATACTCATAGACTCCTTCTGATGTTTCATCAGCCAGAGAGTGGTCCATATTTGACCCACTTAACATATTTTTGGCCAAAGAGTGTTTGAACTTGAACTTTCTATAAATACTCATAGACTCCTTCTGATGTTTCATCAGCCAGAGAGTGGTCCATATTTGACCCACTTAACATATTTCTGGCCAAAGAGTCCTTGAACTTGAACGTTCCATAAATACTCATAGACTCCTTCTGATGTTTCTTCAGCCAGACAGTGGTTCATATTTGACCTACTTAACATATTTCTGGACAAAGTCTTATCAAAGGATAACTTACTATGCATTCTCATAGAGTTCTTTTGATGTTACTTCAACCATAGATTAGCCCATATATGACCTTATGAACACATTTCTGGACAAAGAGTCGTTAATATTGAACTTTCGTACATACTCATAGACTCCTGATGGTTCTTCAGCCAGACAGTGGTCCATATTTGACCTACTTAAAATATTTCTGGCCAAAGAGTCTTTGAACTTGAACTTGAATTTTTTATAAATACTCATAGACTCATTCTGATGTTTCATCAGCCAGAGAGTGGTCCATATTTAATTTACTTAACATATTTCTGGCCAAAGTCTTATCACAGACTAACGTACTATGCATACTAATAGACTTCTTTTGATGTTATTTCAAACATAGATTAGACCATATATGACCTTATTAGACCATTTCTGGACAAAGAGTCCTTAATATTGAACTTTCCATACATACTCATAGACTCCTTCTGATATTTCATCAGCCAGACAGTGGTCCATATTTGACCTACTTAATATATTTCTGGCCAAGGTCTTATCAAAGGCTAAGTTACTGTCTATACTCATAGACTTCTTTTGATGTTACTTCAATCATAGATTAGACCATATTTTACCTTATGAACACATTTCTGGACAAAGAGTCCTTAATCTTGAACTTTCTATACATACTCATAGACTCATTCTGATGTTTCGTCAGCCAGACAATGGTCGATATTTGATTTACTTAACATATTTCTGGCCAAAGTCTTATCAAAGGCTAACTTACTATGCATACTATGAGACTTATTTTGATGTTACTTCAAACATAGATTAGACCATATATGACCTTATTAGAACATTTCTGGACAAAAAGTCCTTAATCTTGAACTTTCCATTCATACTCATAGACTCATTCTAATGTTTCATCAACCAGAGAGTGGTCCATATTTGACCCACTTAACATATTTCTGGCCAAAGAGTCCTTGAACTTGAACGTTCTATAAATACTCATAGACTCCTTCTGATGTTTCTTCAGCCAGACAGTGGTTCATATTTGACCTACTTAACATATTTCTGGCCAAAGTCTCATGAAAGGCTAACTTACTATGCATACTCATAGACTTCTTTTGATGTTACTTCAAACATACTTTAGACCATATATGACCTTATTAGAACATTTCTGGACAAAGAGTCCTTAATCTTGAATTTTCTATAAATACTCATAGACTCCTTCTAATGTTTCACCAGCCAGACAGTGGTCCATTTTTGACCTTTTTAACATATTTCTGGCCAAAGTCTTATCAAAGGATAACTTACTATGCATTCTCATAGAGTTCTTTTGATGTTACTTCAACCATAGATTAGACCATATTTGACCCTATGAACCTATTTCTGTAAAAAGAGTCCTTAATCTTGAACTATCTATACATACTCATAGACTCCTGATGGTTCTTCAGCCAGACAGTAGTCCATTTTTGACCTACTTAAAATATTTCTGGCCAAAGTCTTATCAAAGGCTAACTCACTCTTTATACTTATAGGCTTCTTTTGATGTTACTTCAACCATGTATTAGACCATATTTGACCTTATGAACACATTTCTGGACAAAGAGTCCTTAAGCTTGATCTTTCTATACATACTCATTAATTCCTTCTGATGTTTCATCAGCCAGACAGTGGTCCATATTAGACCAACTTAACATGTTTCTGGCCAAAGAGTCTTTGAATTTGAACTTGAAATTTCTATAAATACTCATAGACTCGTTCTGATGATTCATCAGCCAGACAGTGGTCCATATTTGACCTACTTAATATATTTGTGGCCAAAGAGTCTTTGAACTTGAACTTGACCTTTCTATAAATACTTATAGACTCCTTCTGATGTTTTATAAGCCAAACAGTGGTCCCTTTTTGACCTGCTTAACATATTTCTGTCCAAGGTCTTATCAAAGGCTAACTTACTATGCATACTCTTAGACTTCTTTTGATGTTACTTCAACCACAGATTAGACCATATTTTACCTTATGAACACATTTCTGGACAAAGAGTCCTTAATCTTGAACTTTCTATAAATACTCATAGACTCCTTCTGATGTTTCATCAGCCAGAGAGAGGTCCATATTTGACCCACTTAACATATTTCTGGCCAAAGAGTCCTTGACCTTGTTCTATAAATACTAATAGACTCCTTCTGATGTTTCATCAGCCAGACAGTGGTTCATATTTGACCTACTTAACATATTTCCGGCCAAAGAGCCTTTGAACTTGAACTTTCTTTAAATACTCATAGACGACTTCTGAGGTTTCGTCAGCCAGACAGTGGTCCATATTTGACCTTCTTAACATATTTTTGGCCAAAGTCTTATCTAAGGCTAACTTACTTTGCATACTCATAGACTTCTTTTGATGTTACTTCAAACATACTTTAGACCATATTTGACCTTATGAACCTATTTCTGGAAAAAGAGTCCTTAATCTTGAACTTTCTATACATACTCATAGACTCCTGATGGTTCTTCAGCCAGACAGTGGTCCATATTTGACCTACTTAAAATATTTCCGGCCAAAGAGTCTTTGAACTTGATCTTGAACTTTCTATAAAACTCATAGACTCATTCTGATGTTTCATCAGCCAGACAGTGGTCCATATTTGATTTACTTAACATATTCTCGGCCAAAGTCTTATCACCGGCTAACGTACTATGCATACTAATAGACTTCTTTTGATTTTATTTCAAATATAGATTAGACCATATATGACCTTATTAGACCATTTCTGGACAAAGAGTCCTTAATCTTGAACTTTCCATACATCCTCATAGACTCATTCTGATGTTTCATCAGCCAGAGAGTTGTCCATATTTGACCCACTTAACATATTTCTGGCCAAAGAGTCCTTGAACTTGAACGTTCTATAAACACTCATAGACTCCTTCTGATGTTTCTTCAGCCAGACAGTGGCTCATATTTGACCTACTTAACATATTTCTGGCCGAAGAGTCTTTGAACTTGAACTTTCTTTAAATACTCATAGACACCTTCTGAGGTTTCATCAGCCAGACAGTGGTCCATATTTGACCTTCTTAACATATGTTTGGCCAAAGTCTTATCAAAGGCTAACTTACTATGCATACTCATAGACTTCTTTTGATGGTACTTCAAACATACTTTAGACCATATTTGACCTTATGAACCTATTTCTGGAAAAAGAGTCCTTAATCTTGAACTTTCTATACATACTCATAGACTACTGACGGTTCTTCAGCCAGACAGTGGTCCATATTTGACCTACTTAAAATATTTCTGGCCAAAGAGTCTTTGAACTTGAACTTGAACTTTCTATAAAACTCATAGACTCATTCTGATGTTTCATCAGCCAGACAGTGGTCCATATTTGATTTACTTAACATATTTCCGGCCAAAGTCTTATCACCGGCTAACGAACTATGCATACTAATAGACTTCTTTTGATTTTATTTCAAATATAGATTAGACCATATATGACCTTATTAGACCATTTCTGGACAAACAGTCCTTAATCTTGAACTTTCCATACATCCTCATAGACTCATTCTAATGTTTCATCAGCCAGAGAGTGGTCAATATTTGACCCACTTAACATATTTCTGGCCAAAGAGTCTTTGAACTTGAACTTTCTATAAATACTCATAGACACCTTCTGATGTTTCATCAGCCTTGAGTCTTGAGTGGTCCATATTTGACCTACTTAACATATTTCTGGCCAAAGAGATTTTGAACTTGTCCTTTCTAAAAATACTCATAGACTCATTTTGATGTTTCATCAGCCAGACAGTGGTCCATTTTTGACCTATTTAACATATTTCTGGCCAAAGTCTTATCAAAGGATAACTTACTATGCATTCTCATAGAGTTCCACATTTGACCTTATGAACCTATTTTTGGACAAAGAGTCCTTAATCTTGAACTTTCTATACATACTCATAGACTCCTGATAGTTCTTCAGCCAGACAGTGGTCCATATTTGACCTACTTAAAATATTTCTGGCCAAAGAATCTTTGAACTTGAACTTGAACTTTCTATAAATACTCATAGACTCATTCTGATGTTTCACTAAAAGAACTAAAAGACTTCTTTTGATGTTACTTCAAACATAGATTAGACCATATATGACCTTATTAGAACATTTCTGGACAAAGAGTCCTTAATCTTGAACTTTCCATACATACTCATAGACTCATTCTGATGTTTCAACAGCCAGAGATTGGTCCATATTTGACCCACTTAACATATTTTTGGCCAAAGAGTCTTTGAACTTGAACTTTCTATAAATACTCATAGACTCCTTCTGATGTTTCATCAGCCAGAGAGTGGTCCATATTTGACCCACTTAACATATTTTTGGCCAAAGAGTCCTTGAACTTGAACGTTCTATAAATACTCATAGACTCCTTCTGATGTTTCTTCAGCCAGAAAGTGGTTCATATTTGACCTACTTAACATATTTCTGGCCAAAGAGTCTTTGAACTTGAACTTTCTATAAATACTCATAGACTCCTTCTGATGTTTCATCAGCCAGAGAGTGGTCCATATTTGACCCACTTAACATATTTTTGGCCAAAGAGTCTTTGAACTTGAACTTTCTATAAATACTCATAGACTCCTTCTGATGTTTCATCAGCCAGAGAGTGGTCCATATTTGACCCACTTAACCTATTTCTGGCCAAAGAGTCCTTGAACTTGAACGTTCCATAAATACTCATAGACTCCTTCTGATGTTTCTTCAGCCAGACAGTGGTTCATATTTGACCTACTTAACATATTTCTGGACAAAGTCTTATCAAAGGATAACTTACTATGCATTCTCATAGAGTTCTTTTGATGTTACTTCAACCATAGATTAGCCCATATATGACCTTATGAACACATTTCTGGACAAAGAGTCGTTAATCTTGAACTTTCGTACATACTTATAGACTCCTGATGGTTCTTCAGCAAGACAGTGGTCCATATTTGACCTACTTAAAATATTTCTGGCCAAAGAGTCTTTGAACTTGAACTTGAATTTTTTATAAATACTCATAGACTCATTCTGATGTTTCATCAGCCAGACAGTGGTCCATATTTAATTTACTTAACATATTTCTGGCCAAAGTCTTATCACAGGCTAACGAACTATGCATACTAATAGACTTCTTTTGATGTTATTTCAAACATAGATTAGACCATATATGACCTTATTAGACCATTTCTGGACAAAGAGTCCTTAATATTGAACTTTCCATACATACTCATAGACTCATTCTGATGTTTCATCAGCCAGAGAGTGGTCCCTATTTGACCCACTTAACATATTTCTGGCCAAAGAGTCTTTGAACTTGAACTTTCTATAAATACTCATAGACACCTTCTGATGTTTCATCAGCCTTGAGTCTTGAGTGGTCCATATTTGACCTACTTAACATATTTCTGGCCAAAGAGATTTTGAACTTGTCCTTTCTAAAAATACTCATAGACTCCTTTTGATGTTTCATCAGCCAGACAGTGGTCCATTTTTGACCTATTTAACATATTTCTGGCCAAAGTCTTATCAAAGGATAACTTACTATGCATTCTCATAGAGTTCTTTTGATGTTACTTCAACCATAGATTAGACCACATTTGACCTTATGAACCTATTTTTGGACAAAGAGCCCTTAATCTTGAACTTTCTATACATACTCATAGACTCCTGATGGTTCTTCAGCCAGACAGTGGTCCATATTTGACCTACTTAAAATATTTCTGGCCAAAGAGTCTTTGAACTTGAACTTGAACTTTCTATTAATACTCATAGACTCATTCTGAAGTTTCATCAGCCAGACAGTGGTCCACATTTGATTTACTTAACATATTTCTGGCCAAAGTCTTATCACAGGCTAACGTACTATGCATACTAATAGACTTCTTTTGATGTTATTTCAAACATATATTAGACCATATTTTACCTTATGAACACATTTCTGGACAAAGAGTCCTTAATCTTGAACTTTCCATACATACTCATAGACTCATTCTAATGTTTCATCAGCCAGAGAGTGGTCCATATTTGACCCACTTAACATATTTCTGGCCAAAGAGTCTTTGAACTTGAACTTTCTATAAATACTCATAGACACCTTCTGATGTTTCATCAGCCTTGAGTCTTGAGTGGTCCATATTTGACCTACTTAACATATTTCTGGCCAAAGAGATTTTGAACTTGTCCTTTCTAAAAATACTCATAGACTCCTTTTGATGTTTCATCAGCCAGACAGTGGTCCATTTTTGACCTATTTAACATATTTCTGGCCAAAGTCTTATCAAAGGATAACTTACTATGCATTCTCATAGAGTTCTTTTGATGTTACTTCAACCATAGATTAGACCACATTTGACCTTATGAACCTATTTTTGGACAAAGAGCCCTTAATCTTGAACTTTCTATACATACTCATAGACTCCTGATAGTTCTTCAGCCAGACAGTGGTCCATATTTGACCTACTTAAAATATTTCTGGCCAAAGAGTCTTTGAACTTGAACTTGAACTTTCTATAAATACTCATAGACTCATTCTGATGTTTCACTAAAAGAACTAAAAGACTTCTTTTGATGTTACTTCAAACATAGATTAGACCATATATGACCTTATTAGAACATTTCTGGACAAAGAGTCCTTAATCTTGAACTTTCCATACATACTCATAGACTCATTCTGATGTTTCAACAGCCAGAGATTGGTCCATATTTGACCCACTTAACATATTTTTGGCCAAAGAGTCTTTGAACTTGAACTTTCTATAAATACTCATAGACTCCTTCTGATGTTTCATCAGCCAGAGAGTGGTCCATATTTGACCCACTTAACATATTTCTGGCCAAAGAGTCCTTGAACTTGAACGTTCTATAAATACTCATAGACTCCTTCTGATGTTTCTTCAGCCAGAAAGTGGTTCATATTTGACCTACTTAACATATTTCTGGCCAAAGAGTCTTTGAACTTGAACTTTCTATAAATACTCATAGACTCCTTCTGATGTTTCATCAGCCAGAGAGTGGTCCATATTTGACCCACTTAACATATTTTTGGCCAAAGAGTGTTTGAACTTGAACTTTCTATAAATACTCATAGACTCCTTCTGATGTTTCATCAGCCAGAGAGTGGTCCATATTTGACCCACTTAACATATTTCTGGCCAAAGAGTCCTTGAACTTGAACGTTCCATAAATACTCATAGACTCCTTCTGATGTTTCTTCAGCCAGACAGTGGTTCATATTTGACCTACTTAACATATTTCTGGACAAAGTCTTATCAAAGGATAACTTACTATGCATTCTCATAGAGTTCTTTTTATGTTACTTCAACCATAGATTAGCCCATATATGACCTTATGAACACATTTCTGGACAAAGAGTCGTTAATATTGAACTTTCGTACATACTCATAGACTCCTGATGGTTCTTCAGCCAGACAGTGGTCCATATTTGACCTACTTAAAATATTTCTGGCCAAAGAGTCTTTGAACTTGAACTTGAATTTTTTATAAATACTCATAGACTCATTCTGATGTTTCATCAGCCAGAGAGTGGTCCATATTTAATTTACTTAACATATTTCTGGCCAAAGTCTTATCACAGACTAACGTACTATGCATACTAATAGACTTCTTTTGATGTTATTTCAAACATAGATTAGACCATATATAACCTTATTAGACCATTACTGGACAAAGAGTCCTTAATATTGAACTTTCCATACATACTCATAGACTCCTTCTGATATTTCATCAGCCAGACAGTGGTCCATATTTGACCTACTTAATATATTTCTGGCCAAGGTCTTATCAAAAGGCTAAGTTACTGTCTATACTCATAGACTTCTTTTGATGTTACTTCAATCATAGATTAGACCATATTTTACCTTATGAACACATTTCTGGACAAAGAGTCCTTAATCTTGAACTTTCTATACATACTCATAGACTCATTCTGATGTTTCGTCAGCCAGACAATGGTCGATATTTGATTTACTTAACATATTTCTGGCCAAAGTCTTATCAAAGGCTAACTTACTATGCATACTATGAGACTTATTTTGATGTTACTTCAAACATAGATTAGACCATATATGACCTTATTAGAACATTTCTGGACAAAAAGTCCTTAATCTTGAACTTTCCATTCATACTCATAGACTCATTCTAATGTTTCATCAACCAGAGAGTGGTCCATATTTGACCCACTTAACATATTTCTGGCCAAAGAGTCCTTGAACTTGAACGTTCTATAAATACTCATAGACTCCTTCTGATGTTTCTTCAGCCAGACAGTGGTTCATATTTGACCTACTTAACATATTTCTGGCCAAAGTCTCATGAAAGGCTAACTTACTATGCATACTCATAGACTTCTTTTGATGTTACTTCAAACATACTTTAGACCATATATGACCTTATTAGAACATTTCTGGACAAAGAGTCCTTAATCTTGAATTTTCTATAAATACTCATAGACTCCTTCTAATGTTTCACCAGCCAGACAGTGGTCCATTTTTGACCTTTTTAACATATTTCTGGCCAAAGTCTTATCAAAGGATAACTTACTATGCATTCTCATAGAGTTCTTTTGATGTTACTTCAACCATAGATTAGACCATATTTGACCCTATGAACCTATTTCTGTAAAAAGAGTCCTTAATCTTGAACTATCTATACATACTCATAGACTCCTGATGGTTCTTCAGCCAGACAGTAGTCCATTTTTGACCTACTTAAAATATTTCTGGCCAAAGTCTTATCAAAGGCTAACTCACTCTTTATACTTATAGGCTTCTTTTGATGTTACTTCAACCATGTATTAGACCATATTTGACCTTATGAACACATTTCTGGACAAAGAGTCCTTAAGCTTGATCTTTCTATACATACTCATTAATTCCTTCTGATGTTTCATCAGCCAGACAGTGGTCCATATTAGACCAACTTAACATGTTTCTGGCCAAAGAGTCTTTGAATTTGAACTTGAAATTTCTATAAATACTCATAGACTCGTTCTGATGATTCATCAGCCAGACAGTGGTCCATATTTGACCTACTTAATATATTTGTGGCCAAAGAGTCTTTGAACTTGAACTTGACCTTTCTATAAATACTTATAGACTCCTTCTGATGTTTTATAAGCCAAACAGTGGTCCCTTTTTGACCTGCTTAACATATTTCTGTCCAAGGTCTTATCAAAGGCTAACTTACTATGCATACTCTTAGACTTCTTTTGATGTTACTTCAACCACAGATTAGACCATATTTTACCTTATGAACACATTTCTGGACAAAGAGTCCTTAATCTTGAACTTTCTATAAATACTCATAGACTCCTTCTGATGTTTCATCAGCCAGAGAGAGGTCCATATTTGACCCACTTAACATATTTCTGGCCAAAGAGTCCTTGACCTTGTTCTATAAATACTAATAGACTCCTTCTGATGTTTCATCAGCCAGACAGTGGTTCATATTTGACCTACTTAACATATTTCCGGCCAAAGAGCCTTTGAACTTGAACTTTCTTTAAATACTCATAGACGACTTCTGAGGTTTCGTCAGCCAGACAGTGGTCCATATTTGACCTTCTTAACATATTTTTGGCCAAAGTCTTATCTAAGGCTAACTTACTTTGCATACTCATAGACTTCTTTTGATGTTACTTCAAACATACTTTAGACCATATTTGACCTTATGAACCTATTTCTGGAAAAAGAGTCCTTAATCTTGAACTTTCTATACATACTCATAGACTCCTGATGGTTCTTCAGCCAGACAGTGGTCCATATTTGACCTACTTAAAATATTTCCGGCCAAAGAGTCTTTGAACTTGATCTTGAACTTTCTATAAAACTCATAGACTCATTCTGATGTTTCATCAGCCAGACAGTGGTCCATATTTGATTTACTTAACATATTCTCGGCCAAAGTCTTATCACCGGCTAACGTACTATGCATACTAATAGACTTCTTTTGATTTTATTTCAAATATAGATTAGACCATATATGACCTTATTAGACCATTTCTGGACAAAGAGTCCTTAATCTTGAACTTTCCATACATCCTCATAGACTCATTCTGATGTTTCATCAGCCAGAGAGTTGTCCATATTTGACCCACTTAACATATTTCTGGCCAAAGAGTCCTTGAACTTGAACGTTCTATAAACACTCATAGACTCCTTCTGATGTTTCTTCAGCCAGACAGTGGCTCATATTTGACCTACTTAACATATTTCTGGCCGAAGAGTCTTTGAACTTGAACTTTCTTTAAATACTCATAGACACCTTCTGAGGTTTCATCAGCCAGACAGTGGTCCATATTTGACCTTCTTAACATATGTTTGGCCAAAGTCTTATCAAAGGCTAACTTACTATGCATACTCATAGACTTCTTTTGATGGTACTTCAAACATACTTTAGACCATATTTGACCTTATGAACCTATTTCTTGAAAAAGAGTCCTTAATCTTGAACTTTCTATACATACTCATAGACTACTGACGGTTCTTCAGCCAGACAGTGGTCCATATTTGACCTACTTAAAATATTTCTGGCCAAAGAGTCTTTGAACTTGAACTTGAACTTTCTATAAAACTCATAGACTCATTCTGATGTTTCATCAGCCAGACAGTGGTCCATATTTGATTTACTTAACATATTTCCGGCCAAAGTCTTATCACCGGCTAACGAACTATGCATACTAATAGACTTCTTTTGATTTTATTTCAAATATAGATTAGACCATATATGACCTTATTAGACCATTTCTGGACAAACAGTCCTTAATCTTGAACTTTCCATACATCCTCATAGACTCATTCTGATGTTTCATCAGCCAGAGAGTTGTCCATATTTGACCCACTTAACATATTTCTGGCCAAAGAGTCCTTGAACTTGAACGTTCTATAAACACTCATAGACTCCTTCTGATGTTTCTTCAGCCAGACAGTGGCTCATATTTGACCTTATGAACCTATTTCTGGAAAAAGAGTCCTTAATCTTGAACTTTCTATACATACTCATAGACTCCTGATTGTTCTTCAGCCAGACAGTGGTCCATATTTGACCTACTTAAAATATTTCTGGCCAAAGAGTCTTTGAACTTGAACTTGAATTTTTTATAAATACTCATAGACTCATTCTGATGTTTCATCAGCCAGACAGTGGTCCATATTTAATTTACTTAACATATTTCTGGCCAAAGTCTTATCACAGGCTAACGAACTATGCATACTAATAGACTTCTTTTGATGTTATTTCAAACATAGATTAGACCATATATGACCTTATTAGACCATTTCTGGACAAAGAGTCCTTAATATTGAACTTTCCATACATACTCATAGACTCATTCTGATGTTTCATCAGCCAGAGAGTGGTCCCTATTTGACCCACTTAACATATTTCTGGCCAAAGAGTCTTTGAACTTGAACTTTCTATAAATACTCATAGACTCCTTCTGATATTTCATCAGCCAGACAGTGGTCCATATTTGACCTACTTAATATATTTCTGGCCAAGGTCTTATCAAAGGCTAAGTTACTGTCTATACTCATAGACTTCTTTTGATGTTACTTCAATCATAGATTAGACCATATTTTACCTTATGAACACATTTCTGGACAAAGAGTCCTTAATCTTGAACTTTCTATACATACTCATAGACTCATTCTGATGTTTCCTCAGCCAGACAATGGTCCATATTTGATTTACTTAACATATTTCTGGCCAAAGTCTTATCAAAGGCTAACTTACTATGCATACTATGAGATTTATTTTGATGTTACTTCAAACATAGATTAGACCATATATGACCTTATTAGAACATTTCTGGACAAAAAGTCCTTAATCTTGAACTTTCCATTCATACTCATAGACTCTTTCTAATGTTTCATCAGCCAGAGAGTGGTCCATATTTGACCCACTTAACATATTTCTGGCCAAAGAGTCCTTGAACTTGAACGTTCTATAAATACTCATAGACGACTTCTGAGGTTTCGTCAGCCTGACAGTGGTCCATATTTGACCTACTTAACATATTTTTGGCCAAAGTCTTATCAAAGGCTAACTTACTATGCATACTCATAGACTTCTTTTGATGTTACTTCAAACATACTTTAGACCATATTTGACCTTATGAACCTATTTCTGGAAAAAGAGTCCTTAATCTTGAACTTTCTATACACACTCATAGACTCCTGATGGTTCTTCAGCCAGACAGTAGTCCATTTTTGACCTACTTAAAATATTTCTGGCCAAAGAGTCTTTGAACTTGAACTTTCTATAAATACTCAAAGACTCCTTCTGACGTTTCTTCAGCCAGAGAGTGGTTCATATTTGACCTACTTAACATATTTCTGGCCAAAGAGATTTTGAACTTGAACTTTCTATAAATACTCATAGACTCCTTCTGATGTTTCATCAGCCAGACAGTGGTCAATTTTTGACATATTTAACATATTTCTGGCCAAAGTCTTATCAAAGGATAACTTACTATGCATTCTCATAGAGTTCTTTTGATGTAACTTCAACCATAGATTAGACCATTTATGACGTTATTAGAACATTTCTGGACAAAGAGTCCTTAATCTTGAACTTTCCATACATCCTCATAGACTCATTCTAATGTTTCATCAGCCGGAGAGTTGTCCATATTTGACCCACTTAACATATTTCTGGCCAAAGAGTCCTTAATCTTGAACTTTCTATAAATACTCATAGACTCCTTCTGATGTTTCATCAGCCAGAGAGAGGTCCATATTTGACCCACTTAACATATTTCTGGCCAAAGAGTCCTTGACCTTGTTCTATAAATACTAATAGACTCCTTCTGATGTTTCATCAGCCAGACAGTGGTTCATATTTGACCTACTTAACATATTTCCGGCCAAAGAGCCTTTGAACTTGAACTTTCTTTAAATACTCATAGACGACTTCTGAGGTTTCGTCAGCCAGACAGTGGTCCATATTTGACCTTCTTAACATATTTTTGGCCAAAGTCTTATCAAAGGCTAACTTACTATGCATACTTATAGACTTCTTTTGATGTTACTTCAAACATACTTTAGACCATATTTGACCTTATGAACCTATTTCTGGAAAAAGAGTCCTTAATCTTGAACTTTCTATACATACTCATAGACTCCTGATGGTTCTTCAGCCAGACAGTGGTCCATATTTGACCTACTTAAAATATTTCTGGCCAAAGAGTCTTTGAACTTGACCTTGAACTTTCTATAAAACTCATAGACTCATTCTGATGTTTCATCAGCCAGACAGTGGTCCATATTTGATTTACTTAACATATTTCCGGCCAAAGTCTTATCACCGGCTAACGTACTATGCATTTCTTTTGATTTTATTTCAAATATAGATTAGACCATATATGACCTTATTTGACCATTTCTGGACAAAGAGTCCTTAATCTTGAACTTTCCATACATCCTCATAGACTCATTCTGATGTTTCATCAGCCAGAGAGTTGTCCATATTTCACCCACTTAACATATTTCTAGCCAAAGAGTCCTTGAACTTGAACGTTCTATAAACACTCATAGACTCCTTCTGATGTTTCTTCAGCCAGACAGTGGCTCATATTTGACCTACTTAACATATTTCTGGCCGAAGAGTCTTTGAACTTGAACTTTCTTTGAATACTCATAGACACCTCCTGAGGTTTCATCAGCCAGACAGTGGTCCATATTTGACCTACTTAACATATTTTTGTCCAAAGTCTTATCAAAGGCTAACTTACTATGCATACTCATTGACTTCTTTTGATGTTGCTTCAAACATACTTTAGACCATATATGACCTTATTAGAACATTTCTGGACAAAGTGTCCTTAATCTTTAACTTTTCATACATCCTCATAGACTCATTCTGATGTTTCATCAGCCAGAGAGTGGTCCATATTTGACCCACTTAACATATTTCTGGCCAAAGAGTCTTTGAACTTGAACTTTCTATAAATACTCATAGACTCCTTCTGATGTTTCTTCAGCCAGACAGTGGTTCATATTTGACCTACTTAACATATTTCTGGCCAAAGATATTTTGAACTTGAACTTTCAATAAATACTCATAGACTCCTTCTGATGTTTCATCAGCCAGACAGTGGTTCATGTTTGACCTATTTAACATATTTCTGGCCAAAGTCTTATCAAAGGATAACTTACTATGCATTCTCATAGAGTTATTTTGATGTTACTTCATCCATAGATTAGACCATATTTTACCTTATGAACCTATTTCTGGACAAAGAGTCCTTAATCTTGAACGTTCTATAAATACTCGTAGACTCATTCTAATGTTTCATCAGCCAGAGAGTGGTCCATATTTGACCCACTTAACATATTTCTGGCCAAAGAGTCTTTGAACTTGAACTTTCAATAAATACTCATAGACACCTTCTGATGTTTCATCAGCCAGACAGTGGTCCATATTTGACCTACTTAACATATTTTTGGCCAAAGTCTTATCAAAGGCTAACTTACCATGCAGAATCATAGACTTCTTTTGATGTTACTTCAACCATTGATTAGACCTTATTTGACCTAATGAACACATTTCTGGACAAAGAGTCATTAATCTTGAACTTTCTATACATATTCATAGACTCTTGATGGTTCTTCAGGCAGACAGTGGTCCATATTTGACCTACTTAAAATATTTCTGGCCAAAGAGTTGAAGGGGGTGGACTGAAATCCACTGCTGCTTCAATGTATATGCAAGGATGAGTAATTATAATCAATGTATTAATCAATATTTTTCCTTCTACATATTAAATGAGTTGAATGACTTCTCTAGACTTGTGAGATTTTACTTTGTTATAGAAATTACCAGTGTGATTACTGAAATGTTCTTTTCATGTATTCTTTAATGTATGTATTTCATATCTAAATGCAGTAACAGTGCTTGCGTATTTACCCCGGCTTCCAGAAATTAAATAGGGATTTGTTTTTGTTTTTTTTGTTTGAGAAAGGTCTCAAAAGTGTTAAAACATAAAGGGGTCATTGAAGCCAATAGTTTAAGGGACCATTTCTTTGTTAAAGTCTTACTTCAGTTAGACTAAATTTAGCTATCCTTGAGAGAAAGAAGGCATTATCTTGATGTTTTGAGACGACTCTCCTGTTTATAGTTAGAGCCTGGCCAAATCCAACCATGGAAAAGCAGTGTTTCGGTGTGTGTGTTAGTCTTCTTGGTTGCAGGTTAAGGAACCACTGCCATTATTGGAGATTGACTGAGTTGTTGTTCTGGACATGCTGGCGCCCAGCAACCCAAATCTGCGACCTGGAAGGTCATGACGAGCCTCTGAGTCTTTTCTGCATAATCGATGGATATATGCTTCCGTCTATCTGTATATGTGTGGAAAATTACTGTGTCTATCTATTTCTTAGCCAATGAGAATCATTCAACGTGTAAGCAATGACGTAGCTTAGACCTTGGAAATGGTATAACAGCTGTGTTCTTTGTAACTGTAAGAGGGGCGGCCTACGAACTCCTGTGTGAGTCTTGGAGCTGACTTCTGCTGATGAAACTGCAAACTATCTTCAGTAAAACTTTTCTTTAATTTTTTATAATTCTGACTCCGGGTCTTCATTCTTCATATCTGGTTCTGGGTCTTTAACTGTATACCCCTTACAGAGTCTTTGAACTTGAACTTTCTATAAATATTCATAGACTCATTCTGATGTTTCATCAGCCAGACAGTCGTCCATGTTTGACCTACTTAACATATTTCTGGCCAAAGTCTTATCAAAGACTAACTTACTATGCATACTCATAGAGTTCTTTTGATGTTACTTTAACCATAGATTAGACCATATTTGACCTTATGAACACATTTCATAACTTACTCTCCGTTCTCAATGACTTCTTTTTATTCTACATAAACCATATATTAGTCTACATTTGACTTACTGAACACATCTCTGGCCAAAGAGTGTTTTACATTGAACTTTCCAAAAATATAGACTTGTTCTGGTGTTTGTTCAGCCACCTAGTAGTTTAAATATGACCTATTGACCATATTTCTGGCCAAAGAATCCTTGAACTTCAACTTTCTATACATTCTCATACACTCCTTCTGATGTTTCATCAGCCAGACAGTGATCCATATTTGACCTACTTAACATATTTCTGGCCAAGGTCTTATCAAAGGCTAACTTACTATGCATACTCATAGACTTCTTTTGTTTTTACTTCAACCATAGATTAGACCATATTTGACCTTATGAACACATTTCTGGACAAAGTGTCCATAATCTTGAACTTTCTATTCATACTCTTTGACTCCTTTTGAAGTTTCTTCAGTAGTTCAAACATTACCTTATGTACATATATCTGGCCAGAGAATCCTTTAACTTGATCTTTCTATACATACTCATAGACTCCTTTTGATGTTTATCAGTCAGACAGTAGTCTAAACTTGACCTACTGGACATATTTCTGGCAAAAGATTTCATCAAAGGTTAACTTACTATTCATTCTCATAGACTTCTTTTGATGTTTCATCAACCATATTTGAGTCCATATTTGACCTATTGAACATTTTTCTGGCCGTAGAGTCTATAAACTTGTACTTTAACTTTCTATAAATTCTCATAGACTCATCTTGATGTTTCATTAGTCAGACTGTAGTCCATATTTTAACTAACGAATATATTTCTGGCAAAATAGGCCTGATCATCAAATTCATCAAAGGCTAACTTTCTATGCGTTCTGAAAGACTGCTTTTGATGTTTCATCAACCATATATTAGTTATCATTTGAACTATAAAAACATTTTTCTGGCCAAAGAGTCTTTGGACTTGAACTTGAACTTTATATACATACTCATAGACTCATTCTGATGTTTCAGACATTAGTCCATTTTGACCTTTTGAACATATTTCTAGCCAAAGAATCATTAAAGGCATACATTCTCATAGACTTCTTTTGATGTTATATCAACCATATATTAGTCCATATTTGACCTATTGAACACATTTCCGAGTATATTTACCGTATATAAAGGTAAAGTTTAAGACTCTTTGACCAGAAATATGTCATATTCAGTCATATTTGAACTACTGTTTAAACATCAGAAGGAGTCTATAGAAATTGAGCATATATAAAATGTTCCAAATCAAAGACTCAGACATATGTTCGATATGACAAATTTGAAAGCTTGTCTGGGTGATGTAACATCTGAAGGAGCCATCAGTATGTATGGTAAGTTAAAGTTCAAGGACTCTTTGGAAAGTTCAAGATCTTGGACTCATTGGCCAGAAATGTTTTCAATATGTCATATAGATTCATATATCGTTGAAGTAACATCAAAAGAAGTCTATGAAAATGGATAGTAAGTAAGCTCTTGATGATACTTTTGCCAAAATAAATAGTAGGTCAAGTTTGGACTACTGTCTGCCTGATAAAACATTATAAGTCTATATGTATATGAAGTTCAAGTTCAAGGACACTATGGCCAGTAACATGTTCAAAAGGTTAAATTTTAACTATTGGATGGCTGAAGAAACATAAGGAGCCTATGAGCATGTTTAGAAAGTTTAAAATTGAGGACTCTTTGGCCATAAATGTGTTCAATAGGTCAAATAAGGACTAATATATGGTTCATTTAACATCAAATGAGTCTGCATGGTAAGTTAGATTTTGATGACTATTTGGTCAGAAATATGTTCAGTAGGTCAAATATGGACTACTGTCTAAATGATGAAATATTCAAAAGTGTGTGTATGTATAGAAAGTTCAAGTTCAAGGATTCTTTGCCCAGAATATATTCAGAATGTCAATTTGAACTGCAGGATGGCTGAAGAAACATCAGAACAAGTCTATATGTTTAGAAAGTTCAATGTAGATGACTCTTTGGCCAGAAATGTGTTCAATAGGTCAAATGAAGACTAATATATGGTTTATGTAGCATTCAAATAAGTCTATGAGAACACATAGTAAGTTAGACTGTGATAAGACTTTGGCCAGAAAGATTTTAAGTAGGTCAAATATGGACCACTCTCTGGCTGATGAAACATCAGAAGGAGTCTATGAGTATTTATGAAAAGTTCAAAGATTCTCTGGCCAGATATATGTACAAATTTCATATTTGATCTACTAAGGAAACATCAGAAGGAGACTATGAGAATTTATAGAAAGTTCAAGTTCAAGGATTATTTGGCCAGAATATGTTCAAAATGTCAAATTTGAACTACAAGATGGCTGAAGAAACACCAGAACAAGTCTATATGTTTAGAATGTTCAATGTAGATGACTAAAGTTCAAGATCAAGTTAAAAGACTCTTTGGCCAGAAATGTGCTCAATAGGTCAAATTTGGACTAATATATGGTTGATGTAGCATCAAAAGAAGTCTATGAGAAATCATAGTAAGTTAACCTTTGATGAGACAGATTGGCCAGAAATATATTAAGTAGGTCAAATATGGACCACTGTCTAGCTGATGAAACATTACGAGTCTATGAGTTTTTATAGAAAGTTCAAGGACTCTCAGACCAAAAATCGAATCAAAAGTCATTTATGAACTACTGATGAAACATCAGAAGAGGTCTATGAGAATGAATAGAAAGTTCAAAATCCAGGACTCTTTGTCTAGAAATGTGTTTAATAGGTCGGAAATTGACTAATATATGGTTAATGATACATCAATGGATGTCTATGGTAATGCATTGCATTATATTACATGCATGCTTTTGCATTCCAATGCATTAAAACAACTAACTTAGTTTGCTGTTCATTGAAGAGATTACATGTGTGTTGTTGCAATGCATTGCAATATCTATTTTACTATGTGTATTTGAGATAAACCATCTGTGCTGCTTGCACAACAATGCATTCAAGAACTCAATCTAACTGAATTCGTTGTGAAGTGAAATACATTAAATATGCTATCTTTCATAGTATTGCATAAAATAACTAATTTGTTTTGAAAGGAAGAAATATTACATTACATATGAGCATGTTCAGGTTCAGGTTTATTGATATAGCCCATTTCACACACAGAATGGTAGCCCAATGTGCTTTACATAATCATAACTGTTAAGAAATAATTAAAATTTGATTTACATCAATCAATTCAAATAGTTAAAATGATTTACATAAAATAAAACATGTGACTTCACAGGGAACATAATACACAACAAAGATAAGAGCTTACAGACCACAGGTACAAGGGAGGGTTAGTAGAAGGCATCGTAAAAGAGTTTTGTTTTTAATCTGGATTTAAAAATGGAGATAGTGGGAGAGGTGTTAATGTCTACAGAAAGACGGTTCCAAAGACGGACCGCATAGCAGCTAAAGGCTGCCTCTCCCTGCTTGGTACGAGCGCTGGATTGTACCAGTTGGAGTTTTCCAGCAGATCTAAGTGATCTTGAGGAGAGTTTCAAACATCTCTGCTATATAGAGAGGTCCTTGACCATTGACTATATATAGAGAGGTCCTTGACCATAAAAACAAGAAAAATAACTTTAAAGTCAATTCTAGAGATCACTGGTAACCAGTGTAGAGATTTGAAAATTGGTGTGATATGATCTTTTCTTTTGGTTCTGGTCAATAGCCTTGCTGCTGCATTTTGGATCATTTGTAGAGGTTTTATTGTTTTTTTAGGGAGACCAGTGAAAAGACTATGACAGTAGCAGTTGCATCGCAACTTATACAGAATTAATTAATTGATTCAATTAATTCATGCTAACCCTGTGCATTGAAGAAGTAGCACTGACATTCGTGATGTTTCATTACAATCCATGCACGAGATAAATGAATCCGCTGTGCATTTATTTGCATGCAAAATCTAACTTATTTCATTGTCCATTGAAGAGTACAACATATGTGCTTGTTGCATTGCGCTGCATACAAGACCAAAATTAGCTTATGCATTGAGGAATCACAGTAGTGACATGGTCTGTTTCATTGAACTGTATACAATAACTAACTTATTCCGTTTATATACAATACCTGAATTATTCAATCTTCTGTTGTGCTTCTTCAGAGTCATTTAGATCTTGCAATGCAATGCAATGACAAACATATAACCTCATATAAACATGTAACCTCTCCAATAAACAGCAAAATGAGTAAGGTGATGTATGCATTAGATTGCAAAAGCACGCGTGTTGACATCCAAAGGCTTAAGCCAACTTGTATTCCAATGCATAAAACAACTAACTAAATTTGCTGTTCATTGAAGAGATAACACACAATATGTGCTCTTGCACTCGCTCTTGTGTCTTTCGATATGTGCTCTTGCACAACAAGTATAGACTTATACTTAGTCGAACTTATTTTTCTGTGCAATGAAGAGATATTGCGTACCATATGAGCTGGTGCATTGCAACGCATTCAGAAGTAATTATTGCACAACTGAAAACGTTAGCTTTTGCATGCAAATAAATGCACTACGGATAAATGTATGTTGTGCATGCAATACAATATCACATATGTCATGTGCTACCTATTCAATGCACAAGGGAATCAATTACTTAGCTTTGCAATGCGTTGCAATGCAACAGCTCAAATGTTATGCGATATCTCTTAATTGCCCAGTGAAATAAGTTAGACTGATTATGCAATGCACTACAAGAGCAACAGTAAAATGAGCATCGGAATAAGTTTGTTCTTATTCGCATTGCAATGCCACAGCACAGGTGATTTATCTCCAAGTAACATAGATCTTGCAATGCATTGCAACAATACGCATGTAATCTCTTCAATGAACAGCAAAATTAGTTAGTTGTTTTATGCATTGGAATGCAAAAGCATGCTGGTTGTGTTACCCCACTTCGGATGGTCACAACACGCGTGTTTTTGCATTCCAATGCATACAACTTCTAACTCATTTTGCAGTTCATTGAAGAGAATACATGTGTGCTTTGCATTGCATTACAAGATCTAACTTTGAAGAATGCACAACCAAAGATTGAATAATTCACAATAGACTTAGTTAGTTATTGTATACAGTTCAATGAAAAAGACCATGTCATTACTGTGATTCTTCAATGCACAAAGACAGTAAATTATTCAACAAGAACACATGTTGTATCTCTTCAGTGCACAATGAAATGTTAGCTTTTGCATGCAAATAAATGCACAACGGATTCATTTAAATTATACATATGTCGCATGTCATAATGCAGAAGGGATAAAACAATATCACAACAATATCACATATGTCATAATGCAGAAGGGAATTAAGGATATAACATAGAACATGACCTGTTTCACTAAACTGTATACAATAACTTACTTATTCCGTTGTGCATTATTCACGCATGTTGAGTTACAATAGCACAATATGCGTGCTTTTGTAAAGCAATGCATAAAGAACTACACTCATTCCGTTGTGCATAGAACATATAACATATGCACTTTTTCTTTGAACATACCCAGTCTAACTGAATTAGTTGTGAAGTGAAATACATTCAATATTATCTTTCATAGTATTGTACAAAATAACTAATTTGTTTTGTTTTGAAATGAAGAGATATTGCATTGCATATGAGCAATTGCACCGCAACATAACAGAAATCATTCCCCTGTGCATTGAACAAGTAGCACATGACATAAGTATTGTTTCATTGCAATCCATGCACGAGATAAATGAATCCTCTGTGCATTATTTGCATGCAAAATCGAACTTATTTCATTGTCCATTGAAGAGTACAACATATGTGCTCGTTGCATTGCGCTGCATACAGGACCAACATTTACTTATGCATTGAGGAATCACAGTAGTGACATGGTCTGTTCCATTAAACTGTATACAATAACTAACTTATTCCGTTTATTTACAATAACTGAATTATTCAACCTTCAGTTGTGCCTCTTCGGAGTCATTTAGATCTTGCAATGCAATGGCAAACATATAACCTCATATAAACATGTAACTTCTCCAATAAACAGCAAAATGAGTAAGATTATGTATGCATTAGATTGCAAAGCACGCGTGTTGACATCCAAAGGCTTAAGCCAACTTGTATTCCAATGCATAAAACAACTAACTAAATTTGCTGTTCATTGAAGAGATAACACACAATATGTGCTCTTGCACTCGCTCTTGTGTCTTTCGATATGTGCTCTTGCACAACAAGTATAGACTTATACTTAGTCGAACTTATTTTTCTGTGCAATGAAGAGATATTGCGTACCATATGAGCTGGTGCATTGCAACGCATTCAGAAGTAATTAATGCACAACTGAAAACGTTAGCTTTTGCATGCAAATAAATGCACTACGGATAAATGTATGTTGTGCATGCAATACAATATCACATATGTCATGTGCTACCTATTCAATGCACAAGGGAATCAATTACTTAGCTTTGCAATGCGTTGCAATGCAACAGCTCAAATGTTATGCGATATCTCTTAATTGCCCAGTGAAATAAGTTAGACTGATTATGCAATGCACTACAAGAGCAACAGTAAAATGAGCATCGGAATAAGTTCGTTCTTGTATGCATTGCAATGCAACAGCACAGGTGATTTATCTCCAAGTAACATAGATCTTGCAATGCATTGCAACAATACGCATGTAATCTCTTCAATGAACAGCAAAATTAGTTAGTTGTTTTATGCATTGGAATGCAAAAGCATGCTGGTTGTGTTACCCCCCTTCGGATGGTCACAACACGCGTGTTTTTGCATTCCAATGCATACAACTTCTAACTCATTTTGCAGTTCATTGAAGAGAATACATGTGTGCTTTGCATTGCATTACAAGATCTAACTTTGAAGAATGCACAACCAAAGATTGAATAATTCACAATAGACTTAGTTAGTTATTGTATAAAGTTCAATGAAAAAGACCATGTCACTACTGTGATTCTTCAATGCACAAAGACAGTAAATTATTCAACAAGAACATATGTTGTATCTCTTCAGTGCACAATGAAATGTTAGCTTTTGCATGCAAATAAATGCCCACCGGATTCATTTAAATTGTACATATGCCGTATGTCATAATGCAGAAGGGATAAAACAATATCACAACAATATCACATATGTCATAATGCAGAAGGGAATTAAGGATATAACATAGAACATGACCTGTTTCACTAAACTGTATACAATAACTTACTTATTCCGTTGTGCATTATTCACGCATGTTGAGTTACAATAGCACAATATGCGTGCTTTTGTAAAGCAATGCATAAAGAACTACACTCATTCCGTTGTGCATAGAACATATAACATATGCACTTTTTCTTTGAACATACCCAGTCTAACTGAATTAGTTGTGAAGTGAAATACATTCAATATTATCTTTCATAGTATTGCACAAAATAACTAATTTGTTTTGTTTTGAAATGAAGAGATATTGCATTGCATATGAGCAATTGCACCGCAACATAACAGAAATCATTCCCCTGTGCATTGAACAAGTAGCACATGACATAAGTGATGTTTCATTGCAATCCATGCACGAGATAAATGAATCCTCTGTGCATTATTTGCATGCAAAATCGAACTTATTTCATTGTCCATTGAAGAGTACAACATATGTGCTCGTTGCATTGCGCTGCATACAGGACCAACATTTACTTATGCATTGAAGAATCATAGTAGTGACATGGTCTGTTCCATTAAACTGTATACAATAACTAACTTATTCCGTTTATTTACAATAACTGAATTATTCAACCTTCAGTTGTGCTTCTTCGGAGTCATTTAGATCTTGCAATGCAATGGCAAACATATAACCTCATATAAACATGTAACTTCTCCAATAAACAGCAAAATGAGTAAGATTATGTATGCATTAGATTGCAAAGCACGCGTGTTGACATCCAAAGGCTTAAGCCAACTTGTATTCCAATGCATAAAACAACTAACTAAATTTGCTGTTCATTGAAGAGATAACACACAATATGTGCTCTTGCACACGCTCTTGTGTCTTTCTTGCACAACAAGTATAGACTTATACTTAGTCGAACTTATTTTTCTGTGCAATGAAGAGATATTGCGTACCATATGAGCTGTTGCATTGCAATGCATTCAGAAGTAATTAATGCACAACTGAAAACGTTAGCTTTTGCATGCATATAAATGCACTACGGATAAATTTATGTCGTGCATGCAATACAATATCACATATGTCATGTGCTACCTATTCAATGCACAAGGGAATCAATTACTTAGCTTTGCAATGCATTGCAATGCAACAGCTCAAATGTTATGCGATATCTCTTAATTGCCCAGTGAAATAAGTTAGACTGATTATGCAATGCACTACAAGAGCAACAGTAAAATGAGCATCGGAATAAGTTCGTTCTTGTATGCATTGCAATGCAACAGCACAGATGATTTATCTCCAAGTAACATAGATCTTGCAATGCATTGCAACAATACGCATGTAATCTCTTCAATGAACAGCAAAATTAGTTAGTTGTTTTATGCATTGGAATGCAAAAGCATGCTGTTGTGTTACCCCCCTTCGGATGGTCACAACACGCGTGCTTTTGCATTCCAATGCATACAACTTCTAACTCATTTTGCAGTTCACTGAAGAGAATACATGTGTGCTTTGCATTGCATTACAAGATCTAACTTTGAAGAATGCACAACCAAAGATTGAATAATTCACAATAGACTTAGTTAGTTATTGTATACAGTTTAATGAAAAAGACCATGTCACTACTGTGATTCTTTAATGCACAAAGACAGTAAATTTTTCAACAAGAACATGTTGTATCTCTTCAGTGCACAATGAAATGTAAGCTTTTGCATGCAAATAAATGCACAACGGATTCATTTAAATTGTACATATGTCATATGTCATAATGCAGAAGGGATAAAACAATATCACAACAATATCACATATGTCATAATGCAGAAGGGAATTAAGTATTTAACATAGAACATATGACCTGTTTCACTAAACTGTATACAATAACTAACTTATTCCGTTGTGCATTATTCACGCATGTTGAATTACAATAGCACAATATGCGTGCTTTTGTAAAGCAATGCATAAAGAACTACACTCATTCCGTTGTGGATAGAAGATATAACATATGCACTTTTTCTTTGAACATACCCAGTCTAACTGAATTAGTTGTGAAGTGAAATACATTCAATATTATCTTTCATAGTATTGCACAAAATAACTAATTTGTTTTGTTTTGAAACGAAGAGATATTGCATTGCATATGAGCAGTTGCACCGCAACATAACAGAAATCATTCCCCTGGGTGCATTGAAGAAGTAGCACATGACATAAGTGATGTTTCATTGCAATCCATGCACGAGATAAAATAATCCTCTGTGCATTAATTGCATGCAAAATCGAACTTATTTCATTGTCCATTGAAGAGTATAACATATGTGCTCGTTTAATTGCGCTGCATACAGGACCAACATTTACTTATACATTGAGGAATCACAGTAGTGACATGGTCTGTTTCATTAAACTGTATACAATAACTAACTTATTCCGTTTATTTACAATAACTGAATTATTCAATCTCCAGTTGTGCTTCTTCAGAGT
The DNA here is from genome assembly GCA_030578255.1 of Tiaroga cobitis. Classification (NCBI taxonomy): domain Eukaryota; kingdom Metazoa; phylum Chordata; class Actinopteri; order Cypriniformes; family Leuciscidae; genus Tiaroga; species Tiaroga cobitis. Next base: position 5,930,109 of record CM060612.1, read on the forward strand.
CATTTAGATCTTGCAATGCAATGCAATGACAAACATATAACCTCATATAAACATGTAACCTCTCCAATAAACAGCAAAATGAGTAAGGTGATGTATGCATTAGATTGCAAAAGCACGCATGTTGACATCCAAAGGCTTAAGCCAACTTGTATTCCAATGCATAAAACAACTAACTAAATTTGCTGTTCATTGAAGAGATAACACACAATATGTGCTCTTTCACTCGCTCTTGTGTCTTTCGATATGTGCTCTTGCACACAAGTATAGACTTATACTTAGTCGAACTTATTTTTCTGTGCAATGAAGAGATATTTTGTACCATATGAGCTGGTGCATTGCAACGCATTCAGAAGTAATTAATGCACAACTGAAAACGTTAGCTTTTGCATGCATATAATGCACTACGGATAAATTTATGTCGTGCATGCAATACAATATCACATATGTCATGTGCTACCTATTCAATGCACAAGGGAATCAATTACTTAGCTTTGCATTGCGTTGCAATGCAACAGCTCAAAAGTTATGCGATATCTCTTAAATGCCCAGTGAAATAAGTTAGACTGAGTATGCAATGCACTAAAAGAGCAACAGTAAAATGAGCTTCGGAATAAGTTCGTTCTTGTATGCGTTGCAATGCAACAGCACAGATGATTTATCTCCAAGTAACATCTTGCAATGCATTGCAACAATACGCATGTAATCTCTTCAATGAACAGCAAAATTAGTTAGTTGTTTTATGCATTGGAATGCAAAAGCATGCTGATTGTGTTGTCACAACACGCGTGCTTTTGCATTCCAATGCATACAACTTCTAACTCATTTTGCAGTTCATTGAAGAGAATACATGTGTGCTTTGCATTGCATTACAAGATCTAACTTTGAAGAATGCACAACCAAAGATTGAATAATTCACAATAGACTTAGTTAGTTATTGTATACAGTTCAATAAAAAAAAACATGTCACTACTGCGATTCTTCAATGCACAAAGACAATAAATTATTCAATCAGTGCACAATGAAATGTTAGCTTTTGCATGCAAATAAATGCACAACGGATTCATTTAAATTGTGCATGCAACGCAATATCACATATGTCTAAATGCAGAAGGGAATTAAAGATATAACATAGAACATATGACCTGTTTCACTAAACTTATTCCGTTGTGCATTATTCACGCATGTTGAGTTACAATAGCACAATATGCGTGCTTTTGTAAAGCAATGCATACAGAACTACACCTATTCCGTTGTGCATAGAAGATATAACATATACCCCTAGATAAACTGACTTTGTATTATAGGCAAGGAGGACTGAGACTTCCCAATTTTAAGATAAATTATTGGGCAGCCCAATCCAGGTACTTAGCTCAGATGTTTGCTAACACCCCCCTTCCCTCTTGCTGAATATGGAGAAATCTGAGTTGAAAGAAGAATGTCCTGTCAATATTTTATATGCATGGGATGACAAACTGATCAAAACAAGAACTGATTATTCACTCAGTTCAGACTTGGTTTAAACTGCGGTCTCTGCTGTGTGTTATCACTTCCTTCCCCTAAAACACCTTTATGGGGTTACAGACTGCTACCAATGTGTCATCAAAACAAAAATTTTAAGATATGGGCAGACAAAAGAGACAGACACTGTTGGAGCATTGCTTTGATGGTGATGTTTTAATGTCATTTGAACAGTTAAAAAATAGATATAATTCAAGTAATAAAGAATTCTTTAGTTATCTGCAATTACGAGATTGTTTAAGAGTCAAAGCAAAAACTTATCCTAAGATACCAGATTTGACATTTATTGAGCAACTCTGTTATTCTGATAAACCACTATATAAAACAATCTCTAGAATATATGAAGCTCTGATCTCAAATCAGCCTTTAGATGACCCAGATAAATCCAGAAGGAGATGAGAGCAGGATTTGGGGGTAATAATAGATAGGGACCTGTGGGGTCAATTATGTAAAGATGGGGTCACCTCAACCTTGAATTCTAGGTATAGATTAATTCAGTTAAATTTTTTACACCAGCTCTACTACACTCCATCTACATACATTTAAAAACAGTATTTCACCCCTCTGCTTCAGATGTGGCACAGAAGAAGGGACATTTTTGCATTCCACCTGTTTGTGTCCAAAAGTAAAGGTGTTTTGGGTACAAGTATGTGATAGCATATCACGTATTCATGGAATTGATTTTCCAATGGATCCAGAGGCAATTTTACCAACTCTAACCTCCGAAACAGACAAGCTATTAAGCTTACTGAAATGTTGTTAATAATAGCTAAAAAATGTATTGCTTTGAAATGGAAAGCAGACACTGATGTGCCAATTGGATTGTGGTTGTCGGAGATTTGCAGCTGTGTAACCCTTAGAGAAGATCACATATTCAATGAGAAGCAGGGGGGACTTATTTAATAAAATCTGGAAACCCTTTTTGAATTATATAAATATAGTACCACATGACTTGATTTGATAAAGAAAATGTTCTCGCTGTCTAACATTGTATCTCCCTTTTTCGTTTTTTTTTCGTTTTTTTCTTTCTTTTGTTGTTGTTGTCGTTCTGTAGTTGTTGCTGCTGCCTTCTTTGTGTTGTGTCTTATGTTGGTTATTGTATTTGAAAAAAAAAAAAAAAAAAAAAAAAAAAGAAGATATAACATATGCACTGTTTCTTTGAACATACCCAGTCTAACTGAATTCGTTGTGAAGTGAAATACATTCAATATTATCTTTCATAGTATTGCATAAAATAACTATTTGTTTTGAAATGAAGAGATATTGCATTGCATATGAGCAGTTGCACCGCAACATACAGAAATCATTCCCCTGTGCATTGAAGAAGTAGCACATGACATGTGATGTTTCATTGCAATGCATGCACGATACAAATGAATCCGTTGTGCATTTATTTGCATGTCAAAGCTAACTTATTTTATTGTGCACTGAAGAGATACAACTTATGCTTTGCTGCACTCAGTGGCGGTTCTACTTTGAATTACACCCAGGGCGAGACCCCCTTCGAGGCCCCCCCCCCCCAAAAAAAACAACAACAACCCAATGACACAGTTATTTTGCTAGATTAATCTAACTTTCAAGGGATGAACCATTAGCGCCTTGGTTACTGCCTTGAATGATATGCATGGCACACTTTTAGTTATAACTTGCTAAACTATACTTTGTCACGAAATGGAGTTTTTAAAAGTGAAAGGGTCAGAGAGATAGGGTGAATTGCCCTAATGTGGGACATTTTTTGCACTTCAGACTTCTGTGACATATTGCGATGTGTAACCAAAACATTAAATCCACACCTAATACCATTTTAAAAACCCCAGTATGTGTCCTAATCACATCAAAAGAGAAAATTCAGATAACCCATTCATAAGAGAAATTATAGACATATTAGTGCTCTTATTGCAAGTTGTCTGAAATAATCTGCAGCTCCCTATTGTGGGACAGTTGTTTCCCCAATGTGGGACACTGAAAAATCTATGATAAAATACCAAAAATCACATTCTCTCTTAAATCTTAGTTAGTAATTGTCTTTGTTATGAATGAATGAAACATGTAAAATAACAAAATCTTTACTTATATTATCCATTTCCAGTAAACCAGTATCACAATCCATAAACAAGACAACACTATAATATCAGTTATAGTGATGCATTTGTAAAACACCTAAAAAATAAACAGATACACTTTGGACCAAAATAATTTGGTATAATTACAAACAAAAAATAAATGTACAATTGTTTCTGTTTCCTCGTTACCAAAACAGCATAATGAAGAAACCCCTTCTTTAAACTTACTGATAAAATCATTACAATGGATAATATCTATTTATTATTTTAAAGTGAGTTTCTTTGACTTATTTATTAGGAATTACATATTTATTAATATCTGACCACAGATTCTGAAAAAGGTCATGGAAATCCTGTTTCCATTTCATCAATGCCTTGGGTGAAACATTTTTTCTTTAGTTAAGATTTGTCTAATATAAACATTATTCATATTTTTATTAAAAAAATAAAAAATAAATGTTTAAAACATGCCCCACCACACATTTTTGACTCATTGAAGTACTGTCCCACATTAGGCTGATCATACTGTCCCGGATTTGGAAACCACATTTCCTAATGTGGGACACTAGGAAATTTGATAAAAATATAAAATATATAGTTTATACACATAAAGTTACACTATGTTTTGATGGACAAACATTTCATAAGCATATTAGGCTAAAAAGTAGCAGGATTGCTTTGTTTAAAATCTATTTAACTCCTTAACATCAAATTTGTTAAAACTCTATGTCATTAACCTTCGGATGGTCTTTACACAAGGTGTCTCCTTTTTGATGATTGCTCCACCCTCAAATAGGATTGGACATTTGATAGGTCATGTGATTTTGATCACATGACACCACAGCTTTGTCTAACCCATAGTTTCACTGTCATTCATGCATTTATGGGGGACCTACAAACACTAAACCTAATTCACCCTACTTATTTAGTAACAATACTTAGGCTATCTCTTAAATAATTTCGAAAAGCTCTCATATTAACAACTATCCAAACTGTTTTAGACCTAAAATAGCTTTTCTAGGACTATGTCACTCTTAAAATGTCAGAGAAAAGGACAGAATCATAGATTATTTAGAAAATAGAAAATTGTACTTTGCATATTATAGGCTATGTAAAAACACATAATTAAAGTTGATCATTTTCATTTAATGAATATAGTGACCAAATGATCACATACACAGAATCTTGTTCAAAAAGCCTAATACACAATGAAATCAATTCACCAAGTTAATAACATTAAAGATTTGTTTTAAAGGAGTGTATTTTATGTTACCTATTAAAGTTAAGAAAAGGTTAACACAAAAAAGGTTTTATAAAAAGATAAACCTCATATTTCAGCATTTAAAAGAAGCTATTTCATCTCTATAAAAAGAATGAGTCAATAAAGATACATTCCTGACATTTATAATGCACAGTAGTTTATCTTTTATTATTAATAGTAAAATTCGGACCGATTTTCCGATGGCTGTCGTTGCTATACATCCATGCGCTGCGCTCTCCACAACGACAAAGAAGTTTTAGGAGCTAATGTATTTCCACCACAGAAAAACGCTTGCTGTAGCTCTGCTAAAAGATTTATTTACGGCGAAGAGAAAACGTGGTTGGGTGCACGTGCACTCCCATACTGAAAGGTTTATGAGCGAGCTTCCCGTGCGCCTATTTGAAATAACGACCTCGAGCGCGCAAAAGACGCGATACGTCAGGAGAGCCCCTTGACATCGCTTCTGTGCACGGCACCTTCTCAGCAAGAGATTGCCAATAATTGAATCGAAATGATAAAAAATAGGAAAACCTTCGCGGCACAGAGGATTTTTTTTAACTGCTCGTGCCGCCCCCATGTGACATAAAGGAATGCCGCCCCGGGCGACTGCCCGGTTCGCCCGTGCCTAAAACCGCCACTGGCTGCACTGCAATTTCCATTGTGCATAAAATACATAAAATTCGCCTTCGGATAACAAAATTTGCGTGCTTTTCCATTACACTGAATCATTGTATATTGAATCATTGAATCATTTCCATTACACTGAACAACTAAATCATTCTTGTGTGCATTGAAAACATAACATAAAAGATTTTGCAAATTGCACTGTATACAAAAACTTCCGTTGTGCAATCTTCATTCTTCTGTTGTGCATTCTTCAGAGTAAGTTAGATCTTGCAAGTTAATATGAGTTAGATATTGTGTGCATTGGCATTCAAAAGCACAAAGTTGTGATACCCAAAAGGAAGATAAACCATATGTGCAAAGCATACTAGAACTATACTCATTCATTGTGCAATATATCTTGTATACAAGAACAAACTTAATCAGTTGTGCATTCATGAATAACGCATGTTTTGTCTAACTAACCTATTCCGTTGTGCAAATAAGAGATAAAAACGCAATACACTAATGTTGCACTGCATTGCATTCAATATCTAAATAATTTGATATAGCACAACATACATTGCAGTAGCCTACATGCATACAACTATGAACTTGTTCCGATGTTTATTGAATAGATACCACACCATATGTGCACATAGTTGTGATATCCAAAAGGGAGATAAACCATATGTGCAAAGCCAAAAAATAAGCTATCTTTCATAGCATACAATAATTCATAGCATACAATAATAATTAATTCCTTTGTGCATTGAAAAGATAACAGATCTTGTATACAAGATGTATACAATTTCACTGTTTCATCGAAATATATACAAGAACTAATGCAGAAATCCAGAAGTTCAAATATTAAATTTTGAACATATTTCTGGCCAATGAATCCTTGAACTTGAACTTGAACTTTCTATAAATACTCATAGACTCCTCCTGATGTTTCATCAGCGGGAGAGTGGTCCATATTTGACCTACTTAACATATTTCTGGCCAAAGAGATTTTGAACTTGAACTTTCTATATATACTAATAGACTCCTCCTGATGTTTCATCAGCGGGAGAGCTGTCCATATTTGACCCACTTAACATATTTCTGGCCAAAGAGTCCTTAATCTTGAACTTTCCATAAAAACTCATAGACTCATTCTGATGTTTCAACAGCCAGAGAGTGGTCCATATTTGACCCACTTAACATATTTTTGGCCAAAGAGTCTTTGAACTTGAACTTTCTATAAATACTCATAGACTCCTTCTGATGTTTCATCAGCCAGAGAGTGGTCCATATTTGACCCACTTAACATATTTCTGGCCAAAGAGTCCTTGAACTTGAACGTTCCATAAATACTCATAGACTCCTTCTGATGTTTCGTCAGCCAGACAGTGGTCCAAAATTGACCTACTTAACATATTTTTGGCCAAAGTCTTATCAAAGGCTAACTTACTATGCATACTCATAGACTTCTTTTGATGTTACTTCAAACATACTTTAGACCATATTTGACCTTATGAACCTGTTTCTGGAAAAACAGTCCTTAATCTTGAACTTTCTATACACACTCATAGACTCCTGATGGTTCTTCAGCCAGACAGTGGTCCATATTTGACCTACTTAAAATATTTCTGGCCAAAGAGTCTTTGAACTTGAACTTGAACTTTCTATAAAGCTCATAGACTCATTCTGATGTTTCATCAGCCAGACAGTGGTCCATATTTGATTTACTTAACATATTTCCGGCCAAAGCCTTATCACCGGCTAACGTACTATGCATACTAATAGACTTCTTTTGATTTTATTTCAAATATAGATTAGACCATATATGACCTTATTAGACCATTTCTGGACAAAGAGTCCTTAATCTTGACCTTTCCATACATACTCATAGACTCATTCTGATGTTTCATCAGCCAGAGAGTGGTCCATATTTGACCCACTTAACATATTTCTGGCCAAAGAGTCCTTGAACTTGAACGTTCTATAATTACTCATAGACTCCTTCTGATGTTTCTTCAGCCAGACAGTGGTCCATATTTGACCTACTTAACATATTTCCGGCCAAAGAGCCTTTGAACTTGAACTTTTTTTAAATACTCATAGACGACTTTTGAGGTTTCGTCAGCCAGACAGTGGTCCATATTTGACCTACTTAACATATTTTTGGCCAAAGTCTTATCAAAGGCTAACTTACTATGCATACTCATAGACTTCTTTTGATGTTACTTCAAACATACTTTAGACCATATATGACCTTATTAGAACATTTCTGGACAAAGAGTCCTTAATCTTGAATTTTCTATAAATACTCATAGACTCCTTCTGATGTTTCATCAGCCAGACAGTGGTCCATTTTTGACCTATTTAACATATTTCTGGCCAAAGTCTTATCAAAGGATAACTTACTATGCATTCTCATAGAGTTCTTTTGATGTTACTTCATCCATAGATTAGACCATATTTGACCTTATGAACCTTTTTCTGGACAAAGAGTCCTTAATTTTGAACTTTCCAGACCTACTAGACTCATTCTGTTGTTTCATCAGTCAGAGGGTTGTCCATATTTGACCCACTTAACATATTTCTGGCCAAAGAGTCCTTGAACTTGAACGTTCTATAAATACTCATAGACTCCTTCTGATGTTTCTTCAGCCAGACAGTGGTTCATATTTGACCTACTTAACATATTTCTGGCCAAAGAGTCCTTGAACTTGAACTTTCTTTAAATACTCATAGACACCTTCTGAGGTTACATCAGCCAGACAGTTGTCCATATTTGACCTACTTAACATATTTTTGGCCAAAGAGTCTTTGAACTTGAACTTGACTTTTCTATAAATACTCTTAGACTCCTTCTGATGTTTTATAAGCCAAACAGTGGTCCCTTTTTGACCTACTTAACATATTTCTGTCCAAGATCTTATCAAAGGCTAAGTTACTATGCATACGCTTAGACTTCTTTTGATGTTACTTCAACCATAGATTAGACCATATTTGACCTTATGAACACATTTCCGGACAAAGAGTCCTCAATCTTGAACTTTCCATACATCCTCATAGACTCATTCTGATGTTTCATCAGCCAGAGAGTGGTCCATATTTGACCCACTTAACATATTTCTGGCCAAAGAGTCTTTGAACTTGAACTTTCTATAAATCCTCATAGACTCCTTCTGATGTTTCTTCAGCCAGACAGTGGTTCATATTTGACCTACTTAACATATTTCTGGCCAAAGAGATTTTGAACTTGAACTTTCTATAAATACTCATAGACTCCTTCTGATGTTTCATCAGCCAGACAGTGGTAAATTTTTGACCTATTTAACATATTGCTGGCCAAAGTCTTATCAAATGATAACTTACTATGCATTCTCATAGAGTTCTTTTGATGTAATTTCAACCATAGATTAGAACATATTTGATCTTATGAACCTATTTCTGGACAAAGAGTCCTTAATCTTGAACTTTCTATGTAAACTCATAGACTCCTGGTGGTTCTTCAGCCAGACAGTGGTCCATATTTGACCTACTTAAAATATTTCTGGCCAAAGAGTCTTTGAACTTGAACTTGATCTTTCTATAAATGCTCATAGACTCATTCTAATGTTTCTTCAGCCAGACAGTGGTTCATATTTGACCTACTTAACATATTTCTGGCCAAAGAGTCTTTGAACTTGAACTTTCTTTAAATACTCATAGACACCTTCTGAGGTTTCATCAGCCAGACAGTCGTCCATATTTGACCTACTTAACATATTTTTGGCCAAAGAGTCTTTGAACTTGAACTTGACCTTTCTATAAATACTCTTAGACTCCTTCTAATGTTTTATAAGCCAAACAGTGGTCCCTTTTTGACCTACTTAACATATTTCTGTCCAAGGTCTTATCAAAGGCTAAGTTACTATGCATACTTTTAGACTTCTTTTGATGTTAGTTCAACCATAGATTAGACCATATTTGACCTTATGAACACATTTTTGGTCAAAGAGTCCTTAATTTTGAACTTTCCATACATCCTCATAGACTCATTCTGATGTTTCATCAGCCAGAGAGTGGTCCATATTTGACCCACTTAACATATTTCTGGACAAAAAGAGTCTTTGAACTTGAACTTTCTATAAATACTCACAGACTCCTTCTGATGTTTCATCAGCCAGAGAGTGGTCCATATTTGACCCACTTAACATATTTCTGGCCAAAGAGTCCTTGAACTTGAACGTTCTATAAATCCTCATAGACTCCTTCTGATGTTTCTTCAGCCAGACAGTGGTTCATATTTGACCTACTTAACATATTTCTGCCCAAAGAGATTTTGAACTTGAACTTTCTATAAATACTCATAGACTCCTTCTGATGTTTCATCAGCCAGACAGTGGTCCATTTTTGACCTATTTAACATGTTTCTGGCCAAAGTCTTATCAAAGGATAACTTACTATGCATTCTCATAGAGTTCTTTTCATGTTACTTCAACCATAGATTAGACCATATTTGATCTTATGAACCTATTTCTGGACAAAGAGTCCTTAATCTTGAACTTTCTATACATACTCATAGACTCCTGATGGTTCTTCAGCCAGACAGTGGTCCATATTTGACCTACTTAAAATATTTCTGGCCAAAGAGTCTTTGAACTTGAACTTGAACTTTCTATAAATACTCATAGACTCATTCTGATGTTTCTTCAGCCAGAGAGTGGTCCATATTTGACCTACTTAACATATTTCTGGCCAAAGTCTTATCAAAGCATAACTTACTATGCATTCTCATAGAGTTCTTTTGATGTTACTTCAACCATAGATTAGACCATATTTGACCTTATGAACCTATTTCTGGACAAAGAGTCCTTAATCTTGAACTTTCTATAAATACTCATAGACTCATTCTGATGTTTCGTCAGCCAGACAATGGTCCATATGTGATTTACTTAACATATTTCTGGCCAAAGTCTTATCAAAGGCTAACTTACTATGCACACTATGAGACTTATTTTGATGTTACTTCAAACATAGATTAGACCATATATGACCTTATTAGAACATTTCTGGACAAAAAGTCCTTAATCTTGAACTTTCCATTCATACTCATAGACTCATTCTAATGTTTCATCAGCCAGAGAGTGGTCCATATTTGACCCACTTAACATATTTCTGGCCAAAGAGTCCTTGAACTTGAACGTTCTATAAATACTCATAGACTCCTTCTGATGTTTCTTCAGCCAGACAGTGGTTCATATTTGACCTACTTAACATATTTCTGGCCAAAGAGTGTTTGAACATGAACTTTCTTTAAATACTCATAGACACCTTCTGAGGTTTCATCAGCCAGACAGTAGTCCATATTTGACCTACTTAACATATTTTTGGCCAAAGTCTCATCAAAGGCTAACTTACTATGCATACTCATAGACTTCTTTTGATGTTACTTCAAACATACTTTAGACCATATATGACCTTATTAGAACATTTCTGGACAAAGAGTCCTTAATCTTGAATTTTCTATAAATACTCATAGACTCCTTCTGATGTTTCATCAGCCAGACAGTGGTCCATTTTTGACCTATTTAACATACTTCTGGCCAAAGTCTTATCAAAGGATAATTTTCTATGCATTCTCATAGAGTTCTTTTGATGTTACTTCATCCATAGATTAGACCATATTTGACCTTATGAACCTTTTTCTGGACAAAGAGTCCTTAATCTTGAACTTTCCAGACATACTCATTACTCATAGACTCATTCTGATGTTTCATCAGCCAGAGGGTGGTCCATATTTGACCCACTTAACATATTTCTGGCCAAAGAGTCCTTGAACTTGAACGTTCTATAAATACTCATAGACTCCTTCTGATGTTTCTTCAGCCAGACAGTGGTTCATATTTGACCTACTAAACATATTTCTGGCAAAAGAGTCTTTGAACTTGAACTTTCTTTAAATACTCATAGACACCTTCTGAGGTTTCATCAGCCAGACAGTCGTCCATATTTGACCTACTTAACAAATTTTTGGCCAAAGAGTCTTTGAACTTGAACTTGACCTTTCTATAAATACTCTTAGACTCCTTCTGATGTTTTATAAGCCAAACAGTGGTCCCTTTTTGACCTACTTAACATATTTCTGTCCAAGGTCTTATCAAAGGCTAAGTTACTATGCATACTTTTAGACTTCTTTTGATGTTAGTTCAACCATAGATTAGACCATATTTGACCTTATGAACACATTTCCGGACAAAGAGTCCTTAATCTTGAACTTTCCATACATCCTCATAGACTCATTCTGATGTTTCATCAGCCAGAGAGTGGTCCATATTTGACCCACTTAACATATTTCTGGCCAAAGAGTCCTTGAACTTGAACGTTCTATAAATCCTCATAGACTCCTTCTGATGTTTTTCAGCCAGACAGTGGTTCATATTTGACCTACTTAACATATTTCTGCCCAAAGAGATTTTGAACTTGAACTTCCTCTAAATACTCTAAACTCCTTCTGATGTTTCATCAGCCAGACAGTGGTCCTTTTTTTACCTATTTAACATATTTCTGGCCAAAGTTTTATCAAAGGATAACTTACTATGCATTCTCATAGAGTTCTTTTGATGTTGCTTCAACCATAGATTAGACCATATTTGATCTTATGAACCTATTTCTGGACAAAGAGTCCTTAATCTTGAACTTTCTATACATACTCATAGACTCCTGATGGTTCTTCAGCCAGACAGTGGTCCATATTTGACCTACTTAAAATATTTCTGGCCAAAGAGTCTTTGAACTTGAACTTGAACTTTCTATAAATACTCATAGACTCATTCTGATGTTTCTTCAGCCAGACAGTGGTCCATATTTGACCTACTTAACATATTTCTGGCCAAAGTTTTATCAAAGGATAACTTACTATGCATTCTCATAGAGTTCTTTTGATGTTAATTCAACCATAGATTAGACCATATTTGACCTTATGAACCTATTTCGTGACAAAGAGTCCTTCCAGACCTACTAGACTCATTCTGTTGTTTCATCAGCCAGAGGGTTGTCCATATTTGACCCACTTAATATATTTCTGGCCAAAGAGTCCTTGAACTTGAACGTTCTATAAATACTCATAGACTCCTTCTGATGTTTCTTCAGCCAGACAGTGGTTCATATTTGACCTACTTAACATATTTCTGGCCAAAGAGTCCTTGAACTTGAACTTTCTTTAAATACTCATAGACACCTTCTGAGGTTTCATCAGCCAGACAGTGGTCCATATATGACCTACTTAACATATTTTTGGCCAAAGAGTCTTTGAACTTGAACTTGACTTTTCTATAAATACTCTTAGACTCCTTCTGATGTTTTATAAGCCAAACAGTGGTCCCTTTTTGACCTACTTAACATATTTCTGTCCAAGGTCTTATCAAAGGCTAAGTTACTATGCATACGCTTAGACTTCTTTTGATGTTACTTCAACCATAGATTAGACCATATTTGACCTTATGAACACATTTCCGGACAAAGAGTCCTTAATCTTGAACTTTCCATACATCCTCATAGACTCATTCTGATGTTTCATCAGCCAGAGAGTGGTCCATATTTGACCCACTTAACATATTTCTGGCCAAAGAGTCTTTGAACTTGAACTTTCTATAAATACTCATAGACTCCTTCTGATGTTTCATCAGCCAGAGAGTGGTCCATATTTGACCCACTTAACATATTTCTGGCCAAAGAGTCCTTGAACTTGAACGTTCTATAAATCCTCATAGACTCCTTCTGATGTTTCTTCAGCCAGACAGTGGTTCATATTTGACCTACTTAACATATTTCTGGCCAAAGAGATTTTGAACTTGAACTTTCTATAAATACTCATAGACTCCTTCTGATGTTTCATCAGCCAGACAGTGGTAAATTTTTGACCTATTTAACATATTGCTGGCCAAAGTCTTATCAAAGGATAACTTACTATGCATTCTCATAGAGTTCTTTTTTGATGTAATTTCAACCATAGATTAGAACATATTTGATCTTATGAACCTATTTCTGGACAAAGAGTCCTTAATCTTGAACTTTCTATGTAAACTCATAGACTCCTGGTGGTTCTTCAGCCAGACAGTGGTCCATATTTGACCTACTTAAAATATTTCTGGCCAAAGAGTCTTTGAACTTGAACTTGATCTTTCTATAATTACTCATAGACTCATTCTAATGTTTCTTCAGCCAGACAGTGGTTCATATTTGACCTACTTAACATATTTCTGGCCAAAGAGTCTTTGAACTTGAACTTTCTTTAAATACTCATAGACACCTTCTGAGGTTTCATCAGCCAGACAGTCGTCCATATTTGACCTACTTAACATATTTTTGGCCAAAGAGTCTTTGAACTTGAACTTAACCTTTCTATAAATACTCTTAGACTCCTTCTAATGTTTTATAAGCCAAACAGTGGTCCCTTTTTGACCTACTTAACATATTTCTGTCCAAGGTCTTATCAAAGGCTAAGTTACTATGCATACTTTTAGACTTCTTTTGATGTTAGTTCAACCATAGATTAGACCATATTTGACCTTATGAACATATTTCTGGACAAAGAGTCCTTAATCTTGAACTTTCCATACATCCTCATAGACTCATTCTGATGTTTCATCAGCCAGAGAGTGGTCCATATTTGACCCACTTAACATATTTCTGGCCAAAGAGTCTTTGAACTTGAACTTTCTATAAATACTCACAGACTCCTTCTGATGTTTCATCAGCCAGAGAGTGGTCCATATTTGACCCACTTAACATATTTCTGGCCAAAGAGTCCTTGAACTTGAACGTTCTATAAATCCTCATAGACTCCTTCTGATGTTTCTTCAGCCAGACAGTGGTTCATATTTGACCTACTTAACATATTTCTGCCCAAAGAGATTTTGAACTTGAACTTGCTATAAATACTCATAGACTCCTTCTGATGTTTCATCAGCCAGACAGTGGTCCATTTAACATGTCCATTTGACCTATTTTGACCTATTTAACATGTTTCTGGCCAAAGTCTTATCAAAGGATAACTTACTATGCATTCTCATAGAGTTCTTTTGATGTTACTTCAACCATAGATTAGACCATATTTGATCTTATGAACCTATTTCTGGACAAAAAGTCCTTAATCTTGAACTTTCCATTCATACTCATAGACTCATTCTAATGTTTCATCAGCCAGAGAGTGGTCCATATTTGACCCACTTAACATATTTCTGGCCAAAGAGTCCTTGAACTTGAACGTTCTATAAATACTCATAGACTCCTTCTGATGTTTCTTCAGCCAGACAGTGGTTCATATTTGACCTACTTAACATATTTCTGGCCAAAGAGTGTTTGAACATGAACTTTCTTTAAATACTCATAGACACCTTCTGAGGTTTTATCAGCCAGACAGTAGTCCATATTTGACCTACTTAACATATTTTTGGCCAAAGTCTCATCAAAGGCTAACTTACTATGCATACTCATAGACTTCTTTTGATGTTACTTCAAACATACTTTAGACCATATATGACCTTATTAGAACATTTCTGGACAAAGAGTCCTTAATCTTGAATTTTCTATAAATACTCATAGACTCCTTCTGATGTTTCATCAGCCAGACAGTGGTCCATTTTTGACCTATTTAACATACTTCTGGCCAAAGTCTTATCAAAGGATAATTTTCTATGCATTCTCATAGAGTTCTTTTGATGTTACTTCATCCATAGATTAGACCATATTTGACCTTATGAACCTTTTTCTGGACAAAGAGTCCTTAATCTTGAACTTTCCAGACATACTCATTACTCATAGACTCATTATGATGTTTCATCAGCCAGAGGGTGGTCCATATTTGACCCACTTAACATATTTCTGGCCAAAGAGTCCTTGAACTTGAACGTTCTATAAATACTCATAGACTCCTTCTGATGTTTCTTCAGCCAGACAGTGGTTCATATTTGACCTACTAAACATATTTCTGGCAAAAGAGTCTTTGAACTTGAACTTTCTTTAAATACTCATAGACACCTTCTGAGGTTTCATCAGCCAGACAGTCGTCCATATTTGACCTACTTAACAAATTTTTGGCCAAAGAGTCTTTGAACTTGAACTTGACCTTTCTATAAATACTCTTAGACTCCTTCTGATGTTTTATAAGCCAAACAGTGGTCCCTTTTTGACCTACTTAACATATTTCTGTCCAAGGTCTTATCAAAGGCTAAGTTACTATGCATACTTTTAGACTTCTTTTGATGTTAGTTCAACCATAGATTAGACCATATTTGACCTTATGAACACATTTCCGGACAAAGAGTCCTTAATCTTGAACTTTCCATACATCCTCATAGACTCATTCTGATGTTTCATCAGCCAGAGAGTGGTCCATATTTGACCCACTTAACATATTTCTGGCCAAAGAGTCCTTGAACTTGAACGTTCTATAAATCCTCATAGACTCCTTCTGATGTTTTTCAGCCAGACAGTGGTTCATATTTGACCTACTTAACATATTTCTGCCCAAAGAGATTTTGAACTTGAACTTCCTCTAAATACTCTAAACTCCTTCTGATGTTTCATCAGCCAGACAGTGGTCCATTTTTTACCTATTTAACATATTTCTGGCCAAAGTTTTATCAAAGGATAACTTACTATGCATTCTCATAGAGTTCTTTTGATGTTGCTTCAACCATAGATTAGACCATATTTGATCTTATGAACCTATTTCTGGACAAAGAGTCCTTAATCTTGAACTTTCTATACATACTCATAGACTCCTGATGGTTCTTCAGCCAGACAGTGGTCCATATTTGACCTACTTAAAATATTTCTGGCCAAAGTCTTATCAAAGCATAACTTACTATGCATTCTCATAGAGTTCTTTTGATGTTAATTCAACCATAGATTAGACCAAATTTGACCTTATGAACCTATTTCGTGACAAAGAGTCCTTCCAGACCTACTAGACTCATTCTGTTGTTTCATCAGCCAGAGAGTTGTCCATATTTGACCCACTTAATATATTTCTGGCCAAAGAGTCCTTGAACTTGAACGTTCTATAAATACTCATAGACTCCTTCTGATGTTTCTTCAGCCAGACAGTGGTTCATATTTGACCTACTTAACATATTTCTGGCCAAAGAGTCCTTGAACTTGAACTTTCTTTAAATACTCATAGACACCTTCTGAGGTTTCATCAGCCAGACAGTGGTCCATATATGACCTACTTAACATATTTTTGGCCAAAGAGTCTTTGAACTTGAACTTGACTTTTCTATAAATACTCTTAGACTCCTTCTGATGTTTTATAAGCCAAAGAGTGGTCCCTTTTTGACCTACTTAACATATTTCTGTCCAAGGTCTTATCAAAGGCTAAGTTACTATGCATACGCTTAGACTTCTTTTGATGTTACTTCAACCATAGATTAGACCATATTTGACCTTATGAACACATTTCCGGACAAAGAGTCCTTAATCTTGAACTTTCCATACATCCTCATAGACTCATTCTGATGTTTCATCAGCCAGAGAGTGGTCCATATTTGACCCACTTAACATATTTCTGGCCAAAGAGTCTTTGAACTTGAACTTTCTATAAATACTCATAGACTCCTTCTGATGTTTCATCAGCCAGAGAGTGGTCCATATTTGACCCACTTAACATATTTCTGGCCAAAAAGTCCTTGAACTTGAACGTTCTATAAATCCTCATAGACTCCTTCTGATGTTTCTTCAGCCAGACAGTGGTTCATATTTGACCTACTTAACATATTTCTGGCCAAAGAGATTTTGAACTTGAACTTTCTATAAATACTCATAGACTCCTTCTGATGTTTCATCAGCCAGACAGTGGTAAATTTTTGACCTATTTAACATATTGCTTGCCAAAGTCTTATCAAAGGATAACTTACTATGCATTCTCATAGAGTTCTTTTTTGATGTAATTTCAACCATAGATTAGAACATATTTGATCTTATGAACCTATTTCTGGACAAAGAGTCCTTAATCTTGAACTTTCTATGTAAACTCATAGACTCCTGGTGGTTCTTCAGCCAGACAGTGGTCCATATTTGACCCACTTAACATATTTCTGGCCAAAGAGTCCTTGAACTTGAACGTTCTATAAATACTCATAGACTCCTTCTGATGTTTCTTCAGCCAGACAGTGGTTCATATTTGACCTACTAAACATATTTCTGGCCAAAGAGTCTTTGAACTTGAACTTTCTATAAATACTCACAGACTCCTTCTGATGTTTCATCAGCCAGAGAGTGGTCCATATTTGACCTACTTAACATATTTCTGGCCAAAGAGTCCTTGAACTTGAACGTTCTATAAATCCTCATAGACTCCTTCTGATGTTTCTTCAGCCAGACAGTGGTTCATATTTGACCTACTTAACATATTTCTGCCCAAAGAGATTTTGAACTTGAACTTGCTATAAATACTCATAGACTCCTTCTGATGTTTCATCAGCCAGACAGTGGTCCATTTAACATGTCCATTTGACCTATTTTGACCTATTTAACATGTTTCTGGCCAAAGTCTTATCAAAGGATAACTTACTATGCATTCTCATAGAGTTCTTTTGATGTTACTTCAACCATAGATTAGACCATATTTGATCTTATGAACCTATTTCTGGACAAAAAGTCCTTAATCTTGAACTTTCCATTCATACTCATAGACTCATTCTAATGTTTCATCAGCCAGAGAGTGGTCCATATTTGACCCACTTAACATATTTCTGGCCAAAGAGTCCTTGAACTTGAACGTTCTATAAATACTCATAGACTCCTTCTGATGTTTCTTCAGCCAGACAGTGGTTCATATTTGACCTACTTAACATATTTCTGGCCAAAGAGTGTTTGAACATGAACTTTCTTTAAATACTCATAGACACCTTCTGAGGTTTCATCAGCCAGACAGTAGTCCATATTTGACCTACTTAACATATTTTTGGCCAAAGTCTCATCAAAGGCTAACTTACTATGCATACTCATAGACTTCTTTTGATGTTACTTCAAACATACTTTAGACCATATATGACCTTATTAGAACATTTCTGGACAAAGAGTCCTTAATCTTGAATTTTCTATAAATACTCATAGACTCCTTCTGATGTTTCATCAGCCAGACAGTGGTCCATTTTTGACCTATTTAACATACTTCTGGCCAAAGTCTTATCAAAGGATAATTTTCTATGCATTCTCATAGAGTTCTTTTGATGTTACTTCATCCATAGATTAGACCATATTTGACCTTATGAACCTTTTTCTGGACAAAGAGTCCTTAATCTTGAACTTTCCAGACATACTCATTACTCATAGACTCATTCTGATGTTTCATCAGCCAGAGGGTGGTCCATATTTGACCCACTTAACATATTTCTGGCCAAAGAGTCCTTGAACTTGAACGTTCTATAAATACTCATAGACTCCTTCTGATGTTTCTTCAGCCAGACAGTGGTTCATATTTGACCTACTAAACATATTTCTGGCAAAAGAGTCTTTGAACTTGAACTTTCTTTAAATACTCATAGACACCTTCTGAGGTTTCATCAGCCAGACAGTCGTCCATATTTGACCTACTTAACAAATTTTTGGCCAAAGAGTCTTTGAACTTGAACTTGACCTTTCTATAAATACTCTTAGACTCCTTCTGATGTTTTATAAGCCAAACAGTGGTCCCTTTTTGACCTACTTAACATATTTCTGTCCAAGGTCTTATCAAAGGCTAAGTTACTATGCATACTTTTAGACTTCTTTTGATGTTAGTTCAACCATAGATTAGACCATATTTGACCTTATGAACACATTTCCGGACAAAGAGTCCTTAATCTTGAACTTTCCATACATCCTCATAGACTCATTCTGATGTTTCATCAGCCAGAGAGTGGTCCATATTTGACCCACTTAACATATTTCTGGCCAAAGAGTCCTTGAACTTGAACGTTCTATAAATCCTCATAGACTCCTTCTGATGTTTTTCAGCCAGACAGTGGTTCATATTTGACCTACTTAACATATTTCTGCCCAAAGAGATTTTGAACTTGAACTTCCTCTAAATACTCTAAACTCCTTCTGATGTTTCATCAGCCAGACAGTGGTCCATTTTTTACCTATTTAACATATTTCTGGCCAAAGTTTTATCAAAGGATAACTTACTATGCATTCTCATAGAGTTCTTTTGATGTTGCTTCAACCATAGATTAGACCATATTTGATCTTATGAACCTATTTCTGGACAAAGAGTCCTTAATCTTGAACTTTCTATACATACTCATAGACTCCTGATGGTTCTTCAGCCAGACAGTGGTCCATATTTGACCTACTTAAAATATTTCTGGCCAAAGTCTTATCAAAGCATAACTTACTATGCATTCTCATAGAGTTCTTTTGATGTTAATTCAACCATAGATTAGACCAAATTTGACCTTATGAACCTATTTCGTGACAAAGAGTCCTTCCAGACCTACTAGACTCATTCTGTTGTTTCATCAGCCAGAGGGTTGTCCATATTTGACCCACTTAATATATTTCTGGCCAAAGAGTCCTTGAACTTGAACGTTCTATAAATACTCATAGACTCCTTCTGATGTTTCTTCAGCCAGACAGTGGTTCATATTTGACCTACTTAACATATTTCTGGCCAAAGAGTCCTTGAACTTGAACTTTCTTTAAATACTCATAGACACCTTCTGAGGTTTCATCAGCCAGACAGTGGTCCATATATGACCTACTTAACATATTTTTGGCCAAAGAGTCTTTGAACTTGAACTTGACTTTTCTATAAATACTCTTAGACTCCTTCTGATGTTTTATAAGCCAAACAGTGGTCCCTTTTTGACCTACTTAACATATTTCTGTCCAAGGTCTTATCAAAGGCTAAGTTACTATGCATACGCTTAGACTTCTTTTGATGTTACTTCAACCATAGATTAGACCATATTTGACCTTATGAACACATTTCCGGACAAAGAGTCCTTAATCTTGAACTTTCCATACATCCTCATAGACTCATTCTGATGTTTCATCAGCCAGAGAGTGGTCCATATTTGACCCACTTAACATATTTCTGGCCAAAGAGTCTTTGAACTTGAACTTTCTATAAATACTCATAGACTCCTTCTGATGTTTCATCAGCCAGAGAGTGGTCCATATTTGACCCACTTAACATATTTCTGGCCAAAAAGTCCTTGAACTTGAACGTTCTATAAATCCTCATAGACTCCTTCTGATGTTTCTTCAGCCAGACAGTGGTTCATATTTGACCTACTTAACATATTTCTGGCCAAAGAGATTTTGAACTTGAACTTTCTATAAATACTCATAGACTCCTTCTGATGTTTCATCAGCCAGACAGTGGTAAATTTTTGACCTATTTAACATATTGCTGGCCAAAGTCTTATCAAAGGATAACTTACTATGCATTCTCATAGAGTTCTTTTTTGATGTAATTTCAACCATAGATTAGAACATATTTGATCTTTTGAACCTATTTCTGGACAAAGAGTCCTTAATCTTGAACTTTCTATGTAAACTCATAGACTCCTGGTGGTTCTTCAGCCAGACAGTGGTCCATATTTGACCTACTTAAAATATTTCTGGCCAAAGAGTCTTTGAACTTGAACTTGATCTTTCTATAAATACTCATAGACTCATTCTAATGTTTCTTCAGCCAGACAGTGGTTCATATTTGACCTACTTAACATATTTCTGGCCAAAGAGTCTTTGAACTTGAACTTTCTTTAAATACTCATAGACACCTTCTGAGGTTTCATCAGCCAGACAGTCGTCCATATTTGACCTACTTAACATATTTTTGGCCAAAGAGTCTTTGAACTTGAACTTGACCTTTCTATAAATACTCTTAGACTCCTTCTAATGTTTTATAAGCCAAACAGTGGTCCCTTTTTGACCTACTTAACATATTTCTGTCCAAGGTCTTATCAAAGGCTAAGTTACTATGCATACTTTTAGACTTCTTTTGATGTTAGTTCAACCATAGATTAGACCATATTTGACCTTATGAACACATTTCTGGACAAAGAGTCCTTAATCTTGAACTTTCCATACATCCTCATAGACTCATTCTGATGTTTCATCAGCCAGAGAGTGGTCCATATTTGACCCACTTAACATATTTCTGGCCAAAGAGTCTTTGAACTTGAACTTTCTATAAATACTCACAGACTCCTTCTGATGTTTCATCAGCCAGAGAGTGGTCCATATTTGACCCACTTAACATATTTCTGGCCAAAGAGTCCTTGAACTTGAACGTTCTATAAATCCTCATAGACTCCTTCTGATGTTTCTTCAGCCAGACAGTGGTTCATATTTGACCTACTTAACATATTTCTGCCCAAAGAGATTTTGAACTTGAACTTTCTATAAATACTCATAGACTCCTTCTGATGTTTCATCAGCCAGACAGTGGTCCATTTAACATGTCCATTTGACCTATTTTGACCTATTTAACATGTTAAATAGGTCAAAATAGGTCAAATGGACATGTCTTTCTGGCCAAAGTCTTATCAAAGGATAACTTACTATGCATTCTCATAGAGTTCTTTTGATGTTACTTCAACCATAGATTAGACCATATTTGATCTTATGAACCTATTTCTGGACAAAGAGTCCTTAATCTTGAAATTTCTATACATACTCATAGACTCCTGATGGTTCTTCAGCCACACAGTGGTCCATATTTGACCTACTTAAAATATTTCTGGCCAAAGAGTCTTTGAACTTGAACTTGAACTTTCTATAAATACTCATAGACTCATTCTGATGTTTCTTCAGCCAGAGAGTGGTCCATATTTGACCTACTTAACATATTTCTGGCCAAAGTCTTATCAAAGCATAACTTACTATGCATTCTCATAGAGTTCTTTTGATGTTACTTCAACCATAGATTAGACCATATTTGACCTTATGAACCTATTTCTGGACAAATTGTCCTTAATCTTGAACTTTCTATAAATACTCATAGACTCATTCTGATGTTTCGTCAGCCAGACAATGGTCCATATTTGATTTACTTAACATATTTCTGGCCAAAGTCTTATCAAAGGCTAACTTACTATGCATACTATGAGACTTATTTTGATGTTACTTCAAACATAGATTAGACCATATATGACCTTATTAGAACATTTCTGGACAAAAAGTCCTTAATCTTGAACTTTCCATTCATACTCATAGACTCATTCTAATGTTTCATCAGCCAGAGAGTGGTCCATATTTGACCTAATTAACATATTTCTGGCCAAAGAGTCTTTGAACATGAACATTTTTTCAATACTCATAGACACCTTCTGAGGTTTCATCAGCCAGACAGTAGTCCATATTTGACCTACTTAACATATTTTTGGCCAAAGTCTCATCAAAGGCTAACTTACTATGCATACTCATAGACTTCTTTTGATGTTACTTCAAACATACTTTAGACCATATTAGAACATTTCTGGACAAAGAGTCCTTAATCTTGAATTTTCTATAAATACTCATAGACTCCTTCTGATGTTTCATCAGCCAGACAGTGGTCCATTTTTGACCTATTTAACATACTTCTGGCCAAAGTCTTATCAAAGGATAATTTTCCATGCATTCTCATAGAGTTCTTTTGATGTTACTTCATCCATAGATTAGACCATATTTGACCTTATGAACCTTTTTCTGGACAAAGAGTCCTTAATCTTGAACTTTCCAGACATACTCATTACTCATAGACTCATTCTGATGTTTCATCAGCCAGAGGGTGGTCCATATTTGACCCACTTAACATATTTCTGGCCAAAGAGTCCTTGAACTTGAACGTTCTATAAATACTCATAGACTCCTTCTGATGTTTCTTCAGCCAGACAGTGGTTCATATTTGACCTACTTAACATATTTCTGGCCAAAGAGTCTTTGAACTTGAACTTTCTTTAAATACTCATAGACACCTTCTGAGGTTTCATCAGCCAGACAGTCGTCCATATTTGACCTACTTAACATATTTTTGGCCAAAGAGTCTTTGAACTTGAACTTGACCTTTCTATAAATACTCTTAGACTCCTTCTGATGTTTTATAAGCCAAACAGTGGTCCCTTTTTGACCTACTTAACATGTTTCTGTCCAAGGTCTTATCAAAGGCTAAGTTACTATGCATACTTTTAGACTTCTTATGATGTTAGTTCAACCATAGATTAGACCATATTTGACCTTATGAACACATTTCCGGACAAAGAGTCCTTAATCTTGAACTTTCCATACATCCTCATAGACTCATTCTGATGTTTCATCAGCCAGAGAGTGGTCCATATTTGACCCACTTAACATATTTCTGGCCAAAGAGTCTTTGAACTTGAACTTTCTATAAATACTCACAGACTCCTTCTGATGTTTCATCAGCCAGAGAGTGGTTCATATTTGACCCACTTAACATATTTCTGGCCAAAGAGTCCTTGAACTTGAACGTTCTATAAATCCTCATAGACTCCTTCTGATGTTTCTTCAGCCAGACAGTGGTTCATATTTGACCTACTTAACATATTTCTGCCCAAAGAGATTTTGAACTTGAACTTCCTCTAAATACTCTAAACTCCTTCTGATGTTTCATCAGCCAGACAGTGGTCCATTTTTGACCTATTTAACATATTTCTGGCCAAAGTTTTATCAAAGGATAACTTACTATGCATTCTCATAGAGTTCTTTTGATGTTGCTTCAACCATAGATTAGACCATATTTGATCTTATGAACCTATTTCTGGACAAAGAGTCCTTAATCTTGAACTTTCTATACATACTCATAGACTCCTGATGGTTCTTCAGCCAGACAGTGGTCCATATTTGACCTACTTAAAATATTTCTGGCCAAAGAGTCCTTAATCTTGAACTTTCTATACATACTCATAGACTCCTGATGTTTCATCAGCCAGAGAGTGGTCCATATTTGACCCACTTAACATATTTCTGGCCAAAGAGTCCTTGAACTTGAGCTTACTATAAATACTCATAGACTCCTTCTGATGTTTCGTCAGCCAGACAGTGGTAAATTTTTGACCTATTTAACATATTGCTGGCCAAAGTCTTATCAAAGGCTAAGTTACTATGCATACTCTTAGACTTCTTTTGATGTTACTTCAACCATAGTTTAGACCATATTTGACCTTATGAACACATTTCCGGACAAAGAGTCCTTAATCTTAAACTTTCCATACATCCTCATAGACTCATTCTGATGTTTCATCAGCCAGAGAGTGGTCCATATTTGACCCACTTAACATATTTCTGGCCAAAGAGTCTTTGAACTTGAACTTTCTATAAATACTCATAGACTCCTTCTGATGTTTCATCAGCCAGACAGTGGTCCATATTTGACCTACTTAACATATTTCTGGCCAAAGAGATTTTGAACTTGAACTTTCTATAAATACTCATAGACTCCTTCTGATGTTTCATCAGCCAGACAGTGGTCCATTTTTGACCTATTTAACATATTTTTGGCCAAAGTCTTATCAAAGGATAACTTACTATGCATTCTCTTAGAGTTCTTTTGATGTTACTTCAACCAGAGATTAGACCATATATGACCTTATGAACACATTTCTGGACAAAGAGTCATTAATCTTGAACTTTCGTACATACTCATAGACTCCTGATGGTTCTTCAGCCAGACAGTGGTCCATATTTGACCTACTTAAAATATTTCTGGCCAAAGAGTCTTTGAACTTGAACTTGAACTTTCTATAAATACTCATAGACTCATTCTGATGTTTCATCAGCCAGACAGTGGTCCATATTTGATTTACTTAACATATTTCTGGCCAAAGTCTTATCACAGGCTAACGTACTATGCATACTAATAGACTTCTTTTGATGTTATTTCAAACATAGATTAGACCATATTTTACCTTATCAACACATTTCTGGACAAAGAGTCCTTAATCTTGAACTTTCCATACATACTCATAGACTCATTCTAATGTTTCATCAGCCAGAGAGTGGTCCATATTTGACCCACTTAACATATTTCTGTCCAAAGCGTCTTTGAACTTGAACATTCTATAAATACTCATAGACACTGTAGTGGCAATTTTAATGATATTCATTGATCTTTAGTTAAATATAGATGATTCAAAGAATGTCACATGTGTGTCTCTCACTTGTAGTGAGAGGATTCTGTTTATGTACCTGGGGAGGCAGAAGAGGGAGACACTCCAGAGAACAGACGAACAAGGACCTCTGACCTAGATGTCAGAAGGCCATTTGGTGCAGGGGAGCTTAGTGGGCCAACTAGTGTCTATGGAAAACTACTGGGAGGAAGGCTCTGGGGGGAAGAAGGCCTTGAAACTAAGATAAAAGCTAGTTCAGTCTGTCTGGGGGTGTGTCACTCTTCTGCACAGGGTAACAACTGTGTATTAGACTGCTCCTATTCTTGCAAGAATAAATACTTCTATTTTATATAATTTGACTCTGAGTGTCTCTTACGCAGTGATGTTTGTTTGAGATTTTTGCCACAACAACACCTTCTGATGTTTCATCAGCCAGACAGTGGTCCATATTTGACCTACTTAACATATTTTTGGCCAAAGTCTTATCAAAGGCTAACTTACCATGCAGAATCATAGACTTCTTTTGATGTTACTTCAACCATTGATTAGACCTTATTTGACCTAATGATCACATTTCTGGACAAAGACTTCTTTTGATGTTACTTCAAACATACTTTAGACCATATATGACCTTATTAGAACATTTCTGGACTAAGAGTCCTTAATCTTGAACTTTCTATACATACTCATAGACTCCTGATGGTTCTTTGGGCAGACAGTGGTCCATATTTGAGCTACTTAAAATATTTCTGGCCAAAGAGTCTTTGAACTTGTACTTTCTATTAATATTCATAGACTCATTCTGATGTTTCATCAGCCAGACAGTGGTCCATATTTGATTTAGTTAACATATTTCTGGCCAAACTCTTATCAAAGAATAACGTACTATGCATACTAATAGACTTCTTTTGATGTTACTTCAAACATAGATTAGACCATATATGACCTTATTAGAATATTTCTGGACAAAGAGTCCTTAATCTTGAACTTTCTATACATACTCAAAGACTCCTTCTGATGTTTCATCAGCAGGAGAGTGGTCCATATTTGACCTACTTAACATATTTCTGGCCAAAGAGTCTTTGAACTTGAACTTGAACTTTCTATAAATAGTCATAGACTCCTTCTGATGTTTCATCAGCCAGACAGTCGTCCATATTTGACCTACTTAACATATGTCTGGCCAAAGAGTCTTTGAACTTGAACTTGAACTTTCTATAAAGACTCATAGACTCCTACTGATGTTTCATTAGCCAGACAGTGGTCCATAATTGACCTACTTAACATATTTCTGGCCAAAGTCTTATCAAAGGCTACCTTACTATGCTTACTCATAGAGTTCTTTTCTTTTTACTTCAACCATAGATTAGACCATATTTGACCTTATGAACATTTCTGGACAAAGTGTCCATAATCTTGAACTTTCTATTCATACTCTTAGACTCCTTCTGAAGTTTCTTCAGTAGTTCAAACATTACCTTATGTACATATAGCTGGCCAGAGAATCCTTTAACTTGATCTTTCTATACATACTCATAGACTCCTTTCGATGTTTTATCAGTCAGACAGTAGTCTAAACTTGATCTACTGGACATATTTCTGGCAAAAGATTTCATCAAACTTACTATTCATTCTCATAGACTTCTTTTGATGTTTCATCAACCATATTTGAGTCCATATTTGAACTATTGAACATTTTTCTGGCCGTAGAGTCTATGAACTTGTACTTGAACTTTCCATTAATTCTCATTGACTCCTTCTGATGTTATAAGAGCCATACAGTATTCCAAAATTTGACATTTTGAATATATTCCTGGCCAAAGAGTCCTCGACCTTGACCTTTCTATATACTCATAAAATCCTTCTGATGTTTCATTAGTATTTTAAACATGACTTTTTGAACATATTTCTGGCTAGAGAGTCTATGAACTTGAACTTTCTATAAATTCTCATAGACTCATCCTGATGTTTCATTAGTCAGACTGTAGTCCATATTTTAACTAACGAATATATTTCTGGCAAAATAGGCCAGATCATCAAAATCATCCAAGGCTAACTTTCTATGCGTTCTCAAAGACTGCTTTTGATGTTTCATCAACCATATATTAGTTATCATTTGAACTATTAAACATTTTTGTGGCCAAAGAGACTTTGGACTTGAACTTGAACTTAAACTTTATATACATACTCATAGACTCATTCTGATGTTTCAGACATTAGTCCATTTTGACCTATTGAACATATTTCTGGCCAAAGAATCATTAAAGGCATACATTCTCATAGACTTCTTTTGATGTTATATCAACCATATATTAGTCCATATTTGACATATTGAACACATTTCCGAGTATATTTACCGTATATAAAGGTAAAGTTTAAAGACTCTTTGACCAGAAATATGTCATATTCAGTCATATTTGAACAACTGTTGAAACATCAGAAGAAGTCTATAGAAATTGAGCATATATAAAATGTTCCAAATCAAAGACTCAGAAATATGTTCGATATGACAAATTTGAAAACTTGTCTGGGTGATGTAATATCTGAAGGAGCCATCAGTATGTATGGTAAGTTAAAGTTCAAGGACTCTTTGGAAAGTTCAAGATCTTGGACTCATTGGCCAGAAATGTTTTCAATATGTCATATGGATTCATATATGGTTGATGTAACATCAAAAGAAGTCTATGAAAATGGATAGTAAGTAAGCCCTTGATGATACTTTTGACAAAATATCAAGTTTGGACTACTGTCTGCCTGATAAAACATCATAAGTCTATATGTATATGAAGTTCAAGTTCAAGGACACTATGGCCAGTAACATGTTCAAAAGGTTAAATTTGAACTATTGGATGGCTGAAGAAACATAAGGAGCCTATGAGCATGTTTAGAAAGTTTAAAATCGAGGACTCTTTGCCCATAAATGTGTTCAATAGGTCAAATAAGGACTAATATATGGTTCATTTAACATCAAATGAGTCTGCATGGTAAGTTAGATTTTGATGACTATTTGGTCAGAAATATGTTCAGTAGGTCAAATATGGACTACTGTCTAGCTGATGAAACATTCAAAAGTGTGTGTATGTATAGAAAGTTCAAGTTCAAGGATTATTTGGCCAGAATATATTCAGAATGTCAAATTTGAACTGCAGGATGGCTGAAGAAACATCAGAACAAGTCTATATGTTTAGAAAGTTCAATGTTCAATGTTCAATGTTCAATGACTCTTTGGCCAGAAATGTGTTCAATAGGTCAAATGAAGACTAATATATGGTTTATGTAGCATTAAAATAAGTCTACGAGAACACATAGTAAGTTAGACTGTGATAAGACTGGCCAGAAAGATTTTAAGTAGGATCACTCTCTGGCTGATGGACCACTCTCTGGCTGATGAAACATCAGAAGGAGTCAATGAGTATTTATGAAAAGTTCAAAGATTCTCTGGCCAGATATATGTACAAAAGGTCATATTTGATCTACTAAGGAAACATCAGAAGGAGACTATGAGAATTTATAGAAAGTTCAAGTTCAAGGATTATTTGGCCAGAATATGTTCAAAATGTCAACTTTGAACTACAAGATGGCTGAAGAAACACCAGAACAAGTCTATATGTTTAGAATGTTCAATGTAGATGACTAAAGTTCAAGATCAAGTTAAAACACTCTTTGGCCAGAAATGTGTTCAATAGGTCAAATTTAGACTAATATATGGTTGATGTAGCATCAAAAGAAGTCTATGAGAACTCATAGTAAGTTATCCTTTGATGAGACAGATTGGCCAGAAATATATTAAGTAGTTCAAATATGGACCACTGTCTAGCTGATGAAACATCAGGAGTCTATGAGTTTTTATAGAAAGTTCAAGGACTCTCAGACCAAAAATCGGATCAAAAGTCATATATGAACTACTGATGAAACATCAGAAGTCTATGAGAATGAATAGAAGGTTCAAAATCCAGGACTCTTTGTCTAGAAATGTGTTTAATAGGTCGAAAATGGACTAATCTATGGTTGATGATACATCAATGGATGTCTATGGTAATGCATTGCATTACATTACATGCATTCCAATGCATTAAATAATTATAATTTGTTTTGAAAGGAAGAAATATTACATTACATATGAGCAGGTTGAGGTTCAGGTTCATTGATATAGCCCATTTCATACACAGAATGGTAGCCCAATGTGCTTTACATAATCATAACTATTAAGAAATAATTAAAATTTGATTTACATCAATCAATTCAACTAGTTAAAATGATTTACATAAAATAAAACATGTGACTTCACAGGGAACATAATACACAAAAAAGATAAGAGCTTACAGACCACAGGTACAAGGGAGGGTTAGTAGAAGGCATCGTAAAAGAGTTTTGTTTTTAATATGGATTTAAAAATGGAGAGGTGCTACAGGAAGACGGTTCCAAAGACGGTCCGGATAGCAGCTAAAGGCTGCCTCTCCCTGCTTGGTACGAGCGCTGGATTGTACCAGTTGGAGTTTTCCAGCTGATCTAAGTGATCTTGAGGAGAGTTTCAAACATCTCTGCTATATAGAGAGGTCCTTGACCATTGACCATATAGAGAGGTCCTTAACCATAAAAACAAGAAAAAGAACTTTAAAATCAATTCTATAGATCACTGGTAACCAGTGTAGAGCTTTGAAAATTGGTGTGATATGATCTTTTCTTTTGGTTCTGGTCAATAGCCTTGCTGCTGCATTTTGGATCATTTGTAGAGGTTTTATTGTTTTTTTAGGGAGACCAGTGAAAAGACTATGACAGTAGCAGTTGCATCGCATTGATTCATGCTAACCCTGTGCATTGAAGAAGTAGCACTGACATACGTGATGTTTCATTGCAATCCATGCACGAGATATATGAATCCGCTGTGCATTTATTTGCATGCAAAATCTAACTTATTTCATTGTCCATTGAAGAGTACAACATATGTGCTTGTTGCATTGCGCTGCATAACGGACCAAAATTTATTTATGCATTGAGGAATCACAGTAGTGACATGGTCTGTTTCATTGAACTGTATACAATAACTAACTTATTCCGTTTATATACAATAACAATGAAGAGATATTGCGTACCATATGAGCTGTTGCATTGCAACGCATTCAGAAGTAATTAATGCACAACTGAAAACGTTAGCTTTTGCATGCATATAAATGCACTACGGATAAATTTATATCGTGCATGCAATACAATATCACATATGTCATGTGCTACCTTTTCAATGCACAAGGGAATCAATTACTTAGCTTTGCAATGGGTTGCAATGCAACAGCTCAAATGTTATGCGATATCTCTTAATTGCCCAGTGAAATAAGTTAGACTGAGTATGCAATGCACTACAAGAGCAACAGTAAAATGAGCATCGGAATAAGTCCGTTCTTGTATGCATTGCAATGCAACAGCACAGATGATTTATCTCCAAGTAACATAGATCTTGCAATGCATTGCAACAATACGCATGTAATCTCTTCAATGAACAGCAAAATTAGTTAGTTGTTTTATGCATTGGAATGCTAAAGCATGCTGGTTGTGTTACCCCCCTTCGGATGTCACAACACGCGTGATTTTGCATTCCAATGCATGCAACTTCTAACTCATTTTGCAGTTTATTGAAGAGAACACATGTGTGCTTTGCATTGTATTACAAGATCTAAGTGAAGAATGCACAACCAAAGATTGAATAATTCACAATAGACTTAGTTATTGTATACAGTTCAATGAAAAATACCATGTCACTACTGTGATTCTTCAATGCACAAAGACAGTAAATTATTCAACAAGAACATATTCTTTTGATGTTGTATCTCTTCAGTGCACAATGAAATGTTTGCTTTTGCATGCAAATAAATCCACAACGGATTCATTTAAATTGTGCATGCAATGCAATATCACATATGTCATAATGCAGAAGGGAATTAAAGATATAACATAGAACATATGACCTGTTTCACTAAACTGCATACAATAACTAACTTATTCCGTTGTGCATTATTCACGCATGTTGAGTTACAATAGCACAATATGCGTGCTTTTGTAAAGCAATGCATAAAGAACTACACTCATTCCGTTGTGCATAGAAGATATAACATATGCACTGCTTCTCTGAACATACCCAGTCTAACTGAATTCGTTGTGAAGTGAAATACATTCAATATTACCTTTCATAGTATTGCATAAAATAACTAATTTGTTTTGTTTTGAAATGAAGAGATATTGCATTGCAGTTGCACCGCAACATACAGAACTCATTCCCCTGTGCATTGAAGAAGTAGCACATGACATGTGATGTTTCATTGCAATACATGCACGATACAAATGAATCCGTTGTGCCTTTATTTGCATGCAAAAGCTAACTTATTTTATTGTGCACTGAAGAGATACAACTTATGCTTTGCTGCACTGCAATTTTCATTGTGCATAAAATACATAAAATTCGCCTTCGGATAACAAAATTTGCGTGCTTTTCCATTACACTTGTGTGCATTGAAAACATAACATAAAAGCAAAGCAGTCGCTTTATTGCACGGTATACAAAAACTTCCGTTGTGCAATCTTCATTCTTCTGTTGTGCATTCTTCAGAGTAAGTTAGATCTTGCAAGTTAGCATGAGTTAGATATTGTATGTATTGGAATTCAAAAGCACACAGTTGTGATATCCAAAAGGGAGATAAACCATATGTGCAAAGCATACTAAAACTACACTCATTCATTGT
Source organism: Tiaroga cobitis (assembly GCA_030578255.1). NCBI lineage: Eukaryota > Metazoa > Chordata > Actinopteri > Cypriniformes > Leuciscidae > Tiaroga > Tiaroga cobitis. The sequence continues at coordinate 5,962,372 of CM060612.1, forward strand.
GCAATATACATTGTATACAAGAACAAACTTAATCCGTTGTGTATTCATGAATAACGTATGTTTTGTATACAACTAACATATTTCGTTGTGCAAATAAGAGATAAAAACGCAATACACTAATGTTGCACTGCATTGCATTCAATATCTAAATAATTTGATATAGCACAACATACATGCATACAACTATGAACTTGTTCCGATGTTCATTGAATAGATACCACACCATATGTGCTCTTGCTGTAAACTGCATACTCAATCTAGCTGAATTGACACATGGACTTAAGAATTGACAAAAAATAAGCTATCTTTCATAGCATACATTTAATTAATTCCTTTGTGCATTGAAAAGATAACACATGACAATTTCACTGTTTCATCGAAATATATACAAGAACTAAAGCAGAAATCCAGAAGTTCAAATATGACCTTTTGAACATATTTCTGGCCAAAGAATTTTGAAAGAAAAACTTGAACTTGAACTTTCTATAAATACTCATAGACTCCCTCTGATGTTTCATCAGCGTGAGACTGGTCCATATTTGACCTACTTGACATATTTCTGGCCAAAGTCTTATCAAAGGCTAACTTACTATTTATACTTATAGGCTTCTTTTGATGTTACTTCAACCATGTATTAGACGATATTTTACCTTATGAACACATTTCTGGTCAAAGAGTCCTTAAGCTTGATCTTTCTATACATACTCATTAATTCCTTCTGATGTTTCATCAGCCAGACAGTGGTCCATATTAGACCAACTTAACATATTTCTGGCCGAAGAGTCCTTAACCTTGTTCTAAAAAAATACTAATAGACTCCTTCTGATGTTTCATCAGCCAGGCAATAGTCCATTTTTGACCTATTTAACATATTTCTGACTCCTGTCTTATCAAAGGATAACTTACTATGCATTCTCATAGAGTTATTTTGATGTTACTTCAACCATAGATTAGACCATATTTGACCTTATGAACCTATTTCTGGAAAAAGAGTCCTTAATCTTGAACTTTCTATACATACTCATAGACTCATTCTAATGTTTCATCAGCCAGAGAGTGGTCCATATTTGACCCACTTAACATATTTCTGGCCAAAGAGTCTTTGAACTTGAACTTTCTATAAATACTCATAGACACCTTCTGATGTTTCATCAGCCAGACAGGCGTCCATATTTGACCTACTTAACATATTTCTGGCCAAAGTCTTATCAAAGCATAACTTGCTATGCATTCTCATAGAGTTCTTTTGATGTTACTTCAACCATAGATTAGACCATATTTGACCTTATGAACCTATTTCTGGACAAAGAGTCCTTAATCTTGAACTTTCTATACATACTCATAGACTCATTCTGATGTTTCATCAGCCAGAGAGTGGTCCCTATTTGAACCACTTAACATATTTCTGGCCAAAGAGTCTTTGAACTTGAACTTTCTATAAATACTCATAGACTCCTTCTGATATTTCATCAGCAAGACAGTGGTCCATATTTTACCTACTTAACATATTTTTGGCCAAAGTCTCATCAAAGGCTAACTTACTATGCATACTCAAAGACTTCTTTTGATGTTACTTCAAACATACTTTAGACCATATATGACCTTATTAGAACATTTCTGGACAAAGAGTCCTTAATCTTGAATTTTCTATAAATACTCATAGACTCCTTCTGATGTTTCATCAGCCAGAGAGAGGTCCATATTTGACCCACTTAACATATTTCTGGCCAAAGAGTCCTTGAACTTGTTCTATAAATACTCATAGACTCCTTCTGATGTTTCATCAGCCAGACAGTTGTCCATATTTGACCTATTTAACATATTTCTGGCCAAAGTCTTATCAAAGGATAACTTACTATGCATTCTCATAGAGTTCTTTTGATGTTACTTCAACCATAGATTAGACCACATTTGACCTTATGAACCTATTTTTGGACAAAGAGTCCTTTATCTTGAACTTTCTATACATACTCATAGATTCCTGATGGTTCTTCAGCCAGACAGTGGTCCATATTTGACCTACTTAAAATATTTCTGGCCAAAGAGTCTTTGAACTTGAACTTGAACTTTCTATAAATACTCATAGACTCATTCTGATGTTTCATCAGCCAGACAGTGGTCCATATTTGATTTACTTAACATGTTTCTGGCCAAAGTCTTATCAAAGGCTAACGTACTATGCATTCTAATAGTCTTCTTTTGATGTTACTTCAAACATAGATTAGACAATTTATGACCTTATTAGAACATTTCTGGACAAAGAGTCCTTAATCTTGAACTTTCCATACATACTCATAGACTCATTCTGATGTTTCAACAGCCAGAGAGTTGTCCATATTTGACCCACTTAACATATTTTTGGCCAAAGAGTCTTTGAACTTGAACTTTCTTTAAATACTCATAGACACCTCCTGAGGTTTCATCAGCCAGACAGTGGTCCATATTTGACCTTCTTAACATATTTTTGGCCAAAGTCTTATCAAAGGCTAACTTACTATGCATACTCATAGACTTCTTTTGATGTTACTTCAAACATATTTTAGACCATATATGACCTTATTAGAACATTTCTGGACAAAGAGTCCTTAATCTTGAACTTTCCATACATACTCATAGACTCATTCTGATGTTTCAACAGCCAGAGAGTGGTCCATATTTGACCCACTTAACATATTTTTGGCCAAAGAGTCTTTGAACTTGAACTTTCTATAAATACTCATAGACTCCTTCTGATGTTTCATCAGCCAGAGAGTGGTCCATATTTGACCCACTTAACATATTTCTGGCCAAAGAGTCCATGAACTTGAACGTTCCATAAATACTCATAGACTCCTTCTGATGTTTCTTCAGCCAGACAGTGGTTCATATTTGACCTACTTAACATATTTCTGGACAAAGTCTTATCAAAGGATAACGATCTCGGTTACTTCACTGTAACCTTGTTCCCTGAGAAAGCGGAACGAGATGCTGCGCTGCTCAGCGCATTGGGAACGTCTTTAGTCGTGACCAGCTGTGAATATTGTGTGTAACACGTCGATAGAATTGACCCGGAGGTAATATAGCCTCGGTCGATGACGTCATCGGCGCGCACCCGCAACGCGAGGCTATAAATAGATGAGCCGCAGGTGCATCGTCAGGATATTTTGTCTGAAGAGCAGTCCTGGGACATCTTCAGCACGGCAAAGCAGCGCAGCATCTCGTTCCGCTTTCTCAGGGAACAAGGTTACAGTGAAGTAACCGAGATCGTTCCCTTTCGAAAGCTACAATCGATGCTGCGCTGCTCAGCGCATTGGGAACGAGAATACCCACGCCGCCGTGCTTGAACATGTCTGGACCCCAACGGTTGTGCATGTGCTCACAAGAACGCAAGAAGGCCTCAGACACTAGCCTGTGATGTTGACTCAAGGACATGAGAGCCCGGAGTGGCATGAACATCCAAACTATAAAACCTTATGAATGTGTGCGGAGAGGACCAACCTGCCACATCACAAACCTGTTGTAAAGGGGCACCCCTCGCCAAAGCACTAGAAGAAGCGACCCCTTTGGTAGAGTGAGCTCTGAGACCTATAGGCGAAGCTTGACCGCGCGCCTCATAAGCCAAAGCAATTGCATCCCTGACCCAATGAGACATGGTCTGCTTGGTGGCAGCTCCTCCTCTGTTACTACCACCATAACAGACAAATAATTGCTCTGACTTACGCCACTGGCTAGTGCGGTGGATGTAAGCCTGAAGAGCACGGACTGGACACAGTCTATACGATTTCTCCTGCTCCGGCGTTGTAAACGGTGGAGGACAGAATGCTTCTAGAATGACCGGATGTACAGACGAAAATGGAACCTTAGGCAGGTAATCAGGATGAGGATGCAAAATTACTTTCACCATTCCTGGGGCAAAGTCTAAGCAGGATGGAGAGATAGACAAAGCCTGCATATCCCCAATCCTCTTCAAGGAAGTTATTGCCATTAGAAAAACCATCTTTAGAGTCAGAAGTTTATCAGACGCTGACTCTATAGGTTCAAAGGGGGTTTCAACCAGACCCTCGAGGACTATAGCTAAATCCCACGAAGGGATCTTGGTTTTTACTGGAGGCCTCAGTCTCCTGGCCCCACGAAGGAAGCGAGAGAGCAGAGGATGTCTCCCGAGCGGCGCCCCGTCAACTAAGGCGTGGCAAGCCGAAAGAGCGGCCACATAAACCTTAAGAGTAGCAGGGCATGTGCCTGTTGATAATTTCTCTTGCATGAAGTCCAGAACTGAAGCAACCTGGCAGTTGACTGGATCTACATTGTGTACAACACACCACCTTTTTAAAAACACCCCATTTACCGGCATAACTTTGTCTAGTGGAGGAAGCCCTAGCACTCAGAATAGTCTCAATAACAGCAGGCGAAAGCCCAGTGTCCCTCAGTTGGTTCCCATCAGGGGCCAAACGTGAAGATTCCACAGGTCGGGCCTGGGATGGAATATCGTGCCCTCCGCCTGAGACAGAAGGTCCCTCCTCTCCGGAATCGCCCAAGGCGAGCCGTCGAGGAGAGATATTATCTCCGAGAACCACACTCTGTTCGGCCAACGTGGCGCTATCAGCAAGAGGCAAGACCCTTGTTGGCGAACTCTGGCTAGAACTCCCGGGAGCAAAGAAACTGGAGGAAACGCATACAGGCGCATCTTGGGCCATGAGTGCGCCATCGCATCCAGACCCAATGGAGCTGGGTGACTCAGAGAGACGTAGAGGGGACATTGCGCTGTCTGCTGGGAGGCGAAGAGGTCCACCTCTGCTTTGTAAAATTTGGTCCAAATCTGTTTCACTATTCCCGGGTGGAGTTTCCATTCCCCTGTCGGTAGTGTCTGTCTGGACAGTAAATCTGCTCCCACATTCAAATGCCCTGGAATGTATACTGCCCTGAGTGACAGGAACTTGTCCTGGGCCCAGAGAAAAATCTGCCTCGCTATTCTGTTCAGATTGCGTGAGCGCAGACCCCCCTGATGATTTATATAAGAGACTGCTGCTGTGTTGTCCACCCGCACTAGGACATGACAGCCCCTCAATTGATGGAGAAAATATTTCAGAGCCAGAAATACGGCCATCAACTCGAGGCAATTGATGTGCCAATCGAGCTGATGACCCTCCCATTCCCCTTGAGCTGGACGGCCATCTAAGACCGCTCCCCAGCCCATCAGGGAGGCGTCCGTCGTTAGCAGTCTGCGACGACACGGCGCCCCTAGAGTGGGACCCAAGGCAAGGAAACGGGGTCTGATCCACAGAGATAGTGTACGAAGCCCTCGGCGCGTCACTTTTATGTGCCTTTGAGGATTGGCTCTTGGATGAAATCCTCTGGCTTTTAGCCACAACTGAAATGGTCTCATGTGCAACAGCCCCAGAGGAATCACCGTGGATGCTGATGCCATGAAACCCAACATTTTTTGATACTGACGAACAATGAGTTCTTGGCCTAGCCTGACTTTGCTCATGGTCTGCCGAATGGTCTCGATTCGAGCGGGAGACATTTGTGCCCGCATCGTAACCGAATCCCAAACAATCCCGAGATAAGTCGTTCTCTGGGCAGGAGAAAGAACACTTTTCTTGGTGTTGAGTCTCAACCCTAGAGCAACTAGATGAGCTAACACGATGTCTCTGTGTTGGAGCGCCATCTCTCGCGATTGAGCTAGTATCAACCAATCGTCGATGTAATTCAAAATGCGAATGCCCTGGAGTCGTAATGGAGCCAGTGCTGCATCCATGCATTTCGTGTATGTGCGGGGTGACAAGGCCAGGCCGAATGGAAGAACCCGAAACTGGTACGCTTCGCCCCCGAAAGCGAACCTCAGGAATTTCCTGTGTTGTGGCAATATTTCTATGTGAAAATAAGCGTCCTTCAAATCGATCGTGACGAACCAATCGTGATGTTGAATTTGCGTCACGACCGTCTTGACGGTTAACATCTTGAACTTGAGCGCTTTGACTGTACGGTTTAAGCCTCGAAGATCTAAGATTGGACGCACCCCCCCATCCTTTTTGGGAACCAGGAAGTATCTGCTGTAATAGCCTGACTCTCTTTCTGGAAGAGGAACATGTTCTATGGCCTCTTTGCTCAGAAGGGTTTGCAGCTCTTGCGACAGTACATGCATCAGCTCCGGTTTCACGGAAGTGAAGATCACGCCGTTGAAAGGTGGAGGACGACGAATAAATTGGATTCTGTATCCTATCTGTACTGTGCTTAATACCCACGCAGAAATGCCTGGCAGAAGTTTCCACGCTGCCAGACTTCCTGAGAGTGGTATCAATTTTAATACTTCCTTTTGAGGGGATGTTGGATGTTCCGTGCCCTGTATAACGGCAGGAAACAACGGAACATCCAACATTTCGCTGGAAACCGCTGCCCCCCGAAGCACGAGAGGTGGCGGGGATGGAGAGGTTTTGTGAGGGTAACGGGAAGGGGCGAAAAGATCTTGCATGCGCCCCATCCCGTGGGGGGCTACCCCCACCAGATTGGGCGCCAGACCATCAGGACTTCTTCTTCCTGTTAATAATAGTCCTGAGGTCTGGCTTGGGAGGTTGCTGAGTACGGCGAACCTGTCCCCAATCCCTGCGAGGGGGAGCACGGTCCGCTACACTCTGCCTCTTTACCTCCCTAGGTTTTGAAGGACCGGGGCGGGGCTGGGTGGCAGACGGCCCCTCCCCTTGAGTGCGGCGAGGAAGAAACTGAACAAACGCTTCCTCGTGTTTTTTAACTTCCTTGAAACGGGTGACCACGGTGTTCACTGAGTCACCAAACAGCCCAGATGGAGAAACAGGAGAGTCAATCAAAAACAATCGATCTTTTTCTTTAATCCCTGTCAGATTAAGCCACAGATGCCTCTCCGTGCTGACCAAAGCAGACATTGAACGGCCGATGGCACGGGCCGTCTGCTTGGTCGCACGGAGAGACAGATCTGTGGCACGACGAAGCTCAGAGAATGACTCTTCGTCGATCGTACTGCCCGCACTCAAATCCTTCAACAGGTCAGCCTGGTATGCCTGTAACACTGCCATAGTGTGCAGCGCAGCACCAGCCTGACCTGCAGCTTGATAAGCTTTCCCCACTAAAGATGATGTTATCCGACAGGGTTTAGTGGGGAGGGTAGGTTTCTTTATCGAAGATGCCGAGTCGGGAGAGAGATAGCTCGCGAGCGTCTCTTCAACCCGAGGCATCTCCGTATACCCCCGCGCCTCTGCACCCACGATAGTCGAAAAAGTCGACGTCGAGGGCACAAACACGCGAGAAGTATATGGTTTACTCCATGACTTAGATAGTTCGTCATGGAGGTCCTCGAAAAAGGGAAGAGACTGATGTTTTGGTCCCTCCCCTCTGCCACCGGACAGAAACCTATCCCCTAACTTAGACTGTTTGGGGGTCTCTTGTTCGCGTGGCCAGTCAAGCTGTAATCTGGCCACAGCGCGAGTAACCACCTCGAGCAATTCTTCGACAGATTTCTTTTCACGAGAAGAACGCTCAGAGGCTGGCTGCTCACGGTCCGAAGACCCAAGAGATACATCATCCCCCTCGTGAGTCGAAGAAGCACCGGAGCGCGCTTCGAAATCACGGGAAGGGATGCGTGGATCTGGTGACGCAGCAAGCGAAAGGGACGGACCCGTCTCTTGCTCGTCATGCAGATCCATACGAGAGCCCCACGATGATAATGCGGGTGCGGTCTGGAAATAGGACAGACGGGAGCGAAGCATCTTAACCGTGAGCTGGTCACAATGCTCGCACCCGCCCTTCTCTATAGCCAGAACCGCGTGCTCTTCCCCCAAACAAACAAAACAGTAATCGTGTGTATCCAGCTCAGAGATGGGACGGGAGCATGGAGGAACACAACGCTTGCTATTTTGTTGGCTCATTTCTCCTCTTTTTTTACTTTCAAAAACTCTTTGATGTAGCGTGAGAGAGAAAAGATTCGAGAAATGAGAAATTTTCTGCACACTGCCTGACAAAACTAACTCCTAGCAAAGATCTGAGAACAGATGAGAGATAGAGAGAGAGTGTTTGCGTCCACACATGCACAGAATGGTCTGAAGACAAAAGACCTGACGATGCACCTGCGGCTCATCTATTTATAGCCTCGCGTTGCGGGTGCGCGCCGATGACGTCATCGACCGAGGCTATATTACCTCCGGGTCAATTCTATCGACGTGTTACACACAATATTCACAGCTGGTCACGACTAAAGACGTTCCCAATGCGCTGAGCAGCGCAGCATCGATTGTAGCTTTCGAAAGGGAACTTACTATGCATTCTCATAGAGTTCTTTTGATGTTACTTCAACCATAGATTAGACCATATGTGACCTTATGAACACATTTCTGGACAAAGAGTCATTAATCTTGAACTTTCGTACATACTCATAGACTCCTGATGGTTCTTCAGCCAGACAGTGGTCAGTATTTGACCTACTTAAAATATTTCTGGCCAAAGAGTCTTTGAACTTGAACTTGAATTTTTTATAAATACTCATAGACTCATTCTGATGTTTCATCAGCCAGACAGTGGTCCATATTAAATTTACTTAACATATTTCTGGCCAAAGTCTTATCACAGACTAACGTACTATGCATACTAATAGACTTCTTTTGATGTTATTTCAAACATAGATTAGACCATATATGACCGTATTAGACCATTTCTGGACAAAGAGTCCTTAATATTGAACTTTCCATACATACTCATAGACTCATTCTGATGTGTCATCAGCCAGAGAGTGGTCCCTATTTGACCCACTTAACATATTTCTGGCCAAAGAGTCTTTGAACTTGAACTTTCTATAAATACTCATAGACTCCTTCTGATGTTTCATCAGCCAGACAGTGGTCCATATTTGACCTACTTAACATATTTCTGGCCAAAGTCTTATCAAAGGCTAACTTACTATGCATACTCATAGACTTCTTTTGATGTTACTTCAAACATACTTTAGACCATGTATGACCTTATTAGAACATTTCTGGACAAAGAGTCCTTAATCTTGAACTTTCCATACATACTCATAGATTCGTTCTGATGTTTCAACAGCCAGAGAGTGGTCCATATTTGACCCACTTAACATATTTTCGGCCAAAGAGTCTTTGAACTTGAACTTTCTATAAATACTCATAGACTCCTTCTGAGGTTTCATCAGCCAGAGAGTGGTCCATATTTGACCCACTTAACATATTTCTGGCCAAAGAGTCCTTGAACTTGAACGTTCAATAAATACTCATAGTCTCCTTCTGATGTTTCATCAGCCAGAGAGAGGTCCATATTTGACCTACTTAACATATTTCTGGCCAAAGAGTCCTTGACCTTGTTCTATAAATACTAATAGACTCCTTCTGATGTTTCATCAGCCACACAGTGTTCCTTATTTGACCTATTTAACATATTTCTGGCCAAAGTCTTATCAAAGGATAACTTACTATGTATTCTCATAGAGTTATTTTGATGTTACTTCAACCATAGATTAGACCACATTTGACCTTATGAACCTATTTTTGGACAAAGAGTCCTTTATCTTGAACTTTCCATACATCCTCATAGACTCATTCTGATGTTTCATCAGCCAGAGAGTGGTCCATATTTGACCCATTTCTGGCCAAAGAGTCTTTGAACTTGAACTTTCTATAAATACTCATAGACTCCTTCTAATGTTTCATCAGCCAGAGAGTGGTCCATATTTGACCCACTTAACATATTTTTGGCCAAAGAGTCTTTGAACTTGAACTTTCTATAAATACTCATAGACACCTTCTGATGTTTCATCAGCCAGACAGTGGTCCATTTTTGACCTATTTAACATATTTTTGGCCAAAGTCTTATCAAAGGATAACTTGCTATGCATTCTCGTAGAGTTCTTTTGATGTTACTTCAACCATAGATTAGACCATATATGACCTTATGAACACATTTCTGGACAAAGAGTCCTTAATCTTGAACTTTCTATACATACTCATAGACTCCTGATGGTTCTTCAGCCAGACAGTGGTCCATATTTGACCTACTTTAAATATTTCTGGCCAAAGAGTCTTTGAACTTGAACTTGAACTTTCTATAAATACTCATAGACTCATTCTGATGTTTCATCAGCCAGACAGTGGTCCATATTTGATTTACTTAACATATTTCCGGCCAAAGTCTTATCACCGGCTAACGTACTATGCATACTAATTGACTTCTTTTGATGTGATTTCAAACATAGATTAGACCATATATGACCTTATTAGACCATTTCTGGACAATGAGTCCTTATTCTTGAACTTTCCATACATACTCATAGACTCATTCTGATGTTTCATCAGCCAGAGAGTGGTCCCTATTTGACCCACTTAACATATTTCTGGCCAAAGAGTCTTTGAACTTGAACTTTCTATAAATACTCATAGACTCCTTCTGATATTTCATCAGCAAGACAGTGGTCCATATTTTACCTACTTAACATATTTTTGGCCAAAGTCTCATCAAAGGCTAACTTACTATGCATACTCAAAGACTTCTTTTGATGTTACTTCAAACATACTTTAGACCATATATGACCTTATTAGAACATTTCTGGACAAAGAGTCCTTAATCTTGAATTTTCTATAAATACTCATAGACTCCTTCTGATGTTTCATCAGCCAGAGAGAGGTCCATATTTGACCCACTTAACATATTTCTGGCCAAAGAGTCCTTGAACTTGTTCTATAAATACTCATAGACTCCGTCTGATGTTTCATCAGCCAGACAGTGGTCCATATTTGACCTATTTAACATATTTCTGGCCAAAGTCTTATCAAAGGATAACTTACTATGCATTCTCATAGAGTTCTTTTGATGTTACTTCAACCATAGATTAGACCACATTTGACCTTATGAACCTATTTTTGGACAAAGAGTCCTTTATCTTGAACTTTCTATACATACTCATAGACTCCTGATGGTTCTTCAGCCAGACAGTGGTCCATATTTGACCTACTTAAAATATTTCTGGCCAAAGAGTCTTTGAACTTGAACTTGAACTTTCTATACATACTCATAGACTCATTCTGATGTTTCATCAGCCAAACAGTGGTCCATATTTGATTTACTTAACATATTTCTGGCCAAAGTCTTATCAAAGGCTAACGTACTATGCATACTAATAGTCTTCTTTTGATATTACTTCAAACATAGATTAGACAATATATGACCTTATTAGAACATTTCTGGACAAAGAGTCCTTAATCTTGAACTTTCGTACATACTCATAGACTCCTGATAGTTCTTCAGCCAGACAGTGGTCCATATTTGACCTACTTAAAATATTTCTGGCTTAAGTCTTATCACAGGCTAACGTACTATGCATACTAATAGACTTCTTTTGATGTTATTTCAAACATAGATTAGACCATATTTTACCTTATGAACACATTTCTGGACAAAGAGTCCTTAATCTTGAACTTTCCATACATACTCATAGACTCATTCTGATGTTTCAACAGCCAGAGAGTTGTCCATATTTGACCCACTTAACATATTTTTGGCCAAAGAGTCTTTGAACTTGAACTTTCTTTAAATACTCATAGACACCTTCTGAGGTTTCATCAGCCAGACAGTGGTCCATATTTGACCTTCTTAACATATTTTTGGCCAAAGTCTTATCAAAGGCTAACTTACTATGCATACTCATAGACTTCTTTTGATGTTACTTCAAACATATTTTAGACCATATATGACCTTATTAGAACATTTCTGGACAAAGAGTCCTTAATCTTGAACTTTCCATACATACTCATAGACTCATTCTGATGTTTCAACAGCCAGAGAGTGGTCCATATTTGACCCACTTAACATATTTCTGGCCAAAGAGTCCTTGAACTTGAACGTTCTATAAATACTCATAGACTCCTTCTGATGTTTCATCAGCCAGAGAGTGGTCCATATTTGACCCACTTAACATATTTCTGGCCAAAGAGTCCTTGAACTTGAACGTTCCATAAATATTCATCAGCCAGACAGTGGTCCATATTAAATTTACTTAACATATTTCTGGCCAAAGTCTTATCACAGACTAACGTACTATGCATACTAATAGACTTCTTTTGATGTTCTTTTAAACATAGATTAGACCATATATGACCTTATTAGACCATTTCTGGACAAAGAGTCCTTATTATTGAACTTTCCATACATACTCATAGACTCATTCTGATGTTTCATTAGCCAGAGAGTGGTCCCTATTTGACCCACTTAACATATTTCTGGCCAAAGAGTCTTTGAACTTGAACTTTCTATAAATACTCATAGACTCCTTCTGATATTTCATCAGCCAGACAGTGGTCCATATTTGACCTACTTAATATATTTCTGGCCAAGGTCTTATCAAAGGCTAAGTTACTGTCTATACTCATAGACTTATTTTGATGTTACTTCAATCATAGATTAGACCATATTTTACCTTATGAACACATTTCTGGACAAAGAGTCCTTAATCTTGAACTTTCTATAAATACTCATAGACTTATTCTGATGTTTCGTCAGCCAGACAATGGTCCATATTTGATTTACTTAACATATTTCTGGCCAAAGTCTTATCAAAGGCTAACTTACTATGCATACTATGAGACTTATTTTGATGTTATTTCAAACATAGATTAGACCATATTTGACCTTATTAGAACATTTCTGGACAAAAAGTCCTTAATCTTGAACTTTTCATTCATACTCATAGACTCATTCTAATGTTTCATCAGCCAGAGAATGGTCCATAATTGACCCACTTAACATATTTCTGGCCAAAGAGTCCTTGAACTTGAACTTGTTCTATAAATACTCATAGACTCCTTCTGATGTTTCTTCAGCCCATATTTGACCTACTTAACATATTTCTGGCCAAAGTCTTATCAAAGGCTAACTTACTATGCATACTCATAGACTTCTTTTGATGTTACTTCAAACATACTTTAGACCATGTATGACCTTATTAGAACATTTCTGGACAAAGAGTCCTTAATCTTGAACTTTCCATACATACTCATAGATTCGTTCTGATGTTTCAACAGCCAGAGAGTGGTCCATATTTGACCCACTTAACATATTTTCGGCCAAAGAGTCTTTGAACTTGAACTTTCTATAAATACTCATAGACTCCTTCTGAGGTTTCATCAGCCAGAGAGTGGTCCATATTTGACCCACTTAACATATTTCTGGCCAAAGAGTCCTTGAACTTGAACGTTCAATAAATACTCATAGTCTCCTTCTGATGTTTCATCAGCCAGAGAGAGGTCCATATTTGACCTACTTAACATATTTCTGGCCAAAGAGTCCTTGACCTTGTTCTATAAATACTAATAGACTCCTTCTGATGTTTCATCAGCCAGACAGTGGTCCATTATTTACCTTTTTAACATATTTCTGGCAAAAGTCTTATCAAAGGATAACTTACTATGCATTCTCATAGAGTTCTTTTCATGTTACTTCAAACATAGATTAGACCATATTTGACCTTATGAACCTATTTCTGGAAAAAGAGTCCGTAATCTTGAACTTTCTATACATACTCATAGACTCCTGATGGTTCTTCAGCCAGACAGTAGTCCATATTTGACCTACTTAAAATATTTCTGGCCAAAGAGTCTTTGAACTTGAACTTGAACTTTCTATAAAACTCATAGACTCATTCTGATGTTTCATTAGCCAGACAGTGGTCCATATTTGATTTACTTTACATATTTCCGTCCAAAGTCTTATCACCGGCTAACGTACTATGCATACTAATAGACTTCTTTTGATGTTATTTCAAACATAGGTTAGACCATATATGACCATATTAGACCATTTCTGGACAAAGAGTCCTTAATCTTGAACTTTCCATACATACTCATAGACTCATTCTGATGTTTCATCAGCCAGAGAGTGGTCCATATTTGACCCACTTAACATATTTCTGGCCAAAGAGTCCTTGAACTTGAACTTTCTATAAAAACTCATAGACTCATTCTAATGTTTCATCAGCCAGAGAGTGGTCCATAATTGACCCACTTAACATATTCCTGTCCAAGGTCTTATCAAAGGCTAACTTACTATGCATACTCTTAGACTTCTTTTGATGTTACTTCAACCATAGATTAGACCATATTTTACCTTATGAACACATTTCCGGACAAAGAGTCCTTAATCTTGAACTTTCCATACATCCTCATAGACTCATTCTGATGTTTCATCAGCCAGAGAGTGGTCCATATTTGACCCACTTAACATATTTCTGGCCAAAGAGTCTTTGAACTTGAACTTTCTATAAATACTCACAGACTCCTTCTGATGTTTCATCAGCCAGAGAGTGGTTCATATTTGACCCAATTAACATATTTCTGGCCAAAGAGTCCTTAATCTTGAACTTTCTATAAATACTCATAGACTCCTTCTGATGTTTCATCAGCCAGAGAGAGGTCCTTATTTGACCCACTTAACATATTTCTGGCCAAAGAGTCCTTGAACTTGTTCTATAAATACTCATAGACTCCTTCTGATGTTTCATCAGCCACACAGTGTTCCTTATTTGACCTATTTAACATATTTCTGGCCAAAGTCTTATCAAAGGATAACTTACTATGTATTCTCATAGAGTTATTTTGATGTTACTTCAACCATAGATTAGACCACATTTGACCTTATGAACCTATTTTTGGACAAAGAGTCCTTTATCTTGAACTTTCCATACATCCTCATAGACTCATTCTGATGTTTCATCAGCCAGAGAGTGGTCCATATTTGACCCATTTCTGGCCAAAGAGTCTTTGAACTTGAACTTTCTATAAATACTCATAGACTCCTTCTAATGTTTCATCAGCCAGAGAGTGGTCCATATTTGACCCACTTAACATATTTTTGGCCAAAGAGTCTTTGAACTTGAACTTTCTATAAATACTCATAGACACCTTCTGATGTTTCATCAGCCAGACAGTGGTCCATTTTTGACCTATTTAACATATTTTTGGCCAAAGTCTTATCAAAGGATAACTTGCTATGCATTCTCGTAGAGTTCTTTTGATGTTACTTCAACCATAGATTAGACCATATATGACCTTATGAACACATTTCTGGACAAAGAGTCCTTAATCTTGAACTTTCTATACATACTCATAGACTCCTGATGGTTCTTCAGCCAGACAGTGGTCCATATTTGACCTACTTTAAATATTTCTGGCCAAAGAGTCTTTGAACTTGAACTTGAACTTTCTATAAATACTCATAGACTCATTCTGATGTTTCATCAGCCAGACAGTGGTCCATATTTGATTTACTTAACATATTTCCGGCCAAAGTCTTATCACCGGCTAACGTACTATGCATACTAATTGACTTCTTTTGATGTGATTTCAAACATAGATTAGACCATATATGACCTTATTAGACCATTTCTGGACAATGAGTCCTTATTCTTGAACTTTCCATACATACTCATAGACTCATTCTGATGTTTCATCAGCCAGAGAGTGGTCCCTATTTGACCCACTTAACATATTTCTGGCCAAAGAGTCTTTGAACTTGAACTTTCTATAAATACTCATAGACTCCTTCTGATATTTCATCAGCAAGACAGTGGTCCATATTTTACCTACTTAACATATTTTTGGCCAAAGTCTCATCAAAGGCTAACTTACTATGCATACTCAAAGACTTCTTTTGATGTTACTTCAAACATACTTTAGACCATATATGACCTTATTAGAACATTTCTGGACAAAGAGTCCTTAATCTTGAATTTTCTATAAATACTCATAGACTCCTTCTGATGTTTCATCAGCCAGAGAGAGGTCCATATTTGACCCACTTAACATATTTCTGGCCAAAGAGTCCTTGAACTTGTTCTATAAATACTCATAGACTCCGTCTGATGTTTCATCAGCCAGACAGTGGTCCATATTTGACCTATTTAACATATTTCTGGCCAAAGTCTTATCAAAGGATAACTTACTATGCATTCTCATAGAGTTCTTTTGATGTTACTTCAACCATAGATTAGACCACATTTGACCTTATGAACCTATTTTTGGACAAAGAGTCCTTTATCTTGAACTTTCTATACATACTCATAGACTCCTGATGGTTCTTCAGCCAGACAGTGGTCCATATTTGACCTACTTAAAATATTTCTGGCCAAAGAGTCTTTGAACTTGAACTTGAACTTTCTATACATACTCATAGACTCATTCTGATGTTTCATCAGCCAAACAGTGGTCCATATTTGATTTACTTAACATATTTCTGGCCAAAGTCTTATCAAAGGCTAACGTACTATGCATACTAATAGTCTTCTTTTGATATTACTTCAAACATAGATTAGACAATATATGACCTTATTAGAACATTTCTGGACAAAGAGTCCTTAATCTTGAACTTTCCATACATACTCATAGACTCATTCTGATGTTTCAACAGCCAGAGAGTTGTCCATATTTGACCCACTTAACATATTTTTGGCCAAAGAGTCTTTGAACTTGAACTTTCTTTAAATACTCATAGACACCTTCTGAGGTTTCATCAGCCAGACAGTGGTCCATATTTGACCTTCTTAACATATTTTTGGCCAAAGTCTTATCAAAGGCTAACTTACTATGCATACTCATAGACTTCTTTTGATGTTACTTCAAACATATTTTAGACCATATATCACCTTATTAGAACATTTCTGGACAAAGAGTCCTTAATCTTGAACTTTCCATACATACTCATAGACTCATTCTGATGTTTCAACAGCCAGAGAGTGGTCCATATTTGACCCACTTAACATATTTCTGGCCAAAGAGTCCTTGAACTTGAACGTTCTATAAATACTCATAGACTCCTTCTGATGTTTCATCAGCCAGAGAGTGGTCCATATTTGACCCACTTAACATATTTCTGGCCAAAGAGTCCTTGAACTTGAACGTTCCATAAATATTCATCAGCCAGACAGTGGTCCATATTAAATTTACTTAACATATTTCTGGCCAAAGTCTTATCACAGACTAACGTACTATGCATACTAATAGACTTCTTTTGATGTTCTTTTAAACATAGATTAGACCATATATGACCTTATTAGACCATTTCTGGACAAAGAGTCCTTATTATTGAACTTTCCATACATACTCATAGACTCATTCTGATGTTTCATTAGCCAGAGAGTGGTCCCTATTTGACCCACTTAACATATTTCTGGCCAAAGAGTCTTTGAACTTGAACTTTCTATAAATACTCATAGACTCCTTCTGATATTTCATCAGCCAGACAGTGGTCCATATTTGACCTACTTAATATATTTCTGGCCAAGGTCTTATCAAAGGCTAAGTTACTGTCTATACTCATAGACTTATTTTGATGTTACTTCAATCATAGATTAGACCATATTTTACCTTATGAACACATTTCTGGACAAAGAGTCCTTAATCTTGAACTTTCTATAAATACTCATAGACTTATTCTGATGTTTCGTCAGCCAGACAATGGTCCATATTTGATTTACTTAACATATTTCTGGCCAAAGTCTTATCAAAGGCCAACTTACTATGCATACTATGAGACTTATTTTGATGTTATTTCAAACATAGATTAGACCATATATGACCTTATTAGAACATTTCTGGACAAAAAGTCCTTAATCTTGAACTTTTCATTCATACTCATAGACTCATTCTAATGTTTCATCAGCCAGAGAATGGTCCATATTTGACCCACTTAACATATTTCTGGCCAAAGAGTCCTTGAACTTGAACTTGTTCTATAAATACTCATAGACTCCTTCTGATGTTTCTTCAGCCCATATTTGACCTACTTAACATATTTCTGGCCAAAGTCTTATCAAAGGCTAACTTACTATGCATACTCATAGACTTCTTTTGATGTTACTTCAAACATACTTTAGACCATGTATGACCTTATTAGAACATTTCTGGACAAAGAGTCCTTAATCTTGAACTTTCCATACATACTCATAGATTCGTTCTGATGTTTCAACAGCCAGAGAGTGGTCCATATTTGACCCACTTAACATATTTTCGGCCAAAGAGTCTTTGAACTTGAACTTTCTATAAATACTCATAGACTCCTTCTGAGGTTTCATCAGCCAGAGAGTGGTCCATATTTGACCCACTTAACATATTTCTGGCCAAAGAGTCCTTGAACTTGAACGTTCAATAAATACTCATAGTCTCCTTCTGATGTTTCATCAGCCAGAGAGAGGTCCATATTTGACCTACTTAACATATTTCTGGCCAAAGAGTCCTTGACCTTGTTCTATAAATACTAATAGACTCCTTCTGATGTTTCATCAGCCAGACAGTGGTCCATTATTTACCTTTTTAACATATTTCTGGCAAAAGTCTTATCAAAGGATAACTTACTATGCATTCTCATAGAGTTCTTTTCATGTTACTTCAAACATAGATTAGACCATATTTGACCTTATGAACCTATTTCTGGAAAAAGAGTCCGTAATCTTGAACTTTCTATACATACTCATAGACTCCTGATGGTTCTTCAGCCAGACAGTAGTCCATATTTGACCTACTTAAAATATTTCTGGCCAAAGAGTCTTTGAACTTGAACTTGAACTTTCTATAAAACTCATAGACTCATTCTGATGTTTCATTAGCCAGACAGTGGTCCATATTTGATTTACTTAACATATTTCCGTCCAAAGTCTTATCACCGGCTAACGTACTATGCATACTAATAGACTTCTTTTGATGTTATTTCAAACATAGGTTAGACCATATATGACCATATTAGACCATTTCTGGACAAAGAGTCCTTAATCTTGAACTTTCCATACATACTCATAGACTCATTCTGATGTTTCATCAGCCAGAGAGTGGTCCATATTTGACCCACTTAACATATTTCTGGCCAAAGAGTCCTTGAACTTGAACTTTCTATAAAAACTCATAGACTCATTCTAATGTTTCATCAGCCAGAGAGTGGTCCATAATTGACCCACTTAACATATTCCTGTCCAAGGTCTTATCAAAGGCTAACTTACTATGCATACTCTTAGACTTCTTTTGATGTTACTTCAACCATAGATTAGACCATATTTTACCTTATGAACACATTTCCGGACAAAGAGTCCTTAATCTTGAACTTTCCATACATCCTCATAGACTCATTCTGATGTTTCATCAGCCAGAGAGTGGTCCATATTTGACCCACTTAACATATTTCTGGCCAAAGAGTCTTTGAACTTGAACTTTCTATAAATACTCACAGACTCCTTCTGATGTTTCATCAGCCAGAGAGTGGTTCATATTTGACCCAATTAACATATTTCTGGCCAAAGAGTCCTTAATCTTGAACTTTCTATAAATACTCATAGACTCCTTCTGATGTTTCATCAGCCAGAGAGAGGTCCTTATTTGACCCACTTAACATATTTCTGGCCAAAGAGTCCTTGAACTTGTTCTATAAATACTCATAGACTCCTTCTGATGTTTCATCAGCCACACAGTGTTCCTTATTTGACCTATTTAACATATTTCTGGCCAAAGTCTTATCAAAGGATAACTTACTATGTATTCTCATAGAGTTATTTTGATGTTACTTCAACCATAGATTAGACCACATTTGACCTTATGAACCTATTTTTGGACAAAGAGTCCTTTATCTTGAACTTTCCATACATCCTCATAGACTCATTCTGATGTTTCATCAGCCAGAGAGTGGTCCATATTTGACCCACTTAACATATTTCTGGCCAAAGAGTCTTTGAACTTGAACTTTCTATAAATACTCATAGACTCCTTCTAATGTTTCATCAGCCAGAGAATGGTCCATATTTGACCCACTTAACATATTTTTGGCCAAAGAGTCTTTGAACTTGAACTTTCTATAAATACTCATAGACACCTTCTGATGTTTCATCAGCCAGACAGTGGTCCATTTTTGACCTATTTAACATATTTTTGGCCAAAGTCTTATCAAAGGATAACTTGCTATGCATTCTCGTAGAGTTCTTTTGATGTTACTTCAACCATAGATTAGACCATATATGACCTTATGAACACATTTCTGGACAAAGAGTCCTTAATCTTGAACTTTCTATACATACTCATAGACTCCTGATGGTTCTTCAGCCAGACAGTGGTCCATATTTGACCTACTTTAAATATTTCTGGCCAAAGAGTCTTTGAACTTGAACTTGAACTTTCTATAAATACTCATAGACTCATTCTGATGTTTCATCAGCCAGACAGTGGTCTATATTTGATTTACTTAACATATTTCCGGCCAAAGTCTTATCACCGGCTAACGTACTATGCATACTAATAGACTTCTTTTGATGTGATTTCAAACATAGATTAGACCATATATGACCTTATTAGACCATTTCTGGACAATGAGTCCTTATTCTTGAACTTTCCATACATACTCATAGACTCATTCTGATGTTTCATCAGCCAGAGAGTGGTCCCTATTTGACCCACTTAACATATTTCTGGCCAAAGAGTCTTTGAACTTGAACTTTCTATAAATACTCATAGACTCCTTCTGATATTTCATCAGCAAGACAGTGGTCCATATTTTACCTACTTAACATATTTTTGGCCAAAGTCTCATCAAAGGCTAACTTACTATGCATACTCAAAGACTTCTTTTGATGTTACTTCAAACATACTTTAGACCATATATGACCTTATTAGAACATTTCTGGACAAAGAGTCCTTAATCTTGAATTTTCTATAAATACTCATAGACTCCTTCTGATGTTTCATCAGCCAGAGAGAGGTCCATATTTGACCCACTTAACATATTTCTGGCCAAAGAGTCCTTGAACTTGTTCTATAAATACTCATAGACTCCGTCTGATGTTTCATCAGCCAGACAGTGGTCCATATTTGACCTATTTAACATATTTCTGGCCAAAGTCTTATCAAAGGATAACTTACTATGCATTCTCATAGAGTTCTTTTGATGTTACTTCAACCATAGATTAGACCACATTTGACCTTATGAACCTATTTTTGGACAAAGAGTCCTTTATCTTGAACTTTCTATACATACTCATAGACTCCTGATGGTTCTTCAGCCAGACAGTGGTCCATATTTGACCTACTTAAAATATTTCTGGCCAAAGAGTCTTTGAACTTGAACTTGAACTTTCTATACATACTCATAGACTCATTCTGATGTTTCATCAGCCAAACAGTGGTCCATATTTGATTTACTTAACATATTTCTGACCAAAGTCTTATCAAAGGCTAACGTACTATGCATACTAATAGTCTTCTTTTGATATTACTTCAAACATAGATTAGACAATATATGACCTTATTAGAACATTTCTGGACAAAGAGTCCTTAATCTTGAACTTTCCATACATACTCATAGACTCATTCTGATGTTTCAACAGCCAGAGAGTTGTCCATATTTGACCCACTTAACATATTTTTGGCCAAAGAGTCTTTGAACTTGAACTTTCTTTAAATACTCATAGACACCTTCTGAGGTTTCATCAGCCAGACAGTGGTCCATATTTGACCTTCTTAACATATTTTTGGCCAAAGTCTTATCAAAGGCTAACTTACTATGCATACTCATAGACTTCTTTTGATGTTACTTCAAACATATTTTAGACCATATATGACCTTATTAGAACATTTTTGGCCAAAGAGTCCTTGAACTTGAACGTTCTATAAATACTCATAGACTCCTTCTGATGTTTCATCAGCCAGAGAGTGGTCCATATTTGACCCACTTAACATATTTCTGGCCAAAGAGTCCTTGAACTTGAACGTTCCATAAATATTCATCAGCCAGACAGTGGTCCATATTAAATTTACTTAACATATTTCTGGCCAAAGTCTTATCACAGACTAACGTACTATGCATACTAATAGACTTCTTTTGATGTTCTTTTAAACAGAGATTAGACCATATATGACCTTATTAGACCATTTCTGGACAAAGAGTCCTTATTATTGAACTTTCCATACATACTCATAGACTCATTCTGATGTTTCATTAGCCAGAGAGTGGTCCCTATTTGACCCACTTAACATATTTCTGGCCAAAGAGTCTTTGAACTTGAACTTTCTATAAATACTCATAGACTCCTTCTGATATTTCATCAGCCAGACAGTGGTCCATATTTGACCTACTTAATATATTTCTGGCCAAGGTCTTATCAAAGGCTAAGTTACTGTCTATACTCATAGACTTATTTTGATGTTACTTCAATCATAGATTAGACCATATTTTACCTTATGAACACATTTCTGGACAAAGAGTCCTTAATCTTGAACTTTCTATAAATACTCATAGACTTATTCTGATGTTTCGTCAGCCAGACAATGGTCCATATTTGATTTACTTAACATATTTCTGGCCAAAGTCTTATCAAAGGCTAACTTACTATGCATACTATGAGACTTATTTTGATGTTATTTCAAACATAGATTAGACCATATATGACCTTATTAGAACATTTCTGGACAAAAAGTCCTTAATCTTGAACTTTTCATTCATACTCATAGACTCATTCTAATGTTTCATCAGCCAGAGAATGGTCCATATTTGACCCACTTAACATATTTCTGGCCAAAGAGTCCTTGAACTTGAACTTGTTCTATAAATACTCATAGACTCTTTATGATGTTTCTTCAGCCAGACAGTGGTTCATATTTGACCTACTTAACATATTTCTGGCCAAAGTCTTATCAAAGGATAACTTACTATGCATTCTCATAGAGTTCTTTTGATGTTACTTCAACCATAGATTAGACCACATTTGACCTTATGAACCTATTTTTGGACAAAGAGTCCTTTATCTTGAACTTTCTATAAATACTCATAGACTCCTTCTGATGTTTCATCAGCCAGAGAGAGGTCCATATTCGACCCACTTAACATATTTCTGGCCAAAGAGTCCTTAACCTTGTTCTAAAAAAATACTAATAGACTCCTTCTGATGTTTCATCAGCCAGACAGTGGTCCATTTTTGACCTATTTAACATATTTCTGGCCAAAGTCTTATCAAAGGATAACTTACTATGCATTCTCATAGAGTTCTTTTGATGTTACTTCAACCATAGATTAGACCATATTTGACCTTATGAACCTATTTCTGGAAAAAGAGTCCTTAATCTTGAACTTTCTATACATACTCATAGACTCATTCTAATGTTTCATCAGCCAGAGAGTGGTCCATATTTGATCCACTTAACATATTTCTGGCCAAAGAGTCTTTGAACTTGAACTTTTTATAAATACTCATAGACACCTTCTGATGTTTCATCAGCCAGACAGTGGTCCATATTTGACCTACTTAACATATTTCTGGCCAAAGAGATTTTGAACTTGTCCCCTTCTAAAAATACTCATAGACTCCTTTTGATGTTTCATCAGCCGGACGGTGGTCCATTTTTGACCTATTTAACATACTTCTGGCCAAAGTCTTATCAAAGGATAACTTACTATGCATTCTCATAGAGTTCTTTTGATGTTACTTCAACCATAGATTAGACCACATTTGACCTTATGAACCTATTTTTGGACAAAGAGTCCTTTATCTTGAACTTTCTATACATACTCATAGACTCCTGATGGTTCTTCAGCCAGACAGTGGTCCATATTTGACCTACTTAAAATATTTCTGGCCAAAGAGTCTTTGAACTTGAACTTGAACTTTCTATACATACTCATAGACTCATTCTGATGTTTCATCAGCCAAACAGTGGTCCATATTTGATTTACTTAACATATTTCTGGCCAAAGTCTTATCAAAGGCTAACGTACTATGCATACTAATAGTCTTCTTTTGATATTACTTCAAACATAGATTAGACAATATATGACCTTATTAGAACATTTCTGGACAAAAAGTCCTTAATCTTGAACTTTCCATACATACTCATAGACTTATTCTGATGTTTCAACAGCCAGAGAGTTGTCCATATTTGACCCACTTAACATATTTTTGGCCAAAGAGTCTTTGAACTTGAACTTTCTTTAAATACTCATAGACACCTTCTGAAGTTTCATCAGCCAGACAGTGGTCCATATTTGACCTTCTTAACATATTTTTGGCCAAAGTCTTATCAAAGGCTAACTTACTATGCATACTCATAGACTTTTTTTGATGTTACTTCAAACATATTTTAGACCATATATGACCTTATTAGAACATTTCTGGACAAAGAGTCCTTAATCTTGAACTTTCCATACATACTCATAGACTCATTCTGATGTTTCAACAGCCAGAGAGTGGTCCATATTTGACCCACTTAACATATTTTTGGCCAAAGAGTCTTTGAACTTGAACATTCTATAAATACTCATAGACTCCTACTGATGTTTCATCAGCCAGAGAGTGGTCCATATTTGACCCACTTAACATATTTCTGGCCAAAGAGTCCTTGAACTTGAACGTTCCATAAATACTCATAGACTCCTGATGGTTCTTCAGCCAGACAGTGGTCCATATTTGACCTACTTAAAATATTTCTGGCCAAAGAGTCTTTGAACTTGAACTTGAATTTTTTATAAATACTCATAGACTCATTCTGATGTTTCATCAGCCAGACAGTGGTCCATATTAAATTTACTTAACATATTTCTGGCCAAAGTCTTATCACAGACTAACGTACTATGCATACTAATAGACTTCTTTTAATGTTCTTTCAAACATAGATTAGACCATATATGACCTTATTAGACCATTTCTGGACAAAGAGTCCTTAATATTGAACTTTCCATACATACTCATAGACTCATTCTGATGTTTCATTAGCCAGAGAGTGGTCCCTATTTGACCCACTTAACATATTTCTGGCCAAAGAGTCTTTGAACTTGAACTTTCTATAAATACTCATAGACTCCTTCTGATATTTCATCAGCCAGACAGTGGTCCATATTTGACCTACTTAATATATTTCTGGCCAAGGTCTTATCAAAGGCTAAGTTACTGTCTATACTCATAGACTTATTTTGATGTTACTTCAATCATAGATTAGACCATATTTTACCTTATGAACACATTTCTGGACAAAGAGTCCTTAATCTTGAACTTTCTATAAATACTCATAGACTTATTCTGATGTTTCGTCAGCCAGACAATGGTCCATATTTGATTTACTTAACATATTTCTGGCCAAAGTCTTATCAAAGGCTAACTTACTTTGCAGACTATGAGACTTATTTTGATGTTATTTCAAACATAGATTAGACCATATATGACCTTATTAGAACATTTCTGGACAAAAAGTCCTTAATCTTGAACTTTTCATTCATACTCATAGACTCATTCTAATGTTTCATCAGCCAGAGAATGGTCCATATTTGACCCACTTAACATATTTCTGGCCAAAGAGTCCTTGAACTTGAACTTGTTCTATAAATACTCATAGACTCCTTCTGATGTTTCTTCAGCCAGACAGTGGTTCATATTTGACCTACTTAACATATTTCTGGCCAAAGTCTTATCAAAGGATAACTTGCTATGCATTCTCATAGAGTTCTTTTGATGTTACTTCAACCATAGATTAGACCACATTTGACCTTATGAACCTATTTTTGGACAAAGAGTCCTTTATCTTAAACTTTCTATAAATACTCATAGACTCCTTCTGATGTTTCATCAGCCAGAGAGAGGTCCATATTCGACCCACTTAACATATTTCTGGCCAAAGAGTCCTTAACCTTGTTCTAAAAAAATACTAATAGACTCATTCTGATGTTTCATCAGCCAGACAGTGGTCCATTTTTGACCTATTTAGTATATTTCTGGCCAAAGTCTTATCAAAGGATAACTTACTATGCATTCTCATAGAGTTCTTTTGATGTTACTTCAACCATAGATTAGACCATATTTGACCTTATGAACCTATTTCTGGAAAAAGAGTCCTTAATCTTGAACTTTCTATACATACTCATAGACTCATTCTAATGTTTCATCAGCCAGAGAGTGGTCCATATTTGATCCACTTAACATATTTCTGGCCAAAGAGTCTTTGAACTTGAACTTTCTATAAATACTCATAGACACCTTCTGATGTTTCATCAGCCAGACAGTGGTCCATATTTGACCTACTTAACATATTTCTGGCCAAAGAGATTTTGAACTTGTCCCCTTCTAAAAATACTCATAGACTACTTTTGATGTTTCATCAGCCAGACAGTGGTCCATTTTTGACCTATTTAACATATTTCTGGCCAAAGTCTTATCAAAGGATAACTTACTATGCATTCTCATAGAGTTATTTTGATGTTACTTCAACCATAGATTAGACCACATTTGACCTTATGAACCTATTTTTGGACAAAGAGTCCTTAATCTTGAACTTTCTATACATACTCATAGACTCCTGATGGTTCTTCAGCCAGACAGTGGTCCATATTTGACCTACTTAAAATATTTCTGGCCAAAGAGTCTTTGAACTTGAACTTTTTATAAATACTCATAGACTCATTCTGATGTTTCACTAAAAGAACTAAAAGACTTCTTTTGATGTTACTTCAAACATAGATTAGACCATATATGACCTTATTAAAACATTTCTGGACAAAGAGTCCCTAATGTTGAACTTTCCATACATACTCATAGACTCATTCTGATGTTTCAACAGCCAGAGAGTGGTCCATATTTGACCCACTTAACATATTTCTGGCCAAAGAGTCCTTGAACTTGAACGTTCTATAAATACTCATAGACTCCTTCTGATGTTTCTTCAGCCAGAAAGTGGTTCATATTTGACCTACTTAACATATTTCTGGCCAAAGAGTCCTTGAACTTGAACTTGAACTTTCTATAAATACTCATAGACACCTTCTGAGGTTTCATCAGCCAGACAGTAGTCCATATTTGACCTACTTAACATATATTTGGCCAAAGTCTCATCAAAGGCTAACTTACTATGCATACTCATAGACTTCTTTTGATGTTACTTCAAACATACTTTAGACCATATATAACCTTATTAGAACATTTCTGGACAAAGAGTCCTTAATCTTGAATTTTCTATAAATACTCATAGACTCCTTCTGATGTTTCATCAGCCAGAGAGAGGTCCATATTTGACCCACTTAACATATTTCTGGCCAAAGAGTCCTTGAACTTGTTCTATAAATACTCATAGACTCCTTCTGATGTTTCATCAGCCAGACAGTGGTCCATATTTGACCTATCTAACATATTTCTGGCCAAAGTCTTATCAAAGGATAACTTACTATGCATTCTCATAGTGTTCTTTTGATGTTACTTCAACCATAGATTAGACCACATTTGACCTTATGAACCTATTTTTGGACAAAGAGTCCTTTATCTTGAACTTTCTATAAATACTCATAGACTCCTTCTGATGTTTCATCAGCCAGAGAGAGGTCCATATTCGACCCACTTAACATATTTCTGGCCAAAGAGTCCTTAACCTTGTTCTAAAAAAATACTAATAGACTCCTTCTGATGTTTCATCAGCCAGACAGTGGTCCATTTTTGACCTATTTAACATATTTCTGGCCAAAGTCTTATCAAAGGATAACTTACTATGCATTCTCATAGAGTTCTTTTGATGTTACTTCAACCATAGATTAGACCATATTTGACCTTATGAACCTATTTCTGGAAAAAGAGTCCTTAATCTTGAACTTTCTATAAATACTCATAGACTCATTCTAATGTTTCATCAGCCAGAGAGTGGTCCATATTTGATCCACTTAACATATTTCTGGCCAAAGAGTCTTTGAACTTGAACTTTCTATAAATACTCATAGACACCTTCTGATGTTTCATCAGCCAGACAGTGGTCCATATTTGACCTACTTAACATATTTCTGGCTAAAGAGATTTTGAACTTGTCCCCTTCTAAAAATACTCATAGACTCCTTTTGATGTTTCATCAGCCAGACAGTGGTCCATTTTTGACCTATTTAACATATTTCTGGCCAAAGTCTTATCAAAGGATAACTTACTATGCATTCTCATAGAGTTCTTTTGATGTTACTTCAACCATAGATTAGACCACATTTGACCTTATGAACCTATTTTTGGACAAAGAGTCCTTAATCTTGAACTTTCTATACATACTCATAGACTCCTGATGGTTCTTCAGCCAGACAGTGGTCCATATTTGACCTACTTAAAATATTTCTGGCCAAAGAGTCTTTGAACTTGAACTTTTTATAAATACTCATAGACTCATTCTGATGTTTCACTAAAAGAACTAAAAGACTTCTTTTGATGTTACTTCAAACATAGATTAGACCGTATATGACCTTATTAAAACATTTCTGGACAAAGAGTCCTTAATCTGAACTTTCCATACATACTCATAGACTCATTCTGATGTTTCAACAGCCAGAGAGTGGTCCATATTTGACCCACTTAACATATTTCTGGCCAAAGAGTCCTTGAACTTGAACGTTCTATAAATACTCATAGACTCCTTCTGATGTTTCTTCAGCCAGAAAGTGGTTCATATTTGACCTACTTAACATATTTCTGGCCAAAGAGTCCTTGAACTTGAACTTGAACTTTCTATAAATACTCATAGACACCTTCTGAGGTTTCATCAGCCAGACAATAGTCCATATTTGACCTACTTAAAATATTTCTGGCCAAAGAGTCTTTGAACTTGAACTTTTTATAAATACTCATAGACTCATTCTGATGTTTCACTAAAAGAACTAAAATACTTCTTTTGATGTTACTTCAAACATAGATTAGACCATATATGACCTTATTAAAACATTTCTGGACAAAGAGTCCTTAATCTTGAACTTTCCATACATACTCATAGACTCATTCTGATGTTTCAACAGCCAGAGAGTGGTCCATATTTGACCCACTTAACATATTTCTGGCCAAAGAGTCCTTGAACTTGAACGTTCTATAAATACTCATAGACTCCTTCTGATGTTTCTTCAGCCAGAAAGTGGTTCATATTTGACCTACATAACATATTTCTGGCCAAAGAGTCCTTGAACTTGAACTTGAACTTTCTATAAATACTCATAGACACCTTCTGAGGTTTCATCAGCCAGACAGTAGTCCATATTTGACCTACTTAACATATTTTTGGCCAAAGTCTCATCAAAGGCTAACTTACTATGCATACTCATAGACTTCTTTTGATGTTACTTCAAACATACTTTAGACCATATATAACCTTATTAGAACATTTCTGGACAAAGAGTCCTTAATCTTGAATTTTCTATAAATACTCATAGACTCCTTCTGATGTTTCATCAGCCAGAGAGAGGTCCATATTTGACCCACTTAACATATTTCTGGCCAAAGAGTCCTTGAAATTGTTCTATAAATACTCATAGACTCCTTCTGATGTTTCATCAGCCAGACAGTGGTCCATATTTGACCTATTTAACTTATTTCTGGCCAAAGTCTTATCAAAGGATAACTTACTATGCATTCTCATAGAGTTCTTTTGATGTTACTTCAACCATAGATTAGACCACATTTGACCTTATGAACCTATTTTTGGACAAAGAGTCCTTTATCTTGAACTTTCTATACATACTCATAGACTCCTGATGGTTCCCTTTCGTATGGGAACTCCTACGTCTCGTCGGAGGAGTTTCCAACGAATTGGGATCACGCTAGGGAGACCAATTGCCTTCGAGTGAATTAAAACGAGCCAATAAATATTGGCATGCGGGATTTGCATTCCGCGTCCCGCCTGTCAATGCGGGTATAAAGCGGAAGCGAGCGCACACACATTTGCTTTTAGCTTCGGAGCCGAACGGTTGTGTCCTCTGAGTGGATGAGCTTCAAGATTAATAATTTATCTTCACGCTCAACGAGTCTGCTGTTTTCTCCGAGACCTCTCTGTGTTGGTGTGACGGCGCTTCAGCGATCTTCGCGATCTCCCGGGTACCAGCTGCTGCTTCAGCTGTTTTTTCAAAGAGCTGTTGTCACAGCTGGTATTCGGTTGAGTGCGCACAGCGGGCTTGCAGTTTCCTCGCTGTGTTGCCGCGTTTATCCCTGTGTGCTTCAGCACAATAAGAGAGCGTTTTCTGTGAAAAGAGCAACACGGGTGAAGATCGCGTCCTTTTCAGGATGACGTTTCACCCGTGTGTTTCTGGATGCGGTCGTTTCCTGTCCTCATTTGACGGCCACGATCACTGTTTCACGTGCCTGGGCTTAAGCATGATGAGACTGCGTTCGTGGGTGGTTTATGTTCTCTCGTGAGAGCTTGACCACGTCGGCGCGTTGGTCGTCTCCCCTTTCTCGTAAGGGCTTGAGCCGCCCAGCGTGCCGTGTGCCGTCGAGCTGCCGGCTGACAGCGCGGGTTGTCACGGCAACCCAGCGCGCGTCATTTGGCGCTCTAGATGCGCGCCTTTGACTGTTCCCCGATCTAGTTCCTCTTCTGGTGGCCAACGGTGGAGGGCTATTTTGGCTAATAGCATTGGTGATTAGAGGATTACAGTGAGTGTTCTCTGACGAGACCACCTCCTCGGAACACTCACTCCTCTAGCGCATCGCAAACATGCTGAGACTGTGTTCGTGGGTGGTTTATGCTCTCTTACGAGAGCATGACCACGTCGGCACGTTGTTCGCTTGCCTTTCTCGAGGGGTTGAGCGCTCAGCGTGCCGTGTGCCATCAGGTATGGCCACGTTCACTGTTTTGCATGCCTGGCAGCTTTCGGGTGGAATCTCTGGTTCTTCTCATGAGGGACCAGCTATTTCATTCAGGGCTCCAGGGGAGGATCAGATGTCGATCGCTGCATCGGAGAGAGGGCTGTTACACTCTGGAAATGATGACGCTGAGTTCCCGCTGTAATGGTGTGTGTGCTCGTGCTGAATCGGATTCAGACTTGACAGCCACACTTCCTGGGCTACTCTGGGGGCGCAGTGCAACGCGTAATCGCCTTGCCCCGCCCCTGTGCCTGCCCGGATGCGTGTGAAAAGGCTTTTAGCAGTATGGAAGCATGTTGGTGCTGTGGAAAGCCAGACATGCCAAAATCTGCAGAAAGTTTTTTTCCTCTCTCACTACCCTTAGTGGCTGGGGTGGCTTTGACTACACAAGGGTAGTTCTGAGTCGGGGTTGAGCTGTGCAAGTTATAGCACTGGCCCTCGGTCAGACGATGTCCACACTGGTGGTCCAGAAGCATCCCACGGCTAGGCCTTGTGGGGTACGAGACATCGCCAAAGTTCGCTTTCTCGGTGCTCCTATCTCACAGTGTTTGCCGTTTTCGGCGACACTGTTGGGGACTGTGCCCAGCGGCTCTCCACAGTTCAGAAGCAGGTTGAGGAGACCAGGAGCTGACCCGATATGAAAAAAGTCGACTCACTCCTGGTTTCTCCTCGGTCTGTTTGTCGCCAAGGGTGTCAGCCCCCTGTGAAAAAGATGTCAGCCAGCTTTATGGTGACGTCTAGCTTTCGCAGGAGGACGGCGCCACCTGTCTCAGCAGCCCTGAGACGGGTGACACAGGGTTGGAGGAAGTTGCTCTCAGGGAGATGGTGTCCTCGCCTCTCCCACCCCCGGAGGAGGGCCGGGTGGAGAATTTGTTCAGTTCCTGTTCCGCTGCTGGCTCCCAGAGTCCAGTGGTACCCACATTTTCAATAGAGCGATTTCTTCCATCTCTGGCTCACAAGAGGTGCGGACTGCAGTGAGTGACGCTCCCATGCCTCGCCACTCCTTTCCCCCTCTTCCAGCGCTCAGATGGCAGTGACGCCGCTACGGCCTCGTCACTCTCGTCTGTCACTGGCCAAGGAGGCGCGGAAGCCAGGACTTGACGCCCCCGGGCCTCACTCCTCGTTTCCCCTCCTAGAGGGTGAGAATGACAGTGTGCGCCGCCACGTTGCCTCGCCGCTCTCATTCCCCTCGCCCCAGCGCCCAGATGGCAGTGACGCCGCTACGGCCTCGTCGCTCTCGTCTGTCGCTGGCCAAAGCGCTCAGATGCCAGTGTCGCCGCTACGGCCTCGTCACTTTCATCTGTCGCCAGGCAAGGAGGCGCGGAAGCCAGGACTCGACGCCTCCCAGCCTCGCTCCTCGTTTCCCCTCCTACCTTCGCCTCGGGACAGTCAGCAATCGAACGCCCCAGAGAAAGATGGGCCTTCCCTGCTGCTTGCCCCCCGGTGGAAGCAGGTAAGTGTTGCACCACACACACAGACCCCACCTTCGGCCGCAACAATGCCTCCGAGGGCGGGTCCCTGCCTTCCACCTCGCTGCCCCCCGCGGGTACGCCGGTGGTCCGAGTGGGCTCTTTGGTTCAGTCTCTCGAAGCCTGGATAGCGCTTCCGAGACCGTCCAGGTGGCTCATTCGCACCATCCGGTTCGGCTATGCAATTCAGTTTGCCCGCCGGCCTCCCAGGTACAGGGGTGTCCTCTTCACCCAAGTGCGGAGTGGCGACGCCCCTGTCCTGAGGAAAGAGATCGTTGCCCTGCTGGCGAAGGACGCGATCGAGCCGGTCCTTCCAGCCGAGATGAGGTCTGGGTTCTACAGCCCTTACTTCATTGTACCCAAGAAAAGCGGTGGGTTACGACCAATCCTGGATCTGCGTGTTTTGAATCGGGCCCTTCACAAGCTCCCATTCAAGATGCTTACGCAGAAACGCATCTTCGAGTGCATCCGTCCCCAGGATTGGTTTGCAGCGATCGACCTGAAGGACGCGTACTTTCATGTCTCGATTCTGCCTCGACACAGGCCGTTTCTTCGGTTTGCGTTCGAGGGTCAGGCATATCAGTACAAGGTCCTACCCTTCGGCTTGGCCCTGTCGCCCCGCGTCTTCACGAAAGTCGTGGAGGCGGCCATTGTTCCCTTGAGAGAAAATGGCGTTCGCATTCTCAACTATCTCGACGACTGGCTGATAATAGCTCACTCACGAGATCTGTTGTGCGATCACAGGGACCTGGTGCTCCGGCACCTCAGCCGGTTGGGACTTCAGGTCAACCGGGACAAGAGCAAACTCTGCCCCACGCAGAGGATCTCTTATCTCGGTATGGAGTTGGACTCGGTCAGTCAGACTGCGCGCCTCACAGAGGAGCGGATCCAGTCAGTGCTCAACTGCCTCAGGTCTTTTCGAGGCAGGTCAGTGGTCCACTGAAGCAATTTCAGAGGCTCCTGGGGCATATGGCAGCCGCAGCCGCAGTTACGCCGCTCGGTCTGTTGCATATGAGACCGCTTCAGCGCTGGCTTCACGATCGAGTCCCGAGATGGGCGTGGCAGAGCGGCACGTTCCGGGTCAACATTACCCCGCACTGTCGCCAAACCTTCAGTCCTTGGTCGGACCCTGCCTTTCTACGGGCCGGAGTACCCTTAGTCCAGGTGTCCAGGCATGCTGTGGTTTTCACGGATGCCTCTGCCAGCGGATGGGGGGCCTCGTACAACGGGCATGCAGTCTCAGGTGTGTGGACGGGGCCTCAGCTGCATTGGCACATCAATTGCCTAGAGTTGCAAGCAGTACGCTTAGCCTTGTGCCGCCTCAAGGGGCTGCTTCTGCACAGGCATGTACTGGTCCATACGGACAGCACTGCGACCGTGGCGTACATCAACCATCAAGGGGGTCTACGCTCCCGTCGTATGTCGCGACTCGCCCGCCATCTCCTCCTATGGAGTCAGAAGCATCTGAGGTCGCTTCGGGCCATTCACGTCCCTGGTGTGCTCAACCGTGCAGCCGACGAGCTCTCACGGCAGCCGCCCCTTCCGGGAGAATGGCGACTCCATCCCCAGGTGGTTCAGCTGATATGGGGAATCTTCGGAGCCGCTCAGATAGATCTGTTTGCCTCTCCGGACACGACCCATTGCCGGTTGTTCTATTCCCTGACCGCAGGGTCCCTCGGCACGGATGCACTGGCACACAGCTGGCCCCGGGGCCCACGCAAGTATGCGTTTCCCCCAGTAAGCCTTCTCGCACAGACACTGTGCAAAGTCAGGGAGGACGAGGAGCAGGTCTTGCTAGTTGCGCCGTACTGGCCCAACCGGACCTGGTTCCCGGAACTCATGCTCCTTGCGACAGCACCTCCTTGGCCCATTCCTCTGAGGAAGGATCTGCTTTCT
Organism: Tiaroga cobitis; assembly: GCA_030578255.1. Classification (NCBI taxonomy): domain Eukaryota; kingdom Metazoa; phylum Chordata; class Actinopteri; order Cypriniformes; family Leuciscidae; genus Tiaroga; species Tiaroga cobitis. Next base: position 5,996,329 of record CM060612.1, read on the forward strand.
CAGAGACGGGGCACTCTTTGGCACCCGCGTCCAGACCTGTGGAGACTTCATGTCTGGTCCCTGGACGGGATGCGGAGGTTCTAGATGGCCTACCACAGGCCGTGGTAGATACCATCGCTTCCGCTAGAGCCCCTTCTACGAGGCGCCTCTATGCGTTGAAGTGGAACCTGTTCGTCGTTTGGTGCTCTTCCCGCCGGGAAGACCCCCGAACTTGCCCGATCAGTGTCGTGCTTTCCTTTTTACAAGACGGGTTGGAGCGAAGGCTGTCTCCCTCCACCCTCAAAGTATATGTGGCCGCAATAGCTGCCCATCATGATATGATCGACGTGAAGTCGTTAGGGAAGCACGACCTGATCATCAGATTCCTTAAGGGTGCTAGGAGGTTAAATCCTCCTCGTAATTTGCACCCTGTACCCTCTTGGGACTTAGCCCTCGTGCTGAGAGCGCTTCAAAGGCCCCCATTTGAGCCCTTAAATGACATAGAGTTAAAAGTTTTGTCTGAAAAGACTGCTCTTCTATTGGCTCTAGCTTCCTTCAAGCGGGTCGGGGATCTGCAGGCTTTTTCGGTCAACGAATCGTGCCTAGAGTTCGGACCGGGCCTTTCTCACGTGGTTCTGAGACCCCGGTTCGGATATGTGCCCAAGGTTCCTACCACTCCATTTGCAGATCAGGTAGTGAACCTGCAAGCGCTGCCCGTGGAGGAGGCAGACCCAGCCCTGGCTTTTCTCTGTCCCGTACGTACTCTACGTTATGTGGACAGAACGCAAAGCTTCAGGACCTCAGAGCAGCTCTTCGTCTGTTACGGAGGCCAGCAGAAGGGGAAGGCTATCTCCAAGCAGAGGTTAGCCCACTGGCTAGTGGATGCTATCGTCCGGGCTTATGAATCCCAGGACATGCCTTGCCCTCCCAGGTTGACGGCTCACTCCACTAGGAGTGTTGCTTCCTCCTGGGCATTGGCGCAAGGCGCCTCGCTGACAGATATCTGCAGAGCTGCGGGCTGGGCGACACCTAACACGTTTGCCAGATTTTATAGCTTACGTGTTGAACCGGTTTCCTCCCGTTTACTCGCTACGGTCAGTGGCGCGAGGGAATAGGTTCTGTCGGCTTGCTGCGCCATTCCGCCTTATGAGCTGGATCCGTGCGCCTTTTTGCTCCTTGGTTCCCCAACAAACGGCTAACCTTCTGAGCTCCTCCATCACCCCTCGGCATCAGGCGTGGCGGACCGCCTGATGCTAGGTCTATTACCTCTCTTAAGAAGTTGCTAGTAGACTGGGTGACCTTCACGATGACTTCCTCGTGGTCATTTTCCACGTTCCTGCTACCCTACGGGCTAGCCCCGTGTCTTCCCCTCGACAGACTCACTCTGTCGTCCTTGCTGAGTGTGCTCCCCACCCTACGGGCTGGGACTACCTCGAGGACTCCCATATGTTTTACTACCCTACGGGCTAGTTCATATGTGTATTCAGTGCCTCCCTTCAGGCTGGCCGGGGGCTCCGCAACGTTCCCACATGGGCACGTTTCCCCAGTGTTATCCAAATCCTCTGAGCGGGTCTTGCGGAACAGCAGTGTGATTTCTTCCTAGCTAGCCCCCGCCCTAAAGATGAAACTGCTTGGCGGGGAGCTCAGCTGGGCGCTGGAAGGGGCCAGCACCATGGCGTTTTATTTGGGATCCCAATTCGTTGGAAACTCCTCCGACGAGACGTAGGAGTTCCCATACGAAAGGGAACGTCTCGGTTACGTATGGTAACCCTCGTTCCCTGAGTAGGGAACGGAGACGTCTCGTCCCGTCGCCATGCTTGCTGTACCTTCGCGGAGGACTGGACACCGTCCGGCTCCTCAGCGTAAAGCAAATGTGTGTGCGCTCGCTTCCGCTTTATACCCGCATTGACAGGCGGGACGCGGAATGCAAATCCCGCATGCCAATATTTATTGGCTCGTTTTAATTCACTCGAAGGCAATTGGTCTCCCTAGCGTGATCCCAATTCGTTGGAAACTCCTCCGACGAGACGTCTCCGTTCCCTACTCTGGGAACGAGGGTTACCATACGTAACCGAGACGTTCTTCAGCCAGACAGTGGTCCATATTTGACCTACTTAAAATATTTCTGGCCAAAGAGTCTTTGAACTTGAACTTGAACTTTCTATACATACTCATAGACTCATTCTGATGTTTCATCAGCCAAACAGTGGTCCATATTTGATTTACTTAACATATTTCAAGCCAAAGTCTTATCAAAGGCTAACGTACTATGCATACTAATAGTCTTCTTTTGATATTACTTCAAACATAGATTAGACAATATATGACCTTATTAGAACATTTCTGGACAAAGAGTCCTTAATCTTGAACTTTCCATACATACTCATAGACTCATTCTGATGTTTCAACAGCCAGAGAGTTGTCCATATTTGACCCACTTAACATATTTTTGGCCAAAGAGTCTTTGAACTTGAACTTTCTTTAAATACTCATAGACACCTTCTGAGGTTTCATCAGCCAGACAGTGGTCCATATTTGACCTTCTTAACATATTTTTTGCCAAAGTCTCATCAAAGGCTAACTTACTATGCATAGTCATAGATTTCTTTTGATGTTACTTCAAACATACTTTAGACCATATATAACCTTATTAGAACATTTCTGGACAAAGAGTCCTTAATCTTGAATTTTCTATAAATACTCATAGACTCCTTCTGATGTTTCATCAGCCAGAGAGAGGTCCATATTTGACCCACTTAACATATTTCTGGCCAAAGAGTCCTTGAACTTGTTCTATAAATACTCATAGACTCCTTCTGATGTTTCATCAGCCAGACAGTGGTCCATATTTGACCTATTTAACATATTTCTGGCCAAAGTCTTATCAAAGGATAACTTACTATGCATTCTCATAGAGTTCTTTTGATGTTACTTCAACCATAGATTAGACCACATTTGACCTTATGAACCTATTTTTGGACAAAGAGTCCTTTATCTTGAACTTTCTATACATACTCATAGACTCCTGGTGGTTCTTCAGCCAGACAGTGGTCCATATTTGACCTACTTAAAATATTTCTGGCCAAAGAGTCTTTGAACTTGAACTTGAACTTTCTATACATACTCATAGACTCATTCTGATGTTTCACTAAAAGAACTAAAATACTTTTTTTGATGTTACTTCAAACATAGATTAGACCATATATGACCTTATTAGAATATTTCTGGACAAAGAGTCCTTAATCTTGAACTTTCCATACATACTCATAGACTCATTCTGATGTTTCAACAGCCAGAGAGTGGTCCATATTTGACCCACTTAACATATTTTTGGCCAAAGAGTCTTTGAACTTGAACTTTCTATAAATACTCATAGACTCCTACTGATGTTTCATCAGCCAGAGAGTGGTCCATATTTGACCCACTTAACATATTTCTGGCCAAAGAGTCCTTGAACTTGAACGTTCCATAAATACTCATAGACTCCTTCTGATGTTTCTTCAGCCAGACAGTGGTTCATATTTGACCTACTTAACATATTTCTGGACAAAATCTTATCAAAGGATAACTTACTATGCATTCTCATAGAGTTCTTTTGATGTTACTTCAACCATAGATTAGACCATATATGACCTTATGAACACATTTCTGGGCAAAGAATCATTAATCTTGAACTTTCGTACATACTCATAGACTCCTGATGGTTCTTCAGCCAGACAGTGGTCCATATTTGACCTACTTAAAATATTTCTGGCCAAAGAGTCTTTGAACTTGAACTTGAATTTTTTATAAATACTCATAGACTCATTCTGATGTTTCATCAGCCAGACAGTGGTCCATATTAAATTTACTTAACATATTTCTGGCCAAAGTCTTATCACAGACTAACGTACTATGCATACTAATAGACTTCTTTTGATGTTCTTTCAAACATAGATTAGACCATATATGACCTTATTAGACCATTTTTGGACAAAGAGTCCTTAATATTGAACTTTCCATACATACTCATAGACTCATTCTGATGTTTCATTAGCCAGAGAGTGGTCCCTATTTGACCCACTTAACATATTTCTGGCCAAAGAGTCTTTGAACTTGAACTTTCTATAAATACTCATAGACTCCTTCTGATATTTCATCAGCCAGACAGTGGTCCATATTTGACCTACTTAATATATTTCTGGCCAAGGTCTTATCAAAGGCTAAGTTACTGTCTATACTCATAGACTTATTTTGATGTTACTTCAATCATAGATTAGACCATATTTTACCTTATGAACACATTTCTGGACAAAGAGTCCTTAATCTTGAACTTTCTATAAATACTCATAGACTTATTCTGATGTTTCGTCAGCCAGACAATGGTCCATATTTGATTTACTTAACATATTTCTGGCCAAAGTCTTATCAAAGGCTAACTTACTATGCATACTATGAGACTTATTTTGATGTAATTTCAAACATAGATTAGACCATATATGACCTTATTAGAACATTTCTGGACAAAAAGTCCTTAATCTTGAACTTTCCATTCATACTCATAGACTCATTCTAATGTTTCATCAGCCAGAGAATGGTCCATATTTGACCCACTTAACATATTTCTGGCCAAAGAGTCCTTGAACTTGAACTTGTTCTATAAATACTCATAGACTCCTTCTGATGTTTCTTCAGCCAGACAGTGGTTCATATTTGACCTACTTAACATATTTCTGGCCAAAGTCTTATCAAAGGATAACTTACGATGCATTCTCATAGAGTTCTTTTGATGTTACTTCAACCATAGATTAGACCACATTTGACCTTATGAACCTATTTTTGGACAAACAGTTCTTTATCTTGAACTTTCTATAAATACTCATAGACTCCTTCTGATGTTTCATCAGCCAGAGAGAGGTCCATATTCGACCCACTTAACATATTTCTGGCCAAAGAGTCCTTAACCTTGTTCTAAAAAAATACTAATAGACTCCTTCTGATGTTTCATCAGCCAGACAGTGGTCCATTTTTGACCTATTTAACATATTTCTGGCCAAAGTCTTATCAAAGGATAACTTACTATGCATTCTCATAGAGTTTTTTTGATGTTACTTCAACCATAGATTAGACCATATTTGACCTTATGAACCTATTTCTGGAAAAAGAGTCCTTAATCTTGAACTTTCTATACATACTCATATGTACTCATATTCTAATGTTTCATCAGCCAGAGAGTGGTCCATATTTGATCCACTTAACATATTTCTGGCCAAAGAGTCTTTGAACTTGAACTTTCTATAAATACTCATAGACACCTTCTGATGTTTCATCAGCCAGACAGTGGTCCATATTTGACCTACTTAACATATTTCTGGCCAAAGAGATTTTGAACTTGTCCCCTTCTAAAAATACTCATAGACTCCTTCTGATGTTTCATCAGCCAGAGAGAGGTCCATATTTGACCTATTTAACATATTTCTGGCCAAAGTCTTATCAAAGGATAACTTACTATGCATTCTCAGAGAGTTCTTTTGATGTTACTTTAACCATAGATTAGACCATATTTGACCTCATGAACACATTTCATAACTTACTCTCCGTTCTCAATGACTTATTTTGATTCTACATAAACCATATATTAGTCTACATTTGACTTACTGAACACATCTCTGGCCAAAGAGTGTTTTACATTGGACTTAAAATATTTCTGGCCAAAGAGTTGAAGGGGGTGGACTGAAATCCACTGCTGCTTCAGATATATATGCAAGGATGAGTAATTATAATCAAGGTATTAATCAATATTTTTCCTTCTACATATTAAATGAGTTGAATGACTTCTCTAGACTTGTGAGATTTTACTTTGTTATAGAAATTACCAGTGTGATTACTGAAATGTTCTTTTCATGTATTCTTTAATGTTTGTATTTGATATCTAAATGCAGTAACAGTGCTTGCTTATTTACCCCGGCTTCCAGAAATTAAATAGGGATTTGTTTTTGTTTTTTTTTTGTTTGAGAAAGGTCTCCAAAGTGTTAAAACATAAAGGGGTCATTGAAGCCAATAGTTTAAGGGACCATTTCTTTGTTAAAGTCTTACTTCAGTTAGACTAAAGTTTAGCTATCCTTGAGAGAAAGAAGGCATTATCTTGATGTTTAAGACGACTCTCCTGTTTATAGTTAGAGCCTGGCCAAATCCAACCTTGGAAAAGCAGTGTTTCGGTGTGTGTGTTAGTCTTCTTGGTTTCAGGTTAAGGAACCACTGCCATTATTGGAGATTGACTGAGTTGTTGTTCTGGACATGCTGGCGCCCAGCAACCCAAATCTGCGACCTGGAAGGTCATGACGAGCCTCTGAGTCTTATCTGCATAATCGATGGATATATGCTTCCGTCTATCTGTATATGTGTGGAAAATTACTGTGTCTATCTATTTCTTAGCCAATGAGAATCATTCAACGTGTAAGCAATGACGTAGCTTAGACCTTGGAAATGGTATAACAGCTGTGTTCTTTGTAACTGTAAGGGGGTGGCCTACGAACTCCTGTGTGAGTCTTGAAGCTGACTTCTGCTGATGAAACTGCAAACTATATTCAGTAAAACTTTTCTTTAATTTTTTATAATTCTGACTCCGGGTCTTCATTCTTCATATCTGGTTCTGGGTCTTTAACTGTATACCCCTTACAGAGTCTTTGAACTCGAACTTTCTATCAATATTCATAGACTCATTCTGATGTTTCATCAGCCAGACAGTGGTCCATATTTGACCTACTTAACATATTTCTGGCCAAAGTCTTATCAAAGACTAACTTACTATGCATACTCATAGAGTTCTTTTGATGTTACTTTAACCATAGATTAGACCATATTTGACCTTATGAACACATTTCATAACTTACTCTCCGTTCTCAATGACTTATTTTTATTCTACATAAACCATATATTAGTCTACATTTGACTTACTCAACACATCTCTGGCCAAAGAGTGTTTTACATTGAACTTTCCAAAAATATAGACTTGTTCTGGTGTTTCTTCAGCCACCTAGTAGTTTAAATATGACCTATTGACCATATTTCTGGCCAAAGAATCCTTGAACTTCAACTTTCTATACATTCTCATACACTCCTTCTGATGTTTCATCAGCCAGACAGTGGTCCATATTTGACCTACTTATCATATTTCTGGCCAAGGTCTTATCAAAGGCTAACTTACTATGCATACTCATAGACTTCTTTTGTTTTTACTTCAACCATAGATTAGACCATATTTGACCTTATGAACACATTTCTGGACAAAGTGTCCATAATCTTGAACTTTCTATTCATACTCTTTGACTCCTTTTGAAGTTTCTTCAGTAGTTCAAACATTACCTTATGTACATATATCTGGCCAGAGAATCCTTTAACTTGATCTTTCTATACATACTAATAGACTCCTTTTGATGTTTTATCAGTCAGACAGTAGTCTAAACTTGACCTACTGGACATATCTCTGGCAAAAGATTTCATCAAAGGTTAACTTACTATTCATTCTCATAGACTTCTTTTGATGTTTCATCAACCATATTTGAGTCCATATTTGACCTATTGAACATTTTTCTGGCCGTAGAGTCTATAAACTTGTACTTTAACTTGCCATTCATTCTCATTGACTCCTTCTGATGTTATAAGAGCCATACAGTATTCTAAAATTTGACATTTTGAATATATTTCTGGCCAAAGAGTCCTCGACCTTGACCTTTCTATATACTCATAAAATCCTGCTGATGTTTCATTAGTATTTTAAACATGACTTTTTGAACATATTTCTGGCTAGAGAGTCTATGAACTTGAACTTTCTATAAATTCTCATAGACTCATCCTGATGTTTCATTAGTCAGACTGTAGTCCATTTTTTAACTAACGAATATATTAACGAATATATTTCTGGCAAAATAGGCCAGATCATCAAAATTATCAAAGGCTAACTTTCTATGCGTTCTCAAAGACTGCTTTTGATGTTTCATCAACCATATATTAGTTATCATTTGAACTATTAAACATTTTTCTGGCCAAAGAGTCTTTGGACTTGAACTTGAACTTGAACTTTATATAGATACTCATAGACTCATTCAGATGTTTCAGACATTAAGTCCATTTTGACCTATTGAACATATTTCTGGCCAAAGAATTATTAAAGGCATACATTCTCATAGACTTCTTTTGATATTATATCAACCATATATTAGTCCATATTTGACCTATTGAACACATTTCCGAGTATATTTATCGTATATAAAGGTAAAGTTTAAAGACTCTTTGAACAGATATATGTCATATTCAGTCATATTTGAACTACTGTTGAAACATCAGAAGGAGTCTATAGAAATTGAGCATATATAAAATGTTCCAAATCAAAGACTCAGAAATATGTTCGATACGGCAAATTTGAAAACTTGTCTGGGTGATGTAATATCTGAAGGAGCTATCAGTATGTATGGTGAGTTAAAGTTCAAGGACTCTTTGGAAAGTTCAAGATCTTGGACTCATTGGCCAGAAATGTTTTCAATATGTCATATGGTTGATGTAACATCAAAAGAAGTCTATGAAAATGGATAGTAAGTAAGCCCTTGATGATACTTTTGACAAAATATCAAGTTTGGACTACTGTCTGCCTGATAAAACATCATAAGTCTATATGTATATGAAGTTCAAGTTCAAGGACACTATGGCCAGTAACATGTTCAAAAGGTTAAATTTGAACTATTGGATGGCTGAAGAAACACAAGGAGCCTATGAGCATGTTTAGAAAGTTTAAAATCGAGGACTCTATGGCCATAAATGTGTTCAATAGGTCAAATAAGGACTAATATATGGTTCATTTAACATCAAATGAGTCTGCATGGTAAGTTAGATTTTGATGACTATTTGGCCAGAAATATGTTCAGTAGATCAAATATGGACTACTGTCTAGCTGATGAAACATTCAAAAGTGTGTGTATGTATAGAAAGTTCAAGTTCAAGGATTATTTGGCCAGAATATATTCAGAATGTCAAATTTGAACTGCAGGATGGGTGAAGAAACATCAGAGCAAGTCTATATGTTTAGAAAGTTCAATGTTCAATGTTCAATGTTCAATGTTCAATGTTCAATGACTCTTTGGCCAGAAATGTGTTCAATAGGTCAAATGAAGACTAATATATGGTTTATGTAGAATTAAAATAAGTCTATGAGAACACATAGTAAGTTAGACTGTGATAAGACTGGCCAGAAAGATTTTAAGTAGGATCACTCTCTGGCTGATAAACCACTCTCTGGCTGATGAAACATCAGAAGGAGACTATGAGAATTTATAGAAAGTTCAAGTTCAAGGTTTATTTGGCCAGAATATGTTCAAAATGTCAAATTTGTACTACAAGATGGCTGAAGAAAGACCAGAACAAGTCTATATGTTTAGAATGTTCAATGTAGATGACTAAAGTACAAGATCAAGTTAAAACACTCTTTGACCAGAAATGTGTTCAATAGGTCAAATTTAAACTAACATATGGTTGATGTAGGATCAAAAGAAGTCTATGAGAACTCATAGTAAGTTATCCTTTGATGAGACAGATTGGCCAGAAATATATTAAGTAGGTCAAATATGGACCACTGTCTAGCTGATGAAACATCAGGAGTCTATGAGTTTTTATAGAAAGTTCAAGGACTCTCAGACCAAAAATCGGATCAAAAGTCATATATGAACTACTGATGAAACATCAGAAGAAGTCTATGAGAATGAATAGAAGGTTCAAAATCCAGGACTCTTTGTCTAGAAATGTGTTTAATAGGTCGAAAATGGACTGATATATGGTTGATGATACATCAATAGATGTCTATGGTAATGCATTGCATTACATTACATGCATTCCAATGCATTAAATAATTATAATTTGTTTTGAAAGGAAGAAATATTACATTACATATGAGCAGGTTCAGGTTCAGGTTTATTGATATAGCCCATTTCATACACAGAATGGTTGCCCAATGTACTACCAGAATGGTAGCCCAATATGTCATGTGCTACCTATTCAATGCACAATTCCCTTAATCAATTACTTAGCTTTGCAATGGGTTGCAATGCAACAGCTCATAATTATTAAGAAATAATTAAAATTTGATTTACATCAATCAATTCAAATAGTTAAAATGATTTACATAAAATAAAACATGTGACTTCACAGGGAACATAATACACAAAAAAGATAAGAGCTTACAGACCACAGGTACAAGGATTTAAACAATTTTAAATCTGGATTTAAAAATGGAGATAGTGGGAGAGGTGCTACAGGAAGACGGTTCCAAAGACGGACCGCATAGCAGCTAAAGGCTGCCTCTCCCTGCTTGGTACGAGCGCTGGATTGTACCAGTTGGAGTTTTCCAGCAGATCTAAGTGATCTTGAGGAGAGTTTCAAACATCTCTGCTATATAGAGAGGTCCTTGACCATTGACTATATAGAGAGCTCCTTGACCATAAAAACAAGAAAAAGAACTTTAAAATCAATTCTATAGATCACTGGTAACCAGTGTAGAGCTTTGAAAATTGGTGTAATATGATCTTTTCTTTTGGTTCTGGTCAATAGCCTTGCTGCTGCATTTTGGATCATTTGTAGAGGTTTTATTGTTTTTTTAGGGAGACCAGTGAAAAGACTATGACAGTAGCAGTTGCATCGCATTGATTCAAGTAATTCATGCTAACCCTGCGCATTGAAGAAGTAGCACTGACATACGTGATGTTTCATTGCAATCCATGCACAGGATATATGAATCCGCTGTGCATTTTATTTGCATGCAAAATCAAACTTATTTCATTGTCCATTGAAGAGTACAACATATGTGCTTGTTGCATTGCGCTGCATACAGGACCAAAATTTACTTATGCATTGAGGAATCACAGTAGTGACATGGTCTGTTTCATTGAACTAACTTATTCCGTTTTATATTAACTAACTTATTCCGTTTATATAGAATAACTGAATTATTCAATCTTCTGTTGTGCTTCTTCAGAGTAATTTAGATCTTGCAATGCAATGCAATGACAAACATATAACCTCATATAAACAAGTAACCTCCAATAAAAAGCAAAATGAGTAAGGTGATGTATGCGTTAGATTGCAAAAGCACGCGTGTTGACATCCAAAGGCTTGAGCCAATGCATTCCAATGCATAAAACAACTAACTAAATTTGCTGTTCATTGAAGAGATAATATACAATATGTGCTCTTGCACTCGCTCTTGTGTCTTTCGATATGTGCTCTTGCACAACAAGTATAGACTTATACTTAGTCTAACTTATTTTTTTGTGTAATGAAGAGATATTGCGTACCATATGAGCTGTTGCATTGCAACGCATTCAGAAGTAATTAATGCACAACTGAAAACGTTAGCTTTTGCATGCATATAAATGCACTACGGATAAATTTATATCGTGCATGCAATACAATATCACATATGTCATGCGCTACCTATTCAATGCACAAGGGAAAAAATTACTTAGCTTTGCAATGCGTAAAATGTAAAATGAGCATCGGAATAAATTCGTTCTTGTATGCATTGCAATGCAACAGCACAGATGATTTATCTCCAAGTTGTTTCTTAGATCTTGCAATGCATTGCAACAATACGCATGTAATCTCTTCAATGAACAGCAAAATTAGTTAGTTGTTTTATACATTGGAATGCAAAAGCATGCTGGTTGTTTTACCCACCTTCGGATGTCACAACACGCGTGCTTTTGCATTCCAATGCATGCAACTTCTAACTCATTTTGCAGTTCATTACAGAGAATACATGTGTGCTTTGCATTGCATTACAAGATCTAACTTTGAAGAATGCACAACCAAAGATTGAATAATTCACAATAGACTTAGTTAGTTATTGTATACAGTTCAATGAAAAAGACCATGTCACTACTGTGAATCTTCAATGCACAAAGACAGTAAATTACTCAACAAGAGCGTATGTTGTATCTCTTCAGTGCACAATGAAATATTTGCTTTTATGCAAATAAATGCACAACGGATTCATTTAAATTGTGCATGCAATGCAATATCACATATGTCATAATGCAGAAGGGAATTAAAGATATAACATAGAACACATGAACTGTTTCGCTAAACTGTATACAATAACTAACTTATTGCGTTGTGCATTATTCACGCATGTTGAGTTACAATAGCACAATATGCGTGCTTTTGTAAAGCAATGCATAAAGAACTACACTCATTCCGTTGTGCATAGAATATATAATATATGCACTGTTTCCTTGAACATACCCAGTCTAACTGAATTCGTTGTGAAGTGAAATACATTCAATATTATTTTTCCTAGTATTGCAAAAAATAACTAATTTGTTTTGTTTTGAAATGAAGAGATATTGCATTGCATATGAGCAGTTGCACCGCAACATACACAACTCATTCCCCTGTGCATTGAAGAAGTAGCACATGACATAAGTGATGTTTCATTGCAATCCATGCACGAGATAAATGAATCCGCTGTGCATTTATTTGCATGCACAATCTAACTTATTTCGTTGTCCATTAAAGAGTACAACATATGTGCTTGTTGCATAGCGCTGCATACAGGACCAAAATTTACTTATTTATTGAGGAATCACAGTAGTGACATGGTCTGTTTCATTGAACTGTATACAATAACTAACTTATTCCGTTTATATACAATAACTGAATTATTCAATCTTCTGTTGTGCTTCTTCAGAGTAATTTAGATCTTGCAATGCATATGCAATGACAAACATATAACCTCATATAAACATGTAACCTCTCTAATAAAAAGCAAAATGAGTAAGGTGATGTATGCATTACATTGCAAAAGCACACTTTTGTTGACATCCAAAGGCTTAAGCCAACTTGTATTCCAATGCATAAAACAACTAACTAAATTTGCTGTTCATTGAAGAGATAACACACAATATGTGCTCTTGCACTCGCTCTTGTGTCTTTCGATATGTGCTCTTGCACAACAAGTATAGACTTATACTTAGTCTAACTTATTAGACTAAAAATTAGTTAGTTGTTTTATGCATTGGAATGCAAAAGCATGCTGGTTGTGTTACCCCCCTTCGGATGTCACAACACGCGTGCTTTTGCATTCCAATGCATGCAACTTCTAACTCCTTTTGCAGTTCATTACAGAGAATACATGTGTGCTTTGCATTGCATTACAAGATCTAACTTTGAAGAATGCACAACCAAAGATTGAATAATTCACAATAGACTTAGTTATTGTATACAGTTCAATGAAAAAGACCATGTCACTACTGTGATTCTTCAATGCACAAAGACAGTAAATTACTCAACAAGAACGTATGTTTTATCTCTTCAGTGCACAATGAAATGTTTGCTTTTATGCAAATAAATGCACAACGGATTCATTTAAATTGTGCATGCAATGCAATATCACATATGTCATAATGCAGAAGGAAATTAACAGATATAACATAGAACACATGAACTGTTTCGCTAAACTGTATACAATAACTAACTTATTGCGTTGTGCATTATTCACGCATGTTGAGTTACAATAGCACAATATGCGTACTTTTGTAAAGCAATACATAAAGAACTACACTCATTCCGTTGTGCATAGAATATATAATATATGCACTGTTTCTTTGAACATACCCAGTCTAACTGAATTCGTTGTGAAGTGAAATACATTCAATATTATCTTTCATAGTATTGCAAAAAATAACTAAGTTGTTTTGTTTTGAAATGAAGAGATATTGCATTGCATATGAGCAGTTGCACCGCAACATGCACAACTCATTCCCCTGTGCATTGAAGAAGTAGCACATGACATAAGTGATGTTTCATTGCAATCCATGCACGAGATAAATGAATCCGCTGTGCATTTATTTGCATGCAAAATCTGACTTATTTCGTTGTCCATTAAAGAGTACAACATATGTGCTTGTTGCATAGCGCTGCATACAGGACCAAAATTTACTTATTTATTGAGGAATCACAGTAGTGACATGGTCTGTTTCATTGAACTGTATACAATAACTAACTTATTCCGTTTATATACAATAACTGAATTATTCAATCTTCTGTTGTGCTTCTTCAGAGTAATTTAGATCTTGCAATGCAATGCAATGACAAACATATAACCTCATATAAACATGTAACCTCTCCAATAAACAGCAAAATGAGTAAGGTGATGTATGCATTAGATTGCAAAAGCACACTAGTTGACATCCAAAGGCTTAAGCCAACTTGTATTCCAATGCATAAAACAACTAACTAAATTTGCTGTTCCTTGAAGAGATAACACACAATATGTGCTCTTGCACTCGCTCTTGTGTCTTTCGATATGTGCTCTTGCACAACACGTATAGACATACTTAGTCTAACTTATTTTTTTGTGCAATGAAGAGATATTGCGTACCATATGAGCTGTTGCATTGCAACGCATTCAGAAGTAATTAATGCACAACTGAAAACGTTAGCTTTTGCATGCATATAAATGCACTACGGATAAATTTATATCATGCATGCAATAAAATATCACATATGTCATGTGCTACCTATTCAATGCACAAGGGAATCAATTACTTAGCTTTGCAATGCGTTGCAATGCAACAGCTCAAATGTTATGCGATATCTCTTAATTGCCCAGTGAAATAAGTTAGACTGAGTATGCAATGCACTACAAGAGCAACAGTAAAATGAGGATCGGAATAAATTCGTTCTTGTATGCATTGCAATGCAACAGCACAGATGATTTATCTCCAAGTTGTTTCTTAGATCTTGCAATGCATTGCAACAATACGCATGTAATCTCTTCAATGAACAGCAAAATTAGTTAGTTGTTTTATGCATTGGAATGCAAAAGCATGCTGGTTGTGTTACCCCCCTTCGGATGTCACAACACGCGTGCTTTTGCATTCCAATGCATGCAACTTCTAACTCATTTTGCAGTTCATTACAGAGAATACATGTGTGCTTTGCATTGCATTACAAGATCTAACTTTGAAGAATGCACAACCAAAGATTGAATACTTCACAATAGACTTAGTTAGTTATTGTATACAGTTCAATGAAAAAGACCATGTCACTACTGTGATTCTTCAATGCACAAAGACAGTAAATTACTCAACAAGAACGTATGTTGTATCTCTTCAGTGCACAATAAAATGTTTGCTTTTATGCAAATAAATGCACAACGGATTCATTTAAATTGTGCATGCAATGCAATATCACATATGTCATAATGCAGAAGGGAATTAAAGACATAACATAGAACACATGACCTGTTTCGCTAAACTGTATACAATAACTAACTTATTGCGTTGTGCATTATTCACGCATGTTGAGTTACAATAGCACAATATGCGTGCTTTTGTAAAGCAATGCATAAAGAACTACACTCATTCCGTTGTGCATAGAATATATAATATGTGCACTGTTTATTTGAACATACCCAGTCTAACTGAATTCGTTGTGAAGTGAAATACATTCAATATTATCTTTCATAGTATTGCAAAAAATAACTAATTTGTTTCATTGGAGTCCATGCACGAGATAAATCAATCCGCTGTGCATTTATTTGCATGCAAAATCTAACTTATTTCGTTGTCCATTGAAGAGTACAACGTATGTGCTTGTTGCATTGCGCTGCATACAGGACTAAAATTTACTTATGCATTGAGAAATCACAGTAGTGACATGGTCTGTTTCATTGAACTGTATACAATAACTAACTTATTCCGTTTAAATACAATAACTGAATTATTCAATCTTCTGTCGTGCTTAGAACATATGACCTGTTTCACTAAACTGTATACAATAACTAACTTATTCCGTTGTGCATTATTCACATATGTTGAGTTACAATAGCGTATGCAATATGCGACAATAGCGTAAACAATATGCGTGCTTTTGTAAAGCAATGCATAAACAACTACACTCATTCCATTGTGCATAGAAGATATAACATATGCACTGTTTTTTTTAGTATACCCAGTCTAACTGAATTCGTGGTGAAGTGAAATACATTCAATATTATCTTTCATAGAATTACATAAAATAACTAATTGAAATGAAGAGATATTGCATTGCAGTTGCACCGCAACATACAGAACTCATTCCCCTGTGCATTGAAGGAGTAGCACATGACATGTGATGTTTCATTGCAATGCATGCACGATACAAATTAATCCGTTGTGCATTTATTTTCATGCAAAAGCTAACTTATTTTATTGTGCACTGAAGAGATACAACTTATGCTCTGCTGCACTGCAATTTCCATTGTGTATAAAATACATAAAATTCGCCTTCGGATAACAAAATTTGCGTGCTTTTCCATTACACTTGTGTGCATTGAAAACATAACATAATGGCAAAGCAGTCGCTTTATTGCACGGTATACAAAAACTTCCGTTGTGCAATCTTCATTCTTCTGTTGTGCATTCTTCAGAGTAAGTTAGATCTTGCAAGTTAGCATGATTTAGATATTGTGTGCATTGGAATTCAAAAGCACACAGTTGTGATATCCAAAAGGGAAACCATATGTGAAAAGCATACTAGAACTACACTCATTCATTGTGCAATATACATTGTATACAAGAACAAACTTAATCCGTTGTGCATTCATGAATAACGTATGTTTTGTATACAACTACCATACTTTGTTGTGCAAATAAGAGATAAAAACGCAATACACTAATGTTGCACTGCATTGCATTCAATATCTAAATAATTTGATACAGCACAACATACATTGCAGTACATGCATACAACTATGAACTTGTTCCGATGTTCATTGAATAGATACCACACCATATGTGCTCTTGCTGTAAACTAAATACTCAATCTACCTGAATTGACACATGGACTTAAGAATTGACAAAAAAAAAAGCTATCTTTCATAGCATACAATTAATTAATTCCTTTGTGCATTGAAAAGATAACACATGACAATTTCACTGTTTCATCGAAATATATACAAGAACTAAAGCAGAAATCCAGAAGGTCAAATATGACCTTTTGAACATATTTCAGGCCAAAGAATCCTTGAACTAGAACTTTCTATAAATACTCATAGACTCCTCCTGATGTTCATCAGCGAGAGAGTGGTCCATATTAGACCTAACATATTTCTAGACAAAGAGTCTTTGAATTTGAACTTGAAATTTCTATAAATACTCATAGACTCATTCTGATGTTTCATCAGCCAGAGAGTGGTACATATTTGACCCACTTAACATATTTTTGGACAAAGAGTCCTTGAACTTGAACGTTCTATAAATACTCATAGACTCCTTTTGATGTTTCTTCAGCCAGACAGTGGTTCATATTTGACCTACTTAACATATTTCTGGCCAAAGAGATTTTGAACTTGAACTTTCTATAAATACTCATAGACTCCTTTTGATGTTTCATCAGCCAGACAGTGGTCCATATTTGACCTACTTTATATATTTCTGGCCAAGGTCTTATCAAAGGCTAACGTAATATGCATACTAATAGACTTCTTTTGATGTTACTTCAAATATAGATTAGACCATAAATGACCTAATTAGAACATTTCTGGACTAAGAGTCCTTAATCTTGAACTTTCCATACATACTCATAGACTCATTCTAATGTTTCATCAGCCAGAGAGTGGTCCATATTTGACCCACTTAACATATTTCTGGCCAAAGAGTCTTTGAACTTGAACTTTCTATAAATACTCATAGACACCTTCTGATGTTTCATCAGCCAGACAGTGGTCCATATTTGACCTACTTAACATATTTTTGGCCAAAGTCTTATCAAAGGCTGCTAACTTACCATGCAGACTCATAGACTTCTTTTGATGTTACTTCAACCATTGATTAGACCTTATTTGACCTAATGAACCCATTTCTTGACAAAGAGTCATTAATCTTGAACTTTCTATACATACTCATAGACTCCTGATGGTTCTTCAGCCAGACAGTGGTCCATTTTTGACCTACTTAAAATATTTCTGGCCAAAGAGTCTTTGAACTTGAACTTGAACTTTCTATAAATATTCATAGACTAATTCGGATGTTTCATCAGCCAGACAGTGGTCCATGTTTGATTTACTTAACATATTTCTGGCCAAAGTCTTATCAAAAGGCTAACGTACTATGCATACTAATAGACTTCTTTTGATGTTACTTTAAACATAGATTAGACCATATATGACCTTATTAGAATATTTCTGGACAAAGAGTCCTTAATCTTGAACTTTCTATACATACTCATAGACTCCTTCTGATGTTTCATCAGCCAGAGAGTGGTCCATATTTGACCCACATAAAATATTTCTGGCCAAAGAGTCTTTGAACTTGAACTTTCTATAAATACTCACAGACTCCTTCTGATGTTTCATCAGCCAGACAGTGGTCCACATTTGACCTACTTAATATATTTCTGGCCAAGGTCTTATCAAAGACTAACTTACTATGCATACTCATAGACTTCTTTTGATGTTATTTCAACCATATATTAGGCCATATTTTTACCTTATGAACACATTTCTGGCCAAAGAGTCCTTAATCTTGAACTTTCTATAAATACTCTTAGACTCCTTCTGATGTTTCATCAGCAGGATAGTGGTCCATATTTGACCTACTTAACATATTTATGGCCAAAGAGTCTTTGAACTTGAACTTTCTATAAATACTCATAGACTCCTTCTGATGTTTCATCAGCCAGACAATCGTCCATATTTGACCTACTTAACATATGTCTGGCCAAAGAGTCTTTGAACTTGAACTTGAACTTTCTATAAATACTCATAGACTCCTGATGTTTCATCAGCCAGACAGTGATCCATATTTGACCTACTTAACATATTTCTGGCCAAAGTCTTATCAAATGCTAACTTACTATGCATACTCATAGAGTTATTGTGATGTTACTTTAACCATAGATTAGACCATATTTGACCTTATGAACACATTTCATAACTTACGCTCCGTTCTCATTGACTTCTTTTGATTCTACATAAACCATATATTAGTCTACATTTGACTTACTGAACACATCTCTGGCCAAAGAGTGTTCTACATTGAGCTTTCTAAAAATATAGATTTGTTCTGATGTTTCTTCAGCCATCCAGTAGTTCAAATATGACCTATTGACCATATTTCTGGCCAAAGAATCTTTGAACTTGTACTTTCTATACATTCTCATAGACTCCTTTTGATGTTTCATCAGTAGTTCAGATATGGCTTTTTGTTCATATATATCTTGCCAGAGAATCCTTGAACTTGAACTTTCTATACATACTCATTGACTCCTTCTGATGTTTCATCAGCCAGACAGTGGTCCATATTTTCAGCCAGAGAGTGGTCCATATTATTTGACCTACTTAGCACATTTCTGGCCATATAGTCTTTGAACTGGATCTTTCTATAAATACTCATAGACTCCTTCTGATGTTACTTCAACCATAGATTAGACCATATTTGACCTTATGAACACATTTCTGGACAAAGTGTCCATAATCTTGAACTTTCTATTCATACTCTTAGACTCCTTCTGAAGTTTCTTCAGTAGTTCAAACATTACCTTATGTACATATATCTGGCCAGAGAATCCTTTAACTTGATCTTTCTATACATACTCATAGACTCCTTTTGATGTTTTATCAGTCAGACAGTAGTCTAAACTTGACCTACTGGACATATTTCCTGCAAAAGATTTCATCAACGGTTAACTTACTATTCATTCTCATAGACTTCTTTTGATGTTTCATCAACCATATTTGAGTCCATATTTGACCTATTGAACATTTTTCTGGCCGTAGAGTCTATGAACTTGTACTTGAACTTTCCATTAATTCTCATTGACTCCTTCTGATGTTATAAGAGCCATACAATATTCCAAAATTTGACATTTTGAATATATTCCTGGCCAAAGAGTCCTCGACCTTGACCTTTCTATATACTCATAAAATCCTTCTGATGTTTCATTAGTATTTTAAACATGACTTTTTGAACATATTTCTGGCTAGGGAGTCTATGAACTTGAACTTTCTATAAATTCTCATAGACTGATCCTGATGTTTCATTAGTCAGACTGTAGTCCATATTTTAACTAACGAATATATTTCTGGTAAAATAGGCCAGATCATCAAAATCATCAAAGGCTAACTTTCTATGCGTTCTCAAAGACTGCTTTTGATGTTTCATCAACCATATATTAGTTATCATTTGAACTATTAAACATTTTTCTGGCCAAAGAGTCTTTGGACTTGAACTTGAACTTGAACTTTATATACATACTCATAGACTCATTCTGATGTTTCAGACATTAGTCCATTTTGACCTATTGAACATATTTCTGGCCAAAGAATCATTAAAGGCATACATTCTCATAGACTTCTTTTGATATTATATCAACCATATATTAGTCCATATTTGACCTATTGAACACATTTCCGAGTATATTTACTGTATATAAAGGTAAAGTTTAAAGACTCTTTGACCAGAAATATGTCATATTCGAACTACTGTTGCAATGCATATTTGAACTACTGTTGAAACATCTGAAGGAGTGATGAATAAGAAAAATGAATAACGTCCTGACGAAAAAGATTACATGAGGTTATTGCTTAACAATGAAGTTAACGATTGAATAACTAACTCATTCTGTTATATACTGAAGTGTGAAAACATTGTGCTACAGCAAGCCTGATGTCCCAGACAGAAACATAGCGCAGATCGGGCCCACATCGGTGAAATCCACCTGTATTCACATATTCCTTCTGATGTTACATCAGCCACACCGTAGTCCAAATTCGACCGAATCACACCCTTTCTGGCCCAAGAGTCCTCAATCAAGAACTTTCTTTACATTCTCATTGACTCCTGATATTAGGTCAGCCATAAAGAAGTCTATATTTGACCTACTGAATATATACAACAGTGAATGAGGGTTTTTTGTAGTGCAAAATTCGAATGCAATGATTTCACTTCAATACACAAATAAAAAAGTTAGTTACAATGCAAAAGCACATATTTTATGTATTTTCTGTGCATTGCACGGGGGACATTTTAGATATCTTATGCAATGCAAAAAGCACAAATGTTATCTCTTCAGGGCACAACGGAATTAACTAATTACTGTATGCATTGCATTGCAACATGTTATTCTCAAATGCATATCGTTAGATTGTGTGCAATGAAATGCAACAGCGTTTTTTGTCATGCAAAAAAGCTAATGTAACGATTCAATACACAAATGAACATAAAGAACGGCATGAGATAGTTCTTGTATGAAATGCAATGTAAAGAGTAAATATGTGTGCAATGCAATGCAACAGCGAATAAGTTTTTTTATAATGCCAAAATCTAATGCCATGATTTCACTTCAATACATAAATGAACAAGTTAGTTGCAGCATGCAATGCAATACAAAAGCACACATGTGTTTCTTATTGCAAAGAGGAATAAGTTAGATAAATTTGACCTTCATGTTTAGAAGGTCAAATATGGACTTCTTTATGGCTGTTGTATCTTCAGAAGAAGTGAATCAGTATGGGTAGAAAGTTTAAGATCCAGTACTGTTTGGCCTAAAATATTTGTATTAGGTCCAATATGGACCAGTATAGCTGACTTGACATCAGAAGTAGTCAATGAGTATGTGTAGAAAGTTCAAGATCAAGTACTCTTTGGCCAGAAATATATTCAGTATGTCAAATATGGACTGTTGTATGGTTATGTAAGATCAGGAGTAAATGAGTATGTATAGAAAGTTCAAAATTAAAAAAAAGTTTAAGAAATATGTTCAATGTAGAATGAGTCTATAGTGTAACTTTTTAAGGTCCTTTGGTCAAAAATATGATCAGTAGATCATAGACTACTGTATAATTTAATATCAGAAGTGGTCAATGAGAATGTATAGAAAGTTATTGATCAAGAATTCTTCGGCCAGAAATTTGTTCAATGGTTCAAATATGGACTTCTGTATGGCTGATGTAACAATCAATATGGCTGATCAGAAATAATCAATGAGTATGTATAGTAAGTACATGATGAAGTAATCTTTGGCCAAAAGAATGTTAAATGTATTGTCACAAAAAGTGAATCAGTATCAGGCCAGATATTTGCTCAGTAGGTCAAATGTATGGCTGATGTAACATCAGAAGCAATCAGTATGTATAGAAAATTTAAGAACATTGCATTGATCTAACAAACTCTATACAATGAATATTAAAAAAAAACATATTTTGCATTGCTTACTAAGACTAACATATTCATTCCTGTATACTGATTGGGAGAAATCATTGCATGTGCTGTTGCATAACAATGCAGAGTTGCGAAACAGAGAGAACACATTGCATTGCACACGTGAAAAGGTCAAATTTGTGCTGTTGCATTGCAATTGCACACACAATCTAACGTTGTGCCTTTGAAGAATAACATATAAGCTATTTACTTTTTGCATTGTTGAGTTCATGCAATGCATGCACAGTTCATATAAGAACTATCTTATTCTGTTGTGGATTGAAGAGCTAACGTATGTGCTGTTGCATTGCATTGCACATACGATCTAACTTATTCCTCTGTGCAATAAGAAACACATATGTGCTTTTGCATTGCATGCTGCAACTAACTTATTTTTGTATTGAAGCGAAATCATTGCATTACAAAAAAAACTCATTCGCTTTTGCATTGAACACACGATCTAATGGTGTGCATTGGAGAATTGCATATAACCAAGCACATGTTGCAATGCACTTTTTGCATTGTTGGGTTCATGCACAGTTCATTTAAGAACTATCTTATTCCGTAATGCATTGAAGAGCTAACGTATGTGCTGTTGCATTGCATTGCACACACGATCTAACTTATTCCTCTGTGCAATAAGAAACACATATGTTATGCATGCTGGTACTAACTTATTCATTTGTGTATTGAAGTGAAATCATTGCATTAGCTTTTTGCATTACAAAAAAACTAATTCGCTGTTTTTTTGCATTGCACACACGATCTAACGGTGTGCATTGAAGAATAACATATAAGACTATGTGCTTGTTGCATTGCAATGCATAGCAGAAATAACTCATTCCGTTGTGCACCGAAGAGATTACACATGTGCTGTTGCATTGCATTGCATTAAAGTTTTAACATTCCTCTGTGGAACAAGAAAAACATATGTGCTTTTTCATTGCATTGTATGCTGCAACTAACTTATTCATTTGTGGATTGAAGTGAAATCGTTGCATTAGATTTTGCATTACAAAACAAAAACTCATTCGCTGTTGCATTGCATTGCACACATGATCTAACTTATTTCTCTGTGCAATAAAAAAACACATATGTGCAAACACATTGCATTGCATGCTCAAACTAACTTTTGACTAACAAAATGGTTAGGTCTGTGCGTTGAAAAATAACATATAAGGCTATGCTCTTGTTGCATTGCAATCCATACCAGAAATAACTCATTCCTTCGTGCATTGAAGAGATAACATATGTGCTGTTGCATTGCATTAAAGTTTTATCTTGTTCCCATGTGGAAAACTTATTCATTTGTGTATTGAATAGTTGTATTAGCTTTTTTGCATGACAAAAAATACGCTGTTGCATTTCATTGCACTCACAATCTACCAATATGCATTGGAGAATAGCATATAACTATGCACATGTTGCAATGCAATGCATACAGTAATTAGTTAATTCCGTTGTGCCATGAAGAGATAACATTTGTGCTTTTTGTCTAATATCTAACTTGTTCCCCCGTGCAATGTACAGAAAACACATAATATATGAGCTTTGCATTGTAACTAACTTATTTATTTGTGTATTGAAGTGAAATCATTGCATCTGAGTTGTGCACTACAAAAAAAAATTTTGGTAACACTTTATAATAACTACACGCAGTTAGCTCACAAAAAGAGTTAACTGACCACTACTAAATGCTTTATAACTACCTGAATTTACTCCATTTACTTACACTTTCTAAGTGATCTTATGAGCAACGGACAACTCTTAAATAACTGAATTAATCATTAACAAAGTATGAAAATACAATTATTAAACACATTATAGACATGCTTATAAATCAAGAAAAAAACATTTATAGCTGTATATATAAACTGCTTATTAATGTCTATTAATGCTTTATAAATGATGAGTTAACTGTTTACTCATGCTTAACTAATGAGTAATAGCGTGCAGTTATTATAAAGTGTTACCAAAACGTTCATTCGCTGTTGCATTGCATTTCACACACGATCTGACGGTGTGCACTGAAGAATAACATAAGACTTGTTGCATTGAATACCAGAAATAACTCATTTTGTTGTGCATTGAAGAGCTTGAATTTGAAGACCTTGAATGTGCATTGAATTTGTTGCATTGCATTGCAAACACGATCAAACTTCTGTGCAATAAGAAACACACATGTGCTTTTATATTGCATTGCATGCTGCAAATAACTTATTCATTTGTGCATTGAAGTGAAATTATTGCATTAGGTTTGGTATTACAAAACAAAAACTCATTCGCTGTTGCTTTGCATTGTAAACACAATCTAACTTTTTCCTCTGTGCAATAAGAAACACATATGTGATTTTGCATTGCATTGCATGCTGCAACTAACTTTTGACTAACAAAAGCTAATTAAACTAACTAACAAACTAACATGAGCTTTTTGCATTGCAAAAAATACGCTGTTTCATTGCACACAAGATCTAATGGTGTGCATTGAAGAGTAACATGCTGTGCACTTGTTGCATTGCAGCTCATACCAGAAATAACTCATTCCGTTGGTGCGAGACTGGTAAGAGATTACATGTGCTATTGCATTGGTAAGAGATTACATGTGCTATTGCATTGCATAAAAGGTTTAACATATTCCTCTGTGTAATGAAAAGACAATACATAACATACGAGCTTTCGCATTATTGAATTATTTATTAATTATTGGTTACTACATTTATTCATTTTACATTCATTCATTTAGCAGACGCTTTTATCCTAAGCAATTACAAATGAGAACAATATAAGCAGTTAAACTAACAGTAGGACAACAATATGCAAGTGCTATGACCCCTCTCAGTTTCATCTAACGCAGTCATGATTTTTTTTTCAATTGTTTCTTGAAGGGGAATCATTGCATTTAGCTGTTGCATTTCAATGAACAGAAGAACTACATAATTCGGATATGTAACAAAGAGATAGCATATGTGCCATGACTATATATTGCACACACGTCTATGCATTGAAGAATAAAATATAAGGCTATGCTCTTGTTGCAATGCATACAGTAATTAGTTCGTTCCGTTCTGCAATGAAGAGATAACATTTGCTTTTGCATTGCATTGCATAAAAGATAACATGTTCCCCCGTGTAATGACAAAAAAACATAACATATGAGAAGGTGTCAATGAGTATGTATAGAAAGTTCAAAATTCAAAAAAAAAGTTCAAAAAATATGTTCAGTAGGTCAGATATAGACTAATGTCTGGCTGGTTTAACATCAGAATGAGACTATGAGAACATATAGTGTTGCCTTTTAAGGTCCATTTAGTCAGATATATGATTAGAAGATCAAATATTGACTACTGTATGGCTGATTTAATGTCATAAGTGGTCAATGAGAAAGCATAGAAAGTTCTTGATCAAGAATTCTTGATGTAACATCAGAAATAGTCAATAAGCATGTATAGAAATGTCAAAATCAGAAGAATGTTTAGTGGGTCAAATATGGACTTCTTTATGGCTGTTGTATCATGAGAAGAAGTGAAACAGTATGGGTAGAAAGTTTAAGATCGAGTGCAGTTTGGCCCAAAATATTTTTATTAGGTACAATATGGACTTCGGTATAGCAGACTTGACATCAGAAGGAGTCAATGAGTAAGTGTAGAAAGTTCAAGCTCAAGTACTCTTTGGACAGAAATTTGCTCAAAAAGGTAAAATATGGACTTTTGTGTGGCTGATCTACCATCAGAAGGAGTAAATGAGTATGTATGGACAATTCAATATCAGGGAATCTTTCACCAGAAGCATTATCAGTAGGTCAAACATGGACTACTCTCTGGCTGAAACACATCCTTAGGAGTCAATAAGTATAAATAGGGAAAAAAAAAACTTTTTGAGAATCCTTTGGTCAAAGTAAACACTAGGCCTTACTTGAACACTAGGTCGGATATGGATTGGATGCATGGCTGTCGTAACATCAGAATAAGTCTATGAGAATATTGATACCTTTTAGGGTCCCTTTGGTCAGAAATATGATTAGTACTGTATGGCTGATTTAATATAAGTCAATAAGAATGTATAGAAAGTTCTTAATTGAGAATTCTTCTGCCGCAAATATGCTCATTAGTTAAATATGCTCATAGGAGTATATAAGACTGTGCTCTTGTTGCATTGCAATGCATATCAGAAATAACTCATTCCGTTGTGCATCGAAGAGAGAACATTTGTGTTGTTGCATTGTACACACAATCTAACTAACTCTTTGCAATAAGAAACATATTTGCTTTTGCATTGCATGCTGCAACTAACTAATTAGTGTATTCATTGCATTAGCTTTTTGCATTACAAAAAAAACCCTCATTCAGTATGTCTCATATGGACTATAGCATGCCTGATGTCCCACACAGCAACATAGCAGCATTGCACACTTGATCTAACTGTCATGTGGTAGAAGGATGAACCCAATAGCAGACAGCAAGTAACTCAAAACAGGGATTTATTATTGACAAAAACAGAAAACAAAACCCACGAGGGGGCAAAACAGAACTGGAGGAGAATATAACTAGACTATGACAAGATGACAAACTAAGACTATGACAATAAACAAACTCACAATTCTCATTTAACAGCTTTCAGGCTAAACACTCACGGGGATGAACACGCAATGTTAGACAATGTACCGACCCAGGACAGAAGACATGAGGAGATTAAATAGGGAACACTAATGACGAGGACAGGTGAAACTGACTAAACAATAAATCACAAGACGAGCATAACAAGGGGGCGGGGTAACGTAACGAGACACCACAAGCACATGGCCAAACAATTGGCCATGCGCTTGTACACAAAACATTGGTTCTGTCATGATCCTGCCACAAGACTAGGAATAATCAATAACATGGCAGAATCATGACAGAACCCCCACTTTAAGGAGCGGCTTCCAGACGCTCCACAAAAGGGACACTAAGCACAAGACAAGACTGAACGAGACATGGACAAGAACCAACAAAACATGGTGAACATCAGCAATGGCATACATGAATAAACAATAACAGGGTTCGGGTGAAACATCAAGAACAACATGCAAGGCAGAGGGGGTGGAGGAAACACAATTCATGGGGGGAGGTCCAGGGTGGATGGGAGGACTGGGGGTCTTGGGTCCACGGGATGAGGGCTGAAGACGAGGACTCTGGGCAGGTCTAGACGGAGACACACGAGGAGAGGTCTCTGGGACGGCGCTCGCTGGAGCGGGCTCTGGGACGGCGCTCGCTGGAGCGGGCTCTGGGACGGCGCTCGCTGGAGCGGGCTCTGGGACGGCGCTCGCTGGAGCGGGCTCTGGGACGGCGCTCGCTGGAGCGGGCTCTGGGACGGCGCTCGCTGGAGCGGGCTCTGGGGGAGACAGAGAAGGAGAACAAGAGGCTCCCTTCCTCCTCTTCCTTCTGGGTCGCGGAGCTGAGTCCGTAGCCAGGCTTGAGACCAGTAAGGGGGGCGAAGAGGGAGACGAAGCAGGTACTGGCGAGACCACCGCAGGCAAGGGGGATTCCGTGGAGGACGACTCCGACGCTGACTCCCACGACAAACGTCTTCCACGCTTTCCACGGGTGCTGACGGACACGGGTGGTGGACCGGGAGTCAGGGTGGAAGACGCTTGGTCCTCCTGTGTCACGACGGCTAACATGTGACCCTCAGGGATGACTGGAAGTGTGGTAGGAGGTGAAGATCCAGGTCGACCTGGCTGCTCCCTCCAAAACAAGTAGGCCACCATGTTGCGAAACGGACGGCGGACCAAACTCTCTCGTTCAGCAAGGGGAGGGACGACTTTGAGACCCGCGACAAGGTAGCGGTTGACCAGGGTCTCCGGCAGGAAGAATCTCCTCTCCTCAATGACCTGGGCATACCTCTTGAGGGTCAACTCACCCTGGGGAGGGAAAGGAAGCTTGCCATTGGAACTGTCAGAGATGGCCGAGCGCCACCACAGTTCCGGGTCAGAAGGCTGAAGACAAGCGGAGACGGACTGAACGTCTGCTGGGTTCGGCTTTGGTCGGTACATTGTCATGTGGTAGAAGGATGAACCCAATAGCAGACAGCAAGTAACTCAAAACAGGGATTTATTATTGACAAAAACAGAAAACAAAACCCACGAGGGGGCAAAACAGAACTGGAGGAGAATATAACTAGACTATGACAAGATGACAAACTAAGACTTGACAATAAACAAACTCACAATTCTCATTTAACAGCTTTCAGGCTAAACACTCACAGGGATGAACACGCAATGTTAGACAATGTACCGACCCAGGACAGAAGACATGAGGAGATTAAATAGGGAACACTAATGACGAGGACAGGTGAAACTGACTAGACAATAATCACAAGACGAGGATAACAAGGGGGCGGGGTAAGGTAACGAGACACCACAATAACATGGCCAAACAATTGGCCATGCGCTTGTACACAAAACATTGGTTCTGTCATGATCCTGCCACAAGACTAGGAATAATCAATAACATGGCAGAATCATGACACTAACATTGTGCATTGAAGAATGACATATAACTATGTACATGTTGCTTTGCAATGCATACAGTTATTGCTCCTTCCGTTGTGCATTGAAGAGGAAACATTTTTGCTTTTGCAATGGATACAATAACTAACACATTCCGATGTGCATTTTAGAGAAATCATTTTTGCTGTTGCATTGCAATGCATTAAAGATCTAACTTGTTCCTCTGTGCAACGGACAAACCAATTAACATATGTGCTTTTACATTGCGTTGCAT
Organism: Tiaroga cobitis; assembly: GCA_030578255.1. Lineage (NCBI taxonomy): Eukaryota > Metazoa > Chordata > Actinopteri > Cypriniformes > Leuciscidae > Tiaroga > Tiaroga cobitis. The sequence continues at coordinate 6,025,274 of CM060612.1, forward strand.
ACAACTAACTCATTAACTCACTGTACTGACAGAAAAACATTAGAGAAGTTGCATTACAATGCATAGAAGAACTACCTCATTCCGATGTGTAATGAAGACAACATATGTGCTGTTGCATTACACTGCACAGACGAGCTAACGTTGTGCATTGGATAATAACATACAAAATAACATTTACATAGAATAATTGAAATGCATAAAATAGCTAACTCATTCCACAGTGCACTAAAAGATAAAGCTTGTGCTTTTAAATTTTATTGCATAAAATATCTGACTTATTCCTCTGTGCAATGAAAAAATAAACCCATAACATGTGCTTTCGCATTGCATTGCATCCAACAACTAACTTATTTGTTTGTGTACTGATGAAAAAACATTATGAACTGTTGCTTTAGCCTCCTCAGACCTGGGGCCTCATGTATCAACACTGCGTACGCACAAAAACACGGCGTACGTCAGCTTTCACGTTCACGGCCAGATGTACTAACAGTGAAATTAACATAAGAATGTGCGTTCCTCCAAGTAAACTTCATGTCTGGCGTAAGTATATTTGTCGGGATTTTTGTCCGTTGGCGACTGGAAATAAAGTGAAGTGGCAAACATTACACTACGAATTGTTCTATCGCACCACCAGCTGTCAGATATTGCTTATAATTTGTAAGTGATAAATTATTTGACATATTGTCACACGAGTTTTATTAAAATATTATATTATGCAATTAAGTAAGAACATAGGCTATATAAAGCATGTCCAAATTGATACAACCCGTCTAGCAATGGCAGCGTTGGCTTAACTAGGAATAAAAAATAAACTTCATTAATTCGGTCAGTAAAGATAAAAAAATGAAGTAATATTTTTATTCAGCAAGGACACATTGAATTTGTTTAAAAGTGAGAGTAAATGCATTTATAATGTTACAAAAGATTCTAAGATTTCTATATCTGTTTGAATTAAATTTTTATTTATTAAAGAATCCTGAAAATACTATATCACGGTTTCCACGAAAATATGAAGCAGAAGCACACCGGTTTTCAACGCTGATAATACTCAAAAATGTTTCTTGATCATCAAATCATCACATTAGAATGATTTCTGAAGGATCATGTGACACTGAAGACTGGAGAAATGATGCTGAAATTTCAGCTTTGATCACAGGAATAAATTACACTTTACTATATATTCACATAGAAGACATTTTCAGTGAGATTTCGTTTCTTGCTTGCTTTAGCCATGTTCTTGCAGGTTTCTTTTGCCAAATTGGACTAATTACCATATTTAAATTAATTTAATTTGGGGTGGAGACTGGGTGGGGCGTTGTGCTCGTGCATGTGCAATCAATTTTACGTTAATTGGGATGTACAAAGAGAATATGCGTGGGATCCTTCGTACGCAGAGATTCATACATCTGCTTTTTTTTTGTGCTTACGCACATTTACAGCTTTGTCCGTACGCAATGTTTTAGTATGAATTCAACGCAAGTCTTTGTACATGAGGCCCCTGGTGTCCACATACGTGGACATCACATTTTTTGTTGTGTGCAGCATAATACTTAATTCTGTGTAACTGGAACATGTTTTTCACAAACGAGGACACTTACACTGTCATCTGGTGGCGTCAGAAGATAATTTTTTTTTACATAAATAATTTAAAAATGGCGGAGAACACAGGTCACATGTCACGCAGCCACTCCCGACCGAAACGTCCACAATGTTAACAATCTAATAACATTTCATTATTGATTCTTGTTAAGTTATGCATAATAGTGTTGTATGATTAAAATGGCATGCACATTTGACAAACTTTTGTAACAATAAAGATTTACTATGCTACTAAAGTTGATGTCCACATATGTGGACAATGGGACTTAGCTTCGTTGAAAGTGTATAAGATGCATAGACAGTGGGGGATAAGATGTTAGCAAAAATAAATAAATTTGTAGTTGCATTGAGCTTCGTTACGCACACTGGCTCACTCACTCGAGCGCGCGCAGTCGCGCACGCACACACACAGACACACACACACACACACTCAACGGGGCGGGGCTTCACTCACGATCGCGCGTGCGCACACAAACACAAACACACACACACACACACACACTCTCTCTCTCTCTCTCTCTCTTGCTCGCAGCTCGCTCACTCGCGATCGCTTACACAGACACACACACACACACACACACACACACTCTCTCTCTCTCTCTCTCTCTCTCTTGCTCACTCGCGATCGCGCGCACACACTCTCTCTTGCTCGATCGCACACACACACTTGCTCACTCGCGATCGCGCGCGCGCGCTCACACACACATGCTCTGTTGCACAGGTTCAAACCTCCAGGGCCTCAATGGCTGTGACCCAGACCGGAGAGAGTGCACTCTGGCTGGGGAGTGAGTTCAATCTACACCGTGGTGGATCTCTGAAAAACCTGAAAACATCGCGCACACACACACACACACACATACACACTCTCTCTCTCTCTCTCTCTCTCTCTCTCGCTCGCGATCGCACACACACACACTTGCCCACTCACTCACTTGCCCACTCACTCGCGCACACCAAAAGCCCGAAGGTCTGTAAAAATGACAAAGTCCAAAAACATGCAGTGGGTTCAGAGCTCCATGCTCTCAGGTGGCCCGTCCTGGGCGATGGTCTCAAAGCTCCAGAGCCTTCAAGGCATTGACCCAAGCCTGAGAGAGTGCACTCTGGCTGGGGAGTGAGTTCAATCTCCTCCGTGGTGGGGCTCTGAAAAACATGAAACCTCCAGGAAAAGACGGGCTGATTTTTCTGAAAAGTGCATCCCAGGCATGGCGCACCTCTCCTGGTTACAAATAAAGCGCAAGGGGATGTTGACTCTGAAGCCAAGCTCTTAATAATGACAAAATCCAAAAAGTTGCGGTGGGTTCAGAGCTCCATGCTCTCAGACCAGCCAGGGAGGGTGGCCCGTACAGGGCCAGCGTCAGATTCGCCAGCCACCCCTGGAGCTCCGTCTGAAGCAAAGACGGTCCTAAAACGGACCTTCGGGATTTTGTAGAGGAGGTGGAGCAGCAGCCTTCCTGGGAACGAATCAAGCTCAAATGCCCAAATGTTTGACTCTGGAGTCAAGCTTTTAAAAATGACAAAGTCCAAAAAGTTGCAGTGGTCTCAAAGCTCCAGGGCCTTCAAGGCATTGACCCAAGCCTGAGAGAGTGCACTCTGGCTGAGGAGTGAGTTCAATCTCCACCGTGGTGGAGCTCTGAAAATCATAAAACCTTCAGGAAAAGACGGGTTGATTTTTCTGAAAAGAGCATCCCAGTCATGGCGCACCTATCCTGGGCACGAATAAAGCCCATGGTGGGTTCAGGGGCAACTGTTACACAGTCTTTCACACCGGTTAAGTGTGATCCACTGTTCCCACAGATAAAAAGAACATTCCTAGTTTGGAGAAGTAGTAGTTTTGGAGTGTTACAAAAAAGAAAGCACATTTTCAAGTTTTTTTTGGGATATGTTTTTTATTTGGATATTATTATATATTATTATGGATATTATATTTTATTATTATATTTATTTTGTTTTTCCATATCAATGTTCAGAAGTTATACATGCAAGAGTAACAACGAAAAATGTTCAGGCACAGTGCTCAGGCTGTAAATAAAATAGATTTGCACTTTGTTACACAATGGTGTATTGATTTTTTTCTGTGAATACAGACCCAGTGTCCACATATGTGGACATCATTTTTTTCAAAAATTGCTTCATGTTCAAAGATAATATTTGGTTATTATATTTATTGGTCCCTCCTAACCCCAAAAAGCTAGAAGAAATCTAAAATGCACGCCAAACCAAAGCTCAGGTCTGAGGAGGTTAATTACAATGCAAGTAGTAAATATGGGGGACCTTCTGTCATGATTTATAACCCTTGATTTATGACCCTTGATTGATGGATTTGACAGGTGACGGGGGATGGGAGGGGTTTTATGACAGGGTATGAGGATGAAGGAGGGTTTTATGACAACAGGTGGTTTTGTGTGAGCTTTTGGACGTGCTTGATTCCGGTGTGTTTACGGTGCGTGTTTACGACCCGAGTAGTAATACCATGCGGCACCTGTCAAAATGATTGATTGGCTATCCTTTGATCTCCCCCCGCCCCTTCCGGTTCCTCCCCCTCCTGTCCCGCCCCTTGTCCCGCCCCTTCCGGTTCCTCCCCTTCCTGTCCCGCCCCTTGTCCCGCCCCTTCCGGTTCCTCCCCTTCCTGTCCCACCCCTTGTCCCACCCCTTCCGGTTCCTCCCCTTCCGGTTAACTTTGACCTAGTTCCGCCCCTTGCGGTTAAACTTTCTGTCAAAATGATGAATTGTTTGAAGTTTGTTTGATCTAGTTCCGTCCCCTTCCTGTTAAACTTTCTGTCAAAATGATGAATTGTTTGAAGTTTGTTTGATCTAGTTCCGCCCCTTGCGGTTACAGCTTCTGTCAAAATGATGGATGCTGACAGTTTGTTTAATCGTTTGAAGTTTGTTTGAGATGTATTGGACTTTGTTGTTACAGTTACAAAGCGATGGATTGTTTGAAGTTTGTTTGATCTAGTTCCGCCCTTTGCGGTTACAGCTTCTGTCAAAATGATGGATGTTGACAGTTTGTTTAATCGTTTGAAGTTTGTTTGAGATGTATTGGACTTTGTTGTTACAGTTACAAAGCGATGGATTGTTATTTTTTAGCGCATCCCCGCGCTATGCCTAAGCTTATCATAGCAGGTGTGTGTGAAAGTGATAAGAAAAAACTGCTATAGTTTATCTGACACAAACGTAAAAAATAAATGTATTCAGTGAAGCATTTCCGATTAAAAAACGGAGACATAAAAAATGTATTAGAGTTGAATAATATGAAACATACAGTTTATGTAATAAAATAAAACGTCTCGGTTACTGATGTAACCCTCGTTCCCCGAAGGAGGGAACGGGAGACGTGACGTCGACGTGACGACGTTAGGGGATCACTTCAGGGAGCCCTATCAACTTCGATTATCTAAGAACAAGCCAATGAACGTTGGCGTGCGTGAACGCGTCACGCGCCCCCGCCCCGCAGCGCGGGTATAAAACAGGAAGCGGGCGCGAGCACCCACCGTTTTTCACTGAGGAGCCGAGTTTAGTGACGGCCGTACAGTGATGGTCAGCAACTGTGGCGGCGGGACGTCACGTCTCCCGTTCCCTCCTTCGGGGAACGAGGGTTACATCAGTAACCGAGACGTTCCCCTTCAGTCGCTCACGTTCGACGTGACGTCGACGTGACGACGTTAGGGGATCCCATGGAAAGCGCCAACGGTTGCTGCCACTTCCAGTGCCCTACGCAAGACTCTCAGACCCCCCCATGCTGGGGCGGAAGACCTGCGTAGAGGGAGAACCTGCTGTTCCACATACCCACGCAGTGAACTCTTGAATAACACTGGGAAGCGTGCCTCTCCAGGGGAGAGGGACGCTGCGGAGCCACATCCTGCCCGAAGGGAGGTACCATGTGGAGAATACACATATGGACTGGCCGGTTGGGGCAGTGCAACATATGGAATGTCACTGGGGTGGCTCCACCTAAGGAGGGGGAGGCTACACCAGACAGTGACAGCAGAGCGAGCTCTGCCAAGGGAAAGACACGGGCTCACCGCAGGGAGCTGATCGTGGAAAATACACATATGGGATCGCCACAGGGATCACACATACGGAACCCAGCCTAGCACAAGTTACACAAGCATACGAGCACTAGGCCTGGCGTCGGACGCTCCGCAACGTCCAACTGCCGAAGGGGTGTGGAGGAACTCACAGGGTTCGCCTGGGGGGGAACTCGACTGGAGCAAAGAGCGCACGTATCCGCTCCGTAGAGGGGAGTGGCGCAGCAAGCCGACACTAGAGCGGAAACTTCGGTGTTACCGGCTGGTTGAAGCGAGCACACAGGAAGAAACCGGCTCAACACGTAAGCTATAGAATCTAGCGAACGTGTTAGGTGTCGCCCAGCCCGCAGCTCTACAGATATCTGTCAGCGAGGCGCCGTGTGCCAGCGCCCAAGAAGAAGCGACACTCCTAGTGGAGTGGGCTCTCAACCCAGGCGGGCAAGGCACGCCTTGGGCTTCGTAAGCCAAGGCGATAGCATCCACTATCCAGTGGGCCATCCTCTGCTTGGAGACAGCCTTTCCCTTCTGCTGGCCTCCGTAACAGACGAAGAGCTGGTCTGAGGTCCTGAGGCTTTGCGTTCTGTCCACGTACAAACGCAGAGCGCGGACGGGACAGAGAAAAGCCAGGGCTGGGTCTGCCTCCTCCAAAGGCAGCGCTTGCAGGTTCAACACCTGGTCCCGGAAGGGAGTAGTAGGAACCTTGGGCACGTATCCGGGCCGGGGTCTCAGGATCACGTGAGAGTTATCCGGGCCGAATTCCAGGCACGATTCGTCGACCGAAAATGCATGTAGGTCCCCTACCCTCTTGATAGAGGCCAATGCAACCAGGAGAACTGTCTTACAGGACAGGATTTTTAACTCAGCCAATTGCAGAGGCTCAAAGGGTGGTCTCTGAAGAGCCGAAAGGACCAGAGACAAATCCCAAGAGGGTATAGAGAGCGGGCGAGGAGGATTCAGTCTCCTCGCTCCCCTCAGGAACCTAACGATCAGGTCGTGCTTCCCCAAGGACTTACCATCAACTGCATCGTGATGTGCGGCAATAGCGGCAACGTACACTTTAAGGGTGGAGGGAGACAGCCTTCGCTCCAACCCATCTTGCAGGAAGGAAAGCACGGCTCTGATCGAGCATGATCGGGGGTTCTCCTCGTGAGAAGAACACCATTCAACGAATAGGTTCCACTTCAACGCATAGAGGCGCCTCGTAGAGGGGGCTCTAGCAGAAGTGATGGTGTCAACTACCGCTGGGGGTAGGTCACCTAGAACCTCCGCGTCCCGTCCAGGAACCAGACATGGAGCTTCCAGAGGTCTGGACGCGGGTGCCACAGGGTGCCCCGTCTCTGAGAGAGCAGGTCCTCTCTCAGAGGGATGGGCCAGGGAGGGGCTGTCGCGAGGAGCACTAGTTCCGGGAACCAGGTCCGGTTGGGCCAATATGGCGCAACTAACAAGACCTGCTCCTCGTCCTCCCTGACTTTGCACAAGGTCTGTGCCAGAAGGCTCACTGGGGGAAACGCATACTTGCGAAGACCCCGGGGCCAGCTGTGTGCCAGAGCATCCGTGCCGAGGGTCCCCTCGGTCAGGGAATAGAACAACTGGCAGTGAGACGTGTCCGGGGCGGCAAACAGATCTATCTGTGCGGTCCCGAAGCGCCTGAAAATCAGCTGGACCACCTGGGGATGGAGTCGCCATTCTCCCGGTAGCACCTGCTGCCGTGAAAGCTCGTCGGCTGCACGGTTGAGCAGGCCCGGAATGTAAACGGCACGAAGCGACCTCAGATGCTTCTGACTCCAAAGGAGGAGATGGCGGGCGAGTTGTGACATGCGGCGGGAGCGTAGACCACCCTGACGGTTGATGTACGCAACGGTCGCAGTGTTGTCCGTACGGACCAGTACATGCTTGCCTTGTAGCGACGTTTTGAAGCGGCCCAGCGCAAGATGTACTGCTAACAACTCGAGGCAGTTGATGTGCCAATGCAGTTGAGGCCCCGTCCACAGACCTGAAGCTGCATGCCCGTTGTACGTGGCCCCCCAGCCGGTGATAGAGGCATCCGTGGAGACCACAGAGTGCCTGGACACTTGTTCTAGGGGAACACCTGCCCGCAGGAACGAAGGGTCCGACCACAAGCTGAGAGTTTGGCGACAGTGCGGGGTCACTGGAACCCGGCACGAGCCGCTCTGCCACGCCCATCTCGGGACTCGATCGTGGAGCCAGTGTTGGAGCGGTCTCATATGAAGCAATCCGAGCGGCGTTACCGCGGCTGCAGATGCCATATGCCCCAGGAGCCTCTGAAATAATTTCAGTGGTGCCGCTGTTCTGCGTCTGAGCGTACTCACGCAGTTCAACACTGACTGGACGCGGGCCTCGGTGAGACGCGCTGTCATGTTGATCGAGTCCAACTCCATACCGAGAAAAGAGATCCTCTGCCCGGGGGTGAGTTTGCTCTTCTCCCAGTTGACCCGAAGCCCTAGGTGGCTGAGGTGACTGAGCACCAAATCCCTGTGTTCGCACAACTGCTCCCTCGACTGGGCGAGAATAAGCCAGTCGTCGAGATAGTTGAGAATGCGAACACCACGCTCGCACATGGGAGCAATGGCCGCCTCCGCAACTTTCGTGAAGACGCGGGGCGACAGGGCCAGCCCGAAGGGTAAGACTTTGTACTGATATGCCCTCCCCTCGAACGCAAAGCGAAGAAACGGTCTGTGTCGAGGGAGAATTGAGACATGAAAGTACGCGTCCTTCAGGTCGATGGCTGCAAACCAATCTTGGGGACGGATGCATTTGAAAATGCGTTTCTGCGTAAGCATCTTGAACGGCAGCCTGTGAAGGGACCGATTCAGGACGCGCAGGTCCAAGATTGGCCGTAACCCACCTCCTTTCTTGGGTACAATGAAGTACGGGCTGTCCTTCGCCAGTAGGACTGCAATCTCCGCTCTGAGAACAGGGGCACTGTCCGCCAGAACACGGGTGAACAGGATGCCCCTGAAAATAGGGGGGCGCCGGGCGAACTGAATCGCATAGCCGAGTCTGACAGTACGGATGAGCCAGCGAGACGGACTGGGAAGCGTTAGCCAAGCTCCCAGAGACCGAGCAAGCGGGACCAACGGCACCACAGACGTACCCGGAGTGGGGCAGCGTGACGGAATGCAGGGACCCAACTCGGGCGGCATAGCGGCCCGGAATGGGGTCTGAACGTGTGGTGCAAGACGTACCTGCTTCCGTCGGAGGGCAGAGTGAGTGTGCGGAGGCGACAGTGCGTCCAGGACACAGCCACTGCTGCCCGCTGGCGATGGAAGAGGGGCTCGGGAGTGACAAGGCATAGCGTCGTCGACTGCCAAGCGCGCCCTCTTGGGGCCCAGAGGTTTCAGAAATGGCTCTTTCTTTGAAAAGGTGGGTACCAAAAAGAAAAGGAAACAAAGGATTCTCCACCCGGCCCTCCACCGGGGGAAGGAGTGGCACGGCCGCCATCTCCTGAAGAGCAACTTGATCCACCTCCGGGCCGCCCGTCTCAGGGATGTTTGCACCGGCGCTTGCCTCCTGGCTTTGCAGCGGCCTGGACGGGCGGGGTCGACTTCCTGCGGCTTGCTGCCCGCTGAGGCCTGGATGATGGCTGCTGCTGGGGCTTAGCGGGAGCGGAGGACGCCGCAGGAGGCCGACCTCGGCGACGAGTAGACGGAGGAGCTGCGGCCGGCGGGCGGGAGGGAGCAGCAGCGGTCCGCCGGGGCAGGATGTGTCGGATGGCCTCCGTCTGCTTCTGTGCGGCCGAGAACTGCTGGGCAAAGCTCTCGACCGCGTCGCCGAACAACCCAACCTGGGAGAGAGGGGCATCCAGGAACCGGTACTTATCGGTGTCCCTCATGTCCGCCAGGTTGAGCCAGGTGGACATCGCCTGACCGACTGAACGTGCGGTTTCCTTCGTCGCCCGGAGGGCGAGGTCGGTAGCCACACGGAGCTCCAGGAGGAGCTCTGGGTCAGGACCACCCTCGTTCATGTCCATGAGCGCCTGGGCCTGGTGGACCTGCAAGAGCGCCATGGCATGAAGAGCGGAAGCAGCCTGTCCACAGGCCTTGTAAGCCCTCGCCGTTAGACCGGACGAGAACTTACAGGCCTTGGACGGGAGGCGTGGGTCACCCCGCCAGGAGGAGGCGGACGCCGGACACAACTGCATCGCGACAGCCCGCTCCACTGGGGAGATCCCCACATACCCCTTAGCTGCCCCGCCGTCGAGGGTGGCGAGGGGTGAGGAGCCACTAGGACGGCTTCGGGCACTATACGGTGCCTTCCACGTCCTAGAAAGCTCCTCATGCACTTCCGGAAAGAAAGGTACCGGGGCGGCGCACTGAGAACCAGCACGGCCCGCCCCGAGAAACCAATCGTCCAGCCGAGAAGGTTCGGGACGTGGTGGAGGATTCCACACAAGCCCAACCTTCTCGGCGGCCCGGGAAAGCATAGCGGTCCACTCTGGATCCGGCTCGGACAACGCTACACACCCCGAAGGGGGCAGCGCAGCCGAGTCGTCATCTCCAGATGACCGCTCCCCCTCCGATGCTGCGATCGACATCTGATCGTCAGCTGGTGCCCCAAAGGAAACGACTGGTCGTTCCGGAGAAGGACCGAGCCGTTCGCAAAGGGGCGCCGATGGCAACAGCACATGAGAGGCGTGAGGGGCCCGCGGAGATTGTCTCGGCGGGGAAGCCCTCACGGTAATCCTCAGATCACCCTGGTCATGCGCTGAAATAGGTCTATTCTGCGGGGCAGAATAAACACTAGATCGGGGCATAGGCGAGGGGACTGCACCTCCCTTGAGGTAAGCAAGTCTCGATCTAAGTGCTGCGATAGTCATGTTCCCGCAATGAGAACATGAACTATCCACAAAAGCTGCTTCAGCGTGCCGAATGCCCAAACACGAGATGCAGCTATTGTGGCCATCTGCTGGCGCCAGGGAACGACGGCATCCAGAAACGCACAAGCGGAATGACATCTTGAAAAAGACGCAGGGTCCGCTTGTGTTGCTCTTTTAGTAAAATAAAAAACAAAGGAAAATTACTCTCACAGTGCTGAGGCGCCCAGGGGTAGCCACTGTGTGGACACACACACACACACACAAACAATAGTGGTGGAAGAACAGCAGTTGAGCGCTGCACTGCTCGCGGCCACCGCTGATCGCGCCGTCACACCAACACTGGAACAGAGAGATCTTCCTGAAGTTTTCAAAGGCGTTGAATCTCAGACAATGAGTCATAGGAAACTCGCGCTCCGAAATGAAAGACGGTGGGTGCTCGCGCCCGCTTCCTGTTTTATACCCGCGCTGCGGGGCGGGGGCGCGTGACGCGTTCACGCACGCCAACGTTCATTGGCTTGTTCTTAGATAATTGAAGTTGATAGGGCTCCCTGAAGTGATCCCCTAACGTCGTCACGTCGACGTCACGTCGAACGTGAGCGACTGAAGGGGAACCTCACACAAAAAACACTAAATGTACTAATTAAATGTAATAATGTAAAATAAAATGGAGTCACAAAAAATATTCCAAAAAGTTAAAAATGTATTACAGAGTTGAAGAAAAAACATACACCTTATGTAAAATCTCACACAAAAAGTTTAAATAAATGTACAACTATTCACTGAATCAAGCATTTCAGTTTAAATAAAATGGAGTCACAAAAAATATTCCAAACAGTTAAAAATGTATTAGAGTTGAAGAAAAAAAACACATACAGCTTATGTAAAACCTCACACAAAAAGTTTAAATAAAGTGGAGCCACAAAAAATTGCAAACAGTTAAAAATGTATTAGAGAGTTGAAGAAAAAACATACAGGTGAGGACAATGTGTATCATATATTTCACACTAAAGTTGAAAAACATTATGTTCATTTAAATGAAACGGTTATAAAATTTACATTTAGTCATTCACATATATTTGACACTGACTCAAGTTGAAAAACCATGCTGTTCAATTAAAAGTATATAAATTAAACAAAAATAAAATCATCTTACTGTTTCACCATGGTTGAAAAAAACCCACAAGTGTTTCCCCCTGAAGTCTTTTCTCTGTCACACCAGCGTGTGGCTGGCCTGGTATCTGTTTTTGTGACACGTTCCTGACCCCATTGAGAAATATCTTACACAACAGTTGAAAAGCATTGTGTTCCTTTAAAAGTGTATAAATTAAAATATATCATATATAGATTAAATAGTTTACTAATTTAACTAAAGTTGAAAAGCATGTTGTTCATTTAAAATCTTACTAAATTACTAAAGTTGAAAATCATTCTGTTCATTTAAAATAAATATTTTACAAATTTACTGTGCCAATTATGTTAGATTTAGATAAAAATAAAATCATCTAACATTTTCACCAGGATTGAAAAAAAAAAAAAAAAATCAGACAGGTAGTGCCTGCCAGCATGGACAGTGTGCATGACAAATAAGTGATATCATCGCTGTTTTCGTACCACCGGTAATAAATTACTTTTAATTCATAAGACTTATTTTCAGGAGTCACAGTTATCAGTGAAATATGGCGCTTGTGTAGGTCTGCCTGGGAATGTGAATTGGCCTTGAACCTAAACACTTCCATTCATAGAGTACTGAAAGAATATAGTGGACACACAGCTCCGCCGTTTTCCCATAGTTTTCCACAGGCTCTTACTGTAAAAGGCTATAAAATAGCCAAGACACGTGGACGTGTGCCATACCCCATGTATGGACCAAAAACTTTTGCACCCTCTCTTCTATGACCACCTCATCAAAAATGCAAAACAGTGAGTACTTTCTCTATAATTAATTTATGCTACGGTGCTGTTTATCTGTATTATGCAATGATGTTTAATTTGAAAAATTGTTTATATATAAGGAAAAGACGAAATAATTTATTAGTGATTTAAATAGCCCAGACTAGGTATTTGTTTTATCCACATTATGCTATTAGTATTTTTATCTGCTGTAACTGGTGATACAGATATTAAAATGTATCTACTATATTAATTTATCAAAGTATGGGTTTAAAAGTATGGAGCATTGTATTATGATATCGATGTGATACAGATATTAACATGTATATCTACTATATTAATTTATCATAAAGTATGATTTAAAAAATGTACAACATTGTTTATGTTCATTATGCTATGTTTTTTTTAAACCATATCACAAAAGTATTAGTTTAACATGACTGTTTTACAGCAATGTTTATTTTGCATTATGCTATGTTGTTTTAACTGTTGTATTTTTTATCTTATGTAATTAAAATCTCCAGCATCGTTTATTTAAGCTGCAGGGTTTCCATAAGGACCTTAAAATAAATGTTTTGGATTTATTCAGTTTTAAATCTTATTTAGAGATAATTTTAGTCAGACATGCTTATATGTGCATAGGGCTATTTTATTCCTCTTCAGTTACTTACTTTACTAGTTACTTTTTAATTCTTCTTTTACGCTGTCTTTGATTTTAACTTTTAGCAATTTGCATGATAAATTGTTTAACATGTAAGCTATATGAATGACACTGTCACAATGTGATAAGCAAAACATATAAAAGTCAAGTCAAAGCTATTTATATAGGCTAGCGCTTTTCATTGCCATTTAAAATAACATGGTCTTTCATTCTCTCTCTCTCTCTAGAGACAGCAAACACTGCAGGACAATCAGGCATCCAAGTAACATGTTAGTATGGTTTATATTTTATTTTTAATGAGAAAACATTATAGAGTACAACAGGTGGTTTCTGGGAGTAAGAACATTTACTTTCTCCATACGGAAATTAATTTTAAAGACAGACCTACTGTGAGCTAAGAGGTTGTTAATACATGGTATTTGCTTCTGATAAAGCCTTCAGCTTATTTTTTGCAAATAATCGTGTTTCACAGTTGAACTCCTGGTGAAAACTACATTACCCATGAGCCATTATGCTGTAGTGAAAATTATGTTAAACATAGTTTTTAAAAAAAGCAACACACTCCAAAATAGCTCTGGCCACTCCCATGACGCACTGCGAATGACATAATCTCCCTACCCTCTCAAAATACTGAAATGTTTGTATAAGCTATATAAGCATATTTTGCATATTTATATATAAATATATATATTTTTAAAATCACTATAGGAAATAAGAATGAAAAGGGGTTAGGGAGGCACTGTTGCACTCTATGTATAATGAACAATTGACAGATGAACTGACAGATATTTTATGTAAACAGGCAAAATCTCTGCATCTGAGGATGGCCATGTGTTTTCGCCGATCATAACTGGTTTAACTCTTGACTCCTTTGAGATCAATATGACTTCTGCCAAACCAAATGTGCCTGCATATTATAAGTGTAAAACACGAGAAACTATTAATACACGAGAAACTATTAAACCAGTTTTCGCCTATGTAATGTATAAAATTATTCTTAATTAATCAGTCGTAGTTAACTATTTGGGACCAATTTTAAGGAAGGTTACATTCTGGTCTAACAGTGTCATGTACAAATTTGCAATACAGAATTGTTTTTTTTTTTTTGGTACTATTGGGTCGAGTTTTGTAGAATTTATTTTATGCGGTCTAATGCTCCTGGATTATTCAGACTCAGAATTGTAACTATTACTATAGCCTTTATCAGACATTTATTTTACTGCAGACTTATCAACCTTATTTATTTACTGCAGATTTGATCAAAGCCAAATACTGCCCAAACGGGGATATTGGGAAAGAAGAGAAACAGGATAATACAAGGTTAGATTCAATCTTTATATTCTTTCCCATTTTGCCTTCATTTTCCTTTTTCCTGTTGGTTATGAATCAATGAATCAGTTACAAATGTGCGAGCGAATCCAACACACCAGATGAAGACGAGGGAACCGCTTGACTATGTGAATTGTGAAAGCATTGCCAACGACCTGGTCAACGCTTTGTTCAAGCATGAAGAATCTCTCATGAAGAAACTGCAATAAAAACTGTTGTAGCCTATTGTTTGGCATTATGTACTTAAACAGTTTTTAAAAAAAATAAAATGTTTTTAATAATTGATTGGTGATGGAGTTTTCATTTTTGTATTTAGAACCAAGTATATTGTACAAGTAAGAAGAAACCAAACTGGCCATATAATGATATATTGCACATAATAAACACTGGTAAAGTTTGTATTCCTTAAAAAAAAACAGGCAATGTTTGAGAACCCTAATATTGGTGTAATCTCTGCGAGGTCTCAAGCACAAACTCAAAACTTTGTGGTGGGTGATACGGGCATAGCTTTATTAAAGGAAAATATTATGGAAGTAATTTTCAAACTATATTTTATTTATCTATATTATGGTTTTCATGTTGATTTAAAGTTTTTGTTATTAACTAATACCTTTATTTTTTACATCCAGCACAAAATTTTGTTCAAAAATCGTTCTCTGACCCCAAATAATCAGATAATGGTGTGTTCACAATCTACAATTAGATATTATCCTGCTTAGTATGTGTGTAAATAGTTGTGCTTAAATGTTTGGATGTATTTTTACACGCCAACATATTTTGTCACACCATAGTGATGCAAAGTTCCACACTCTTGTAAAGACTATGGTCTAACTTTAAAACATAATCTTTATACATGAATTCAAAAGACCAAATCACTAAGAAAGGAGGGGTGACAAGCACCGTTTATAATAAATAGACAAAAGTTTGCAAATGATGGTTTTATTACTATTCAGATAGCTAGCCGATGTCACTGTTTCACATGTTGGACCGTATGTGTTTTAGGTAAAGACTTTTCTTTGAGAGCCGTCAACATTCAGTGTTTATAGGAATAAATGACCGTTGATAATTTAAGTGATACTATTTCTGTTTGAGAACTAAATTGATACTTTGTGTGATTCCACAACATAGATAGAGGGAAGGTTGCACTAAACAAAGTATTGACGTGCTGCAAGTATTACTTACTTAAGTTACTTATAAGTATTAACACGAAAAGTAAACGCATGCTGTTTTACACTTAAACTATTACAACAGAATCGCACCTGACTATTGCACTGAGAGAGGCGTAATCATTAAGACTGTTAAACAAAGTTTGGTGTTTAAAATTATTTCTAGTGATCAACTTGCTAAAAAATAAATACAACATGAGCCATACAGAAAAGCCACTTGTGATCAGTTTTGTATGTTTGTAATTGACATTTTATATACTAGTCAATAAGGCCGTTTTCATCTTGCTTCTTTTTGTTTTTGTACAGTTTGCAAAAACTATAACACATGAGAGTGTTTAAGACTAAACAAATCATATTTCTTTTAGAATATTATTTCTAAAATTAGTTATTATTTTCATATTTCTGCTATGTCTACGAAACAACGACATGAAAGATGAGTATTGCTGTTTTTCTGTTACCTATAATACTATTATACTTCAAACTCGTCTAGCTATTGCCCATTTCACAGCACAGTCGTTTTTTTTTTCTACGTGGCTAAACAACGGTTAAGCTAATGAATTACCGTTGATATTTTTACGTGAAAGGTAGGATGATTCATTTTTTATTCTGTCTACACCGTTTCTTTGACACAAGAGTTTTAGTCAGGGGTCTTTTAGGCCTGATCCAGAAAACAGACGGTAAGCAGTAAGTTATGAAAACATGTGGTAAGCAGTTTTTGGCCTCATCATCAAAATGTTTTAACATATCGTAAATATCAATTGTTAAATAAATTATATCTAACTATCAGCAGTTATATGTGAAACACGCTCAGTCACATTAGAGTTGGATTCTTGTTTATATTGAACATTGTTATTGAACCGCATGTTTAACAGTGCTAGTGTTCACCACGGTTTCATTTTTAACAACACTATCGTAACCCTTATCGTATTTTGTATGGTGTCTTCTTTACACTTTCACCCATGGATATCTGTTTCCTACAGTTAGTTGTAGTGAACTCTAGGGTCTTCTCTTTGTTCATATACGACAGTATTCACATGAATTGGCTTGATTGAATAAAATGATGGTTTAAACCACATTATTTTATTATACCATTTTTAAATAGCGCTTAAATGTATATTTTATATTTTAACCCTTTATGCAAATATAGAATAGGCCTACCGCACAAGGATCTCTGAAATATTTTTCCTTGTAAAACATCTCTGTAGATCTATGTTTTTAAAATCTATGTTCTAAAATCTCAAAATCTCGGCCTACAACAAAACACAGTGCATCCGTGTACGATGTTTGATCAGAAAATTACTTTTGTCGCTTTGTTTGAAGAAACACTTTAATCAGCTGGTGCTTGATAACTATTAAAATTATTAAACAACCCTCAATTCGGTAATGATGCGATATTGATATCACGTTTTAATTTCAACTCAATGCGCTAAAGGTTTATAACTGAACGTCTTAATAGTGGGTAAAAGTTAACTTAAAGCATGCGTAAAATAGAAATACATCCTAGCTACTTTCTAATATATAATAATTTTTTACCTCCTATAGAATAAGTTGTGTAATACTGTTTTTATGAGCTCGGACATGACCACAAAATACAATTGTGTCATTTTTTATTTCAACATAGTGAAGTAAAAAAAGTAAAACAATGACGACATTTACAGGTGATCCAGCCAGAATACAAAGTCGCGGCACGCAATCATGTTTTGCTCTAGGGCATAGCTGACCAGACTTTGAACTATTTCATCAACATCTGTTTTTACATTTTTTGACAACAGTGACACACAGAGATCTGTTACAAACGTACACATGCAGAGTAGATCGTCAACTTCGAATTCCTCATGAGATTCAAGCATCACATCCAGAACTTTTCTGAGGATTACGCCGATCGGTTCTTTGCCGTTTAAAAACATGGGCGTAAAATCTGTCCAGGATCCAACTAAGCCTCTTATGACATCCATTTCTTTTTTGAGATTTTTTACACGTTTGGTATCCCTCGCACAATCGTTATTCTCATCAAACGCACCCTCGATGATCCTGTGCATCAAGCTAACCATCGGGCCTCTAAAATGATCTTTAAACATAGAGTCTAGCGTAGCTCTTAAACGACACTCTTTCCCCGTGGCGCACTCACTCTCCGGATGGCGCAGTGTCCCCGCTACGCCAGAACTCAACGGGGAGTCGCTCTCCATCAGTTTTTGCGTCGCCATTTCTGAAGTTATCAGATTTTTCGGTCCCATATTCGATGGTGAAAGATTCTGTTAGTTCCTGGAATCTCCTGGAAGTCCTTATAGCACAATCGTACAGGCCTTGTGCGATAAAGTTTTTGGGTCAGAAGTGTGAGTCGAAAAAAGTGTAGTTTGCGTCTGACAAACATGAACTTCTGATCAATTCCTTCGACTTTTGATCAATGTTGCAGTAGCACAGCAGTCCGCGACTATTAGAGCTAGAGCCAGGGGTTGTGCGATAACTGAGGCTGGGCTCTGTGTAGAGTTTATCAGGACAACTGATAGTGCTCAGCCCGCCTCATAGGAGGAGTTGTATAGGGGTGTCATCGTCATGACGTTGTGAATCGCTACGTAGGATTAAAGCCTCATTGAATCATAAGTAAAGTCATGGAGAAGTTATGCATATACTGCCAGAGAGAATTCTATTAATTACAAAATATATACATACAATTTTTTTTAACATAGGGATGGGTGAATGTTCGCAACAAGTTCCGTAAAAAGCGTTTAGAAAGTAAGGCTTTAAGTTAACTTTTACCCACTATTAAGACGTTCAGTTATAAACCTTTAGCGCATTGAGTTGAAATTAAAACGTGATATCAATATCGCGTCATTACCGAATTGAGGGTTGTTTAATAATTTTAATAGTTATCAAGCACCAGCTGATTAAAGTGTTTCTTCAAACAAAGCGACAAAAGTAATTTTCTGATCAAACATCGTACACGGATGCACTGTGTTTTGTTGTAGGCCGAGATTTTGAGATTTTAGAACATAGATTTTAAAAACATAGATCTACAGAGATGTTTTACAAGGAAAAATATTTCAGAGATCCTTGTGCGGTAGGCCTATTCTATATTTGCATAAAGGGTTAAAATATAAAATATACATTTAAGCGCTATTTAAGAATGGTATAATAAAATAATGTGGTTTAAACCATCATTTTATTCAATCAAGCCAATTCATGTGAATACTGTCGTATATGAACAAAGAGAAGACCCTAGAGTTCACTACAGCTAACTGTAGGAAACAGATATCCATGGGTGAAAGTGTAAAGAAGACACCATACAAAATACGATAAGGGTTACGATAGTGTTGTTAAAAATGAAACCGTGGTGAACACTAGCACTGTTAAACATGCGGTTCAATAACAATGTTCAATATAAACAAGAATCCAACTCTAATGTGACTGAGCGTGTTTCACATATAACTGCTGATAGTTAGATATAATTTATTTAACAATTGATATTTACGATATGTTAAAACATTTTGATGATGAGGCCAAAAACTGCTTACCACATGTTTTCATAACTTACTGCTTACCGTCTGTTTTCTGGATCAGGCCTAAAAGACCCCTGACTAAAACTCTTGTGTCAAAGAAACGGTGTAGACGGAATAAAAAATGAATCATCCTACCTTTCACGTAAAAATATCAACGGTAATTCATTAGCTTAACCGTTGTTTAGCCACGTAGAAAAAAAAAACGACTGTGCTGTGAAATGGGCAATAGCTAGACGAGTTTGAAGTATAATAGTATTATAGGTAACAGAAAAACAGCAATACTCATCTTTCATTTCGTTGTTTCGTAGACATAGCAGAAATATGAAAATAATAACTAATTTTAGAAATAATATTCTAAAAGAAATATGATTTGTTTAGTCTTAAACACTCTCATGTAGAAGGACTATAGTTTTTGCAAACTGTACAAAAACAAAAAGAAGCGAAAATGTTAGATGATTTTATTTTTATCTAAATCTAACATAATTGGCACAGTAAATTTGTAAAATATTTATTTTAAATGAACAGAATGATTTTCAACTTCAGTAATTTAGTAAGATTTTTTAATGAACGGCATGATTTTTAACTTCAGTAATTTAGTAAGATTTTAAATGAACAACATGCTTTTCAACTTTAGTTAAATTAGTAAACTATTTAATTTATATATGATATATTTTAATTTATACACTTTTAAAGGAACACAATGCTTTTCAACTGTTGTGTAAGATATTTCTCAATGGGGTCAGGCACGTGTCACAAAAACAGATACCAGGCCAGCCACACGCTGGTGTGACAGAGAAAAGACTTCAGGGGGAAACACTTGTGGGTTTTTTTCAACCATGGTGAAACAGTAAGATGATTTTATTTTTGTTTAATTTATATACTTTTAATTGAACAGCATGGTTTTTCAACTTGAGTCAGTGTCAAATATATGTGAATGACTAAATGTAAATTTTATAACCATTTCATTTAAATGAACATAATGTTTTTCAACTTTAGTGTGAAATATATGATACATGTCCTCACCTGTATGTTTTTTCTTCAACTCTCTAATACATTTTTAACTGTTTGCAATTTTTTGTGGCTCCACTTTATTTAAACTTTTTGTGTGAGGTTTTACATAAGCTGTATGTGTTTTTTTTCTTCAACTATGTAATACATTTTTAACTTTTTGGAATATTTTTTGTGACTCCATTTTATTTTACATTATTACATTTAATTAGTACATTTAGTGTTTTTTGTGTGAGGTTTTATTTTATTACATAAACTGTATGTTTCATATTATTCAACTCTAATACATTTTTTATGTCTCCGTTTTTTAATCGGAAATGCTTCACTGAATACATTTATTTTTTACGTTTGTGTCAGATAAACTATAGCAGTTTTTTCTTATCACTTTCACACACACCTGCTATGATAAGCTTAGGCATAGCGCGGGGATGCGCTAAAAAATAACAATCCATCGCTTTGTAACTGTAACAACAAAGTCCAATACATCTCAAACAAACTTCAAACGATTAAACAAACTGTCAACATCCATCATTTTGACAGAAGCTGTAACCGCAAGGGGCGGAACTAGATCAAACAAACTTCAAACAATCCATCGCTTTGTAACTGTAACAACAAAGTCCAATACATCTCAAACAAACTTCAAACGATTAAACAAACTGTCAGCATCCATCATTTTGACAGAAGCTGTAACCGCAAGGGGCGGAACTAGATCAAACAAACTTCAAACAAATCATCATTATGACAGAAAGTTTAACAGGAAGGGGACGGAACTAGATCAAACAAACTTCAAACAATTCATCATTTTGACAGAAAGTTTAACCGCAAGGGGCGGAACTAGGTCAAAGTTAACCGGAAGGGGAGGAACCGGAAGGGGTGGGACAAGGGGTGGGACAGGAAGGGGAGGAACCGGAAGGGGCGGGACAGGAAGGGGAGGAACCGGAAGGGGCGGGGGAGATCAAAGGATAGCCAATCAATCATTTTGACAGGTGCCGCATGGTATTACTACTGACCCGGCAATCTGCTTTGTGTGACTGTTAGGACTGTTTTCAGGGAAAGTTTTAATTATATCAGGATAATGTTCACAGAACGCTGAAATTATGACCAGAGGATCCATGATTTTCAGCCGGCACTCCGTAATCCATATTGTCTGTTGGGGAGAGAATGAAACAAATGAGTTAAAAGAAATAGCATTGATGACAAATAAAAGCTTATAAAATTAAATTAAATTTAGATGTTAAGTGTATTAAACATTTAAAACATGTGTTGAACTTAATGAGGTGATGTTATGCGTCTATCTGGCAAGTCACCGACTCTTAAATCTTCCTGAACAGATGAAATGTTACAAATTAGGTTTTTAAAAATAAAAAGCAATGTATATCAATAATCATATAAATAGTGATTAAATTACATTTAGATGTTAAGTGTATTAAACATTTTAAAGCAAGTTTTAACATGTGTTGAACTTAATGAGGTGATGTTATGCGTCTGACTAAAGTCACAGACTCTTAAATCTTCCTGAACAGATGAAATGTTACAAATTAGGTTTTTAAAAATAAAAAGCAATGCATATAAATAATCACATAAATATGGATTAAATTAAATGTAGATGTTAAGTGTATTAAACATTTAAAACATGTGTTGAACTTAATGAGGTGATGTTATGCATCTGACTAAAGTCACAGACTCTTAAATTTTTCTGAGCAAGAAATATCACAAATAGTTTTCAGAAATAAAAAGCATTGCATATAAATAATCATATAAATATGGATTAAATTAAATAAGATGCTAAATTATCCACAATATACTGTCTCACACAGTTAAATAAAACATATAAATTAGTGAATAATAGTTCATATTATTTGAAACAACCTGTTAAATTACCAAGTATGCAAACTTTAATCTAATGCCCCTCGAAATACTGTCTTACAGACATATAATATAGTGAATAATAGTTCATATTACTTTAAATAAGATGTTCATTTGATTAATTTTAAAGCAAGTTTTGACACGTGTTGAACTTAATGAGGTGATGTTATGCGTCTGACTAAAGTCACAGTCGCCTTACATTTTTTCTGATCAGGTGAAATGTTATAAATTAGGTTTTTCAGAAATAAAAAGCATTGCATATAAATAATCATATTGCCAAGTACACAAACTTTAATCTAATACACGCAAAATACCACCTTACACAGATAAATAAAACATATAATATAGTGAATAATAGTACGTATTATTGTACAAGTATATTATAAGCATTTTAATCTAATGCACAACAATATACTGTTAAAATAACAATAATAACAATATACCAATAAATAAAATAGCGAATAATAGGTGATATAGGAACATCATGTGATGCCACAATATACTAGCTTACAGATAAATGACCATATCAAATATTAAATAATAGTTGATATTATATTAAATAAGTAGTTAATTTACCAATTATACACATTTGAATTACATCAGGGATATAGGTTCACACTGCAATATACCCAGTTACACAGATAAATAAACATATAAAACAGTGTTTATTCGAAATAAGATGACATTTCATTAAGTATTTAATACTAGTTTTAAACGCATGTTGAAGCGTACCTACCATTGGTGAAATTAGGAGGTCTTTTTGGCTCTGGTTAAAATCACAGATCCTTAAATTTCTGAGGTGTTTGCTCTCCGTTTGCGAAATTGAAAATGAAGAGCTGGGTCCGCCCCTTCCTCTCTGTGTAGCTGCTATGTACTAGCATTAGCAGTTTGTTTCAGAAAACATCATGCAATTAAAAGATAGTGAGGCCACATGGTGTTTTACAATCAAAGACCACAACTGTCTCCAACCATAAAATCTCCTGATCTGAAGCATTCCTGTCAGGCAGGGAGACCCCACAATGTGACCATTTTGACACTTCACACAGACCAGGCTGTAAGATCAATATAATTAGATGTTTATACCGGGGTCTTCAGGAAAAAGTCAAAGCAAAATGGTCGCAAAGTTACATATTATATAGCCCACTCTTTGTTATGATAAGATAAATCGTCCTTGCTTCCTGGGGAGTTGTCCCTCATCCTGTTTTTCTTGACACCCCAATGACTTTATTCGAAGAGCAGATTTATTTTTCTAACATTTAAACTTACACATTAGAACACCCTCTGACTTTATGAATACACATACATGACGCCTTAATGATTTTTTATATTTCTGTGCATTTATTTAAAGTCTGCATGTGGGCCTACCATTCTGACACTAGTGATATCTTTGATAATATTAAAGGTTTTTATGTAATATTATTTCAAATTTTTTCAGGACATGTAGTCAGAGTAACAGAAAATAATAATAGTGCAACAAATAAGGAGATTATGTTTTATTTATTTGAATCAGGTTTGTTAAAAGTATGCCTGAATGATGTTAGTTAATCGGCACTGACATGTATTTGGTATAACAATGAACATTGTATATATATATTTTAAAAACCTGTTAAATTCAAGTAATGATGCAATCCTTTAAATCTTAACTTTGAGTGCAACAGAATTAAATGGATGTAAAATTATTATCATGTCTCATGCGCCATTAACACGACAGAAAAGACTGTAACACCAATGACACAAACGAATCACCAATAAGACCATAATTAGATGAGACTAAATTGTTACATTTGGCATACAATCTAAATTAATATCTTTGAATAAAGTTTATCTTTAAATGGGGGTCACCGGGGTTATCCCATAAGAAAAGTGACATCAGTGAAAATGTTCATGAAATTTCATTTTACAAAATGGGTGATACAAGATGTCAAACCACATCTTGTCAACCGTAGTATAATAACCAAATTAAGTAGTTTAATCCATAAGTATTCTAGTTTATTATTTTAAATATCATTTACATAATATATTTGATAGTTATGTATACATTATTGTATTTTAAAATTGTGATAAACTTGTCATAGGCATTAAATTAAAGCATTTTCCCTCTGACTGAGGGACCGAGCACATCAAAGTTTTTATTTTAAAATGTAAACAAATTGTAGCCCTAAGTGTTTTTCAAGAGTGATATTTATGCAAACTGCAAAGGCTAGTGATAGAAAAAGGACATTTCCATAGAATGACACAGAAATGATTTTGCATAAATTTAACCTGGTATTATTTTACTTCTGCTCAAACTTTACAATTTCAATGCAAAACTGTGCTTAGTCGTCTTAGATCTGTTTTATACAAAGATATGCATGCAGTATTTTGTCCATCGACACACACCAGCAAGTAGTATTCCAGTTGCCGTAACTGTTTAGCCTTTTCCACTATCAAAACATTTCAAATGGTTGCATTCGACAATATACGGCTTATTACGGTAATTTCAGGTTTTCCGCCAGCAAATGACGCCAGCTTTCTGGCAGAGCGGGGTCGCGGAAGGATTTGAATGTTGAACAGTGAGATTGATACGGAGCGCAAAAGGATAGGGTGTTTGGACAGCATAAATAATAAAATATAAAACGAACAAAGACATCGCGCTTCAAGCGGTAGACAACAGGTGAGGCGTTTGGGATGATTTTTGATGAAACTTGGGAGGTGGATGGCCGAATACTCTTTCACGTATCTTAGCATGTGGGCTCGTGCGTACTGTAGGCTATGTAAAGTTGTATGTAGGCTATTTGTAAAGGAGTGCGTGTATGAAAAAAAGTATCCTAAATGAAAACTATCCATGTCACACACAAAAATACTTGCGCATGTGCATCATAGTTAATTTTTCAACTTAAACGTGTTAGTTTTTATTTATTTATTACGATTTTTCTCAATAAAATCTGTCATTTATTCAAGTTTCTATCATTTGTCTATTTAAATTAAACAATTTTAAACATTTACAAACACACACCACACACACGCACTAATGACCAATAACAGTAATTTATTGAAAGTAATCTTTTTATGAAAAGATCATTCCTAGCACTTGAAGATAGCACAATGGATTATAATTTTACAGCCAAAACAAAATATGTGAAAATCACCCATTTTAGTTCTTCAGTTTCTAAAGGGGCATGTTGTATCTTTTAGAAATTTGCACACATTTTCAGAGACAAGATGTGTCTCTGTGGTCCATGAGCCATCATAGGTAAAGGTTGTCTTGAGTGAATATTTAATTGTACACGTCTTAAGGTCTTCAGAAGTCATAACTCCAGGGTCAATGGGGCTCCTGACAATATTTAATGTCCCTTAAAACCAAAGAGTAAGCTAAAAGACACTAGTTTTCCAATGTTACCTACCAAAATCAAATACTGTATAGAATTTGTGTTACGCTTTTCCAAAGGATAATCTTGCTTTAAATTTATAATAAAAATGTAAAAGCATTTCTTTATATTTGCAGTGTTTGGACACAATGTCATTCATTGATACTTTTTGCTTTTATAAAATTTACATTTCTTATGTCTACAAAAGTTCAAAGTAAAAATATGATAAATATGAATCTATGGGAGGTCTCACCCACAAACACAAAACATTGTGTTGGGTGATCCAGACATAGCTTTACTAAATGAAAATATAATGGAAGTCATTTTCAAAACTGTAATTATACCATATTTATTAATATAATGGCTTCATGTTCATTTCTAGTTTTTGTTTGTTATTAACTAATACCTTTTTGTTTTTAACTAACACTTAAACATCCAGCACACAATTAATGAGATGTATGAGCTAAGGATGCTCTCTGACCCAAATAAACAGGTAATGGAGTGTTCACAATCTACAGTACAATATACAGTTAGATATTCTCCAACTATAAACTACTGTATGTGTGTAAATAGTTGTGCTTGAAGCTTTGGTTGTATTTTTACACATGCAAAGTACCACACAATTGTAAGCCTATAGGACTAACTTTAAAACATAATCTTTATACAGGAATCACATGTGTCCAGAACACACATGTAAGATTCATAAGACCAAAGCACTATGAAAAGTGGGGTGGAAAAGCACCGGTTATAATAAATGCACAAAAGTGTTTTTGTTTTAGGTGAAGACTTTTCTTTGAGAGCGGTCAACACTCAGTGGATATAGGAATAAATGACAATTAAGAATTTAAGCGATAGTCTTTCTGTTTGAGAATCTTTGACTAAATTGATACTTTGTTTAGTGCCACTTTCCATCTATCTGTGATGTGGAATCACACAGAGTATTAACACGAAAAGCAAGCACATGCTGTTTTAAACTATACGGCACATCTGACTATTGCACTGAGAGATGTCATGCCCAAGGCAGTTATGACTAATGCATGTTAATTAGGTGTTCAAGCACGAAGTGCTGAAAACCTATTGTAATTGTACTGATTTTTATTAGGTGTTCAAGCACGAAGTGCTGAAAACCTATTGTAATTGTACTGATTTTTATTATTATTATTAGGTGTTCAAGCACGAAGTGCTGAAAACCTATTGTATTCGTTCCGATTTTTATTATTATTAGGTGTTCAAGCACGAAGTGCTGAAAACCTATTGTATTTGTACCGATTTTTAGGTGTTCAAGCACAAAGCACAAGCACAAAGTGCCAGTTTTGTCCAAAACCTACTTTTGCGAACTAGTCCCTGGTTTTTCACCGATCGGAGGCAAACCAGTCTAGGCCTATTCTCTGGACTCTCTAGATCAATAATTATCGAAAAAAAGTCGAAATTTTTCATTTGGTTTGCTATAACAGGGTCATTTATAAAAAGGGGCGTGTCAAAACACACTCAAAAGCCTATAAATCATAAATAAAAACTCAGAACTTCACAAAAATTGGTAAGCATATGTGACATAACATCATGAACAAGCATGCAAAGTTTTATGGAGATCGGACAATAGGTGGCGCTATAACTGTTGAAAAGCTTTAAAACCATGTATTTCCTATGGTAAATTGCCTGTATTGGCTGTAAATGGTATGTTCCATCTATGATCTTATAATCTTTATATTATCATGTTCAAAATCAGTGCAGTACAATTCTCTGGACTCTCTAGATCAATAATCATCAGAAAATGTATAATTTCTTCATTTGAATGGCTATAATAGGGTGAAAGTTGGACCAGTAAGAGCCTGTGGAAAACGTCTCAGGTTACGACTGTAACCATAGTTCCCTGAGAAAGGGAACGAGACGATGCGTCAATGACGCTTTGGGAATGCCCCCAGCGTGAATGCGTCTGAAGCATCTATGTCAACTAGTCCAATGGAAAGAATGAGCGTCACAGGCGGGTGACGTCATGACCAGGAAGGGATAAAAGCACATCCGGTGCAAACCGGCATTAGCTTCGAAAAATTGCCGAAGCAAGCCGATCACAGGGATGCAGGAAGTATGGCAGGGTGACGCATCGTCTCGTTCCCTTTCTCAGGGAACTATGGTTACAGTCGTAACCTGAGACGTTCCCTTTCGAGGGAACTCGCGATGCGTCAATGACGCTTTGGGAACGAGAATACCCAAAACGCCAGACTTTCAAATGCCTGAGTGTCAGCTTGTTGTCACACTGCACCAAGCACCTGGGACCCTGGGGCAGCATCCAGGTCCAAGCTGTAAAACCTCAAGAATGTGAGCGGTAAGGCCCAGCCCGCCGCATCACAAACGTCTTGGAGAGAACTCCAGATAATAAGCTTAGAAGCCATACTCCTGGTGGAATGAGCCCTGACCACCAAATGGTTGGCCAGAGGACTCACAAGCAAGAAAAATAGTCACAACTATCTATTGCTCAATGGGTTGGATTTTCCCGAAGAGAAGTCCAATGAACATAAGTGTCCAGTGCTCGCACTGGGCACAAGAGGTTCAGCTTTTCCTGGTCCGAAAAACGGGGAAGGACAGAAACCTGCAGCACAATAGGCCTCAGAATAATGGTAGGCACCTTAGGAACATTTACCTATGTTTGGGGTAAGATTGCCTTGGCCATCCCCAGTGCACTTAAGTTAAGTTACGTGAAACACTCTCGAAATAGTGAATATATAGTTTCCTCGTAGCGGGAGCTCTGGAGCTTAGAATGGTCTCAACAACCTCAGTTGAGAGACCACTCTCTATGAGTTGGGCCCCCTCAGAGGCCAAACAGTTTCCAAATCTCCCGCCGGGGGTGCAATATTGCATCCCCTGCCTGAGACAGAAGGTCTCTCCTGATCGGGACCTCCAAGGGAGGGCCGTCGAGGAGAAAAATTAGGTCCGCAAACCAAATTCGGCTCAGCCAGGGTGGTGCTACTAGCAATAGGCTTATTCCATTCTGGTGGATTCACTCCAGAACTCCTGGGAGCAGAGCAACAGGGGAAATACGTACAGACGTAGCCTCGGATACGTCTGCACCATAGCATCCAGCCCCGAGGGGGCTGGTTGAGTGAGGGATAACCAGAGTGGACAGTGTGTCGTATGCTGAGACGAGAACAGATCCACTTTGCCTGGCCGTAAAACTCCCATATTTGCTCCACCGCCTCGGGGTGGAGTCCCCTGGCCTCAGCCCCTGCCTCGACAGGGTGTCTGCTCCAATATTCTGGCCCTCAGACAGCGTAATTTCCTGAGGGACCAAAATAAGAGGCCATCAACTGTCTGTGGGACAAGAACCAGATTTTCCTCCATATAACCAAGGCGCGGGGATACTGCCGCGTGATCTTGATCGTACGGAGTGGGTTTCCCCTCAGGGAGAACCCTCTGGTCCTGAGCCACCACTGTACCAGAGCAACACATGATGGCCTCTCAGGTCCGGGAGGAGATGTCTCAACGCATTGAAGACGACCATCATCTCTAGGCAAGAATTCCGCTAGAATCAGCCAGTCATCTATGCAATTCAGAATGCGTATGCACTGCAGCCTGGCGGGGCCAGAGCTGCATCTACGTGCTTCGTGAATGTGCGGGGTGATAGAGCTAGACCGAAAGGAAGTGCCTGATAATGGTGTTCTTTGCCCCAAAGAAAACCTCAGGAACCTCCTGTGCTGAGGGAGGATGGAGATATGGAAGTATTTTAGATCTATCGTGACATACCAGTCCTCGGATCTGATTTGAGTCATGATCTGTTTGAGTGTCAGCATCTTGGACTTGAGTTCCAGCACCAAACACTCAAACAGACGAAGATCTAGTATGTGACACAGCTCTCCATCCTTTTTTGGAACAATGAGATAACGACTGTAAAGACCCGACGCAATGTCGGGTGAGTACACCTGCTCTATAGCTTTTTTTGGAGAAATATACAATAGGCTGCAGTGCATACGCATTCTGAATTGCATAGATGACTGGCTGATTCTAGCGGAATCAGAGCAGTTGGCGGTTCGGCACCGAGGTGTCGTTCTCACTCATATGCAGATGTTGGGGTTGAGGCTCAATGCCAAGAAGAGCAATGCCAAGAAGAGCAGCCGGTGGCGCCAGACCTTTTCCTTTGAGCCGAAGCCTTCTCAGCATGAAGAACGGTCCTCGGATCCGGCTTCTGCTTTGAAGGCTTTGGCTGCTGTGTTGTGTATGAGAAACTAGACGGCTGGAGCTGCTCACGCCCAGCAGCCCCAGGGGGTTGGACATAGCGAGGGAGAGATTATATTGTATATTTCTCCATGATTCCCATCAAATAGAGCCAGAGGTGTCTCTCAGAGACCACACGGGCTGCTCCATCCCTGAGAGATAAATCTGTGGCACGACGAAGTTCTCAAACCCCATCGGGCCAAACTCCCTCACTTCTGTCCAAATACCACAGCAGATAAGCCTGATATGCTTGTAGCACTGCTATAGTGTGCAAGCAGGCTCCTGCTAGACCCACTGCCGTAAATGCTTTTCCCACTAGATTAAAAATAGTTTTCTTTAATGGTTTAGTGAGAGAAACCGACGCCTTCAGGGTCGATACTGAACCGGGAGACAGATAGCTCGCAAGCGTCTGTTCTAACCGGGGTATTGCCCCATAGCCATACTCTCTTAACCCCCTAATATCTGAATATACATGAATGTGGGGGCTAAAAGACAAGATGAGTAAGGCTTTTTCCATGATCTAGACAGCTCGCTGTGCAGATGGGGAAAAATGGAAGGCCCCGTGATGGAGGTGAAAAAATAGAGGGAAGGAAACTCGTTTATTTTATTTTTTAAAACGAGTGCCCCCTTATTACTGCTGGCTTATTAAATATTTAATTTATCTACAGCCTTAGTAAACACCTCCACCAGCTTTTATTATTATTATATATATATTTTATATATATATATATATATATATATATATATTCATTTTATTTTATATATAATATAAACTATTATATATATATATATATATATATATATTTCTCATACACTGGGGAAAGAGATGGCAAATCCACTTCCCCCATGATTGTGTCACTTTCAATGCCCAGCATATCTACCTCCTCGGAGATAGAGCACTGAAGCATAGGTCTCTCTCCCCGGGCGGAAGTAACCGCGGCGCGGGCTTCCGAGACCGGAGAGAGAGCAATGGATCCCTCGGGAAAGGGAGGAGAAAAGATCCTCGGACCCGTCTCCACCCCCGTAAAGAGATCCATTTGCGATCCCCAGGAATGCATTCTCCGCGCTGCCTCGGCAACGCGGGTCCTGCAGCCTGAGAACCGCGAACCTGAACACTTTCCTCGAAAAGTGACAGGCGGGAGCGGAGCATGCGAAGCGAGAGCTTCTCACAATGTTGGCAGTCAGCCCCCTCGAAGGCTGATACCGCATGCTCTACTCCCAAACACATCACACAAAGCTCGTGTGTCAAGTCAAGTCAAGTCATCTTCATTTATATAGCGCTTTTAACAATGGATTGTTTCAAAGCAGCTTTACAGAGATAAACATATAATTTAAGGTAACAGATTGTTTTGGCTTTATAGCGGTTCTTGAATAATGTTACTTCCAGCTAAAGTTAACTTTGATTGATTCACCTCCATTGAAATGATCAGACTTTAAACGCGAACCTGTGATTAACGCTGACGACGTTCACATGCTCAGTCAGAATTGATTCTATAGTTATGTGTGTGTCCCTACTCGTTAAATAGCGCGAGCAGGGAGAACACAGAGTTTGTGCAATTGTTTAGTTTCCATAGTGTTTAAATATATATATATCAGACAAACAACAGTAAATATAACAGACAGTATGACACAGATCGCTTGCAGAGGCAACAGAAGCTAATGACGGTTTGCACCGGATGTGCTTTTATCCCTTCCTGGTCATGACGTCACCCGCCCGTGACGCTCATTCTTTCCATTGGACTAGTTGACATAGATGCTTCAGACGCATTCACGCTGGGGGCGTTCCCAAAGCGTCATTGACGCATCGCGAGTTCCCTCGAAAGGGAACTATGGGAAAACGGCGGAGCTGTGTGTCCACTATATTCTTTCAGTACTCTATGAATGGAAGTGTTTAGGTTCAAGGCCAATTTACATTCCCAGGGGGTATGCAGACCTTTTGATTACACAAGCGCCATATTTCACTGATAACTGTCACTCCTGAAAATAAGTCTTATGAATTAAAAGTAATTTATTACCGGTGGTACGAAAACAGCGATGATATCACTTATTTGTCATGCACACTGTCCATGCTGGCAGGCACTACCTGTGTGATTTTTTTTCTTCAACCCTGGTGAAAATGTTAGATGATTTTATTTTTATCTAAATCTAACATAATTGGCACAGAAAATTTGTAAAATATTTATTTTAAATGAACAGAATGCTTTTCAACTTCAGTAATTTAGTAAGATTTTTTAATGAACAGCATGATTTTCAACTTCAGTAATTTAGTAAGATTTAAAATGAACAACATGCTTTTCAACTTTAGTTAAATTAGTAAACTATTTATTTTATATACGATATATTTTAATTTATACACTTTTAAAGGAACAAAATGCTTTTCAACTGTTGTGTAAGATATTTCTCAATGGGGTCAGGAATGTATCACAAAAACAGATACCAGGCCAGCCACACGCTGGTGTGACAGAGAGAAAAGACTTCAGGGGAAACACTTGTGGGTTTTTTCAACCATGGTGAAACAGTAAGATGATTTTATTTTTGTTTAATTTATATACTTTTAATTGAACAGCATGGTTTTTCAACTTGAGTCAGTGTCAAATATATGTGAATGACTAACTGTAAATTTTATAACCATTTCATTTAAATGAACATAATGTTTTTCAACTTTAGTGTGAAATATATGATACATATTGTCCTCACCTGTATGTTTTTTCTTCAACTCTCTAATACATTTTTAACTGTTTGCAATTTTTTGTGGCTCCATTTTATTTAAACTTTTTGTGTGAGGTTTTACATAAGCTGTATGTGTTTTTTCTTCAACTCTAATACATTTTTAACTGTTTGGAATATTTTTTGTGACTCCATTTTATTTAAACTGAAATGCTTGATTCAGTGAATAGTTGTACATTTATTTAAACTTTTTGTGTGAGGTTTTACATAAGGTGTATGTTTTTTTCTTCAACTCTGTAATACATTTTTAACTGTTTGGAATATTTTTGTGGCTCCATTTTATTTAAACTGAAATGCTTGGTTCAGTGAATAGTTGTACATTTATTTCATACATTTATTTAGTACATTTAGTGTTTTTTGTGTGAGGTTTTATTTTATATTCTTTTTACAGAACAGATCAACTTCCACAATGTTTTCTTATCACTTTCACAGCTGCCCGTGATAAGCTCAGGGTTATGGTGAAACTGCGGTAACAAAACACCAACTTCAAATGATCAAACTAACCGTCATCATCAAAGCCAATACATCTCAAACTAACTTCAAACGATCAAACTAACAGTCATCATCACTTTGTAACTGTAACATCAAAGCTTATGTTAACATCCTATAAGCCCCCCTTTTTCTTGATCGAACTAACTTCAAACGATCAAACTAACTGTCACCATCCATCATTTTGACAGAAAGTTTAACCGCAAGGGGCGGAACTAGGTCAAAGTTAACAGGAAGGGGCGGAACTGGGTCAAAGGTAACAGGAAGAGGCGGGGCCGGAAGGGGTGGTACCGGAAGGGGCGGGACAGGAAGGGGCGGGACAGGAAGGGGAGGGACCGGAAGGGGCGGGGAAGATCACAGGATAGCCACGCCCACCTGTCAATCAATTATTTTGACAGGTAGTGCATCATATTACTACTTCAGTCTATAGTGTTTCATCGCAATCTAGTGGCCTGGCAGCAGAATACAGTGCATTCAGTCGATCCCCTGTGAATGGGGATCGTTATGACAATGGTGTCATCTGTACGCAGAAAACTCAAAGGAAAAACTTCTCTTTTTTTTTCAGCATATTGTTGTCGTGTAAACGTACATTTGGTTTACACTGTTTTGATTTTGTCATGTAGTTCAGGTGCACCTCCTTAATTATCTTCATTTGCATGACTTCACAAGTTCATTTGCCCATATAATCTTAAGATAATAAGGTTACATGTATTTGACTTGCTGTCTGCAGTGGAGGGGTTTGAGGAAGCAGCTTCAACTCAAGCTTAGATAAACCCCCATTTGTGGGACTACTAATGCTTGGATGATGAGTATGGTAGCAAGATGCCTAAATTATGTTGGGAAGGTTGGGATGCCAAAACAGCTGATGTAAGGTGAGCGGCTGCTTATATGCTCCGGCAGTTTATTGAAAGATTAGATGGGTTCACTCCTCCTGAAATTGTTTAGGAACTACACAAAAACAATTACCAAGAGCCAAGTATCTGTCTCATTTTGTGACAGATACTACTCTACACAACTCATTTAGGCTACAATAGCACAACATGTCAATCTAACTAGACTAAAAGAACAACATGAGAACTTCAAGATCTTGTGTCAAAATCAAAAATGAATTGTAAAATTCCATTTGTAAAGACAAATTTTGCAGTGTGTGCATACCATTGATTATCAGTTACATTTTTCTTTTATATTATATTATGGAGGACAGACTGGTTACCATGAAGGCCGATGGGAAGAAACCCTAAAAAGCTTCCTCACTCCTCATTTCTCACTCGTTCCTCTGAAGCTTTCTCACTCTTCGTTCCTCGCTCATAACTCCTCTGAAGCTTCCTCCCTCTTCGTTCCTTACTCATCACTCCTCTGAAGCTTCCTCACTCATCGCTCATCTGAAGCATCCTCACTCATCGTTCATCGCTCCTCCGAAGCTTCCTTACTCCTCGTTCCTCGCTCATCGTTCCTCTAAAGCTTCCTCACTCCTCGTTCTTCGCTCATCTCTCCTCTGAAGCTTCCTTACTCCTCTTTCCTTGCTCATCGCTCCTCTGAAGCTTCCTCACTCCTCGTTCCTCGCTCCTCTGAAGCTTCCTCACTCCTATTTCCTCATTCATCGCTCCTCTGAAGCTTCCTCACTCCTCGTTCCTCACTCATTGCTCCTCTGAAGCTTCCTCACTCATCGCTCCTCTGAAGCTTCCTCACTCATTGCTCCTCTGAAGCTTCCTTACTCCTCTTTTCTCACTCATCGCACCGCTGAAGCTTCCTCACTCCTCGTTCCTCACTCATCGCTCCTCTGAAGCTTTCCTCACTGCTCTTTCCTCACTCATCGCTCCTCTGAAGCTTCCTCACTCCTCGTTCCTTACTCATTGCTCCTCTGAAGCTTCCTCACTCCTCGTTCAACGCTCCTCTGAAGCTTCCTCACTCCTCTTTCCTCACTCCTCTTTCCTCACTCATCGCTCATCTGAAGCTTTCTCACTCATCGCTCCTCTGAAGCTTCCTCACTCCACGTTCATCGCTCCTCTAAAGCTTTCTCACTCATCGCTCCTCTGAAGGTTCCTCGCTCATCGCTCCTCTGAAACTTCCTCACTCATCGCTCCTCTGAAGTTTCCTAACTGCTCGTTCCTCGCTCATCGCTCCTCTGGAGCTTCCTCACTCCTCTGAAGCTTCCTCACTCCTCTTTCCTCACTCATCGCTCATCTGAAGCTTTTTTACTCATCGCTCCTTTGAAGCTTCCTCACTCCACGTTCATTGCTCCTCTGAAGCATTCTCACTCATCGCTCCTCTGAAGGTTCCTCGCTCATCGCTCCTCTGAAGTTTCCTAACTCCTCGTTCCTCGCTCATCGCTCCTCTGAAGGTTCCTCGCTCATCGCTCCTCTGAAGGTTCCTCACTCATCGCTCCTCTGAAGTTTCCTACCTCCTCGTTCCTCGTTCATCGCTCCTCTAAAGCTTCCTCACTCATCGCTTCTCTGAAGCTTCCTCACTCCTCGTTCATCACTCATCGCTCCTCTGAAGCTTCCTCACTCCTCGTTCATCGCTCCTCACTCCTCGTTCATCGCTCCTCACTTATTACTCCTCTGAAGCTTCCTCACTCCTCGTTCCTCGCTCATCGCTCCTCTGAAGCTTTCTCACTCCTCGTTCATCGCTCCTCTGAAGCTTCCTCACTAATCGCTCCTCTGAAGTTTTCTCACTCCTTGTTCCTCACTCATCGCTCCTCTGAAGCTTCCTCACTCCTCGTTCCTCACTCATTGCTCCTCTGAAGCTTTCTCCTCATCGCTCCTCTGAAGCTTCCTCCCTCCTCTTTCCTCGCTCATCGCTCCTCTGAAGCTTCCTCACTCCTCGTTCCTTGCTCATCGCTCCTCTGAAGCTTTCTCACTCCTCGTTCCTCACTCATCGCTTCTCTGAAGCTCACTCATCGCTCCTCTGAAGCTTCCTCACTTCTCGTTCCTCACTCATCGCTCCTCTGAAGCTTCCTCACTCCTCATTCCTCGCTCATCGCTTCTCTGAAGCTTTCTCACTCCCTGTTCCTCACTCATCGCTCCTCTGAAGCTTCCTCAACTCCTCGTTCATCGCTCTTCTAAAGGTTCTTCACTCTTCGTTCATCGCTCCTCTGAAGCTTCCTCACTCCTCACTCATCGCTCCTCTGAAGCTTCCTCACTTCTCTTTCCTCACTCATTGCTCCTCTGAAGCTTCCTCACTCCTCTTTCCTCACTCATCGCTCCTCTGAAGCTTCCTCACTCCTCTTTCATCACTCATTGCTCCTGAAGCTTCCTCCCTCCTCTTTCCTCACTCATTACTCCTCTGAAGCTTCCTTACTCCTCGTTCCTCACTTATCGCTCTTCTGAAGCTTCCTCACCCCTCTTTCCTCACTCATCGCTCCTCTGAAGCTTCCTCTCTCCTCTTTCATCGCTCCTCTGAAGCTTCCTCAATCATTGCTCCTCTGAAGTTTCCTCACTCCTCGTTCCTCACTCATCGCTCCTCTGAAGCTTCCTCACTCCTCTTTCCTCGCTCCTCCTCACTCCTCTGAAGCTTCCTCACCCCTCTTTCCTCGCTCCGGAAGCTTCCTCACTCCTCGTTCCTCACTCATCGCTCCTCTGAAGATTCCTCACTCTTTCCTCACTCATCGCTCCTCTGAAGCTTCTTCACTCATCGTTCCTCACTCATTGCTCCTCTGAAGGTTCCTCACTCCTCTTTCCTAACTCATCCCTCCTCTGAAACTTCTTCACTCCTCTTTCCTCACTCATCGCTCCTCTGAAGCTTCCTCACTCCTCTTTCCTCGCTCCTCTGAAGCTTCCTCACTCCTCTTTCCTCACTCATCGCTCCTCTGAAGCTTCCTCACTCCTCTTTCCTCACTCATCGCTACTCTGAAGCTTCCTCATTCCTCTTTCCTCACTCATTGCTCCTGAAGCTTTCTCCCTCCTCTTTCCTCACTTATCGCTCTTCTGAAGCTTCCTCACCCCTCTTTCCTCGCTCATCGCTCCTCTGAAGCTTCCTTTCTCCTCTTTCATCGCTCCTCTGAAGCTTCCTCACTCATTACTCCTCTGAAGTTCCTCACTCCTCGTTTCTCACTCATCGCTCCTCTGAAGCTTCCTCATTCCTCTTTCCTCACTCATCGCTCCTCTGAAGCTTCCTCACTCCTCGTTCCTCACTCATCGCTCCTCTAAAGCTTCAAACTACTCTTTCCTCACTCATCGCTCCTCTGAAGGTTCCTCACTCCTCTTTCCTCACTCATCCCTCCTCTGAAGCTTCTTCTCTCCTCTTTCCTCACTCATTGCTCCTCTGAAGCTTCCTCAATCCTCTTTCCTCACTCATCGCTCCTCTGAAGCTTTCTCACTCCTCTTTCCTCGCTCCTCCTTACTCCTCTTAAGCTTCCTCACTCCTCTATCCTAGCTCCTCTGAAGATTCCTCACTCATTACTCCTCTGAAGTTTCCTCACTCCTCTTTCCTCACTCATCGCTCCTCTGAAGCTTCCTCACTCCTCGTTCCTCACTCATCGCTCCTCTGAAGGTTTCTCACTCCTCTTTCCTAACTCATCCCTCCTCTGAAGCTTCTTCACTCCTCTTTCCTCACTCATCGCTCCTCTGAAGCTTCCTCACTCCTCTTTCCTCGCTCATCTGAAGCTTCCTCACTCCTCTTTGCTCACTCATCGCTCCTCTGAAGCTTCCTCACTCCTCTTTCCTCACTCATCGCTCCTCTGAAGCTTCCTCACTCCTCTTTCCTCACTTATCGTTCTTCTGAAGCTTCCTCACACCTCTTTCCTCACTCATTGCTCCTCTGAAGCTTCCTCACTCCTCTTTCATCGCTCCTCTGAAGCTTCCTCACTCAATACTCCTCTGAAGTTTCCTCACTCGTCGTTCCTCACTCATCGCTCCTCTGAAGCTTCCTCACTCCTCTTTCCTCACTCATCGCTCCTCTGAAGGTTCCTCACTCCTCTTTCCTCACTCATCCCTCCTCTGAAGCTTCCTCCCTCCTCCCTCCTCTGAAGCTTCCTCACTCCTCTTTCCTCACTCATCGCTTCTCTGAAGCTTCCTCACTCCTCTTTCATCACTCCTCTGAAGCTTCCTCACTCATTACCCCTCTGAAGTTTCCTCACTCCTCGTTCCTCACTCATCGCTCCTCTGAAGCGTCCTCACTCCTCTTTCCTCAATCATCGCTCCTCTGAACCTTCCTCACTCCTCTTTCCTCACTCATCGCTCCTCTGAAGTTTCCTCACTCCTCGGTCCTCACTCATCGCTCCTCACTCATCGCTCCTCTGAAGCTTCCTCACTCCTCGTTGCTCACTCATTGCTCCTCTGAAGCTTTCTCACTCCTCTTTCCTCACTCATCGCTCCTCTGAAGCTTCCCTACTCCTCGTCCCTCACTCATCGCTCCTCTGAAGCTTCCTCACTCCTCTTTCCTCACTCATCGCTCCTCTGAAGCTTCCTCACTCCTCTTTCCCCACTCATCCCTACTCTGAAGCTTCCTCACTCCGCTTTCCTCACTCATCCCTCCTCTGAAGCTTCCTAACTCCTCTTTCCTCACTCATTGCTCCTCTGAAGCTTCCTTACTCCTCGTTCCTCACTTATCATTCTTCTGAAGCATCCTCACCCCTCTTTCCTCACTCATCGCTCCTCTGAAGCTTCCTCACTCCTCTTTCATCGCTCCTCTGAAGCTTCCTCACTCAATACTCCTCTGAAGTTTCCTCACTCCTCGTTCCTCAATCATCGCTCCTCTGAAGCTTCCTCACTCCTCTTTCCTCACTCATCGCTCCTCTGAAGGTTCCTCACTCCTCTTTCCTCACTCATCCCTCCTCTGAAGCTTCCTCCCTCCTCCCTCCTCTGAAGCTTCCTCACTCCTCTTTCCTCACTCATCGCTCCTCTGAAGCTTCCTCACTCCTCTTTCCTCGCTCCTCTGAAGCTTCCTCACACCTCTGAAGCTTCCTCACTCCTCTTTCCTCCTTCCTGAAGCTTCCTCATTCCTCTTTCCTCACTCATCGCACCTCTGAAGCTTCCTCACTCCTCTTTCCTCACTCATCGCTTCTCTGAAGCTTCCTCACTCCTCTTTCCTCGCTCAGCGCTCCTCTGAAGCTTCCTCACTCCTCTTTCCTCACTCATCCCTCCTCTGAAGCTTCCTCACACCTCTTTCCTCACTCATCGCTCCTCTGAAGCTTCCTCACACCTCTTTCCTCACTCATCGCTCCCCTGAAGCTTCCTCACTTCTCTTTCATCGCTCCTCTGAAGCTTCCTCACTCCTCTTTCCTCACTCATCCCTCATTTGAAGCTTCCTCACTCCTCTTTCCTCACTCATCGCTCCTCTGAAGCTTCCTCACTCCTCGTTCCTCACTCATTGCTCCTCTGAAGCTTCCTCACTCCTCTATCCTCACTCATCCCTCCTCTAAAGCTTTCTCACTCCTCTTTCCTCACTCATCGCTCCTGAAGCTTCTTCACTCCTCGTTCCTCACTCATCGCTCCTCTAAAGCTTCCTCACTCCTCTTTCCTCACTCATCGCTCCCCTGAAGCTTCCTCACTGCTCGTTCCACTTTCCTCGCTCCTCTGAAGCTTCCTCACTCCTCTTTCCTCACTCATCGCTCCTCTTAAGCTTCCTTACTCCTCTTTCCTCACTCATCACTTCTGAAGCTTCCTCACTCCTCGTTCATCCCTCCTCTGAAGCTACCTCACTCATCGATCCTCTGAAGCTTCCTCGCTCATCGCTCCTCTGAAGCTTCCTCACTCCTCGTTCATCGCTCCTCACTCATCGTTCCTCTGAAGCTTCCTCACTCCTCATTAATCGCTCCTCACTCATCGTTCCTCTGAAGCTTCCTCACTCCTCGTTCCTCGCTCATCACTCCTCTGAAGCTCCTTCACTCATCGCTCCTCTAAAGTTTCCTCACTCATCGCTCCTCTGAAGTTTCCTCACTCCTCGTTCCTCACTCATCGCTCCTCTGAAGCTTCCTCACTCCTCTTTCCTCACTCATCGCTCCTCTGAAGGTTTCTGACTCCTCTTTCCTAACTCATCCCTCCTCTGAAGCTTCTTCACTCCTCTTTCCTCACTCATCGCTCCTCTGAAGCTTCCTCACTCCTCTTTCCTCGCTCCTCTGAAGCTTCCTCACTCCTCTTTGCTCACTCATCGCTCCTCTGAAGCTTCCTCACTCCTCTTTCCTCACTCATCGCTCCTCTGAAGCTTCCTCACATCTCTTTCCTCACTTATCGTTCTTCTGAAGCTTCCTCACCCCTCTTTTCTCACTCATCGCTCTTCTGAAGCTTCCTCACTCCTCTTTCATCGCTCCTCTGAAGCTTCCTTACTCAATACTCCTCTGAAGTTTCCCCACTCCTCGTTCCTCACTCATTGCTCCTCTGAAGCTTCCTCACTCCTCTTTCCTCACTCATCGCTCCTCTGAAGGTTCCTCACTTCTCTTTCCTCACTCATCCCTCCTCTGAAGCTTCCTCCCTCCTCCCTCCTCTGAAGCTTCCTCACTCCTCTTTCCCCACTCATCGCTCCTCTGAAGCTTCCTCACTCAATACTCCTCTGAAGTTTCCTCACTCCTCTTTCCTGACTCATCCCTCCTCTGAAACTTCTTCACTCCTCTTTCCTCACTCATCGCTCCTCTGAAGCTTCCTCACTCCTCATTCCTCGCTCATCGCTTCTCTGAAGCTTTCTCACTCCCTGTTCCTCACTCATCGCTCCTCTGAAGCTTCCTCAACTCCTCGTTCATCGCTCTTCTAAAGCTTCTTCACTCTTCGTTCATCACTCCTCTGAAGCTTTCTCACTCATCGCTCCTCTTAAGCTTCCTCACTCCTCACTCATCGCTCCTCTGAAGCTTCCTCACTCCTCTTTCCTCACTCATCGCTCCTCTGAAGCTTCCTCACTCCTCTTTTCTCACTCATCGCTTCTCTGAAGCTTCCTCACTCCTCTTTCATCACTCATTGCTCCTGAAGCTTCCTCCCTCCTCTTTCCTCACTCATTGCTCCTCTGAAGCTTCCTTACTCCTCGTTCCACACTTATCGCTCTTCTGAAGCTTCCTCACCCCTCTTTCCTCACTCATCGCTCCTCTGAAGCTTCCTCTCTCCTCTTTCATCGCTCCTCTGAAGCTTCCTCAATCATTACTCCTCTGAAGTTTCCTCACTCCTCGTTCCTCAGTCATCGCTCCTCTGAAGCTTCCTCACTCCTCTTTCCTCACTCATCGCTCCTCTGAAGCTTTCTCACTCCTCATTTCTCGCTCCTCCTCACTCCTCTGAAGCTTCCTCACCCCTCTTTCCTCGCTCCAGAAGCTTCCTCACTCCTCTTTCCTCACTCATCGCTCCTCTGAAGCTTCCTCACTCCTCGTTCCTCGCTCCTGAAGCTTCCTCACTCCTCGTTCCTCACTCATCGCTTCTCTGAAGCTTCCTCACTCCTCTTTCCTCGCTCAGCACTCCTCTGAAGCTTCCTCACTCCTCTTTCCTCACTCATCCCTCCTCTGAAGCTTCCTCACACCTCTTTCCTCACTCATCGCTCCTCTGAAGCTTCCTCAGACCTCTTTCCTCACTCATCGCTCCTCTGAAGCTTCCTCACTTCTCTTTCATCGCTCCTCTGAAGCTTCCTCACTCCTCTTTCCTCACTCATCCCTCATTTGAAGCTTCCTCACTCCTCTTTCCTCACTCATCGCTCCTCTGAAGCTTCCTCACTCCTCGTTCCTCACTCATTGCTCCTCTGAAGCTTCCTCGCTAATCGCTCCTCTGAAGCTTCCTCACTCCTCTATCCTCACTCATCCCTCCTCTAAAGCTTCCTCACTCCTCTTTCCTCACTCATCGCTCCTGAAGCTTCTTCACTCCTCGTTCCTCACTCATCGCTCCTCTAAAGCTTCCTCACTCCTCTTTCCTCACTCATCGCTCCCCTGAAGCTTCCTCACTGCTCGTTCCACTTTCCTCGCTCCTCTGAAGCTTCCTCACTCCTCTTTCCTCACTCATCGCTCCTCTTAAGCTTCCTTACTCCTCTTTCCTCACTCATCACTTCTGAAGCTTTCTCACTCCTCGTTCATCCCTCCTCTGAAGCTACCTCACTCATCGATCCTCTGAAGCTTCCTCGCTCATCGCTCCTCTGAAGCTTCCTCACTCCTCGTTCATCGCTCCTCACTCATCGTTCCTCTGAAGCTTCCTCACTCCTCATTCATCGCTCCTCACTCATCGTTCCTCTGAAGCTTCCTCACTCCTCGTTCCTCGCTCATCACTCCTCTGAAGCTCCTTCACTCATCGCTCCTCTAAAGTTTCCTCACTCATCGCTCCTCTGAAGTTTCCTCACTCCTCGTTCCTCACTCATCGCTCCTCTGAAGCTTCCTCACTCCTCTTTCCTCACTCATCGCTCCTCTGAAGGTTTCTGACTCCTCTTTCCTAACTCATCCCTCCTCTGAAGCTTCTTCACTCCTCTTTCCTCACTCATCGCTCCTCTGAAGCTTCCTCACTCCTCTTTCCTCGCTCCTCTGAAGCTTCCTCACTCCTCTTTGCTCACTCATCGCTCCTCTGAAGCTTCCTCACTCCTCTTTCCTCACTCATCGCTCCTCTGAAGCTTCCTCACATCTCTTTCCTCACTTATCGTTCTTCTGAAGCTTTCTCACCCCTCTTTTCTCACTCATCGCTCCTCTGAAGCTTCCTCACTCCTCTTTCATCGCTCCTCTGAAGCTTCCTTACTCAATACTCCTCTGAAGTTTCCCCACTCCTCGTTCCTCACTCATCGCTCCTCTGAAGCTTCCTCACTCCTCTTTCCTCACTCATCGCTCCTCTGAAGGTTCCTCACTCCTCTTTCCACACTCATCCCTCCTCTGAAGCTTCCTCCCTCCTCCCTCCTCTGAAGCTTCCTCACTCCTCTTTCCCCACTCATCGCTCCTCTGAAGCTTCCTCACTCAATACTCCTCTGAAGTTTCCTCACTCCTCTTTCCTGACTCATCCCTCCTCTGAAACTTCTTCACTCCTCTTTCCTCACTCATCGCTCCTCTGAAGCTTCCTCACTCCTCATTCCTCGCTCATCGCTTCTCTGAAGCTTTCTCACTCCCTGTTCCTCACTCATCGCTCCTCTGAAGCTTCCTCAACTCCTCGTTCATCGCTCTTCTAAAGCTTCTTCACTCTTCGTTCATCACTCCTCTGAAGCTTTCTCACTCATCGCTCCTCTTAAGCTTCCTCACTCCTCACTCATCGCTCCTCTGAAGCTTCCTCACTCCTCTTTCCTCACTCATCGCTCCTCTGAAGCTTCCTCACTCCTCTTTCCTCACTCATCGCTCCTCTGAAGCTTCCTCACTCCTCTTTCATCACTCATTGCTCCTGAAGCTTCCTCCCTCCTCTTTCCTCACTCATTGCTCCTCTGAAGCTTCCTTACTCCTCGTTCCTCACTTATCGCTCTTCTGAAGCTTCCTCACCCCTCTTTCCTCACTCATCGCTCCTCTGAAGCTTCCTCTCTCCTCTTTCATCGCTCCTCTGAAGCTTCCTCAATCATTACTCCTCTGAAGTTTCCTCACTCCTCGTTCCTCACTCATCGCTCCTCTGAAGCTTCCTCACTCCTCTTTCCTCACTCATCGCTCCTCTGAAGCTTTCTCACTCCTCTTTTCTCGCTCCTCCTCACTCCTCTGAAGCTTCCTCACCCCTCTTTCCTCGCTCCAGAAGCTTCCTCACTCCTCTTTCCTCACTCATCGCTCCTCTGAAGCTTCCTCACTCCTCGTTCCTCGCTCCTGAAGCTTCCTCACTCCTCTTTCCTCACTCATCGCTCCTCTGACGCTTCCTCACTCATGGCTCCTCTGAAGCTTCCTCACTCCTTTCCTCACTCATCACTCCTCTGAAGCTTCCTCATTCCTCTTTCCTGACTCATCGCTCCTCTGAAACTTCCTCACTTCTTTTTCCTCACTCATCACTCCTCTGAAGCTTCCTCACTCCTCTTTCCTCG
Organism: Tiaroga cobitis; assembly: GCA_030578255.1. Lineage (NCBI taxonomy): Eukaryota > Metazoa > Chordata > Actinopteri > Cypriniformes > Leuciscidae > Tiaroga > Tiaroga cobitis. Next base: position 6,068,790 of record CM060612.1, read on the forward strand.
CTAATCGTTCCTCTGAAGCCTCCTCACTCCTCTTTCCTCACTCATTGCTTCTCTGAAGCTTCCTCACTCCTCGTTCCTCACTCATCGCTCCTCTGAAGCTTACTCACTCCTCTTTCATCGCTCCTCTGAAGCTTCCTTACTCAATGCTCCTCTGAAGTTTCCCCACTCCTCGTTCCTCACTCATCGCTCCTCTGAAGCTTCCTCACTCCTCTTTCCTCACTCATCGCTCCTCTGAAGGTTCCTCACTCCTCTTTCCTCACTCATCCCTCCTCTGAAGCTTCCTCCCTCCTCCCTCCTCTGAAGCTTCCTCACTCCTCTTTCCCCACTCATCGCTCCTCTGAAGCTTCCTCACTCAATACTCCTCTGAAGTTTCCTCACTCCTCTTTCCTGACTTATCCCTCCTCTGAAACTTCTTCAGTCCTCTTTCCTCACTCATCGCTCCTCTGAAGCTTCCTCACTCCTCATTCCTCGCTCATCGCTTCTCTGAAGCTTTCTCACTCCCTGTTCCTCACTCATCGCTCCTCTGAAGCTTCCTCAACTCCTCGTTCATCGCTCTTCTAAAGCTTCTTCACTCTTCGTTCATCACTCTTCTGAAGCTTTCTCACTCATCGCTCCTCTTAATATTCCTCACTCCTCACTCATCGCTCCTCTGAAGCTTCCTCACTCCTCTTTCCTCACTCATCGCTCCTCTGAAGCTTCCTCACTCCTCTTTCCTCACTCATCGCTCCTCTGAAGCTTCCTCACTCCTCTTTCATCACTCATTGCTCCTGAAGCTTCCTCCCTCCTCTTTCCTCACTCATTGCTCCTCTGAAGCTTCCTTACTCCTTGTTCCTCACTTATCGCTCTTCTGAAGCTTCCTCACCCCTCTTTCCTCACTCATCGCTCCTCTGAAGCTTCCTCTCTCCTCTTTCATCGCTCCTCTGAAGCTTCCTCAATCATTACTCCTCTGAAGTTTCCTCACTCCTCGTTCCTCACTCATCGCTCCTCTGAAGCTTCCTCACTCCTCTTTCCTCACTCATCGCTCCTCTGAAGCTTTCTCACTCCTCTTTTCTCGCTCCTCTTCACTCCTCTGAAGCTTTCTCACCCCTCTTTCCTCGCTCCAGAAGCTTCCTCACTCCTCTTTCCTCACTCATCGCTCCTCTGAAGCTTCCTCACTCCTCGTTCCTCGCTCCTGAAGCTTCCTCACTCCTCTTTCCTCACTCATCGCTCCTCTGACGCTTCCTCACTCATGGCTCCTCTGAAGCTTCCTCACTCCTTTCCTCACTCATCACTCCTCTGAAGCTTCCTCATTCCTCTTTCCTGACTCATCGCTCCTCTGAAACTTCCTCACTTCTTTTTCCTCACTCATCACTCCTCTGAAGCTTCCTCACTCCTCTTTCCTCGCTAATCGTTCCTCTGAAGCCTCCTCACTCCTCTTTCCTCACTCATTGCTTCTCTGAAGCTTCCTCACTCCTCGTTCCTCACTCATCGCTCCTCTGAAGCTTACTCACTCCTCTTTCATCGCTCCTCTGAAGCTTCCTTACTCAATGCTCCTCTGAAGTTTCCCCACTCCTCGTTCCTCACTCATCGCTCCTCTGAAGCTTCCTCACTCCTCTTTCCTCACTCATCGCTCCTCTGAAGGTTCCTCACTCCTCTTTCCTCACTCATCCCTCCTCTGAAGCTTCCTCCCTCCTCCCTCCTCTGAAGCTTCCTCACTCCTCTTTCCCCACTCATCGCTCCTCTGAAGCTTCCTCACTCAATACTCCTCTGAAGTTTCCTCACTCCTCTTTCCTGACTTATCCCTCCTCTGAAACTTCTTCAGTCCTCTTTCCTCACTCATCGCTCCTCTGAAGCTTCCTCACTCCTCATTCCTCGCTCATCGCTTCTCTGAAGCTTTCTCACTCCCTGTTCCTCACTCATCGCTCCTCTGAAGCTTCCTCAACTCCTCGTTCATCGCTCTTCTAAAGCTTCTTCACTCTTCGTTCATCACTCTTCTGAAGCTTTCTCACTCATCGCTCCTCTTAAGCTTCCTCACTCATCACTCATCGCTCCTCTGAAGCTTCCTCACTCCTCTTTCCTCAATCATCGCTCCTCTGAAGCTTCCTCACTCCTCTTTCCTCACTCATCGCTCCTCTGAAGCTTCCTCACTCCTCTTTCATCACTCATTGCTCCTGAAGCTTCCTCCCTCCTCTTTCCTCACTCATTGCTCCTCTGAAGCTTCCTTACTCCTCGTTCCTCACTTATCGCTCTTCTGAAGCTTCCTCACCCCTCTTTCCTCACTCATCGCTCCTCTGAAGCTTCCTCTCTCCTCTTTCATCGCTCCTCTGAAGCTTCCTCAATCATTACTCCTCTTAAGCTTCCTCACTCCTCACTCATCCCTCCTCTGAAACTTCTTCACTCCTCTTTCCTCACTCATCGCTCCTCTGAAGCTTCCTCACTCCTCATTCCTCGCTCATCGCTTCTCTGAAGCTTTCTCACTCCCTGGTCCTCACTCATCGCTCCTCTGAAGCTTCCTCAACTCCTCGTTCATCGCTCTTCTAAAGCTTCTTCACTCTTCGTTCATCACTCCTCTGAAGCTTTCTCACTCATCGCTCCTCTTAAGCTTCCTCACTCCTCACTCATCGCTCCTCTGAAGCTTCCTCACTCCTCTTTCCTCACTCATCGCTCCTCTGAAGCTTCCTCACTCCTCTTTCCTCACTCATCGCTCCTCTGAAGCTTCCTCACTCCTCTTTCATCACTCATTGCTCCTGAAGCTTCCTCCCTCCTCTTTCCTCACTCATTGCTCCTCTGAAGCTTCCTTACTCCTCGTTCCTCACTTATCGCTCTTCTGAAGCTTCCTCACCCCTCTTTCCTCACTCATCGCTCCTCTGAAGCTTCCTCTCTCCTCTTTCATCGCTCCTCTGAAGCTTCCTCAATCATTACTCCTCTGAAGTTTCCTCACTCCTCGTTCCTCACTCATCGCTCCTCTGAAGCTTCCTCACTCCTCTTTCCTCACTCATCGCTCCTCTGAAGCTTTCTCACTCCTCTTTTCTCGCTCCTCCTCACTCCTCTGAAGCTTCCTCACCCCTCTTTCCTCGCTCCAGAAGCTTCCTCACTCCTCTTTCCTCACTCATCGCTCCTCTGAAGCTTCCTCACTCCTCGTTCCTCGCTCCTGAAGCTTCCTCACTCCTCTTTCCTCACTCATCGCTCCTCTGACGCTTCCTCACTCATGGCTCCTCTGAAGCTTCCTCACTCCTTTCCTCACTCATCACTCCTCTGAAGCTTCCTCATTCCTCTTTCCTGACTCATCGCTCCTCTGAAACTTCCTCACTTCTTTTTCCTCACTCATCACTCCTCTGAAGCTTCCTCACTCCTCTTTCCTCGCTAATCGTTCCTCTGAAGCCTCCTCACTCCTCTTTCCTCACTCATTGCTTCTCTGAAGCTTCCTCACTACTCGTTCCTCACTCATCGCTCTTCTGAAGCTTACTCACTCCTCTTTCATCGCTCCTCTGAAGCTTCCTTACTCAATACTCCTCTGAAGTTTCCCCACTCCTCGTTCCTCACTCATCGCTCCTCTGAAGCTTCCTCACTCCTCTTTCCTCACTCATCGCTCCTCTGAAGGTTCCTCACTCTTCTTTCCTCACTCATCCCTCCTCTGAAGCTTCCTCCCTCCTCCCTCCTCTGAAGCTTCCTCACTCCTCTTTCCCCACTCATCGCTCCTCTGAAGCTTCCTCACTCAATACTCCTCTGAAGTTTCCTCACTCCTCTTTCCTGACTCATCCCTCCTCTGAAACTTCTTCACTCCTCTTTCCTCACTCATCGCTCCTCTGAAGCTTCCTCACTCCTCATTCCTCGCTCATCGCTTCTCTGAAGCTTTCTCACTCCCTGGTCCTCACTCATCGCTCCTCTGAAGCTTCCTCAACTCCTCGTTCATCGCTCTTCTAAAGCTTCTTCACTCTTCGTTCATCACTCCTCTGAAGCTTTCTCACTCATCGCTCCTCTTAAGCTTCCTCACTCCTCACTCATCGCTCCTCTGAAGCTTCCTCACTCCTCTTTCATCACTCATCGCTCCTCTGAAGCTTCCTCACTCCTCTTTCCTCACTCATCGCTCCTCTGAAGCTTCCTCACTCCTCTTTCATCACTCATTGCTCCTGAAGCTTCCTCCCTCCTCTTTCCTCACTCATTGCTCCTCTGAAGCTTCCTTACTCCTCGTTCCTCACTTATCGCTCTTCTGAAGCTTCCTCACCCCTCTTTCCTCACTCATCGCTCCTCTGAAGCTTCCTCTCTCCTCTTTCATCGCTCCTCTGAAGCTTCCTCAATCATTACTCCTCTGAAGTTTCCTCACTCCTCGTTCCTCACTCATCGCTCCTCTGAAGCTTCCTCACTCCTCTTTCCTCACTCATCGCTCCTCTGAAGCTTTCTCACTCCTCTTTTCTCGCTCCTCCTCACTCCTCTGAAGCTTCCTCACCCCTCTTTCCTCGCTCCAGAAGCTTCCTCACTCCTCTTTCCTCACTCATCGCTCCTCTGAAGCTTCCTCACTCCTCGTTCCTCGCTCCTGAAGCTTCCGCACTCCTCTTTCCTCACTCATCGCTCCCCTGAAGCTTCCTCACTGCTCGTTCCACTTTCCTCGCTCCTCTAAAGCTTCCTCACTCCTCTTTCCTCACTCATCGCTCCTCTTAAGCTTCCTTACTCCTCTTTCCTCACTCATCACTTCTGAAGCTTCCTCACTCCTCGTTCATCCCTCCTCTGAAGCTACCTCACTCATCGGTCCTCTGAAGCTTCCTCGCTCATCGCTCCTCTGAAGCTTCCTCACTCCTCGTTCATCGCTCCTCACTCATCGTTCCTCTGAAGCTTCCTCACTCCTCATTCATCGCTCCTCACTCATCGTTCCTCTGAAGCTTCCTCACTCCTCGTTCCTCGCTCATCACTCCTCTGAAGCTCCTTCACTCATCGCTCCTCTAAAGTTTCCTCACTTATCGCTCCTCTGAAGTTTCCTCGCTCCTCGTTCCTCACTCATCGCTCCTCTGAAGCTTCCTCACTCCTCTTTCCTCACTCATCGCTCCTCTGAAGGTTTCTGACTCCTCTTTCCTAACTCATCCCTCCTCTGAAGCTTCTTCACTCCTCTTTCCTCACTCATCGCTCCTCTGAAGCTTCCTCACTCCTCTTTCCTCGCTCCTCTGAAGCTTCCTCACTCCTCTTTGCTCACTCATCGCTCCTCTGAAGCTTCCTCACTCCTCTTTCCTCACTCATCGCTCCTCTGAAGCTTCCTCACTCCTCTTTCATCACTCATTGCTCCTGAAGCTTCCTCCCTCCTCTTTCCTCACTCATTGCTCCTCTGAAGCTTCCTTACTCCTCGTTCCTCACTTATCGCTCTTCTGAAGCTTCCTCACCCCTCTTTCCTCACTCATCGCTCCTCTGAAGCTTCCTCTCTCCTCTTTCATCGCTCCTCTGAAGCTTCCTCAATCATTACTCCTCTGAAGCTTCCTTACTCCTCGTTCCTCACTTATCTCTCTTCTGAAGCTTCCTCACCCCTCTTTCCTCACTCATCGCTCCTCTGAAGCTTCCTCTCTCCTCTTTCATCGCTCCTCTGAAGCTTCCTCAATCATTACTCCTCTGAAGTTTCCTCACTCCTCGTTCCTCACTCATCGCTCCTCTGAAGCTTCCTCACTCCTCTTTCCTCACTCATCGCTCCTCTGAAGCTTTCTCACTCCTCTTTTCTCGCTCCTCCTCACTCCTCTGAAGCTTCCTCACCCCTCTTTCCTCGCTCCAGAAGCTTCCTCACTCCTCTTTCCTCACTCATCGCTCCTCTGAAGCTTCCTCACTCCTCGTTCCTCGCTCCTGAAGCTTCCTCACTCCTCTTTCCTCACTCATCGCTCCTCTGACGCTTCCTCACTCATGGCTCCTCTGAAGCTTCCTCACTCCTTTCCTCACTCATCACTCCTCTGAAGCTTCCTCATTCCTCTTTCCTGACTCATCGCTCCTCTGAAACTTCCTCACTTCTTTTTCCTCACTCATCACTCCTCTGAAGCTTCCTCACTCCTCTTTCCTCGCTAATCGTTCCTCTGAAGCCTCCTCACTCCTCTTTCCTCACTCATTGCTTCTCTGAAGCTTCCTCACTCCTCGTTCCTCACTCATCGCTCCTCTGAAGCTTACTCACTCCTCTTTCATCGCTCCTCTGAAGCTTCCTTACTCAATACTCCTTTGAAGTTTCCCCACTCCTCGTTCCTCACTCATCGCTCCTCTGAAGCTTCCTCACTCCTCTTTCCTCACTCATCGCTCCTCTGAAGGTTCCTCACTCTTCTTTCCTCACTCATCCCTCCTCTGAAGCTTCCTCCCTCCTCTGAAGCTTCCTCACTCCTCTTTCCCCACTCATCGCTCCTCTGAAGCTTCCTCACTCAATACTCCTCTGAAGTTTCCTCACTCCTCTTTCCTGACTCATCCCTCCTCTGAAACTTCTTCACTCCTCTTTCCTCACTCATCGCTCCTCTGAAGCTTCCTCACTCCTCATTCCTCGCTCATCGCTTCTCTGAAGCTTTCTCACTCCCTGTTCCTCACTCATCGCTCCTCTGAAGCTTCCTCAACTCCTCGTTCATCGCTCTTCTAAAGCTTCTTCACTCTTCGTTCATCACTCCTCTGAAGCTTTCTCACTCATCGCTCCTCTTAAGCTTCCTCACTCCTCACTCATCGCTCCTCTGAAGCTCCCTCACTCCTCTTTCCTCACTCATCGCTCCTCTGAAGCTTCCTCACTCCTCTTTCCTCACTCATCGCTCCTCTGAAGCTCCCTCACTCCTCTTTCCTCACTCATCGCTCCTCTGAAGCTTCCTCACTCCTCTTTCCTCACTCATCGGTCCTCTGAAGCTTCCTCACTCCTCTTTCCTAACTCATCCCTCCTCTGAAGCTTCCTCACTCCTCTTTCATCGCTCCTCTGAAGCTTCCTCACTCAATACTCCTCTGAAGTTTCCTCACTCCTCGTTCCTCACTCATCGCTCCTCTGAAGCTTCCTCACTCCTCTTTCCTCACTCATCGCTCCTCTGAAGGTTCCTCACTCCTCTTTCCTCACTCATCCCTCCTCTGAAGCTTCCTCCCTCCTCTGAAGCGTCCTCACTCCTCTTTCCTCAATCATCGCTCCTCTGAACCTTCCTCACTCCTCTTTCCTCACTCATCGCTCCTCTGAAGTTTCCTCACTCCTCGGTCCTCACTCATCGCTCCTCACTCATCGCTCCTCTGAAGCTTCCTCACTCCTCGTTGCTCACTCATTGCTCCTCTGAAGCTTTCTCACTCCTCTTTCCTCACTCATCACTCCTCTGAAGCTTCCTTACTCCTCGTCCCTCACTCATCGCTCCTCTGAAGCTTCCTCACTCCTCTTTCCTCACTCATCCCTACTCTGAAGCTTCCTCACTCCGCTTTCCTCACTCATCCCTCCTCTGAAGCTTCCTAACTCCTCTTTCCTCACTCATTGCTCCTCTGAAGCTTCCTCACTCGCTCATCGCTCCTCTGAAGCTTCCTCACTCATCGCTCCTCTAAAGTTTCCTCACTCATCGCTCCTCTGAAGCTTCCTCACTCCTTGTTCCTTACTCATGGCTCCTCTGAAGCTTCCTCACTCCTTGTTCCTCACTCATCGCTCCTCTGAAGCTTCCTCACTCCTCTTTCCTCACTCATCGCTCCTCTGAAGCTTCCTCACTCCTTGTTCCTTACTCATGGCTCCTCTGAAGCTTCCTCACTCCTTGTTCCTCACTCATCGCTCCTCTGAAGCTTCCTCACACCTCTTTCCTCGCTAATCGCTCCTCTGAAGTTTCCTCACTCCTCTTTCCTCACTCAGCACTCCTCACTCATCGCTCCTCTGAAGCTTCCTCACTCCTCGTTTCTCACTCATCGCTCCTCTGAAGCTTCCTCATCCCTCTTTCCTCACTCATCGCTCCTCTGAAGCTTCCTCACTCCTCGTTCCTCACTCATCGCTCCTCTGAAGCTTCCTCACTCCTCTTTCCTCATTCATAGCTCCGCTGAAGGTTTCTCACTCCTCTTTCCTCACTCATCTCTCCTTTGAAGCTTCTTCACTCCTCTTTCCTCACTCATCACTTCTCTGAAGCTTCCTCACCCCTCTTTCCTCGCTCCAGAAGCTTCCTCACTCCTCTTTCCTCACTCATCGCTCCCCTGAAGCTTCCTCACTGCTCGTTCCACTTTCCTCGCTCCTCTGAAGCTTCCTCACTCCTCTTTCCTCACTCATCGCTCCTCTTAAGCTTCCTTACTCCTCTTTCCTCACTCATCACTTCTGAAGCTTCCTCACTCCTCGTTCATCCCTCCTCTGAAGCTACCTCACTCATCGATCCTCTGAAGCTTCCTCGCTCATCGCTCCTCTGAAGCTTCCTCACTCCTCGTTCATCGCTCCTCACTCATCGTTCCTCTGAAGCTTCCTCACTCCTCATTCATCGCTCCTCACTCATCGTTCCTCTGAAGCTTCCTCACTCCTCGTTCCTCGCTCATCACTCCTCTGAAGCTCCTTCACTCATCGCTCCTCTAAAGTTTCCTCACTCATCGCTCCTCTGAAGTTTCCTCGCTCCTCGTTCCTCACTCATCGCTCCTCTGAAGCTTCCTCACTCCTCTTTCCTCAATCATCGCTCCTCTGAAGGTTTCTGACTCCTCTTTCCTAACTCATCCCTCCTCTGAAGCTTCTTCACTCCTCTTTCCTCACTCATCGCTCCTCTGAAGCTTCCTCACTCCTCTTTCCTCGCTCCTCTGAAACTTCCTCACTCCTCTTTGCTCACTCATCGCTCCTCTGAAGCTTCCTCACTCCTCTTTCCTCACTCATCGCTCCTCTGAAGCTTCCTCACATCTCTTTCCTCACTTATCGTTCTTCTGAAGCTTCCTCACCCCTCTTTTCTCACTCATCGCTCCTCTGAAGCTTCCTCACTCCTCTTTCATCGCTCCTCTGAAGCTTCCTTACTCAATACTCCTCTGAAGTTTCCCCACTCCTCGTTCCTCACTCATCGCTCCTCTGAAGCTTCCTCACTCCTCTTTCCTCACTCATCGCTCCTCTGAAGGTTCCTCACTCCTCTTTCCTCACTCATCCCTCCTCTGAGGCTTCCTCCCTCCTCCCTCGTCTGAAGCTTCCTCACTCCTCTCTTCCCACTCATCGCTCCTCTGAAGCTTCCTCACTCAATACTCCTCTGAAGTTTCCTCACTCCTCTTTCCTGACTTATCCCTCCTCTGAAACTTCTTCAGTCCTCTTTCCTCACTCATCGCTCCTCTGAAGCTTCCTCACTCCTCATTCCTCGCTCATCGCTTCTCTGAAGCTTTCTCACTCCCTGTTCCTCACTCATCGCTCCTCTGAAGCTTCCTCAACTCCTCGTTCATCGCTCTTCTAAAGCTTCTTCACTCTTCGTTCATCACTCTTCTGAGCTTTCTCACTCATCGCTCCTCTTAAGCTTCCTCACTCCTCACTCATCGCTCCTCTGAAGCTTCCTCACTCCTCTTTCCTCACTCATCGCTCCTCTGAAGCTTCCTCACTCCTCTTTCCTCACTCATCGCTCCTCTGAAGCTTCCTCACTCCTCTTTCATCACTCATTGCTCCTGAAGCTTCCTCCCTCCTCTTTCCTCACTCATTGCTCCTCTGAAGCTTCCTTACTCCTCGTTCCTCACTTATCGCTCTTCTGAAGCTTCCTCACTCCTCTTTCCTCACTCATCGCTCCTCTGAAGCTTTCTCACTCCTCTTTTCTCGCTCCTCCTCACTCCTCTGAAGCTTCCTCACCCCTCTTTCCTCGCTCCAGAAGCTTCCTCACTCCTCTTTCCTCACTCATCGCTCCTCTGAAGCTTCCTCACTCCTCGTTCCTCACTCATCGCTCCTCTAAAGCTTCCTCACTCCTCTTTTCTCACTCATCGCTCCCCTGAAGCTTCCTCACTGCTCGTTCCACTTTCCTCGCTCCTCTGAAGCTTCCTCACTCCTCTTTCCTCACTCATCGCTCCTCTTAAGCTTCCTTACTCCTCTTTCCTCACTCATCACTTCTGAAGCTTCCTCACTCCTCGTTCATCCCTCCTCTGAAGCTACCTCACTCATCGATCCTCTGAAGCTTCCTCGCTCATCGCTCCTCTGAAGCTTCCTCACTCCTCGTTCATCGCTCCTCCCTCATCGTTCCTCTGAAGCTTCCTCACTCCTCATTCATCGCTCCTCACTCATCGTTCCTCTGAAGCTTCCTCACTCCTCGTTCCTCGCTCATCACTCCTCTGAAGCTCCTTCACTCATCGCTCCTCTAAAGTTTCCTCACTCATCGCTCCTCTGAAGTTTCCTCACTCCTCGTTCCTCACTCATCGCTCCTCTGAAGCTTCCTCACTCCTCTTTCCTCACTCATCGCTCCTCTGAAGGTTTCTGACTCCTCTTTCCTAACTCATCCCTCCTCTGAAGCTTCTTCACTCCTCTTTCCTCACTCATCGCTCCTCTGAAGCTTCCTCACTCCTCTTTCCTCACTCATCGCTCCTCTGAAGCTTCCTCACATCTCTTTCCTCACTTATCGTTCTTCTGAAGCTTCCTCACCCCTCTTTTCTCACTCATTGCTCCTCTGAGGCTTCGTCACTCCTCTTTCATCGCTCCTCTGAAGCTTCCTTACTCAATACTCCTCTGAAGTTTCCCCACTCCTCGTTCCTCACTCATCGCTCCTCTGAAGCTTCCTCACTCCTCTTTCCTCACTCATCGCTCCTCTGAAGGTTCCTCACTCTTCTTTCCTCACTCATCCCTCCTCTGAAGCTTCCTCCCTCCTCCCTCCTCTGAAGCTTCCTCACTCCTCTTTCCCCACTCATCGCTCCTCTGAAGCTTCCTCACTCAATACTCCTCTGAAGTTTCCTCACTCCTCTTTCCTGACTCATCCCTCCTCTGAAACTTCTTCACTCCTCTTTCCTCACTCATCGCTCCTCTGAAGCTTCCTCACTCCTCATTCCTCGCTCATCGCTTCTCTGAAGCTTTCTCACTCCCTGGTCCTCACTCATCGCTCCTCTGAAGCTTCCTCAACTCCTCGTTCATCGCTCTTCTAAAGCTTCTTCACTCTTCGTTCATCACTCCTCTGAAGCTTTCTCACTCATCGCTCCTCTTAAGCTTCCTCACTCCTCACTCATCGCTCCTCTGAAGCTTCCTCACTCCTCTTTCCTCACTCATCGCTCCTCTGAAGCTTCCTCACTCCTCTTTCCTCACTCATCGCTCCTCTGAAGCTTCCTCACTCCTCTTTCATCACTCATTGCTCCTGAAGCTTCCTCCCTCCTCTTTCCTCACTCATTGCTCCTCTGAAGCTTCCTTACTCCTCGTTCCTCACTTATCGCTCTTCTGAAGCTTCCTCACCCCTCTTTCCTCACTCATCGCTCCTCTGAAGCTTCCTCTCTCCTCTTTCATCGCTCCTCTGAAGCTTCCTCAATCATTACTCCTCTGAAGTTTCCTCACTCCTCGTTCCTCACTCATCGCTCCTCTGAAGCTTCCTCACTCCTCTTTCCTCACTCATCGCTCCTCTGAAGCTTTCTCACTCCTCTTTTCTCGCTCCTCCTCACTCCTCTGAAGCTTCCTCACCCCTCTTTCCTCGCTCCAGAAGCTTCCTCACTCCTCTTTCCTCACTCATCGCTCCTCTGAAGCTTCCTCACTCCTCGTTCCTCGCTCCTGAAGCTTCCTCACTCCTCTTTCCTCACTCATCGCTCCCCTGAAGCTTCCTCACTGCTCGTTCCACTTTCCTCGCTCCTCTGAAGCTTCCTCACTCCTCTTTCCTCACTCATCGCTCCTCTTAAGCTTCCTTACTCCTCTTTCCTCACTCATCACTTCTGAAGCTTCCTCACTCCTCGTTCATCCCTCCTCTGAAGCTACCTCACTCATCGATCCTCTGAAGCTTCCTCGCTCATCGCTCCTCTGAAGCTTCCTCACTCCTCGTTCATCGCTCCTCACTCATCGTTCCTCTGAAGCTTCCTCACTCCTCATTCATCGCTCCTCACTCATCGTTCCTCTGAAGCTTCCTCACTCCTCGTTCCTCGCTCATCACTCCTCTGAAGCTCCTTCACTCATCGCTCCTCTAAAGTTTCCTCACTCATCGCTCCTCTGAAGTTTCCTCGCTCCTCGTTCCTCACTCATCGCTCCTCTGAAGCTTCCTCACTCCTCTTTCCTCACTCATCGCTCCTCTGAAGGTTTCTGACTCCTCTTTCCTAACTCATCCCTCCTCTGAAGCTTCTTCACTCCTCTTTCCTCACTCATCGCTCCTCTGAAGCTTCCTCACTCCTCTTTCCTCGCTCCTCTGAAGCTTCCTCACTCCTCTTTGCTCACTCATCGCTCCTCTGAAGCTTCCTCACTCCTCTTTCCTCACTCATCGCTCCTCTGAAGCTTCCTCACTCCTCATTCATCACTCATTGCTCCTGAAGCTTCCTCCCTCCTCTTTCCTCACTCATTGCTCCTCTGAAGCTTCCTTACTCCTCGTTCCTCACTTATCGCTCTTCTGAAGCTTCCTCACCCCTCTTTCCTCACTCATCGCTCCTCTGAAGCTTCCTCAATCATTACTCCTCTGAAGCTTCCTTACTCCTCGTTCCTCACTTATCTCTCTTCTGAAGCTTCCTCACCCCTCTTTACTCACTCATCGCTCCTCTGAAGCTTCCTCTCTCCTCTTTCATCGCTCCTCTGAAGCTTCCTCAATCATTACTCCTCTGAAGTTTCCTCACTCCTCGTTCCTCACTCATCGCTCCTCTGAAGCTTCCTCACTCCTCTTTCCTCACTCATCGCTCCTCTGAAGCTTTCTCACTCCTCTTTTCTCGCTCCTCCTCACTCCTCTGAAGCTTCCTCACCCCTCTTTCCTCGCTCCAGAAGCTTCCTCACTCCTCTTTCCTCACTCATCGCTCCTCTGAAGCTTCCTCACTCCTCGTTCCTCGCTCCTGAAGCTTCCTCACTCCTCTTTCCTCACTCATCGCTCCTCTGACGCTTCCTCACTCATGGCTCCTCTGAAGCTTCCTCACTTCATTCCTCACTCATCACTCCTCTGAAGCTTCCTCATTCCTCTTTCCTGACTCATCGCTCCTCTGAAACTTCCTCACTTCTTTTTCCTCACTCATCACTCCTCTGAAGCTTCCTCACTCCTCTTTCCTCGCTAATCGTTCCTCTGAAGCCTCCTCACTCCTCTTTCCTCACTCATTGCTTCTCTGAAGCTTCCTCACTCCTCGTTCCTCACTCATCGCTCCTCTGAAGCTTACTCACTCTTCTTTCATCGCTCCTCTGAAGCTTCCTTACTCAATACTCCTCTGAAGTTTCCCCACTCCTCGTTCCTCACTCATCGCTCCTCTGAAGCTTCCTCACTCCCCTTTCCTCACTCATCGCTCCTCTGAAGCTTCCTCACTCCTCTTTCCTCACTCATCGCTCCTCTGAAGGTTTCTGACTCCTCTTTCCTAACTCATCCCTCCTCTGAAGCTTCTTCACTCCTCTTTCCTCACTCATCGCTCCTCTGAAGCTTCCTCACTCCTCTTTCCTCGCTCCTCTGAAGCTTCCTCACTCCTCTTTGCTCACTCATCGCTCCTCTGAAGCTTCCTCACTCCTCTTTCCTCACTCATCGCTCCTCTGAAGCTTCCTCACTCCTCTTTCCTCACTCATCGCTCCTCTGAAGCTTCCTCACTCCTCTTTCATCACTCATTGCTCCTGAAGCTTCCTCCCTCCTCTTTCCTCACTCATTGCTCCTCTGAAGCTTCCTTACTCCTCGTTCCTCACTTATCGCTCTTCTGAAGCTTCCTCACCCCTCTTTCCTCACTCATCGCTCCTCTGAAGCTTCCTCTCTCCTCTTTCATCGCTCCTCTGAAGCTTCCTCAATCATTACTCCTCTGAAGCTTCCTTACTCCTCGTTCCTCACTTATCTCTCTTCTGAAGCTTCCTCAACCCTCTTTCCTCACTCATCGCTCCTCTGAAGCTTCCTCTCTCCTCTTTCATCGCTCCTCTGAAGCTTCCTCAATCATTACTCCTCTGAAGTTTCCTCACTCCTCGTTCCTCACTCATCGCTCCTCTGAAGCTTCCTCACTCCTCTTTACTCACTCATCGCTCCTCTGAAGCTTTCTCACTCCTCTTTTCTCGCTCCTCCTCACTCCTCTGAAGCTTCCTCACCCCTCTTTCCTCGCTCCAGAAGCTTCCTCACTCCTCTTTCCTCACTCATCGCTCCTCTGAAGCTTCCTCACTCCTCGTTCCTCGCTCCTGAAGCTTCCTCACTCCTCTTTCCTCACTCATCGCTCCTCTGACGCTTCCTCACTCATGGCTCCTCTGAAGCTTCCTCACTCCTTTCCTCACTCATCACTCCTCTGAAGCTTCCTCATTCCTCTTTCCTGACTCATCGCTCCTCCGAAACTTCCTCACTTCTTTTTCCTCACTCATCACTCCTCTGAAGCTTCCTCACTCCTCTTTCCTCGCTAATCGTTCCTCTGAAGCCTCCTCACTCCTCTTTCCTCACTCATTGCTTCTCTGAAGCTTCCTCACTCCTCGTTCCTCACTCATCGCTCCTCTGAAGCTTACTCACTCCTCTTTCATCGCTCCTCTGAAGCTTCCTTACTCAATACTCCTCTGAAGTTTCCCCACTCCTCGTTCCTCACTCATCGCTCCTCTGAAGCTTCCTCACTCCTCTTTCCTCACTCATCGCTCCTCTGAAGGTTCCTCACTCTTCTTTCCTCACTCATCCCTCCTCTGAAGCTTCCTCCCTCCTCCCTCCTCTGAAGCTTCCTCACTCCTCTTTCCCCACTCATCGCTCCTCTGAAGCTTCCTCACTCAATACTCCTCTGAAGTTTCCTCACTCCTCTTTCCTGACTCATCCCTCCTCTGAAACTTCTTCACTCCTCTTTCCTCACTCATCGCTCCTCTGAAGCTTCCTCACTCCTCATTCCTCGCTCATCGCTTCTCTGAAGCTTTCTCACTCCCTGGTCCTCACTCATCGCTCCTCTGAAGCTTCCTCAACTCCTCGTTCATCGCTCTTCTAAAGCTTCTTCACTCTTCGTTCATCACTCCTCTGAAGCTTTCTCACTCATCGCTCCTCTTAAGCTTCCTCACTCCTCACTCATCGCTCCTCTGAAGCTTCCTCACTCCTCTTTCCTCACTCATCGCTCCTCTGAAGCTTCCTCACTCCTCTTTTCTCACTCATCGCTCCTCTGAAGCTTCCTCACTCCTCTTTCATCACTCATTGCTCCTGAAGCTTCCTCCCTCCTCTTTCCTCACTCATTGCTCCTCTGAAGCTTCCTTACTCCTCGTTCCTCACTTATCGCTCTTCTGAAGCTTCCTCACCCCTCTTTCCTCACTCATCGCTCCTCTGAAGCTTCCTCTCTCCTCTTTCATCGCTCCTCTGAAGCTTCCTCAATCATTACTCCTCTGAAGTTTCCTCACTCCTCGTTCCTCACTCATCGCTCCTCTGAAGCTTCCTCACTCCTCTTTCCTCACTCATCGCTCCTCTGAAGCTTTCTCACTCCTCTTTTCTCGCTCCTCCTCACTCCTCTGAAGCTTCCTCACCCCTCTTTCCTCGCTCCAGAAGCTTCCTCACTCCTCTTTCCTCACTCATCGCTCCTCTGAAGTTTCCTCACTCCTCGTTCCTCACTCATCGCTCCTCTGAAGCTTCCTCACTCCTCTTTTCTCACTCATCGCTCCTCTGAAGCTTTCTCACTCCTTTTTCTCGCTCCTCCTCACTCCTCTGAAGCTTCCTCACCCCTCTTTCCTCGCTCCAGAAGCTTCCTCACTCCTCTTTCCTCACTCATCGCTCCCATGAAGCTTCCTCACTGCTCGTTCCACTTTCCTCGCTCCTCTGAAGCTTCCTCACTCCTCTTTCCTCACTCATCGCTCCTCTTAAGCTTCCTTACTCCTCTTTCCTCACTCATCACTTCTGAAGCTTCCTCACTCCTCGTTCATCCCTCCTCTGAAGCTACCTCACTCATCGATCCTCTGAAGCTTCCTCGCTCATCGCTCCTCTGAAGCTTCCTAACTCCTCGTTCATCGCTCCTCACTCATCGTTCCTCTGAAGCTTCCTCACTCCTCATTCATCGCTCCTCACTCATCGTTCCTCTGAAGCTTCCTCACTCCTCGTTCCTCGCTCATCACTCCTCTGAAGCTCCTTCACTCATCGCTCCTCTAAAGTTTCCTCACTCATCGCTCCTCTGAAGTTTCCTCGCTCCTCGTTCCTCACTCATCGCTCCTCTGAAGCTTCCTCACTCCTCTTTCCTCACTCATCGCTCCTCTGAAGGTTTCTGACTCCTCTTTCCTAACTCATCCCTCCTCTGAAGCTTCTTCACTCCTCTTTCCTCACTCATCGCTCCTCTGAAGCTTCCTCACTCCTCTTTCCTCGCTCCTCTGAAACTTCCTCACTCCTCTTTGCTCACTCATCGCTCCTCTGAAGCTTCCTCACTCCTCTTTCCTCACTCATCGCTCCTCTGAAGCTTCCTCACATCTCTTTCCTCACTTATCGTTCTTCTGAAGCTTCCTCACCCCTCTTTTCTCACTCATCGCTCCTCTGAAGCTTCCTCACTCCTCTTTCCTCACTCATCGCTCCTCTGAAGCTTCCTCACTCCTCTTTCCTCACTCATCGCTCCTCTGAAGCTTCCTCACTCCTCTTTCATCACTCATTGCTCCTGAAGCTTCCTCCCTCCTCTTTCCTCACTCATTGCTCCTCTGAAGCTTCCTTACTCCTTGTTCCTCACTTATCGCTCTTCTGAAGCTTCCTCACCCCTCTTTCCTCACTCATCGCTCCTCTGAAGCTTCCTCTCTCCTCTTTCATCGCTCCTCTGAAGCTTCCTCAATCATTACTCCTCTGAAGTTTCCTCACTCCTCGTTCCTCACTCATCGCTCCTCTGAAGCTTCCTCACTCCTCTTTCCTCACTCATCGCTCCTCTGAAGCTTTCTCACTCCTCTTTTCTCGCTCCTCTTCACTCCTCTGAAGCTTTCTCACCCCTCTTTCCTCGCTCCAGAAGCTTCCTCACTCCTCTTTCCTCACTCATCGCTCCTCTGAAGCTTCCTCACTCCTCGTTCCTCGCTCCTGAAGCTTCCTCACTCCTCTTTCCTCACTCATCGCTCCTCTGACGCTTCCTCACTCATGGCTCCTCTGAAGCTTCCTCACTCCTTTCCTCACTCATCACTCCTCTGAAGCTTCCTCATTCCTCTTTCCTGACTCATCGCTCCTCTGAAACTTCCTCACTTCTTTTTCCTCACTCATCACTCCTCTGAAGCTTCCTCACTCCTCTTTCCTCGCTAATCGTTCCTCTGAAGCCTCCTCACTCCTCTTTCCTCACTCATTGCTTCTCTGAAGCTTCCTCACTCCTCGTTCCTCACTCATCGCTCCTCTGAAGCTTACTCACTCCTCTTTCATCGCTCCTCTGAAGCTTCCTTACTCAATGCTCCTCTGAAGTTTCCCCACTCCTCGTTCCTCACTCATCGCTCCTCTGAAGCTTCCTCACTCCTCTTTCCTCACTCATCGCTCCTCTGAAGGTTCCTCACTCCTCTTTCCTCACTCATCCCTCCTCTGAAGCTTCCTCCCTCCTCCCTCCTCTGAAGCTTCCTCACTCCTCTTTCCCCACTCATCGCTCCTCTGAAGCTTCCTCACTCAATACTCCTCTGAAGTTTCCTCACTCCTCTTTCCTGACTTATCCCTCCTCTGAAACTTCTTCAGTCCTCTTTCCTCACTCATCGCTCCTCTGAAGCTTCCTCACTCCTCATTCCTCGCTCATCGCTTCTCTGAAGCTTTCTCACTCCCTGTTCCTCACTCATCGCTCCTCTGAAGCTTCCTCAACTCCTCGTTCATCGCTCTTCTAAAGCTTCTTCACTCTTCGTTCATCACTCTTCTGAAGCTTTCTCACTCATCGCTCCTCTTAAGCTTCCTCACTCATCACTCATCGCTCCTCTGAAGCTTCCTCACTCCTCTTTCCTCAATCATCGCTCCTCTGAAGCTTCCTCACTCCTCTTTCCTCACTCATCGCTCCTCTGAAGCTTCCTCACTCCTCTTTCATCACTCATTGCTCCTGAAGCTTCCTCCCTCCTCTTTCCTCACTCATTGCTCCTCTGAAGCTTCCTTACTCCTCGTTCCTCACTTATCGCTCTTCTGAAGCTTCCTCACCCCTCTTTCCTCACTCATCGCTCCTCTGAAGCTTCCTCTCTCCTCTTTCATCGCTCCTCTGAAGCTTCCTCAATCATTACTCCTCTTAAGCTTCCTCACTCCTCACTCATCGCTCCTCTGAAGCTTCCTCACTCCTCTTTCCTCAATCATCGCTCCTCTGAAGCTTCCTCACTCCTCTTTCCTCACTCATCGCTCCTCTGAAGCTTCCTCTCTCCTCTTTCATCGCTCCTCTGAAGCTTCCTCACTCCTCTTTCCTCACTCATCGCTCCTCTGAAGCTTTCTCACTCCTCTTTTCTCGCTCCTCCTCACTCCTCTGAAGCTTCCTCACCCCTCTTTCCTCGCTCCAGAAGCTTCCTCACTCCTCTTTCCTCACTCATCGCTCCTCTGAAGCTTCCTCACTCCTCGTTCCTCGCTCCTGAAGCTTCCTCACTCCTCTTTCCTCACTCATCGCTCCTCTGACGCTTCCTCACTCATGGCTCCTCTGAAGCTTCCTCACTCCTTTCCTCACTCATCACTCCTCTGAAGCTTCCTCATTCCTCTTTCCTGACTCATCGCTCCTCTGAAACTTCCTCACTTCTTTTTCCTCACTCATCACTCCTGTGAAGCTTCCTCACTCCTCTTTCCTCGCTAATCGTTCCTCTGAAGCCTCCTCACTCCTCTTTCCTCACTCATTGCTTCTCTGAAGCTTCCTCACTCCTCGTTCCTCACTCATCGCTCCTCTGAAGCTTACTCACTCCTCTTTCATCGCTCCTCTGAAGCTTCCTTACTCAATACTCCTCTGAAGTTTCCCCACTCCTCGTTCCTCACTCATCGCTCCTCTGAAGCTTCCTCACTCCTCTTTCCTCACTCATCGCTCCTCTGAAGGTTCCTCACTCTTCTTTCCTCACTCATCCCTCCTCTGAAGCTTCCTCCCTCCTCCCTCCTCTGAAGCTTCCTCACTCCTCTTTCCCCACTCATCGCTCCTCTGAAGCTTCCTCACTCAATACTCCTCTGAAGTTTCCTCACTCCTCTTTCCTGACTCATCCCTCCTCTGAAACTTCTTCACTCCTCTTTCCTCACTCATCGCTCCTCTGAAGCTTCCTCACTCCTCATTCCTCGCTCATCGCTTCTCTGAAGCTTTCTCACTCCCTGGTCCTCACTCATCGCTCCTCTGAAGCTTCCTCAACTCCTCGTTCATCGCTCTTCTAAAGCTTCTTCACTCTTCGTTCATCACTCCTCTGAAGCTTTCTCACTCATCGCTCCTCTTAAGCTTCCTCACTCCTCACTCATCGCTCCTCTGAAGCTTCCTCACTCCTCTTTCCTCACTCATCGCTCCTCTGAAGCTTCCTCACTCCTCTTTCCTCACTCATCTCTCCTTTGAAGCTTCTTCACTCCTCTTTCCTCACTCATCACTTCTCTGAAGCTTCCTCACCCCTCTTTCCTCGCTCCAGAAGCTTCCTCACTCCTCTTTCCTCACTCATCGCTCCCCTGAAGCTTCCTCACTGCTCGTTCCACTTTCCTCGCTCCTCTGAAGCTTCCTCACTCCTCTTTCCTCACTCATCGCTCCTCTTAAGCTTCCTTACTCCTCTTTCCTCACTCATCACTTCTGAAGCTTCCTCACTCCTCGTTCATCCCTCCTCTGAAGCTACCTCACTCATCGATCCTCTGAAGCTTCCTCGCTCATCGCTCCTCTGAAGCTTCCTCACTCCTCGTTCATCGCTCCTCACTCATCGTTCCTCTGAAGCTTCCTCACTCCTCATTCATCGCTCCTCACTCATCGTTCCTCTGAAGCTTCCTCACTCCTCGTTCCTCGCTCATCACTCCTCTGAAGCTCCTTCACTCATCGCTCCTCTAAAGTTTCCTCACTCATCGCTCCTCTGAAGTTTCCTCGCTCCTCGTTCCTCACTCATCGCTCCTCTGAAGCTTCCTCACTCCTCTTTCCTCAATCATCGCTCCTCTGAAGGTTTCTGACTCCTCTTTCCTAACTCATCCCTCCTCTGAAGCTTCTTCACTCCTCTTTCCTCACTCATCGCTCCTCTGAAGCTTCCTCACTCCTCTTTCCTCGCTCCTCTGAAACTTCCTCACTCCTCTTTGCTCACTCATCGCTCCTCTGAAGCTTCCTCACTCCTCTTTCCTCACTCATCGCTCCTCTGAAGCTTCCTCACATCTCTTTCCTCACTTATCGTTCTTCTGAAGCTTCCTCACCCCTCTTTTCTCACTCATCGCTCCTCTGAAGCTTCCTCACTCCTCTTTCATCGCTCCTCTGAAGCTTCCTTACTCAATACTCCTCTGAAGTTTCCCCACTCCTCGTTCCTCACTCATCGCTCCTCTGAAGCTTCCTCACTCCTCTTTCCTCACTCATCGCTCCTCTGAAGGTTCCTCACTCCTCTTTCCTCACTCATCCCTCCTCTGAGGCTTCCTCCCTCCTCCCTCGTCTGAAGCTTCCTCACTCCTCTCTTCCCACTCATCGCTCCTCTGAAGCTTCCTCACTCAATACTCCTCTGAAGTTTCCTCACTCCTCTTTCCTGACTTATCCCTCCTCTGAAACTTCTTCAGTCCTCTTTCCTCACTCATCGCTCCTCTGAAGCTTCCTCACTCCTCATTCCTCGCTCATCGCTTCTCTGAAGCTTTCTCACTCCCTGTTCCTCACTCATCGCTCCTCTGAAGCTTCCTCAACTCCTCGTTCATCGCTCTTCTAAAGCTTCTTCACTCTTCGTTCATCACTCTTCTGAGCTTTCTCACTCATCGCTCCTCTTAAGCTTCCTCACTCCTCACTCATCGCTCCTCTGAAGCTTCCTCACTCCTCTTTCCTCACTCATCGCTCCTCTGAAGCTTCCTCACTCCTCTTTCCTCACTCATCGCTCCTCTGAAGCTTCCTCACTCCTCTTTCATCACTCATTGCTCCTGAAGCTTCCTCCCTCCTCTTTCCTCACTCATTGCTCCTCTGAAGCTTCCTTACTCCTCGTTCCTCACTTATCGCTCTTCTGAAGCTTCCTCACTCCTCTTTCCTCACTCATCGCTCCTCTGAAGCTTTCTCACTCCTCTTTTCTCGCTCCTCCTCACTCCTCTGAAGCTTCCTCACCCCTCTTTCCTCGCTCCAGAAGCTTCCTCACTCCTCTTTCCTCACTCATCGCTCCTCTGAAGCTTCCTCACTCCTCGTTCCTCACTCATCGCTCCTCTAAAGCTTCCTCACTCCTCTTTTCTCACTCATCGCTCCCCTGAAGCTTCCTCACTGCTCGTTCCACTTTCCTCGCTCCTCTGAAGCTTCCTCACTCCTCTTTCCTCACTCATCGCTCCTCTTAAGCTTCCTTACTCCTCTTTCCTCACTCATCACTTCTGAAGCTTCCTCACTCCTCGTTCATCCCTCCTCTGAAGCTACCTCACTCATCGATCCTCTGAAGCTTCCTCGCTCATCGCTCCTCTGAAGCTTCCTCACTCCTCGTTCATCGCTCCTCCCTCATCGTTCCTCTGAAGCTTCCTCACTCCTCATTCATCGCTCCTCACTCATCGTTCCTCTGAAGCTTCCTCACTCCTCGTTCCTCGCTCATCACTCCTCTGAAGCTCCTTCACTCATCGCTCCTCTAAAGTTTCCTCACTCATCGCTCCTCTGAAGTTTCCTCACTCCTCGTTCCTCACTCATCGCTCCTCTGAAGCTTCCTCACTCCTCTTTCCTCACTCATCGCTCCTCTGAAGGTTTCTGACTCCTCTTTCCTAACTCATCCCTCCTCTGAAGCTTCTTCACTCCTCTTTCCTCACTCATCGCTCCTCTGAAGCTTCCTCACTCCTCTTTCCTCACTCATCGCTCCTCTGAAGCTTCCTCACATCTCTTTCCTCACTTATCGTTCTTCTGAAGCTTCCTCACCCCTCTTTTCTCACTCATTGCTCCTCTGAGGCTTCGTCACTCCTCTTTCATCGCTCCTCTGAAGCTTCCTTACTCAATACTCCTCTGAAGTTTCCCCACTCCTCGTTCCTCACTCATCGCTCCTCTGAAGCTTCCTCACTCCTCTTTCCTCACTCATCGCTCCTCTGAAGGTTCCTCACTCTTCTTTCCTCACTCATCCCTCCTCTGAAGCTTCCTCCCTCCTCCCTCCTCTGAAGCTTCCTCACTCCTCTTTCCCCACTCATCGCTCCTCTGAAGCTTCCTCACTCAATACTCCTCTGAAGTTTCCTCACTCCTCTTTCCTGACTCATCCCTCCTCTGAAACTTCTTCACTCCTCTTTCCTCACTCATCGCTCCTCTGAAGCTTCCTCACTCCTCATTCCTCGCTCATCGCTTCTCTGAAGCTTTCTCACTCCCTGGTCCTCACTCATCGCTCCTCTGAAGCTTCCTCAACTCCTCGTTCATCGCTCTTCTAAAGCTTCTTCACTCTTCGTTCATCACTCCTCTGAAGCTTTCTCACTCATCGCTCCTCTTAAGCTTCCTCACTCCTCACTCATCGCTCCTCTGAAGCTTCCTCACTCCTCTTTCCTCACTCATCGCTCCTCTGAAGCTTCCTCACTCCTCTTTCCTCACTCATCGCTCCTCTGAAGCTTCCTCACTCCTCTTTCATCACTCATTGCTCCTGAAGCTTCCTCCCTCCTCTTTCCTCACTCATTGCTCCTCTGAAGCTTCCTTACTCCTCGTTCCTCACTTATCGCTCTTCTGAAGCTTCCTCACCCCTCTTTCCTCACTCATCGCTCCTCTGAAGCTTCCTCTCTCCTCTTTCATCGCTCCTCTGAAGCTTCCTCAATCATTACTCCTCTGAAGTTTCCTCACTCCTCGTTCCTCACTCATCGCTCCTCTGAAGCTTCCTCACTCCTCTTTCCTCACTCATCGCTCCTCTGAAGCTTTCTCACTCCTCTTTTCTCGCTCCTCCTCACTCCTCTGAAGCTTCCTCACCCCTCTTTCCTCGCTCCAGAAGCTTCCTCACTCCTCTTTCCTCACTCATCGCTCCTCTGAAGCTTCCTCACTCCTCGTTCCTCGCTCCTGAAGCTTCCTCACTCCTCTTTCCTCACTCATCGCTCCCCTGAAGCTTCCTCACTGCTCGTTCCACTTTCCTCGCTCCTCTGAAGCTTCCTCACTCCTCTTTCCTCACTCATCGCTCCTCTTAAGCTTCCTTACTCCTCTTTCCTCACTCATCACTTCTGAAGCTTCCTCACTCCTCGTTCATCCCTCCTCTGAAGCTACCTCACTCATCGATCCTCTGAAGCTTCCTCGCTCATCGCTCCTCTGAAGCTTCCTCACTCCTCGTTCATCGCTCCTCACTCATCGTTCCTCTGAAGCTTCCTCACTCCTCATTCATCGCTCCTCACTCATCGTTCCTCTGAAGCTTCCTCACTCCTCGTTCCTCGCTCATCACTCCTCTGAAGCTCCTTCACTCATCGCTCCTCTAAAGTTTCCTCACTCATCGCTCCTCTGAAGTTTCCTCGCTCCTCGTTCCTCACTCATCGCTCCTCTGAAGCTTCCTCACTCCTCTTTCCTCACTCATCGCTCCTCTGAAGGTTTCTGACTCCTCTTTCCTAACTCATCCCTCCTCTGAAGCTTCTTCACTCCTCTTTCCTCACTCATCGCTCCTCTGAAGCTTCCTCACTCCTCTTTCCTCGCTCCTCTGAAGCTTCCTCACTCCTCTTTGCTCACTCATCGCTCCTCTGAAGCTTCCTCACTCCTCTTTCCTCACTCATCGCTCCTCTGAAGCTTCCTCACTCCTCATTCATCACTCATTGCTCCTGAAGCTTCCTCCCTCCTCTTTCCTCACTCATTGCTCCTCTGAAGCTTCCTTACTCCTCGTTCCTCACTTATCGCTCTTCTGAAGCTTCCTCACCCCTCTTTCCTCACTCATCGCTCCTCTGAAGCTTCCTCAATCATTACTCCTCTGAAGCTTCCTTACTCCTCGTTCCTCACTTATCTCTCTTCTGAAGCTTCCTCACCCCTCTTTACTCACTCATCGCTCCTCTGAAGCTTCCTCTCTCCTCTTTCATCGCTCCTCTGAAGCTTCCTCAATCATTACTCCTCTGAAGTTTCCTCACTCCTCGTTCCTCACTCATCGCTCCTCTGAAGCTTCCTCACTCCTCTTTCCTCACTCATCGCTCCTCTGAAGCTTTCTCACTCCTCTTTTCTCGCTCCTCCTCACTCCTCTGAAGCTTCCTCACCCCTCTTTCCTCGCTCCAGAAGCTTCCTCACTCCTCTTTCCTCACTCATCGCTCCTCTGAAGCTTCCTCACTCCTCGTTCCTCGCTCCTGAAGCTTCCTCACTCCTCTTTCCTCACTCATCGCTCCTCTGACGCTTCCTCACTCATGGCTCCTCTGAAGCTTCCTCACTTCATTCCTCACTCATCACTCCTCTGAAGCTTCCTCATTCCTCTTTCCTGACTCATCGCTCCTCTGAAACTTCCTCACTTCTTTTTCCTCACTCATCACTCCTCTGAAGCTTCCTCACTCCTCTTTCCTCGCTAATCGTTCCTCTGAAGCCTCCTCACTCCTCTTTCCTCACTCATTGCTTCTCTGAAGCTTCCTCACTCCTCGTTCCTCACTCATCGCTCCTCTGAAGCTTACTCACTCTTCTTTCATCGCTCCTCTGAAGCTTCCTTACTCAATACTCCTCTGAAGTTTCCCCACTCCTCGTTCCTCACTCATCGCTCCTCTGAAGCTTCCTCACTCCCCTTTCCTCACTCATCGCTCCTCTGAAGCTTCCTCACTCCTCTTTCCTCACTCATCGCTCCTCTGAAGGTTTCTGACTCCTCTTTCCTAACTCATCCCTCCTCTGAAGCTTCTTCACTCCTCTTTCCTCACTCATCGCTCCTCTGAAGCTTCCTCACTCCTCTTTCCTCGCTCCTCTGAAGCTTCCTCACTCCTCTTTGCTCACTCATCGCTCCTCTGAAGCTTCCTCACTCCTCTTTCCTCACTCATCGCTCCTCTGAAGCTTCCTCACTCCTCTTTCCTCACTCATCGCTCCTCTGAAGCTTCCTCACTCCTCTTTCATCACTCATTGCTCCTGAAGCTTCCTCCCTCCTCTTTCCTCACTCATTGCTCCTCTGAAGCTTCCTTACTCCTCGTTCCTCACTTATCGCTCTTCTGAAGCTTCCTCACCCCTCTTTCCTCACTCATCGCTCCTCTGAAGCTTCCTCTCTCCTCTTTCATCGCTCCTCTGAAGCTTCCTCAATCATTACTCCTCTGAAGCTTCCTTACTCCTCGTTCCTCACTTATCTCTCTTCTGAAGCTTCCTCAACCCTCTTTCCTCACTCATCGCTCCTCTGAAGCTTCCTCTCTCCTCTTTCATCGCTCCTCTGAAGCTTCCTCAATCATTACTCCTCTGAAGTTTCCTCACTCCTCGTTCCTCACTCATCGCTCCTCTGAAGCTTCCTCACTCCTCTTTACTCACTCATCGCTCCTCTGAAGCTTTCTCACTCCTCTTTTCTCGCTCCTCCTCACTCCTCTGAAGCTTCCTCACCCCTCTTTCCTCGCTCCAGAAGCTTCCTCACTCCTCTTTCCTCACTCATCGCTCCTCTGAAGCTTCCTCACTCCTCGTTCCTCGCTCCTGAAGCTTCCTCACTCCTCTTTCCTCACTCATCGCTCCTCTGACGCTTCCTCACTCATGGCTCCTCTGAAGCTTCCTCACTCCTTTCCTCACTCATCACTCCTCTGAAGCTTCCTCATTCCTCTTTCCTGACTCATCGCTCCTCCGAAACTTCCTCACTTCTTTTTCCTCACTCATCACTCCTCTGAAGCTTCCTCACTCCTCTTTCCTCGCTAATCGTTCCTCTGAAGCCTCCTCACTCCTCTTTCCTCACTCATTGCTTCTCTGAAGCTTCCTCACTCCTCGTTCCTCACTCATCGCTCCTCTGAAGCTTACTCACTCCTCTTTCATCGCTCCTCTGAAGCTTCCTTACTCAATACTCCTCTGAAGTTTCCCCACTCCTCGTTCCTCACTCATCGCTCCTCTGAAGCTTCCTCACTCCTCTTTCCTCACTCATCGCTCCTCTGAAGGTTCCTCACTCTTCTTTCCTCACTCATCCCTCCTCTGAAGCTTCCTCCCTCCTCCCTCCTCTGAAGCTTCCTCACTCCTCTTTCCCCACTCATCGCTCCTCTGAAGCTTCCTCACTCAATACTCCTCTGAAGTTTCCTCACTCCTCTTTCCTGACTCATCCCTCCTCTGAAACTTCTTCACTCCTCTTTCCTCACTCATCGCTCCTCTGAAGCTTCCTCACTCCTCATTCCTCGCTCATCGCTTCTCTGAAGCTTTCTCACTCCCTGGTCCTCACTCATCGCTCCTCTGAAGCTTCCTCAACTCCTCGTTCATCGCTCTTCTAAAGCTTCTTCACTCTTCGTTCATCACTCCTCTGAAGCTTTCTCACTCATCGCTCCTCTTAAGCTTCCTCACTCCTCACTCATCGCTCCTCTGAAGCTTCCTCACTCCTCTTTCCTCACTCATCGCTCCTCTGAAGCTTCCTCACTCCTCTTTTCTCACTCATCGCTCCTCTGAAGCTTCCTCACTCCTCTTTCATCACTCATTGCTCCTGAAGCTTCCTCCCTCCTCTTTCCTCACTCATTGCTCCTCTGAAGCTTCCTTACTCCTCGTTCCTCACTTATCGCTCTTCTGAAGCTTCCTCACCCCTCTTTCCTCACTCATCGCTCCTCTGAAGCTTCCTCTCTCCTCTTTCATCGCTCCTCTGAAGCTTCCTCAATCATTACTCCTCTGAAGTTTCCTCACTCCTCGTTCCTCACTCATCGCTCCTCTGAAGCTTCCTCACTCCTCTTTCCTCACTCATCGCTCCTCTGAAGCTTTCTCACTCCTCTTTTCTCGCTCCTCCTCACTCCTCTGAAGCTTCCTCACCCCTCTTTCCTCGCTCCAGAAGCTTCCTCACTCCTCTTTCCTCACTCATCGCTCCTCTGAAGTTTCCTCACTCCTCGTTCCTCACTCATCGCTCCTCTGAAGCTTCCTCACTCCTCTTTTCTCACTCATCGCTCCTCTGAAGCTTTCTCACTCCTTTTTCTCGCTCCTCCTCACTCCTCTGAAGCTTCCTCACCCCTCTTTCCTCGCTCCAGAAGCTTCCTCACTCCTCTTTCCTCACTCATCGCTCCCATGAAGCTTCCTCACTGCTCGTTCCACTTTCCTCGCTCCTCTGAAGCTTCCTCACTCCTCTTTCCTCACTCATCGCTCCTCTTAAGCTTCCTTACTCCTCTTTCCTCACTCATCACTTCTGAAGCTTCCTCACTCCTCGTTCATCCCTCCTCTGAAGCTACCTCACTCATCGATCCTCTGAAGCTTCCTCGCTCATCGCTCCTCTGAAGCTTCCTAACTCCTCGTTCATCGCTCCTCACTCATCGTTCCTCTGAAGCTTCCTCACTCCTCATTCATCGCTCCTCACTCATCGTTCCTCTGAAGCTTCCTCACTCCTCGTTCCTCGCTCATCACTCCTCTGAAGCTCCTTCACTCATCGCTCCTCTAAAGTTTCCTCACTCATCGCTCCTCTGAAGTTTCCTCGCTCCTCGTTCCTCACTCATCGCTCCTCTGAAGCTTCCTCACTCCTCTTTCCTCACTCATCGCTCCTCTGAAGGTTTCTGACTCCTCTTTCCTAACTCATCCCTCCTCTGAAGCTTCTTCACTCCTCTTTCCTCACTCATCGCTCCTCTGAAGCTTCCTCACTCCTCTTTCCTCGCTCCTCTGAAACTTCCTCACTCCTCTTTGCTCACTCATCGCTCCTCTGAAGCTTCCTCACTCCTCTTTCCTCACTCATCGCTCCTCTGAAGCTTCCTCACATCTCTTTCCTCACTTATCGTTCTTCTGAAGCTTCCTCACCCCTCTTTTCTCACTCATCGCTCCTCTGAAGCTTCCTCACTCCTCTTTCCTCACTCATCGCTCCTCTGAAGCTTCCTCACTCCTCTTTCCTCACTCATCGCTCCTCTGAAGCTTCCTCACTCCTCTTTCATCACTCATTGCTCCTGAAGCTTCCTCCCTCCTCTTTCCTCACTCATTGCTCCTCTGAAGCTTCCTTACTCCTTGTTCCTCACTTATCGCTCTTCTGAAGCTTCCTCACCCCTCTTTCCTCACTCATCGCTCCTCTGAAGCTTCCTCTCTCCTCTTTCATCGCTCCTCTGAAGCTTCCTCAATCATTACTCCTCTGAAGTTTCCTCACTCCTCGTTCCTCACTCATCGCTCCTCTGAAGCTTCCTCACTCCTCTTTCCTCACTCATCGCTCCTCTGAAGCTTTCTCACTCCTCTTTTCTCGCTCCTCTTCACTCCTCTGAAGCTTTCTCACCCCTCTTTCCTCGCTCCAGAAGCTTCCTCACTCCTCTTTCCTCACTCATCGCTCCTCTGAAGCTTCCTCACTCCTCGTTCCTCGCTCCTGAAGCTTCCTCACTCCTCTTTCCTCACTCATCGCTCCTCTGACGCTTCCTCACTCATGGCTCCTCTGAAGCTTCCTCACTCCTTTCCTCACTCATCACTCCTCTGAAGCTTCCTCATTCCTCTTTCCTGACTCATCGCTCCTCTGAAACTTCCTCACTTCTTTTTCCTCACTCATCACTCCTCTGAAGCTTCCTCACTCCTCTTTCCTCGCTAATCGTTCCTCTGAAGCCTCCTCACTCCTCTTTCCTCACTCATTGCTTCTCTGAAGCTTCCTCACTCCTCGTTCCTCACTCATCGCTCCTCTGAAGCTTACTCACTCCTCTTTCATCGCTCCTCTGAAGCTTCCTTACTCAATGCTCCTCTGAAGTTTCCCCACTCCTCGTTCCTCACTCATCGCTCCTCTGAAGCTTCCTCACTCCTCTTTCCTCACTCATCGCTCCTCTGAAGGTTCCTCACTCCTCTTTCCTCACTCATCCCTCCTCTGAAGCTTCCTCCCTCCTCCCTCCTCTGAAGCTTCCTCACTCCTCTTTCCCCACTCATCGCTCCTCTGAAGCTTCCTCACTCAATACTCCTCTGAAGTTTCCTCACTCCTCTTTCCTGACTTATCCCTCCTCTGAAACTTCTTCAGTCCTCTTTCCTCACTCATCGCTCCTCTGAAGCTTCCTCACTCCTCATTCCTCGCTCATCGCTTCTCTGAAGCTTTCTCACTCCCTGTTCCTCACTCATCGCTCCTCTGAAGCTTCCTCAACTCCTCGTTCATCGCTCTTCTAAAGCTTCTTCACTCTTCGTTCATCACTCTTCTGAAGCTTTCTCACTCATCGCTCCTCTTAAGCTTCCTCACTCATCACTCATCGCTCCTCTGAAGCTTCCTCACTCCTCTTTCCTCAATCATCGCTCCTCTGAAGCTTCCTCACTCCTCTTTCCTCACTCATCGCTCCTCTGAAGCTTCCTCACTCCTCTTTCATCACTCATTGCTCCTGAAGCTTCCTCCCTCCTCTTTCCTCACTCATTGCTCCTCTGAAGCTTCCTTACTCCTCGTTCCTCACTTATCGCTCTTCTGAAGCTTCCTCACCCCTCTTTCCTCACTCATCGCTCCTCTGAAGCTTCCTCTCTCCTCTTTCATCGCTCCTCTGAAGCTTCCTCAATCATTACTCCTCTTAAGCTTCCTCACTCCTCACTCATCGCTCCTCTGAAGCTTCCTCACTCCTCTTTCCTCAATCATCGCTCCTCTGAAGCTTCCTCACTCCTCTTTCCTCACTCATCGCTCCTCTGAAGCTTCCTCTCTCCTCTTTCATCGCTCCTCTGAAGCTTCCTCACTCCTCTTTCCTCACTCATCGCTCCTCTGAAGCTTTCTCACTCCTCTTTTCTCGCTCCTCCTCACTCCTCTGAAGCTTCCTCACCCCTCTTTCCTCGCTCCAGAAGCTTCCTCACTCCTCTTTCCTCACTCATCGCTCCTCTGAAGCTTCCTCACTCCTCGTTCCTCGCTCCTGAAGCTTCCTCACTCCTCTTTCCTCACTCATCGCTCCTCTGACGCTTCCTCACTCATGGCTCCTCTGAAGCTTCCTCACTCCTTTCCTCACTCATCACTCCTCTGAAGCTTCCTCATTCCTCTTTCCTGACTCATCGCTCCTCTGAAACTTCCTCACTTCTTTTTCCTCACTCATCACTCCTGTGAAGCTTCCTCACTCCTCTTTCCTCGCTAATCGTTCCTCTGAAGCCTCCTCACTCCTCTTTCCTCACTCATTGCTTCTCTGAAGCTTCCTCACTCCTCGTTCCTCACTCATCGCTCCTCTGAAGCTTACTCACTCCTCTTTCATCGCTCCTCTGAAGCTTCCTTACTCAATACTCCTCTGAAGTTTCCCCACTCCTCGTTCCTCACTCATCGCTCCTCTGAAGCTTCCTCACTCCTCTTTCCTCACTCATCGCTCCTCTGAAGGTTCCTCACTCTTCTTTCCTCACTCATCCCTCCTCTGAAGCTTCCTCCCTCCTCCCTCCTCTGAAGCTTCCTCACTCCTCTTTCCCCACTCATCGCTCCTCTGAAGCTTCCTCACTCAATACTCCTCTGAAGTTTCCTCACTCCTCTTTCCTGACTCATCCCTCCTCTGAAACTTCTTCACTCCTCTTTCCTCACTCATCGCTCCTCTGAAGCTTCCTCACTCCTCATTCCTCGCTCATCGCTTCTCTGAAGCTTTCTCACTCCCTGGTCCTCACTCATCGCTCCTCTGAAGCTTCCTCAACTCCTCGTTCATCGCTCTTCTAAAGCTTCTTCACTCTTCGTTCATCACTCCTCTGAAGCTTTCTCACTCATCGCTCCTCTTAAGCTTCCTCACTCCTCACTCATCGCTCCTCTGAAGCTTCCTCACTCCTCTTTCCTCACTCATCGCTCCTCTGAAGCTTCCTCACTCCTCTTTCCTCACTCATCGCTCCTCTGAAGCTTCCTCACTCCTCTTTCATCACTCATTGCTCCTGAAGCTTCCTCCCTCCTCTTTCCTCACTCATTGCTCCTCTGAAGCTTCCTTACTCCTCGTTCCTCACTTATCGCTCTTCTGAAGCTTCCTCACCCCTCTTTCCTCACTCATCGCTCCTCTGAAGCTTCCTCTCTCCTCTTTCATCGCTCCTCTGAAGCTTCCTCAATCATTACTCCTCTGAAGTTTCCTCACTCCTCGTTCCTCACTCATCGCTCCTCTGAAGCTTCCTCACTCCTCTTTCCTCACTCATCGCTCCTCTGAAGCTTTCTCACTCCTCTTTTCTCGCTCCTCCTCACTCCTCTGAAGCTTCCTCACCCCTCTTTCCTCGCTCCAGAAGCTTCCTCACTCCTCTTTCCTCACTCATCGCTCCTCTGAAGCTTCCTCACTCCTCGTTCCTCGCTCCTGAAGCTTCCTCACTCCTCTTTCCTCACTCATCGCTCCTCTGACGCTTCCTCACTCATGGCTCCTCTGAAGCTTCCTCACTCCTTTCCTCACTCATCACTCCTCTGAAGCTTCCTCATTCCTCTTTCCTGACTCATCGCTCCTCTGAAACTTCCTCACTTCTTTTTCCTCACTCATCACTCCTCTGAAGCTTCCTCACTCCTCTTTCCTCGCTAATCGTTCCTCTGAAGCCTCCTCACTCCTCTTTCCTCACTCATTGCTTCTCTGAAGCTTCCTCACTACTCGTTCCTCACTCATCGCTCTTCTGAAGCTTACTCACTCCTCTTTCATCGCTCCTCTGAAGCTTCCTTACTCAATACTCCTCTGAAGTTTCCCCACTCCTCGTTCCTCACTCATCGCTCCTCTGAAGCTTCCTCACTCCTCTTTCCTCACTCATCGCTCCTCTGAAGGTTCCTCACTCTTCTTTCCTCACTCATCCCTCCTCTGAAGCTTCCTCCCTCCTCCCTCCTCTGAAGCTTCCTCACTCCTCTTTCCCCACTCATCGCTCCTCTGAAGCTTCCTCACTCAATACTCCTCTGAAGTTTCCTCACTCCTCTTTCCTGACTCATCCCTCCTCTGAAACTTCTTCACTCCTCTTTCCTCACTCATCGCTCCTCTGAAGCTTCCTCACTCCTCATTCCTCGCTCATCGCTTCTCTGAAGCTTTCTCACTCCCTGGTCCTCACTCATCGCTCCTCTGAAGCTTCCTCAACTCCTCGTTCATCGCTCTTCTAAAGCTTCTTCACTCTTCGTTCATCACTCCTCTGAAGCTTTCTCACTCATCGCTCCTCTTAAGCTTCCTCACTCCTCACTCATCGCTCCTCTGAAGCTTCCTCACTCCTCTTTCATCACTCATCGCTCCTCTGAAGCTTCCTCACTCCTCTTTCCTCACTCATCGCTCCTCTGAAGCTTCCTCACTCCTCTTTCATCACTCATTGCTCCTGAAGCTTCCTCCCTCCTCTTTCCTCACTCATTGCTCCTCTGAAGCTTCCTTACTCCTCGTTCCTCACTTATCGCTCTTCTGAAGCTTCCTCACCCCTCTTTCCTCACTCATCGCTCCTCTGAAGCTTCCTCTCTCCTCTTTCATCGCTCCTCTGAAGCTTCCTCAATCATTACTCCTCTGAAGTTTCCTCACTCCTCGTTCCTCACTCATCGCTCCTCTGAAGCTTCCTCACTCCTCTTTCCTCACTCATCGCTCCTCTGAAGCTTTCTCACTCCTCTTTTCTCGCTCCTCCTCACTCCTCTGAAGCTTCCTCACCCCTCTTTCCTCGCTCCAGAAGCTTCCTCACTCCTCTTTCCTCACTCATCGCTCCTCTGAAGCTTCCTCACTCCTCGTTCCTCGCTCCTGAAGCTTCCTCACTCCTCTTTCCTCACTCATCGCTCCCCTGAAGCTTCCTCACTGCTCGTTCCACTTTCCTCGCTCCTCTAAAGCTTCCTCACTCCTCTTTCCTCACTCATCGCTCCTCTTAAGCTTCCTTACTCCTCTTTCCTCACTCATCACTTCTGAAGCTTCCTCACTCCTCGTTCATCCCTCCTCTGAAGCTACCTCACTCATCGGTCCTCTGAAGCTTCCTCGCTCATCGCTCCTCTGAAGCTTCCTCACTCCTCGTTCATCGCTCCTCACTCATCGTTCCTCTGAAGCTTCCTCACTCCTCATTCATCGCTCCTCACTCATCGTTCCTCTGAAGCTTCCTCACTCCTCGTTCCTCGCTCATCACTCCTCTGAAGCTCCTTCACTCATCGCTCCTCTAAAGTTTCCTCACTCATCGCTCCTCTGAAGTTTCCTCGCTCCTCGTTCCTCACTCATCGCTCCTCTGAAGCTTCCTCACTCCTCTTTCCTCACTCATCGCTCCTCTGAAGGTTTCTGACTCCTCTTTCCTAACTCATCCCTCCTCTGAAGCTTCTTCACTCCTCTTTCCTCACTCATCGCTCCTCTGAAGCTTCCTCACTCCTCTTTCCTCGCTCCTCTGAAGCTTCCTCACTCCTCTTTGCTCACTCATCGCTCCTCTGAAGCTTCCTCACTCCTCTTTCCTCACTCATCGCTCCTCTGACACTTCCTCACTCCTCTTTCATCACTCATTGCTCCTGAAGCTTCCTCCCTCCTCTTTCCTCACTCATTGCTCCTCTGAAGCTTCCTTACTCCTCGTTCCTCACTTATCGCTCTTCTGAAGCTTCCTCACCCCTCTTTCCTCACTCATCGCTCCTCTGAAGCTTCCTCTCTCCTCTTTCATCGCTCCTCTGAAGCTTCCTCAATCATTACTCCTCTGAAGCTTCCTTACTCCTCGTTCCTCACTTATCTCTCTTCTGAAGCTTCCTCACCCCTCTTTCCTCACTCATCGCTCCTCTGAAGCTTCCTCTCTCCTCTTTCATCGCTCCTCTGAAGCTTCCTCAATCATTACTCCTCTGAAGTTTCCTCACTCCTCGTTCCTCACTCATCGCTCCTCTGAAGCTTCCTCACTCCTCTTTCCTCACTCATCGCTCCTCTGAAGCTTTCTCACTCCTCTTTTCTCGCTCCTCCTCACTCCTCTGAAGCTTCCTCACCCCTCTTTCCTCGCTCCAGAAGCTTCCTCACTCCTCTTTCCTCACTCATCGCTCCTCTGAAGCTTCCTCACTCCTCGTTCCTCGCTCCTGAAGCTTCCTCACTCCTCTTTCCTCACTCATCGCTCCTCTGACGCTTCCTCACTCATGGCTCCTCTGAAGCTTCCTCACTCCTTTCCTCACTCATCACTCCTCTGAAGCTTCCTCATTCCTCTTTCCTGACTCATCGCTCCTCTGAAACTTCCTCACTTCTTTTTCCTCACTCATCACTCCTCTGAAGCTTCCTCACTCCTCTTTCCTCGCTAATCGTTCCTCTGAAGCCTCCTCACTCCTCTTTCCTCACTCATTGCTTCTCTGAAGCTTCCTCACTCCTCGTTCCTCACTCATCGCTCCTCTGAAGCTTACTCACTCCTCTTTCATCGCTCCTCTGAAGCTTCCTTACTCAATACTCCTTTGAAGTTTCCCCACTCCTCGTTCCTCACTCATCGCTCCTCTGAAGCTTCCTCACTCCTCTTTCCTCACTCATCGCTCCTCTGAAGGTTCCTCACTCTTCTTTCCTCACTCATCCCTCCTCTGAAGCTTCCTCCCTCCTCTGAAGCTTCCTCACTCCTCTTTCCCCACTCATCGCTCCTCTGAAGCTTCCTCACTCAATACTCCTCTGAAGTTTCCTCACTCCTCTTTCCTGACTCATCCCTCCTCTGAAACTTCTTCACTCCTCTTTCCTCACTCATCGCTCCTCTGAAGCTTCCTCACTCCTCATTCCTCGCTCATCGCTTCTCTGAAGCTTTCTCACTCCCTGTTCCTCACTCATCGCTCCTCTGAAGCTTCCTCAACTCCTCGTTCATCGCTCTTCTAAAGCTTCTTCACTCTTCGTTCATCACTCCTCTGAAGCTTTCTCACTCATCGCTCCTCTTAAGCTTCCTCACTCCTCACTCATCGCTCCTCTGAAGCTCCCTCACTCCTCTTTCCTCACTCATCGCTCCTCTGAAGCTTCCTCACTCCTCTTTCCTCACTCATCGCTCCTCTGAAGCTCCCTCACTCCTCTTTCCTCACTCATCGCTCCTCTGAAGCTTCCTCACTCCTCTTTCCTCACTCATCGGTCCTCTGAAGCTTCCTCACTCCTCTTTCCTAACTCATCCCTCCTCTGAAGCTTCCTCACTCCTCTTTCATCGCTCCTCTGAAGCTTCCTCACTCAATACTCCTCTGAAGTTTCCTCACTCCTCGTTCCTCACTCATCGCTCCTCTGAAGCTTCCTCACTCCTCTTTCCTCACTCATCGCTCCTCTGAAGGTTCCTCATTCCTCTTTCCTCACTCATCCCTCCTCTGAAGCTTCCTCCCTCCTCTGAAGCGTCCTCACTCCTCTTTCCTCAATCATCGCTCCTCTGAACCTTCCTCACTCCTCTTTCCTCACTCATCGCTCCTCTGAAGTTTCCTCACTCCTCGGTCCTCACTCATCGCTCCTCACTCATCGCTCCTCTGAAGCTTCCTCACTCCTCGTTGCTCACTCATTGCTCCTCTGAAGCTTTCTCACTCCTCTTTCCTCACTCATCACTCCTCTGAAGCTTCCTTACTCCTCGTCCCTCACTCATCGCTCCTCTGAAGCTTCCTCACTCCTCTTTCCTCACTCATCCCTACTCTGAAGCTTCCTCACTCCGCTTTCCTCACTCATCCCTCCTCTGAAGCTTCCTAACTCCTCTTTCCTCACTCATTGCTCCTCTGAAGCTTCCTCACTCGCTCATCGCTCCTCTGAAGCTTCCTCACTCATCGCTCCTCTAAAGTTTCCTCACTCATCGCTCCTCTGAAGCTTCCTCACTCCTTGTTCCTTACTCATGGCTCCTCTGAAGCTTCCTCACTCCTTGTTCCTCACTCATCGCTCCTCTGAAGCTTCCTCACTCCTCTTTCCTCACTCATCGCTCCTCTGAAGCTTCCTCACTCCTTGTTCCTTACTCATGGCTCCTCTGAAGCTTCCTCACTCCTTGTTCCTCACTCATCGCTCCTCTGAAGCTTCCTCACACCTCTTTCCTCGCTAATCGCTCCTCTGAAGTTTCCTCACTCCTCTTTCCTCACTCAGCACTCCTCACTCATCGCTCCTCTGAAGCTTCCTCACTCCTCGTTTCTCACTCATCGCTCCTCTGAAGCTTCCTCATTCCTCTTTCCTCACTCATCGCTCCTCTGAAGCTTCCTCACTCCTCGTTCCTCACTCATCGCTCCTCTGAAGCTTCCTCACTCCTCTTTCCTCATTCATAGCTCCGCTGAAGGTTTCTCACTCCTCTTTCCTCACTCATCTCTCCTTTGAAGCTTCTTCACTCCTCTTTCCTCACTCATCACTTCTCTGAAGCTTCCTCACCCCTCTTTCCTCGCTCCAGAAGCTTCCTCACTCCTCTTTCCTCACTCATCGCTCCCCTGAAGCTTCCTCACTGCTCGTTCCACTTTCCTCGCTCCTCTGAAGCTTCCTCACTCCTCTTTCCTCACTCATCGCTCCTCTTAAGCTTCCTTACTCCTCTTTCCTCACTCATCACTTCTGAAGCTTCCTCACTCCTCGTTCATCCCTCCTCTGAAGCTACCTCACTCATCGATCCTCTGAAGCTTCCTCGCTCATCGCTCCTCTGAAGCTTCCTCACTCCTCGTTCATCGCTCCTCACTCATCGTTCCTCTGAAGCTTCCTCACTCCTCATTCATCGCTCCTCACTCATCGTTCCTCTGAAGCTTCCTCACTCCTCGTTCCTCGCTCATCACTCCTCTGAAGCTCCTTCACTCATCGCTCCTCTAAAGTTTCCTCACTCATCGCTCCTCTGAAGTTTCCTCGCTCCTCGTTCCTCACTCATCGCTCCTCTGAAGCTTCCTCACTCCTCTTTCCTCAATCATCGCTCCTCTGAAGGTTTCTGACTCCTCTTTCCTAACTCATCCCTCCTCTGAAGCTTCTTCACTCCTCTTTCCTCACTCATCGCTCCTCTGAAGCTTCCTCACTCCTCTTTCCTCGCTCCTCTGAAACTTCCTCACTCCTCTTTGCTCACTCATCGCTCCTCTGAAGCTTCCTCACTCCTCTTTCCTCACTCATCGCTCCTCTGAAGCTTCCTCACATCTCTTTCCTCACTTATCGTTCTTCTGAAGCTTCCTCACCCCTCTTTTCTCACTCATCGCTCCTCTGAAGCTTCCTCACTCCTCTTTCATCGCTCCTCTGAAGCTTCCTTACTCAATACTCCTCTGAAGTT
The DNA here is from genome assembly GCA_030578255.1 of Tiaroga cobitis. NCBI lineage: Eukaryota > Metazoa > Chordata > Actinopteri > Cypriniformes > Leuciscidae > Tiaroga > Tiaroga cobitis. The sequence goes on from CM060612.1 coordinate 6,105,768, forward strand.
TCCCCACTCCTCGTTCCTCACTCATCGCTCCTCTGAAGCTTCCTCACTCCTCTCTCCTCACTCATCGCTCCTCTGAAGGTTCCTCACTCCTCTTTCCTCACTCATCCCTCCTCTGAGGCTTCCTCCCTCCTCCCTTGTCTGAAGCTTCCTCACTCCTCTCTTCCCACTCATCGCTCCTCTGAAGCTTCCTCACTCAATACTCCTCTGAAGTTTCCTCACTCCTCTTTCCTGACTTATCCCTCCTCTGAAACTTCTTCAGTCCTCTTTCCTCACTCATCGCTCCTCTGAAGCTTCCTCACTCCTCATTCCTCGCTCATCGCTTCTCTGAAGCTTTCTCACTCCCTGTTCCTCACTCATCGCTCCTCTGAAGCTTCCTCAACTCCTCGTTCATCGCTCTTCTAAAGCTTCTTCACTCTTCGTTCATCACTCTTCTGAGCTTTCTCACTCATCGCTCCTCTTAAGCTTCCTCACTCCTCACTCATCGCTCCTCTGAAGCTTCCTCACTCCTCTTTCCTCACTCATCGCTCCTCTGAAGCTTCCTCACTCCTCTTTCCTCACTCATCTCTCCTCTGAAGCTTCCTCACTCCTCTTTCATCACTCATTGCTCCTGAAGCTTCCTCCCTCCTCTTTCCTCACTCATTGCTCCTCTGAAGCTTCCTTACTCCTCGTTCCTCACTTATCGCTCTTCTGAAGCTTCCTCACTCCTCTTTCCTCACTCATCGCTCCTCTGAAGCTTTCTCACTCCTCTTTTCTCGCTCCTCCTCACTCCTCTGAAGCTTCCTCACCCCTCTTTCCTCGCTCCAGAAGCTTCCTCACTCCTCTTTCCTCACTCATCGCTCCTCTGAAGCTTCCTCACTCCTCGTTCCTCACTCATCGCTCCTCTAAAGCTTCCTCACTCCTCTTTTCTCACTCATCGCTCCCCTGAAGCTTCCTCACTGCTCGTTCAACTTTCCTCGCTCCTCTGAAGCTTCCTCACTCCTCTTTCCTCACTCATCGCTCCTCTTAAGCTTCCTTACTCCTCTTTCCTCACTCATCACTTCTGAAGCTTCCTCACTCCTCGTTCATCCCTCCTCTGAAGCTACCTCACTCATCGATCCTCTGAAGCTTCCTCGCTCATCGCTCCTCTGAAGCTTCCTCACTCCTCGTTCATCGCTCCTCCCTCATCGTTCCTCTGAAGCTTCCTCACTCCTCATTCATCGCTCCTCACTCATCGTTCCTCTGAAGCTTCCTCACTCCTCGTTCCTCGCTCATCACTCCTCTGAAGCTCCTTCACTCATCGCTCCTCTAAAGTTTCCTCACTCATCGCTCCTCTGAAGTTTCCTCACTCCTCGTTCCTCACTCATCGCTCCTCTGAAGCTTCCTCACTCCTCTTTCCTCACTCATCGCTCCTCTGAAGGTTTCTGACTCCTCTTTCCTAACTCATCCCTCCTCTGAAGCTTCTTCACTCCTCTTTCCTCACTCATCGCTCCTCTGAAGCTTCCTCACTCCTCTTTCCTCACTCATCGCTCCTCTGAAGCTTCCTCACATCTCTTTCCTCACTTATCGTTCTTCTGAAGCTTCCTCACCCCTCTTTTCTCACTCATTGCTCCTCTGAGGCTTCGTCACTCCTCTTTCATCGCTCCTCTGAAGCTTCCTTACTCAATACTCCTCTGAAGTTTCCCCACTCCTCGTTCCTCACTCATCGCTCCTCTGAAGCTTCCTCACTCCTCTTTCCTCACTCATCGCTCCTCTGAAGGTTCCTCACTCTTCTTTCCTCACTCATCCCTCCTCTGAAGCTTCCTCCCTCCTCCCTCCTCTGAAGCTTCCTCACTCCTCTTTCCCCACTCATCGCTCCTCTGAAGCTTCCTCACTCAATACTCCTCTGAAGTTTCCTCACTCCTCTTTCCTGACTCATCCCTCCTCTGAAACTTCTTCACTCCTCTTTCCTCACTCATCGCTCCTCTGAAGCTTCCTCACTCCTCATTCCTCGCTCATCGCTTCTCTGAAGCTTTCTCACTCCCTGGTCCTCACTCATCGCTCCTCTGAAGCTTCCTCAACTCCTCGTTCATCGCTCTTCTAAAGCTTCTTCACTCTTCGTTCATCACTCCTCTGAAGCTTTCTCACTCATCGCTCCTCTTAAGCTTCCTCACTCCTCACTCATCGCTCCTCTGAAGCTTCCTCACTCCTCTTTCCTCACTCATCGCTCCTCTGAAGCTTCCTCACTCCTCTTTCCTCACTCATCGCTCCTCTGAAGCTTCCTCACTCCTCTTTCATCACTCATTGCTCCTGAAGCTTCCTCCCTCCTCTTTCCTCACTCATTGCTCCTCTGAAGCTTCCTTACTCCTCGTTCCTCACTTATCGCTCTTCTGAAGCTTCCTCACCCCTCTTTCCTCACTCATCGCTCCTCTGAAGCTTCCTCTCTCCTCTTTCATCGCTCCTCTGAAGCTTCCTCAATCATTACTCCTCTGAAGTTTCCTCACTCCTCGTTCCTCACTCATCGCTCCTCTGAAGCTTCCTCACTCCTCTTTCCTCAATCATCGCTCCTCTGAAGCTTTCTCACTCCTCTTTTCTCGCTCCTCCTCACTCCTCTGAAGCTTCCTCACCCCTCTTTCCTCGCTCCAGAAGCTTCCTCACTCCTCTTTCCTCACTCATCGCTCCTCTGAAGCTTCCTCACTCCTCGTTCCTCGCTCCTGAAGCTTCCTCACTCCTCTTTCCTCACTCATCGCTCCCCTGAAGCTTCCTCACTGCTCGTTCCACTTTCCTCGCTCCTCTGAAGCTTCCTCACTCCTCTTTCCTCACTCATCGCTCCTCTTAAGCTTCCTTACTCCTCTTTCCTCACTCATCACTTCTGAAGCTTCCTCACTCCTCGTTCATCCCTCCTCTGAAGCTACCTCACTCATCGATCCTCTGAAGCTTCCTCGCTCATCGCTCCTCTGAAGCTTCCTCACTCCTCGTTCATCGCTCCTCACTCATCGTTCCTCTGAAGCTTCCTCACTCCTCATTCATCGCTCCTCACTCATCGTTCCTCTGAAGCTTCCTCACTCCTCGTTCCTCGCTCATCACTCCTCTGAAGCTCCTTCACTCATCGCTCCTCTAAAGTTTCCTCACTCATCGCTCCTCTGAAGTTTCCTCGCTCCTCGTTCCTCACTCATCGCTCCTCTGAAGCTTCCTCACTCCTCTTTCCTCACTCATCGCTCCTCTGAAGGTTTCTGACTCCTCTTTCCTAACTCATCCCTCCTCTGAAGCTTCTTCACTCCTCTTTCCTCACTCATCGCTCCTCTGAAGCTTCCTCACTCCTCTTTCCTCGCTCCTCTGAAGCTTCCTCACTCCTCTTTGCTCACTCATCGCTCCTCTGAAGCTTCCTCACTCCTCTTTCCTCACTCATCGCTCCTCTGAAGCTTCCTCACTCCTCATTCATCACTCATTGCTCCTGAAGCTTCCTCCCTCCTCTTTCCTCACTCATTGCTCCTCTGAAGCTTCCTTACTCCTCGTTCCTCACTTATCGCTCTTCTGAAGCTTCCTCACCCCTCTTTCCTCACTCATCGCTCCTCTGAAGCTTCCTCAATCATTACTCCTCTGAAGCTTCCTTACTCCTCGTTCCTCACTTATCTCTCTTCTGAAGCTTCCTCACCCCTCTTTACTCACTCATCGCTCCTCTGAAGCTTCCTCTCTCCTCTTTCATCGCTCCTCTGAAGCTTCCTCAATCATTACTCCTCTGAAGTTTCCTCACTCCTCGTTCCTCACTCATCGCTCCTCTGAAGCTTCCTCACTCCTCTTTCCTCACTCATCGCTCCTCTGAAGCTTTCTCACTCCTCTTTTCTCGCTCCTCCTCACTCCTCTGAAGCTTCCTCACCCCTCTTTCCTCGCTCCAGAAGCTTCCTCACTCCTCTTTCCTCACTCATCGCTCCTCTGAAGCTTCCTCACTCCTCGTTCCTCGCTCCTGAAGCTTCCTCACTCCTCTTTCCTCACTCATCGCTCCTCTGACGCTTCCTCACTCATGGCTCCTCTGAAGCTTCCTCACTCCTTTCCTCACTCATCACTCCTCTGAAGCTTCCTCATTCCTCTTTCCTGACTCATCGCTCCTCTGAAACTTCCTCACTTCTTTTTCCTCACTCATCACTCCTCTGAAGCTTCCTCACTCCTCTTTCCTCGCTAATCGTTCCTCTGAAGCCTCCTCACTCCTCTTTCCTCACTCATTGCTTCTCTGAAGCTTCCTCACTCCTCGTTCCTCACTCATCGCTCCTCTGAAGCTTACTCACTCCTCTTTCATCGCTCCTCTGAAGCTTCCTTACTCAATACTCCTCTGAAGTTTCCCCACTCCTCGTTCCTCACTCATCGCTCCTCTGAAGCTTCCTCACTCCCCTTTCCTCACTCATCGCTCCTCTGAAGGTTCCTCACTCTTCTTTCCTCACTCATCCCTCCTCTGAAGCTTCCTCCCTCCTCCCTCCTCTGAAGCTTCCTCACTCCTCTTTCCCCACTCATCGCTCCTCTGAAGCTTCCTCACTCAATACTCCTCTGAAGTTTCCTCACTCCTCTTTCCTGACTCATCCCTCCTCTGAAACTTCTTCACTCCTCTTTCCTCACTCATCGCTCCTCTGAAGCTTCCTCACTCCTCATTCCTCGCTCATCGCTTCTCTGAAGCTTTCTCACTCCCTGGTCCTCACTCATCGCTCCTCTGAAGCTTCCTCAACTCCTCGTTCATCGCTCTTCTAAAGCTTCTTCACTCTTCGTTCATCACTCCTCTGAAGCTTTCTCACTCATCGCTCCTCTTAAGCTTCCTCACTCCTCACTCATCGCTCCTCTGAAGCTTCCTCACTCCTCTTTCCTCACTCATCGCTCCTCTGAAGCTTCCTCACTCCTCTTTCCTCACTCATCGCTCCTCTGAAGCTTCCTCACTCCTCTTTCCTCACTCATCGCTCCTCTGAAGCTTCCTCACTCCTCTTTCATCACTCATTGCTCCTGAAGCTTCCTCCCTCCTCTTTCCTCACTCATTGCTCCTCTGAAGCTTCCTTACTCCTCGTTCCTTACTTATCGCTCTTCTGAAGCTTCCTCACCCCTCTTTCCTCACTCATCGCTCCTCTGAAGCTTCCTCTCTCCTCTTTCATCGCTCCTCTGAAGCTTCCTCAATCATTACTCCTCTGAAGTTTCCTCACTCCTCGTTCCTCACTCATCGCTCCTCTGAAGCTTCCTCACTCCTCTTTCCTCACTCATCGCTCCTCTGAAGCTTTCTCACTCCTCTTTTCTCGCTCCTCCTCACTCCTCTGAAGCTTCCTCACCCCTCTTTCCTCGCTCCAGAAGCTTCCTCACTCCTCTTTCCTCACTCATCGCTCCTCTGAAGTTTCCTCACTCCTCGTTCCTCACTCATCGCTCCTCTGAAGCTTCCTCACTCCTCTTTCCTCACTCATCGCTCCTCTGAAGCTTTCTCACTCCTCTTTTCTCGCTCCTCCTCACTCCTCTGAAGCTTCCTCACCCCTCTTTCCTCGCTCCAGAAGCTTCCTCACTCCTCTTTCCTCACTCATCGCTCCCCTGAAGCTTCCTCACTGCTCGTTCCACTTTCCTCGCTCCTCTGAAGCTTCCTCACTCCTCTTTCCTCACTCATCGCTCCTCTTAAGCTTCCTTACTCCTCTTTCCTCACTCATCACTTCTGAAGCTTCCTCACTCCTCGTTCATCCCTCCTCTGAAGCTACCTCACTCATCGATCCTCTGAAGCTTCCTCGCTCATCGCTCCTCTGAAGCTTCCTCACTCCTCGTTCATCGCTCCTCACTCATCGTTCCTCTGAAGCTTCCTCACTCCTCATTCATCGCTCCTCACTCATCGTTCCTCTGAAGCTTCCTCACTCCTCGTTCCTCGCTCATCACTCCTCTGAAGCTCCTTCACTCATCGCTCCTCTAAAGTTTCCTCACTCATCGCTCCTCTGAAGTTTCCTCGCTCCTCGTTCCTCACTCATCGCTCCTCTGAAGCTTCCTCACTCCTCTTTCCTCACTCATCGCTCCTCTGAAGGTTTCTGACTCCTCTTTCCTAACTCATCCCTCCTCTGAAGCTTCTTCACTCCTCTTTCCTCACTCATCGCTCCTCTGAAGCTTCCTCACTCCTCTTTCCTCGCTCCTCTGAAGCTTCCTCACTCCTCTTTGCTCACTCATCGCTCCTCTGAAGCTTCCTCACTCCTCTTTCCTCACTCATCGCTCCTCTGAAGCTTCCTCACTCCTCTTTCCTCACTCATCGCTCCTCTGAAGCTTCCTCACTCCTCTTTCATCACTCATTGCTCCTGAAGCTTCCTCCCTCCTCTTTCCTCACTCATTGCTCCTCTGAAGCTTCCTTACTCCTCGTTCCTCACTTATCGCTCTTCTGAAGCTTCCTCACCCCTCTTTCCTCACTCATCGCTCCTCTGAAGCTTCCTCTCTCCTCTTTCATCGCTCCTCTGAAGCTTCCTCAATCATTACTCCTCTGAAGCTTCCTTACTCCTCGTTCCTCACTTATCTCTCTATTGAAGCTTCCTCAACCCTCTTTCCTCACTCATCGCTCCTCTGAAGCTTCCTCTCTCCTCTTTCATCGCTCCTCTGAAGCTTCCTCAATCATTACTCCTCTGAAGTTTCCTCACTCCTCGTTCCTCACTCATCGCTCCTCTGAAGCTTCCTCACTCCTCTTTACTCACTCATCGCTCCTCTGAAGCTTTCTCACTCCTCTTTTCTCGCTCCTCCTCACTCCTCTGAAGCTTCCTCACCCCTCTTTCCTCGCTCCAGAAGCTTCCTCACTCCTCTTTCCTCACTCATCGCTCCTCTGAAGCTTCCTCACTCCTCGTTCCTCGCTCCTGAAGCTTCCTCACTCCTCTTTCCTCACTCATCGCTCCTCTGACGCTTCCTCACTCATGGCTCCTCTGAAGCTTCCTCACTCCTTTCCTCACTCATCACTCCTCTGAAGCTTCCTCATTCCTCTTTCCTGACTCATCGCTCCTCCGAAACTTCCTCACTTCTTTTTCCTCACTCATCACTCCTCTGAAGCTTCCTCACTCCTCTTTCCTCGCTAATCGTTCCTCTGAAGCCTCCTCACTCCTCTTTCCTCACTCATTGCTTCTCTGAAGCTTCCTCACTCCTCGTTCCTCACTCATCGCTCCTCTGAAGCTTACTCACTCCTCTTTCATCGCTCCTCTGAAGCTTCCTTACTCAATACTCCTCTGAAGTTTCCCCACTCCTCGTTCCTCACTCATCGCTCCTCTGAAGCTTCCTCACTCCTCTTTCCTCACTCATCGCTCCTCTGAAGGTTCCTCACTCTTCTTTCCTCACTCATCCCTCCTCTGAAGCTTCCTCGCTCCTCCCTCCTCTGAAGCTTCCTCACTCCTCTTTCCCCACTCATCGCTCCTCTGAAGCTTCCTCACTCAATACTCCTCTGAAGTTTCCTCACTCCTCTTTCCTGACTCATCCCTCCTCTGAAACTTCTTCACTCCTCTTTCCTCACTCATCGCTCCTCTGAAGCTTCCTCACTCCTCATTCCTCGCTCATCGCTTCTCTGAAGCTTTCTCACTCCCTGGTCCTCACTCATCGCTCCTCTGAAGCTTCCTCAACTCCTCGTTCATCGCTCTTCTAAAGCTTCTTCACTCTTCGTTCATCACTCCTCTGAAGCTTTCTCACTCATCGCTCCTCTTAAGCTTCCTCACTCCTCACTCATCGCTCCTCTGAAGCTTCCTCACTCCTCTTTCCTCACTCATCGCTCCTCTGAAGCTTCCTCACTCCTCTTTTCTCACTCATCGCTCCTCTGAAGCTTCCTCACTCCTCTTTCATCACTCATTGCTCCTGAAGCTTCCTCCCTCCTCTTTCCTCACTCATTGCTCCTCTGAAGCTTCCTTACTCCTCGTTCCTCACTTATCGCTCTTCTGAAGCTTCCTCACCCCTCTTTCCTCACTCATCGCTCCTCTGAAGCTTCCTCTCTCCTCTTTCATCGCTCCTCTGAAGCTTCCTCAATCATTACTCCTCTGAAGTTTCCTCACTCCTCGTTCCTCACTCATCGCTCCTCTGAAGCTTCCTCACTCCTCTTTCCTCACTCATCGCTCCTCTGAAGCTTTCTCACTCCTCTTTTCTCGCTCCTCCTCACTCCTCTGAAGCTTCCTCACCCCTCTTTCCTCGCTCCAGAAGCTTCCTCACTCCTCTTTCCTCACTCATCGCTCCTCTGAAGTTTCCTCACTCCTCGTTCCTCACTCATCGCTCCTCTGAAGCTTCCTCACTCCTCTTTTCTCACTCATCGCTCCTCTGAAGCTTTCTCACTCCTCTTTTCTCGCTCCTCCTCACTCCTCTGAAGCTTCCTCACCCCTCTTTCCTCGCTCCAGAAGCTTCCTCACTCCTCTTTCCTCACTCATCGCTCCCATGAAGCTTCCTCACTGCTCGTTCCACTTTCCTCGCTCCTCTGAAGCTTCCTCACTCCTCTTTCCTCACTCATCGCTCCTCTTAAGCTTCCTTACTCCTCTTTCCTCACTCATCACTTCTGAAGCTTCCTCACTCCTCGTTCATCCCTCCTCTGAAGCTACCTCACTCATCGATCCTCTGAAGCTTCCTCGCTCATCGCTCCTCTGAAGCTTCCTAACTCCTCGTTCATCGCTCCTCACTCATCGTTCCTCTGAAGCTTCCTCACTCCTCATTCATCGCTCCTCACTCATCGTTCCTCTGAAGCTTCCTCACTCCTCGTTCCTCGCTCATCACTCCTCTGAAGCTCCTTCACTCATCGCTCCTCTAAAGTTTCCTCACTCATCGCTCCTCTGAAGTTTCCTCGCTCCTCGTTCCTCACTCATCGCTCCTCTGAAGCTTCCTCACTCCTCTTTCCTCACTCATCGCTCCTCTGAAGGTTTCTGACTCCTCTTTCCTAACTCATCCCTCCTCTGAAGCTTCTTCACTCCTCTTTCCTCACTCATCGCTCCTCTGAAGCTTCCTCACTCCTCTTTCCTCGCTCCTCTGAAACTTCCTCACTCCTCTTTGCTCACTCATCGCTCCTCTGAAGCTTCCTCACTCCTCTTTCCTCACTCATCGCTCCTCTGAAGCTTCCTCACATCTCTTTCCTCACTTATCGTTCTTCTGAAGCTTCCTCACCCCTCTTTTCTCACTCATCGCTCCTCTGAAGCTTCCTCACTCCTCTTTCCTCACTCATCGCTCCTCTGAAGGTTCCTCACTCCTCTTTCCTCACTCATCCCTCCTCTGAGGCTTCCTCCCTCCTCCCTCCTCTGAAGCTTCCTCACTCCTCTCTTCCCACTCATCGCTCCTCTGAAGCTTCCTCACTCAATACTCCTCTGAAGTTTCCTCACTCCTCTTTACTGACTTATCCCTCCTCTGAAACTTCTTCAGTCCTCTTTCCTCACTCATCGCTCCTCTGAAGCTTCCTCACTCCTCATTCCTCGCTCATCGCTTCTCTGAAGCTTTCTCACTCCCTGTTCCTCACTCATCGCTCCTCTGAAGCTTCCTCAACTCCTCGTTCATCGCTCTTCTAAAGCTTCTTCACTCTTCGTTCATCACTCTTCTGAAGCTTTCTCACTCATCGCTCCTCTTAAGCTTCCTCACTCCTCACTCATCGCTCCTCTGAAGCTTCCTCACTCCTCTTTCCTCACTCATCGCTCCTCTGAAGCTTCCTCACTCCTCTTTCCTCACTCATCGCTCCTCTGAAGCTTCCTCACTCCTCTTTCATCACTCATTGCTCCTGAAGCTTCCTCCCTCCTCTTTCCTCACTCATTGCTCCTCTGAAGCTTCCTTACTCCTCGTTCCTCACTTATCGCTCTTCTGAAGCTTCCTCACTCCTCTTTCCTCACTCATCGCTCCTCTGAAGCTTTCTCACTCCTCTTTTCTCGCTCCTCCTCACTCCTCTGAAGCTTCCTCACCCCTCTTTCCTCGCTCCAGAAGCTTCCTCACTCCTCTTTCCTCACTCATCGCTCCTCTGAAGCTTCCTCACTCCTTGTTCCTCGCTCCTGAAGCTTCCTCACTCCTCTTTCCTCACTCATCGCTCCTCTGACGCTTCCTCACTCATGGCTCCTCTGAAGCTTCCTCACTCCTTTCCTCACTCATCACTCCTCTGAAGCTTCCTCATTCCTCTTTCCTGACTCATCGCTCCTCTGAAACTTCCTCACTTCTTTTTCCTCACTCATCGCTCCTCTGAAACTTCCTCACTCCTCTTTCCTCGCTAATCGTTCCTCTGAAGCCTCCTCACTCCTCTTTCCTCACTCATTGCTTCTCTGAAGCTTCCTCACTCCTCGTTCCTCACTCATCGCTCCTCTGAAGCTTCCTCATTCCTCTTTCCTCACTCATCGCTCCTCTGAAGCTTCCTCACTCCTCGTTCCTCACTCATCGCTCCTCTGAAGCTTCAACACTCCTCTTTCCTCACTCATCGCTCCTCTGAAGGTTCCTCACTCATCTTTCCTCACTCATCCCTCCTCTGAAGCTTCTTCACTCCTCTTTCCTCACTCATTGCTCCTCTGAAGCTTCCTCAATCCTCTTTCCTCACTCATCGCTCCTCTGAAGCTTTCTCACTCCTCTTTCCTCGCTCCTCCTTACTCCTCTTAAGCTTCCTCACTCCTCTTTCCTAGCTCCTCTGAAGTTTCCTCACTCCTCTTTCCTCACTCATCGCTCCTCTGAAGCTTCCTCACTCCTCGTTCTTCACTCATGGCTCCTCTGAAGGTTTCTCACTCCTCTTTCCTAACTCATCCCTCCTCTGAAGCTTCTTCACTCCTCTTTCCTCACTCATCGCTCCTCTGAAGCTTCCTCACTCCTCTTTCCTCGCTCCTCTGAAGCTTCCTCACTCCTCTTTGCTCACTCATCGCTCCTCTGAAGCTTCCTCACTCCTCTTTCATCTCTCCTCTGAAGCTTCCTCACTGAATACTCCTCTGAAGTTTCCTCACTCCTCGTTCCTCACTCATCGCTCCTCTGAAGCTTCCTCACTCCTCATTCCTCACTCATCGCTCCTCTGAAGGTTCCTCACTCCTCTTTCCTTACTCATCCCTCCTCTGAAGCTTCCTCCCTCCTCCCTCCTCTGAAGCTTTCTCACTCCTCTTTCCTCACTCATCGCTACTCTGAAGCTTCCTCAATCCTCTTTCATCGCTCCTCTGAAGCTTCCTCACTCATTACCCCTCTGAAGTTTCCTCACTCCTCGTTCCTCACTCATCGCTCCTCTGAAGCGTCCTCACTCCTCTTTCCTCAATCATCGCTCCTCTGAAGCTTCCTTACTCCTCGTTCCTCACTTATCATTCTTCTGAAGCTTCCTCACCCCTCTTTCCTCACTCATCGCTCCTCTGAAGCTTCCTCACTCCTTTTTCATCGCTCCTCTGAAGCTTCCTCACTCAATACCCCTCTGAAGTTTCCTCACTCCTCTTTCCTCACTCATCGCTCCTCTGAAGCTTCCTTACTCCTCGTTCCTCACTTATCATTCTTCTGAAGCTTCCTCACCCCTCTTTCCTCACTCATCGCTCCTCTGAAGCTTCCTCACTCCTCTTTCATCGCTCCTCTGAAGCTTCCTCACTCAATACTCCTCTGAAGTTTCCTCACTCCTCGTTCCTCAATCATCGCTCCTCTGAAGCTTCCTCACTCCTCTTTCCTCACTCATCGCTCCTCTGAAGGTTCCTCACTCCTCTTTCCTCACTCATCCCTCCTCTGAAGCTTCCTCCCTCCTCCCTCCTCTGAAGCTTCCTCACTCCTCTTTCCTCACTCATCGCTCCTCTGAAGCTTCCTCACTCCTCTTTCCTCGCTCCTCTGAAGCTTCCTCACTCCTCTGAAGCTTCCTCACTCCTCTTTCCTCTCTCCTGAAGCTTCCTCACTCCTCTTTCCTCACTCATCGCACCTCTGAAGCTTCCTCACTCCTCGTTCCTCACTCTCATCGCTTCTTTGAAGCTTCCTCACTCCTCTTTCCTCGCTCAGCGCTCCTCTGAAGCTTCCTCACTCCTCTTTCCTCACTCATCCCTCCTCTGAAGCTTCCTCACACCTCTTTCCTCACTCATCGCTCCTCTGAAGCTTCCTCACACCTCTTTCCTCACTCATCGCTCATCTGAAGCTTCCTCACTTCTCTTTCATCGCTCCTCTGAAGCTTCCTCACTCCTCTTTCCTCACTCATCCCTCATTTGAAGCTTCCTCACTCCTCTTTCCTCACTCATCGCTCCTCTGAAGCTTCCTCACTCCTCGTTCCTCACTCATTGCTCCTCTGAAGCTTCCTCGCTAATCGCTCCTCTGAAGCTTCCTCACTTCTCTAACCTCACTCATCCCTCCTCTAAAGCTTCCTCACTCCTCTTTCCTCACTCATCGCTCCTGAAGCTTCTTCACTCCTCGTTCCTCACTCATCGCTCCTCTAAAGCTTCCTCACTCCTCTTTTCTCACTCATCGCTCCCCTGAAGCTTCCTCACTGCTCGTTCCACTTTCCTCGCTCCTCTGAAGCTTCCTCACTCCTCTTTCCTCACTCATCGCTCCTCTTAAGCTTCCTTACTCCTCTTTCCTCACTCATCACTTCTGAAGCTTCCTCACTCCTCGTTCATCCCTCCTCTGAAGCTACCTCACTCATCGATCCTCTGAAGCTTCCTCGCTCATCGCTCCTCTGAAGCTTCCTCACTCCTCGTTCATCGCTCCTCCCTCATCGTTCCTCTGAAGCTTCCTCACTCCTCATTCATCGCTCCTCACTCATCGTTCCTCTGAAGCTTCCTCACTCCTCGTTCCTCGCTCATCACTCCTCTGAAGCTCCTTCACTCATCGCTCCTCTAAAGTTTCCTCACTCATCGCTCCTCTGAAGTTTCCTCACTCCTCGTTCCTCACTCATCGCTCCTCTGAAGCTTCCTCACTCCTCTTTCCTCACTCATCGCTCCTCTGAAGGTTTCTGACTCCTCTTTCCTAACTCATCCCTCCTCTGAAGCTTCTTCACTCCTCTTTCCTCACTCATCGCTCCTCTGAAGCTTCCTCACTCCTCTTTCCTCACTCATCGCTCCTCTGAAGCTTCCTCACATCTCTTTCCTCACTTATCGTTCTTCTGAAGCTTCCTCACCCCTCTTTTCTCACTCATTGCTCCTCTGAAGCTTCGTCACTCCTCTTTCATCGCTCCTCTGAAGCTTCCTTACTCAATACACCTCTGAAGTTTCCCCACTCCTCGTTCCTCACTCATCGCTCCTCTGAAGCTTCCTCACTCCTCTTTCCTCACTCATCGCTCCTCTGAAGTTTCCTCACTCCTCTTTCCTCACTCATCCCTCCTCTGAAGCTTCCTCCCTCCTCTGAAGCTTCCTCACTCCTCTTTCCCCACTCATCGCTCCTCTGAAGCTTCCTCACTCAATACTCCTCTGAAGTTTCCTCACTCCTCTTTCCTGACTCATCCCTCCTCTGAAACTTCTTCACTCCTCTTTCCTCACTCATCGCTCCTCTGAAGCTTCCTCACTCCTCATTCCTCGCTCATCGCTTCTCTGAAGCTTTCTCACTCCCTGTTCCTCACTCATCGCTCCTCTGAAGCTTCCTCAACTCCTCGTTCATCGCTCTTCTAAAGCTTCTTCACTCTTCGTTCATCACTCCTCTGAAGCTTTCTCACTCATCGCTCCTCTTAAGCTTCCTCACTCCTCACTCATCGCTCCTCTGAAGCTTCCTCACTCCTCTTTCCTCACTCATCGCTCCTCTGAAGCTTCCTCACTCCTCTTTCCTCACTCATCGCTCCTCTGAAGCTTCCTCACTCCTCTTTCATCACTCATTGCTCCTGAAGCTTCCTCCCTCCTCTTTCCTCACTCATTGCTCCTCTGAAGCTTCCTTACTCCTCGTTCCTCACTTATCGCTCTTCTGAAGCTTCCTCACCCCTCTTTCCTCACTCATCGCTCCTCTGAAGCTTCCTCTCTCCTCTTTCATCGCTCCTCTGAAGCTTCCTCAATCATTACTCCTCTGAAGTTTCCTCACTCCTCGTTCCTCACTCATCGCTCCTCTGAAGCTTCCTCACTCCTCTTTCCTCACTCATCGCTCCTCTGAAGCTTTCTCACTCCTCTTTTCTCGCTCCTCCTCACTCCTCTGAAGCTTCCTCACCCCTCTTTCCTCGCTCCAGAAGCTTCCTCACTCCTCTTTCCTCACTCATCGCTCCTCTGAAGCTTCGTCACTCCTCGTTCCTCGCTCCTGAAGCTTCCTCACTCCTCTTTCCTCACTCATCGCTCCTCTGACGCTTCCTCACTCATGGCTCCTCTGAAGCTTCCTCACTCCTTTCCTCACTCATCACTCCTCTGAAGCTTCCTCATTCCTCTTTCCTGACTCATCGCTCCTCTGAAACTTCCTCACTTCTTTTTCCTCACTCATCACTCCTCTGAAGCTTCCTCACTCCTCTTTCCTCGCTAATCGTTCCTCTGAAGCCTCCTCACTCCTCTTTCCTCACTCATTGCTTCTCTGAAGCTTCCTCACTCCTCGTTCCTCACTCATCGCTCCTCTGAAGCTTACTCACTCCTCTTTCATCGCTCCTCTGAAGCTTCCTTACTCAATACTCCTCTGAAGTTTCCCCACTCCTCGTTCCTCACTCATCGCTCCTCTGAAGCTTCCTCACTCCTCTTTCCTCACTCATCGCTCCTCTGAAGGTTCCTCACTCCTCTTTCCTCACTCATCCCTCCTCTGAAGCTTCCTCCCTCCTCCCTCCTCTGAAGCTTCCTCACTCCTCTTTCCCCACTCATCGCTCCTCTGAAGCTTCCTCACTCCTCTTTCCTCACTCATCGCTCCTCTGAAGTTTCCTCACTCCTCTTTCCTGACTTATCCCTCCTCTGAAACTTCTTCACTCCTCTTTCCTCACTCATCGCTCCTCTGAAGCTTCCTCACTCCTCATTCCTCGCTCATCGCTTCTCTGAAGCTTTCTCACTCCCTGTTCCTCACTCATCGCTCCTCTGAAGCTTCCTCAACTCCTCGTTCATCGCTCTTCTAAAGCTTCTTCACTCTTCGTTCATCACTCTTCTGAAGCTTTCTCACTCATCGCTCCTCTTAAGCTTCCTCACTCCTCACTCCTCACTCATCGCTCCTCTGAAGCTTCCTCACTCCTCTTTCCTCACTCATCGCTCCTCTGAAGCTTCCTCACTCCTCTTTCCTCACTCATCGCTCCTCTGAAGCTTCCTCACTCCTCTTTCATCACTCATTGCTCCTGAAGCTTCCTCCCTCCTCTTTCCTCACTCATTGCTCCTCTGAAGCTTCCTTACTCCTCGTTCCTCACTTATCGCTCTTCTGAAGCTTCCTCACCCCTCTTTCCTCACTCATCGCTCCTCTGAAGCTTCCTCTCTCCTCTTTCATCGCTCCTCTGAAGCTTCCTCAATCATTACTCCTCTGAAGTTTCCTCACTCCTCGTTCCTCACTCATCGCTCCTCTGAAGCTTCCTCACTCCTCTTTCCTCACTCATCGCTCCTCTGAAGCTTTCTCACTCCTCTTTTCTCGCTCCTCCTCACTCCTCTGAAGCTTCCTCACCCCTCTTTCCTCGCTCCAGAAGCTTCCTCACTCCTCTTTCCTCACTCATCGCTCCTCTGAAGCTTCCTCACTCCTCGTTCCTCGCTCCTGAAGCTTCCTCACTCCTCTTTCCTCACTCATCGCTCCTCTGACGCTTCCTCACTCATGGCTCCTCTGAAGCTTCCTCACTCCTTTCCTCACTCATCACTCCTCTGAAGCTTCCTCATTCCTCTTTCCTGACTCATCGCTCCTCTGAAACTTCCTCACTTCTTTTTCCTCACTCATCACTCCTCTGAAGCTTCCTCACTCCTCTTTCCTCGCTAATCGTTCCTCTGAAGCCTCCTCACTCCTCTTTCCTCACTCATTGCTTCTCTGAAGCTTCCTCACTACTCGTTCCTCACTCATCGCTCTTCTGAAGCTTACTCACTCCTCTTTCATCGCTCCTCTGAAGCTTCCTTACTCAATACTCCTCTGAAGTTTCCCCACTCCTCGTTCCTCACTCATCGCTCCTCTGAAGCTTCCTCACTCCTCTTTCCTCACTCATCGCTCCTCTGAAGGTTCCTCACTCTTCTTTCCTCACTCATCCCTCCTCTGAAGCTTCCTCCCTCCTCTGAAGCTTCCTCACTCCTCTTTCCCCACTCATCGCTCCTCTGAAGCTTCCTCACTCAATACTCCTCTGAAGTTTCCTCACTCCTCTTTCCTGACTCATCCCTCCTCTGAAACTTCTTCACTCCTCTTTCCTCACTCATCGCTCCTCTGAAGCTTCCTCACTCCTCATTCCTCGCTCATCGCTTCTCTGAAGCTTTCTCACTCCCTGTTCCTCACTCATCGCTCCTCTGAAGCTTCCTCAACTCCTCGTTCATCGCTCTTCTAAAGCTTCTTCACTCTTCGTTCATCACTCCTCTGAAGCTTTCTCACTCATCGCTCCTCTTAAGCTTCCTCACTCCTCACTCATCGCTCCTCTGAAGCTCCCTCACTCCTCTTTCCTCACTCATCGCTCCTCTGAAGCTTCCTCACTCCTCTTTCCTCACTCATCGGTCCTCTGAAGCTTCCTCACTCCTCTTTCCTAACTCATCCCTCCTCTGAAGCTTCCTCACTCCTCTTTCATCGCTCCTCTGAAGCTTCCTCACTCAATACTCCTCTGAAGTTTCCTCACTCCTCGTTCCTCACTCATCGCTCCTCTGAAGCTTCCTCACTCCTCTTTCCTCACTCATCGCTCCTCTGAAGGTTCCTCACTCCTCTTTCCTCACTCATCCCTCCTCTGAAGCTTCCTCCCTCCTCTGAAGCGTCCTCACTCCTCTTTCCTCAATCATCGCTCCTCTGAACCTTCCTCACTCCTCTTTCCTCACTCATCGCTCCTCTGAAGTTTCCTCACTCCTCGGTCCTCACTCATCGCTCCTCACTCATCGCTCCTCTGAAGCTTCCTCACTCCTCGTTGCTCACTCATTGCTCCTCTGAAGCTTTCTCACTCCTCTTTCCTCACTCATCACTCCTCTGAAGCTTCCTTACTCCTCGTCCCTCACTCATCGCTCCTCTGAAGCTTCCTCACTCCTCTTTCCTCACTCATCCCTACTCTGAAGCTTCCTCACTCCGCTTTCCTCACTCATCCCTCCTCTGAAGCTTCCTAACTCCTCTTTCCTCACTCATTGCTCCTCTGAAGCTTCCTCACTCGCTCATCGCTCCTCTGAAGCTTCCTCACTCATCGCTCCTCTAAAGTTTCCTCACTCATCGCTCCTCTGAAGCTTCCTCACTCCTTGTTCCTTACTCATGGCTCCTCTGAAGCTTCCTCACTCCTTGTTCCTCACTCATCGCTCCTCTGAAGCTTCCTCACTCCTCTTTCCTCACTCATCGCTCCTCTGAAGCTTCCTCACTCCTTGTTCCTTACTCATGGCTCCTCTGAAGCTTCCTCACTCCTTGTTCCTCACTCATCGCTCCTCTGAAGCTTCCTCACACCTCTTTCCTCGCTAATCGCTCCTCTGAAGTTTCCTCACTCCTCTTTCCTCACTCAGCACTCCTCACTCATCGCTCCTCTGAAGCTTCCTCACTCCTCGTTTCTCACTCATCGCTCCTCTGAAGCTTCCTCATTCCTCTTTCCTCACTCATCGCTCCTCTGAAGCTTCCTCACTCCTCGTTCCTCACTCATCGCTCCTCTGAAGCTTCCTCACTCCTCTTTCCTCATTCATAGCTCCGCTGAAGGTTTCTCACTCCTCTTTCCTCACTCATCTCTCCTTTGAAGCTTCTTCACTCCTCTTTCCTCACTCATCACTCCTCTGAAGCTTCCTCACTCCTCTTTCCTCACTCATCGCTCCTCTGAAGCTTCCTCACTCCTTGTTCCTCGCTCCTGACGCTTCCTCACTCATCGCTCCTCTGAAGCTTCCTCTCTCCTTTCCTCACTCATCACTCCTCTGAAGCTTCCTCACTCCTCTTTCCTCGCTCATCGCTCCTCTGAAGCTTCCTCATTCCTCTTTCCTCACTCATTGCTCCTCTGAAGCTTCCTCACTCCTCTTTCCTCACTCATCGCTCCTCTGAAGCTTCCTCACTCCTCGTTCCTCACTCATCGCTCCTCTGAAGCTCCCTCACTCCTCTTTCCTCACTCATCGCTCCTCTGAAGCTTCCTCACTCCTCTTTCCTCACTCATCGCTCCTCTGAAGCTTCCTCACTCCTCTTTCCTAACTCATCCCTCCTCTGAAGCTTCCTCACTCCTCTTTCATCGCTCCTCTGAAGCTTCCTCACTCATTACTCCTCTGAAGCTTCCTCACTCCTCGTTCCTCACTCATCGCTCCTCTGAAGCTTCCTCATTCCTCTTTCCTCACTCATTGCTCCTCTGAAGCTTCCTCACTCCTCGTTCCTCACTCATCGCTCCTCTGAAGGTTCCTCACTCCTCTTTCCTCACTCATCCCTCCTCTGAAGCTTCTTCACTCCTCTTTCCTCACTCATCGCTCCTCTGAAGCTTCCTCACTCCTCTTTCCTCACTCATCACTCCTCTGAAGCTTCCTCACTCCTCTTTCCTTGCTCCTCTGAAGCTTCCTCACTCCTCTGAAGCTTCCTCACTCCTCTTTCCTCGCTCCTGAAGCTTCCTCACTCATCTTTCCTCGCTCCTCTGAAGCTTCCTCACTCCTCTGAAGCTTCCTCACTCCTCTTTCCTCGCTCCTGAAGCTTCCTCACTCCTCTTTCCTCACTCCTCTTTCCTCACTCATCGCTCCTCTGAAGCTTCCTCACTCCTCTTTCCTCACTCATCCCTCCCCTGAAGCTTCCTCACACCTCTTTCCTCACTCATCGCTCCTCTGAAGCTCCCTCACTCCTCTTTCCTCACTCATCGCTCCTCTGAAGCTTCCTCACTCCTCTTTCCTAACTCATCCCTCCTCTGAAGCTTCTTCACTCCTCTTTCCTCACTCATCGCTCCTCTGAAGCTTCCTCACTCCTCTTTCCTCGCTCCTCTGAAGCTTCCTCACTCCTCTTTTCTCACTCATCGCTCCTCTGAAGCTTCCTCACTCCTCTTTCCTCACTCATCGCTCCTCTGAAGCTTCCTCACTCCTCTTTCCTCACTCATTGCTCCTGAAGCTTCCTCCCTCCTCTTTCCTCACTCATCGCTCCTCTGAAGCTTCCTTACTCCTCGTTCCGCACTTATAGCTCTTCTGAAGCTTCCTCACCCCTCTTTCCTCACTCATCGGTCCTCTGAAGCTTCCTCACTCCTCTTTCATCGCTCCTCTGAAGCTTCCTCACTCATTACTCCTCTGAAGTTTCCTCACTCCTCGTTCCTCATTCATCGCTCCTCTGAAGCTTCCTCATTCCTCTTTCCTCACTCATCGCTCCTCTGAAGCTTCCTCACTCCTCTTTCCTCACTAATAGCTCCGCTGAAGGTTTCTCACTCCTCTTTCCTCACTCATCTCTCCTTTGAAGCTTCTTCACTCCTCTTTCCTCACTCATCACTCCTCTGAAGCTTCTTCACTCCTCTTTCCTCACTCATCGCTCCTCTGAAGTTTCCTCACTCCTCTTTCATTGCTCCTCTGAAGCTTCCTCACTCCTCTTTCCTCACTCATCGCTCCTCTGAAGCTTCCTCACTCTTCTTTCCTCACTCATCGCTCCTCTGAAGCTTCCTTACTCCTCGTACCTCACTTATCGCTCTTCTGAAGCTTCCTCACCCCTCTTTCCTCACTCATCGATCCTCTGAAGCTTCCTCACTCCTCTTTCATCGCTCCTCTGAAGCTTCCTCACTCTTTACTCCTCTGAAGATTCCTCACTCCTCATTCCTCACTCATCGCTCCACTGAAGCTTCCTCATTCCTCTTTCCTCACTCATTGCTCCTCTGAAGCTTCCTCACTCCTCGTTCCTCACTCATCGCTCCTCTGAAGGTTCCTCACTCCTCTTTCCTCACTCATCCCTCCTCTGAAGCTTCTTCACTCCTCTTTCCTCACTCATTGCTCCTCTGAAGCTTCCTCACTCCTCTTTCCTCACTCATCACTCCTCTGAAGCTTCCTCACTCCTCTTTCCTCACTCCTCTTTCCTCACTCATCGCTCCTCTGAAGCTTCCTCACTCCTCGTTCCTCACTCATCGCTCCTCTGAAGCTCCCTCTCTCCTCTTAACTCACTCATCGCTCCTCTGAAGCTCCCTCACTCCTCTTTCCTCACTCATCACTCCTCTGAAGCTTCCTCACTCCTCTTTCCTCACTCATCGCTCCTCTGAAGCTTCCTCACTCCTCTTTCCTCGCTCCTCTGAAGCTTCCTCACTCCTCTGAAGATTCCTCACTCCTGAAGCTTCCTCACTCCTCTTTCCTCACTCATCGCTCCTCTGAAGCTTCCTCACTCCTTGTTCCTCGCTCCTGAAGCTTTCTCACTCATCGCTCCTCTGACGCTTCCTCACTCATCGCTCCTCTGAAGCTTCCTCTCTCCTTTCCTCACTCATCACTCCTCTGAAGCTTCCTCACTCCTCTTTCCTCGCTCATCGCTCCTCTGAAGCTTAATCATTCCTCTTTCCTCACTCATTGCTCC
Source organism: Tiaroga cobitis (assembly GCA_030578255.1). Lineage (NCBI taxonomy): Eukaryota > Metazoa > Chordata > Actinopteri > Cypriniformes > Leuciscidae > Tiaroga > Tiaroga cobitis. The sequence goes on from CM060612.1 coordinate 6,126,114, forward strand.
TCTGAAGCTTCTTCACTCCTTTCCTCACTCATCACTCCTCTGAAGCTTCCTCACTCCTCTTTCCTCGCTCATCGCTCCTCTGAAGCTTCCTCATTCCTCTTTCCTCACTCATCGCTCCTCTGAAGCTTACTCACTTCTCTTTCCTCACTCATCGCTCCTCTGAAGGTTCCTCACTCCTTTTTCCTCACTCATCGCTCCTCTGAAGCTTCCTCACTCCTCTTTCGTCACTCATCACTCCTCTGAAGCTTCCTCACTCCTCTTTCCTTGCTCCTCTGAAGCTTCCTCACTCCTCTGAAGCTTCCTCAGTCCTCTTTCCTCGCTCCTGAAGCTTCCTCACTCCTCTTTCCTCGCTCCTCTTAAGCTTCCTCACTCCTCTGAAGCTTCCTCAATCCTCTTTCCTCTTTCCTGAAGCTTCCTCACTCCTCTTTCCTCACTCATCGCTCCTCTGAAGCTTCCTCACTCCTCGTTCCTCACTCATCGCTCCTCTGAAGCTCCCTCACTCCTCTTTCCTCACTCATCGCTCCTCTGAAGCTTCCTCACTCCTCTTTCCTCACTCATCGCTCCTCTGAAGCTTCCTCACTCCTCTTTCCTAACTCATCCCTCCTCTGAAGCTTCTTCACTCCTCTTTCCTCACTCATCGCTCCTCTGAAGCTTCCTCACTCCTCTTTCCTCGCTCCTCTGAAGCTTCCTCACTCCTCTTTTCTCACTCATCGCTCCTCTGAAGCTTCCTCACTCCTCTTTCCTCACTCATCGCTCCTCTGAAGCTTCCTCACTCCTCTTTCCTCACTCATTGCTCCTGAAGCTTCCTCCCTCCTCTTTCCTCACTCATCGCTCCTCTGAAGCTTCCTTACTCCTCGTTCCGCACTTATAGCTCTTCTGAAGCTTCCTCACCCCTCTTTCCTCACTCATCGGTCCTCTGAAGCTTCCTCACTCCTCTTTCATCACTCCTCTGAAGCTTCCTCACTCATTACTCCTCTGAAGTTTCCTCACTCCTCGTTCCTCACTCATCGCTCCTCTGAAGCTTCCTCATTCCTCTTTCCTCACTCATCGCTCCTCTGAAGCTTCCTCACTCCTCTTTCCTCATTCATAGCTCCGCTGAAGGTTTCTCACTCCTCTTTCCTCACTCATCTCTCCTTTGAAGCTTCTTCACTCCTCTTTCCTCACTCATCACTCCTCTGAAGCTTCTTCACTCCTCTTTCCTCACTCATCGCTCCTCTGAAGTTTCCTCACTCCTCTTTCATTGCTCCTCTGAAGCTCCTCACTCCTCTTTCCTCACTCATCGCTCCTCTGAAGCTTCCTCACTCCTCTTTCCTCACTCATCGCTCCTCTGAAGCTTCCTTACTCCTCGTACCTCACTTATCACTCTTCTGAAGCTTCCTCACCCCTCTTTCCTCACTCATCGATCCTCTGAAGCTTCCTCACTCCTCTTTCATCGCTCCTCTGAAGCTTCCTCACTCTTTACTCCTCTGAAGATTCCTCACTCCTCGTTCCTCACTCATCGCTCCTCTGAAGCTTCCTCATTCCTCTTTCCTCACTCATTGCTCCTCTGAAGCTTCCTCACTCCTCGTTCCTCACTCATCGCTCCTCTGAAGGTTCCTCACTCCTCTTTCCTCACTCATCCCTCCTCTGAAGCTTCTTCACTCCTCTTTCCTCACTCATCGCTCCTCTGAAGCTTCATCACTCCTCTTTCCTCACTCATCACTCCTCTGAAGCTTCCTCACTCCTCTTTCCTCACTCCTCTTTCCTCACTCATCGCTCCTCTGAAGCTTCCTCAGTCCTCTTTCCTCACTCATCGCTCCTCTGAAGCTTCCTCACTCCTCTTTTCTAACTCATCCCTCCTCTGAAGCTTCTTCACTCCTCTTTCCTTACTCATCGCTCCTCTGAAGCTTCCTCACTCCTCTTTCCTCGCTCCTCTGAAGCTTCCTCACTCCTCTTTCCTCACTCATCGCTCCTCTGAAGCTTCCTCACTCCTCTTTCCTCACTCATCGCTCCTCTGAAGCTTCCTCAATCCTCTTTCCTCACTCATTGCTCCTGAAGCTTCCTCCCTCCTCTTTCCTCACTCATCGCTCCTCTGAAGCTTCCTCAATCCTCTTTCCTCACTCATTGCTCCTGAAGCTTCCTCCCTCCTCTTTCCTCACTCATCGCTCTTCTGAAGCTTCCTCACCCCTCTTACCTCACTCATCACTCCTCTGAAGCTTCCTCACTCCTCTTTCATCGCTCCTCTGAAGCTTCCTCACTCATTACTCCTCTGAAGTTTCCTCACTCCTCGTTTCTCACTCATCGCTCATCTGAAGCTTCCTCATTCCTCTTTCCTCACCCATCGCTCCTCTGAAGCTTCCTCACTCCTCGTTCCTCACTCATCGCTCCTCTGAAGCTTCCTCACTCCTCTTTCCTCACTCATCTCTCCTTTGAAGCTTCTTCACTCCTCTTTCCTCACTCATCACTCCTCTGAAGCTTCCTCACTCCTCTTTCCTCACTCATCGCTCCTCTGAAGCTTCCTCACTCCTCTTTCCTCACTCCTCTTTCCTCACTCATCGCTCCTCTGAAGCTTCCTCACTCCTCGTTCCTCACTCATCGCTCCTCTGAAGCTCCCTCTCTCCTCTTAACTCACTCATCGCTCCTCTGAAGCTCCCTCACTCCTCTTTCCTCACTCATCACTCCTCTGAAGCTTCCTCACTCCGCTTTCCTCACTCATCGCTCCTCTGAAGCTTCCTCACTCCTCTGAAGATTCCTCACTCCTGAAGCTTCCTCACTCCTCTTTCCTCACTCATCGCTCCTCTGAAGCTTCCTCACTCCTTGTTCCTCGCTCCTGAAGCTTTCTCACTCATCGCTCCTCTGACGCTTCCTCACTCATCGCTCCTCTGAAGCTTCCTCTCTCCTTTCCTCACTCATCACTCCTCTGAAGCTTCCTCACTCCTCTTTCCTCGCTCATCGCTCCTCTGAAGCTTAATCATTCCTCTTTCCTCACTCATTGCTCCTCTGAAGCTTCTTCACTCCTTTCCTCACTCATCACTCCTCTGAAGCTTCCTCACTCCTCTTTCCTCGCTCATCGCTCCTCTGAAGCTTCCTCATTCCTCTTTCCTCACTCATCGCTCCTCTGAAGCTTACTCACTTCTCTTTCCTCACTCATCGCTCCTCTGAAGGTTCCTCACTCCTTTTTCCTCACTCATCGCTCCTCTGAAGCTTCCTCACTCCTTTTTCCTCACTCATCACTCCTCTGAAGCTTCCTCACTCCTCTTTCCTTGCTCCTCTGAAGCTTCCTCACTCCTCTGAAGCTTCCTCACTCCTCTTTCCTCGCTCCTGAAGCTTCCTCACTCCTCTTTCCTCGCTCCTCTTAAGCTTCCTCACTCCTCTGAAGCTTCCTCAATCCTCTTTCCTCTTTCCTGAAGCTTCCTTACTCCTCTTTCCTCACTCATCGCTCCTCTGAAGCTTCCTCACTCCTCGTTCCTCACTCATCGCTCCTCTGAAGCTCCCTCACTCCTTTTTCCTCACTCATCGCTCCTCTGAAGCTTCCTCAGTCCTCTTTCCTCACTCATCGCTCCTCTGAAGCTTCCTCACTCCTCTTTCCTAACTCATCCCTCCTCTGAAGCTTCTTCACTCCTCTTTCCTCACTCATCGCTCCTCTGAAGCTTCCTCACTCCTCTTTCCTCGCTCCTCTGAAGCTTCCTCACTCCTCTTTTCTCACTCATCGCTCCTCTGAAGCTTCCTCACTCCTCTTTCCTCACTCATCGCTCCTCTGAAGCTTCCTCACTCCTCTTTCCTCACTCATTGCTCCTGAAGCTTCCTCCCTCCTCTTTCCTCACTCATCGCTCCTCTGAAGCTTCCTTGCTCCTCGTTCCGCACTTATAGCTCTTCTGAAGCTTCCTCACCCCTCTTTCCTCACTCATCGGTCCTCTGAAGCTTCCTCACTCCTCTTTCATCGCTCCTCTGAAGCTTCCTCACTCATTACTCCTCTGAAGTTTCCTCACTCCTCGTTCCTCACTCATCGCTCCTCTGAAGCTTCCTCATTCCTCTTTCCTCACTCATCGCTCCTCTGAAGCTTCCTCACTCCTCTTTCCTCATTCATAGCTCCGCTGAAGGTTTCTCACTCCTCTTTCCTCACTCATCTCTCCTTTGAAGCTTCTTCACTCCTCTTTCCTCACTCATCACTCCTCTGAAGCTTCTTCACTCCTCTTTCCTCACTCATCGCTCCTCTGAAGTTTCCTCACTCCTCTTTCATTGCTCCTCTGAAGCTCCTCACTCCTCTTTCCTCACTCATCGCTCCTCTGAAGCTTCCTCACTCCTCTTTCCTCACTCATCGCACCTCTGAAGCTTCCTTACTCCTCGTACCTCACTTATCGCTCTTCTGAAGCTTCCTCACCCCTCTTTCCTCACTCATCGATCCTCTGAAGCTTCCTCACTCCTCTTTCATCGCTCCTCTGAAGCTTCCTCACTCTTTACTCCTCTGAAGATTCCTCACTCCTCGTTCCTCACTCATCGCTCCTCTGAAGCTTCCTCATTCCTCTTTCCTCACTCATTGCTCCTCTGAAGCTTCCTCACTCCTCGTTCCTCACTCATCGCTCCTCTGAAGGTTCCTCACTCCTCTTTCCTCACTCATCCCTCCTCTGAAGCTTCTTCACTCCTCTTTCCTCACTCATCGCTCCTCTGAAGCTTCATCACTCCTCTTTCCTCACTCATCACTCCTCTGAAGCTTCCTCACTCCTCTTTCCTCGCTCCTGAAGCTTCCTCACTCCTCTTTCCTCGCTCCTCTGAAGCTTCCTCACTCCTCTGAAGCTTCCTCACTCCTCTTTCCTCGCTCCTGAAGCTTCCTCACTCCTCTTTCCTCACTCCTCTTTCCTCACTCATCGCTCTTCTGAAGCTTCCTCAGTCCTCTTTCCTCACTCATCGCTCCTCTGAAGCTTCCTCACTCCTCTTTTCTAACTCATCCCTCCTCTGAAGCTTCTTCACTCCTCTTTCCTTACTCATCGCTCCTCTGAAGCTTCCTCACTCCTCTTTCCTCGCTCCTCTGAAGCTTCCTCACTCCTCTTTCCTCACTCATCGCTCCTCTGAAGCTTCCTCACTCCTCTTTCCTCACTCATCGCTCCTCTGAAGCTTCCTCAATCCTCTTTCCTCACTCATTGCTCCTGAAGCTTCCTCCCTCCTCTTTCCTCACTCATCGCTCCTCTGAAGCTTCCTCAATCCTCTTTCCTCACTCATTGCTCCTGAAGCTTCCTCCCTCCTCTTTCCTCACTCATCGCTCTTCTGAAGCTTCCTCACCCCTCTTACCTCACTCATCGCTCCTCTGAAGCTTCCTCACTCCTCTTTCATCGCTCCTCTGAAGCTTCCTCACTCATTACTCCTCTGAAGTTTCCTCACTCCTCGTTTCTCACTCATCGCTCATCTGAAGCTTCCTCATTCCTCTTTCCTCACCCATCGCTCCTCTGAAGCTTCCTCACTCCTCGTTCCTCACTCATCGCTCCTCTGAAGCTTCCTCACTCCTCTTTCCTCACTCATCTCTCCTTTGAAGCTTCTTCACTCCTCTTTCCTCACTCATCACTCCTCTGAAGCTTCCTCACTCCTCTTTCCTCACTCATCGCTCCTCTGAAGCTTCCTCACTCCTCTTTCCTCGCTCCTCTGAAGCTTCCTCACTCCTCTGAAGATTCCTCACTCCTGAAGCTTCCTCAGTCCTCTTTCCTCACTCATCGCTCCTCTGAAGCTTCCTCACTCCTTGTTCCTCGCTCCTGAAGCTTCCTCACTCATCGCTCCTCTGACGCTTCCTCACTCATCGCTCCTCTGAAGCTTCCTCACTCCTTTCCTCACTCATCACTCCTCTGAAGCTTCCTCACTCCTCTTTCCTCGCTCATCGCTCCTCTGACGCTTCCTCACTCATCGCTCCTCTGAAGCTTCCTCACTCCTTTCCTCACTCATCACTCCTCTGAAGCTTCCTCACTCCTCTTTCCTCGCTCATCGCTCCTCTGAAGCTTCCTCACTCCTCTTTCCTCACTCATCCCTCCCCTGAAGCTTCCTCACACCTCTTTCCTCACTCATCGCTCCTCTGAAGCTCCCTCACTCCTCTTTCCTCACTCATCGCTCCTCTGAAGCTTCCTCACTCCTCTTTCCTCACTCATCGCTCCTCTGAAGCTTCCTCACTCCTCTTTCCTAACTCATCCCTCCTCTGAAGCTTCTTCACTCCTCTTTCCTCACTCATCGCTCCTCTGAAGCTTCCTTACTCCTCTTTCCTCGCTCCTCTGAAGCTTCCTCACTCCTCTTTTCTCACTCATCGCTCCTCTGAAGCTTCCTCACTCCTCTTTCCTCACTCATCGCTCCTCTGAAGCTTCCTCACTCCTCTTTCCTCACTCATTGCTCCTGAAGCTTCCTCCCTCCTCTTTCCTCACTCATCGCTCCTCTGAAGCTTCCTTACTCCTCGTTCCGCACTTATAGCTCTTCTGAAGCTTCCTCACCCCTCTTTCCTCACTCATCGATCCTCTGAAGCTTCCTCACTCCTCTTTCATCGCTCCTCTGAAGCTTCCTCACTCTTTACTCCTCTGAAGATTCCTCACTCCTCGTTCCTCACTCATCGCTCCTCTGAAGCTTCCTCATTCCTCTTTCCTCACTCATTGCTCCTCTGAAGCTTCCTCACTCCTCGTTCCTCACTCATCGCTCCTCTGAAGGTTCCTCACTCCTCTTTCCTCACTCATCCCTCCTCTGAAGCTTCTTCACTCCTCTTTCCTCACTCATCGCTCTTCTGAAGCTTCCTCACTCCTCTTTCCACACTCATCACTCCTCTGAAGCTTCCTCACTCCTCTTTCCTCACTCCTCTTTCCTCACTCATCGCTCCTCTGAAGCTTCCTCACTCCTCGTTCCTCACTCATCGCTCCTCTGAAGCTCCCTCACTCCTCTTAACTCACTCATCGCTCCTCTGAAGCTTCCTCACTCCTGTTTCCTCACTCATCGCTCCTCTGAAGCTTCCTCACTCCTCTTTTCTAACTCATCCCTCCTCTGAAGCTTCTTCACTCCTCTTTCCCTACTCATCGCTCCTCTGAAGCTTCCTCACTCCTCTTTCCTCGCTCCTCTGAAGCTTCCTCACTCCTCTTTCCTCACTCATCGCTCCTCTGAAGCTTCCTCACTCCTCTTTCCTCACTCATCGCTAATCTGAAGCTTCCTCACTCCTCTTTCCTCACTCATTGCTCCTGAAGCTTCCTCCCTCCTCTTTCTTCACTCATCGCTCCTCTGAAGCTTCTTCACTCCTCGTTCCTCGCTCCTGAAGCTTCCTCACTCATCGCTCCTCTGACGCTTCCTCACTCATCGCTCCTCCGAAGCTTCCTCTCTCCTTTCCTCACTCATCACTCCTCTGAAGCTTCCTCACTCCTCTTTCCTCGCTCATCGCTCCTCTGAAGCTTCCTCATTCCTCTTTCCTCACTCATTGCTCCTCTGAAGCTTCTTCACTCCTCGTTCCTCACTCATCGCTCCTCTGAAGCTTCCTCACTCCTCTTTCCTCACTCATCGCTCCTCTGAAGGTTCCTCACTCCTCTTTCCTCACTCATCGCTCCTCTGAAGCTTCCTCACTCCTCTTTCCTCACTAATCACTCCTCTGAAGCTTCCTCACTCCTCTTTCCTTGCTCCTCTGAAGCTTCCTCACTCCTCTGAAGCTTCCTCACTCCTCTTTCCTCGCTCCTGAAGCTTCCTCACTCCATTTCCTCGCTCCTCTGAAGCTTCCTCACTCCTCTGAAGCTTCCTCAATCCTCTTTCCTCGCTCCTGAAGCTTCCTCACTCCTCTTTCCTCACTCATCGCTCCTCTAAAGCTTCCTCACTCCTCGTTCCTCACTCATCGCTCCTCTGAAGCTCCCTCACTCCTCTTTCCTCACTCATCGCCCCTCTGAAGCTTCCTCACTCCTCTTTCCGCACTCATCGCTCCTCTGAAGCTTCCTCACTCCTCTTTCCTAACTCATCCCTCCTCTGAAGCTTCTTCACTCCTCTTTCCTCACTCATCGCTCCTCTGAAGCTTCCTCACTCCTCTTTCCTCGCTCCTCTGAAGCTTTCTCACTCCTCTTTTCTCACTCATCGCTCCTCTGAAGCTTCCTCACTCCTCTTTCCTCACTCATCGCTCCTCTGAAAATTCCTCACTCCTCTTTCCTCACTCATTGCTCCTGAAGCTTTCTCCCTCCTCTTTCCTCACTCATCGCTCCTCTGAAGCTTCCTTACTCCTCGTTCGCACTTATAGCTCTTCTGAAGCTTCTTCACCCCTCTTTCCTCACTCATCGGTCCTCTGAAGCTTCCTCACTCCTCTTTCATCGCTCCTCTGAAGCTTCCTCACTCATTACTCCTCTGAAGTTTCCTCACTCCTCGTTCCTCACTCATCGCTCCTCTGAAGCTTCCTCATTCCTCTTTCCTCACTCATCGCTCCTCTGAAGCTTCCTCACTCCTCTTTCCTCACTCATAGCTCCGCTGAAGGTTTCTCACTCCTCTTTCCTCACTCATCTCTCCTTTGAAGCTTCTTCACTCCTCTTTCCTCACTCATCACTCCTCTGAAGCTTCCTCACTCCTCTTTCCTCGCTCCTCTGAAGCTTCCCCACTCCTCTGAAGATTCCTCACTCATCGCTCCTCTGAAGCTTCCTCACTCCTTGTTCCTCGCTCATGAAGCTTCCTCACTCATCGCTCCTCTGACGCTTCCTCACTCATCGCTCCTCTGAAGCTTCCTCACTCCTTTCCTCACTCATCACTCCTCTGAAGCTTCCTCACTCCTCTTTCCTCGCTCATCGCTCCTCTGAAGCTTCCTCACTCCTCTTTCCTCACTCATCCCTCCCCTGAAGCTTCCTCACACCTCTTTCCTCACTCATCGCTCCTCTGAAGCTTCCTCACTCCTCTTTCCTCACTCATCGCTCCTCTGAAACTTCCTCACTTCTTTTTCCTCACTCATCGCTCCTCTGAAGCTTCTTCACTCCTCGTTCCTCACTCATCGCTCCTCTGAAGGTTCCTCACTCCTCTTTCCTTACTCATCCCTCCTCTGAAGCTTCTTCACTCCTCTTTCCTCACTCATCGCTCCTCTGAAGCTTCCTCACTCCTCTTTCCTCGTTTCTCTGAAGCTTCCTCACTCCTCTTTCCTCACTCATCGCTCCTCTGAAGCTTCCTTACTCCTCGTTCCTCACTTATCGCTCTTCTGAAGCTTCCTCACCCCTCTTTCCTCACTCATCGCTCCTCTGAAGCTTCCTCTCTCCTCTTTCATCGCTCCTCTGAAGCTTCCTCACTCATTACTCCTCTGAAGTTTCCTCGTTCCTAACTCATCGCTCCTCTGAAGCTTCCTCATTCCTCTTTCCTCACTCATCGCTCCTCTGAAGCTTCCTCACTCATTACTCCTCTGAAGTTTCCTCACTCCTCGTTCCTCACTCATCGCTCCTCTGAAGCTTCCTCATTCCTCTTTCCTCACTCATCGCTCCTCTGAAGCTTCCTCTCTCCTCTTTCATCGCTCCTCTGAAGCTTCCTCACTCATTACTCCTCTGAAGTTTCCTCACTCCTCGTTCCTCACTCATCGCTCCTCTGAAGCTTCCTCATTCCTCTTTCCTCACTCATCGCTCCTCTGAAGCTTCCTCACTCATTACTCCTCTGAAGTTTCCTCACTCCTCGTTCCTCACTCATCGCTCATCTGAAGCTTCCTCATTCATCTTTCCTCACTCATCGCTCCTCTGAAGCTTCCTCACTCATTACTCCTCTGAAGTTTCCTCACTCCTCGTTCCTCACTCATCGCTCCTCTGATGTTTCCTCATTCCTCTTTCCTCACTCATCGCTCCTCTGAAGCTTCCTCACTCCTCTTTCCTCACTCATCGCTCCTCTGAAGCTTCCTCACTCCTTGTTCCTCGCTCATCGCTCTTCTGAAGCTTCCTTACTCCTCGTTCCGCACTTATAGCTCTTCTGAAGCTTCCTCACCCCTCTTTCCTCACTCATCGCTCCTCTGAAGCTTCCTTACTCCTCTTTCATCGCTCCTCTGAAGCTTCCTCACTCATTACTCCTCTCAAGTTTCCTCACTCCTCGTTCCTCACTCATCGCTCCTCTGAAGCTTCCTCATTCCTCTTTCCTCACTCATCGCTCCTCTGAAGCTTCCTCACTCCTCTTTCCTCACTCATAGCTCCGCTGAAGGTTTCTCACTCCTCTTTCCTCACTCATCTCTCCTTTGAAGCTTCTTCACTCCTCTTTCCTCACTCATCACTCCTCTGAAGCTTCCTCACTCCTCTTTCCTCACTCATCGCTCCTCTGAAGCTTCTTCACTCCTCTTTCCTCGCTCCTCTGAAGCTTCCTCACTCCTCTGAAGATTCCTCACTCCTGAAGCTTCCTCACTCCTCTTTCCTCACTCATCGCTCCTCTGAAGCTTCCTCACTCCTTATTCCTCGCTCCTGAAGCTTCCTCACTCATCGCTCTTCTGACGCTTCCTCACTCATCGCTCCTCTGAAGCTTCCTCACTCCTTTCCTCACTCATCACTCCTCTGAAGCTTCCTCACTCCTCTTTCCTCGCTCATCGCTCCTCTGAAGCTTCCTCACTCCTCTTTCCTCACTCATCCCTCCCCTGAAGCTTCCTCACACCTCTTTCCTCACTCATCGCTCCTCTGAAGGTTCCTCACTCCTCTTTCCTCACTCATCCCTCCTCTGAAGCTTCTTCACTCCTCTTTCCTCACTCATCGCTTCTCTGAAGCTTCCTCACTCCTCTTTCCTCACTCATCACTCCTCTGAAGCTTCCTCACTCCTCTTTCCTTGCTCCTCTGAAGCTTCCTCACTCCTCTTTCCTCGCTCCTGAAGCTTCCTCACTCCTCTTTCCTCGCTCCTCTGAAGCTTCCTCACTCCTCTGAAGCTTCCTCACTCCTCTTTCCTCGCTCCTGAAGCTTCCTAACTCCTATTTCCTCACTCCTCTTTCCTTACTCATCGCTCCTCTGAAGCTTCCTCACTCCTCGTTCCTCACTCATCGCTCCTCTGAAGCTCCCTCACTCCTCTTTCCTCACTCATCGCTCCTCTGAAGCTTCCTCACTCCTCTTTCCTCACTCATCGCTCATCTGAAGCTTCCTCACTCCTCTTTCCTAACTCATCCCTCCTCTGAAGCTTCTTCACTCCTCTTTCCTTTCTCATCGCTCCTCTGAAGCTTCCTCACTCATCGCTTCTCTGACGCTTCCTCACTCATCGCTCCTCTGAAGCTTCCTCTCTCCTTTCCTCACTCATCACTCCTCTGAAGCTTCCTCACTCCTCTTTCCTCGCTCATCGCTCCTCTGAAGCTTCCTCATTCCTCTTTCCTCACTCATTGCTCCTCTGAAGCTTCCTCACTCCTCTTTCCTTACTCATCGCTCCTCTGAAGCTTCCTCACTCCTCGTTCCTCACTCATCGCTCCTCTGAAGCTCCCTCACTCCTCTTTCCTCACTCATCGCTCCTCTGAAGCTTCCTCACTCCTCTTTCCTCACTCATCGCTCCTCTGAAGCTTTCTCACTCCTCTTTCCTAACTCATCCCTCCTCTGAAGCTTCCTCACTCCTCTTTCATCGCTCCTCTGAAGCTTCCTCACTCATTACTCCTCTGAAGATTCCTCACTCCTCGTTCCTCACTCATCGCTCCTCTGAAGCTTCCTCATTCCTCTTTCCTCACTCATTGCTCCTCTGAAGCTTCCTCACTCCTCGTTCCTCACTCATCGCTCCTCTGAAGCTTACTCATTCCTCTTTCCTCACTCATTGCTCCTCTGAAGCTTCCTCACTCCTCGTTCCTCACTCATCGCTCCTCTGAAGGTTCCTCACTCCTCTTTCCTCACTCATCCCTCCTCTGAAGCTTCTTCACTCCTCTTTCCTCACTCATCGCTCCTCTGAAGCTTCCTCACTCCTCTTTCATCGCTCCTCTGAAGCTTCCTCACTCCTCTGAAGCTTCCTCACTCCTCTTTCCTCGCTCCTGAAGCTTCCTCACTCCTCTTTCCTCACTCCTCTTTCCTCACTCATCGCTCCTCTGAAGCTTCCTCACTCCTCGTTCTTCACTCATCGCTCCTCTGAAGCTCCCTCACTCCTCTTTCCTCACTCATCGCTCCTCTGAAGCTTCCTCACTCCTCTTTCCTCACTCATCGCTCCTCTGATACTTCCTCACTCCTCTTTCCTAACTCATCCCTCCTCTGAAGCTTCTTCACTCCTCTTTCCTTACTCATCGCTCCTCTGAAGCTTCCTCACTCCTCTTTCCTCGCTCCTCTGAAGCTTCCTCACTCCTTTTTCCTCACTCATCGCTCCTCTGAAGCTTCCTCACTCCTCTTTCCTCACTCATCGCTCCTCTGAAGCTTCCTCACTCCTCTTTCCTCACTCATTGCTCCTGAAGCTTCCTCCCTCCTCTTTCCTCACTCATCGCGCCTCTGAAGCTTCCTTACTCCTCGTTCCGCACTTATAGCTCTTCTGAAGCTTCCTCACCCCTCTTACCTCACTCATCGCTCCTCTGAAGCTTCCTCACTCCTCTTTCATCGCTCCTCTGAAGCTTCCTCACTCATTACTCCTCTGAAGTTTCCTCACTCCTCATTCCTCACTCATCGCTCCTATGAAGGTTCCTCACTCCTCTTTCCTCACTCATCGCTCCTCTGAAGCTTCCTCACTCCTCTTTCCTCACTCATCACTCCTCTGAAGCTTCCTCACTCCTCTTTCCTCGCTCCTCTGAAGCTTCCCCACTCCTCTGAAGATTCCTCACTCATCGCTCCTCTGAAGCTTCCTCACTCCTTGTTCCTCGCTCATGAAGCTTCCTCACTCATCGCTCCTCTGACGCTTCCTCACTCATCGCTCCTCTGAAGCTTCCTCACTCCTTTCCTCACTCATCACTCCTCTGAAGCTTCCTCACTCCTCTTTCCTCGCTCATCGCTCCTCTGAAGCTTCCTCACTCCTCTTTCCTCACTCATCCCTCCCCTGAAGCTTCCTCACACCTCTTTCCTCACTCATCGCTCCTCTGAAGCTTCCTCACTCCTCTTTCCTCACTCATCGCTCCTCTGAAACTTCCTCACTTCTTTTTCCTCACTCATCGCTCCTCTGAAGCTTCTTCACTCCTCGTTCCTCACTCATCGCTCCTCTGAAGGTTCCACACTCCTCTTTCCTTACTCATCCCTCCTCTGAAGCTTCTTCACTCCTCTTTCCTCACTCATCGCTCCTCTGAAGCTTCCTCACTCCTCTTTCCTCGTTTCTCTGAAGCTTCCTCACTCCTCTTTCCTCACTCATCGCTCCTCTGAAGCTTCCTTACTCCTCGTTCCTCACTTATCGCTCTTCTGAAGCTTCCTCACCCCTCTTTCCTCACTCATCGCTCCTCTGAAGCTTCCTCTCTCCTCTTTCATCGCTCCTCTGAAGCTTCCTCACTCATTACTCCTCTGAAGTTTCCTCGTTCCTAACTCATCGCTCCTCTGAAGCTTCCTCATTCCTCTTTCCTCACTCATCGCTCCTCTGAAGCTTCCTCACTCATTACTCCTCTGAAGTTTCCTCACTCCTCGTTTCTCACTCATCGCTCCTCTGAAGCTTCCTCATTCCTCTTTCCTCACTCATCGCTCCTCTGAAGCTTCCTCTCTCCTCTTTCATCGCTCCTCTGAAGCTTCCTCACTCATTACTCCTCTGAAGTTTCCTCACTCCTCGTTCCTCACTCATCGCTCCTCTGAAGCTTCCTCATTCCTCTTTCCTCACTCATCGCTCCTCTGAAGCTTCCTCACTCATTACTCCTCTGAAGTTTCCTCACTCCTCGTTCCTCACTCATCGCTCATCTGAAGCTTCCTCATTCATCTTTCCTCACTCATCGCTCCTCTGAAGCTTCCTCACTCATTACTCCTCTGAAGTTTCCTCACTCCTCGTTCCTCACTCATCGCTCCTCTGATGTTTCCTCATTCCTCTTTCCTCACTCATCGCTCCTCTGAAGCTTCCTCACTCCTCTTTCCTCACTCATCGCTCCTCTGAAGCTTCCTCACTCCTTGTTCCTCGCTCATCGCTCTTCTGAAGCTTCCTTACTCCTCGTTCCGCACTTATAGCTCTTCTGAAGCTTCCTCACCCCTCTTTCCTCACTCATCGCTCCTCTGAAGCTTCCTTACTCCTCTTTCATCGCTCCTCTGAAGCTTCCTCACTCATTACTCCTCTCAAGTTTCCTCACTCCTCGTTCCTCACTCATCGCTCCTCTGAAGCTTCCTCATTCCTCTTTCCTCACTCATCGCTCCTCTGAAGCTTCCTCACTCCTCTTTCCTCACTCATAGCTCCGCTGAAGGTTTCTCACTCCTCTTTCCTCACTCATCTCTCCTTTGAAGCTTCTTCACTCCTCTTTCCTCACTCATCACTCCTCTGAAGCTTCCTCACTCCTCTTTCCTCACTCATCGCTCCTCTGAAGCTTCTTCACTCCTCTTTCCTCGCTCCTCTGAAGCTTCCTCACTCCTCTGAAGATTCCTCACTCCTGAAGCTTCCTCACTCCTCTTTCCTCACTCATCGCTCCTCTGAAGCTTCCTCACTCCTTATTCCTCGCTCCTGAAGCTTCCTCACTCATCGCTCTTCAGACGCTTCCTCACTCATCGCTCCTCTGAAGCTTCCTCACTCCTTTCCTCACTCATCACTCCTCTGAAGCTTCCTCACTCCTCTTTCCTCGCTCATCGCTCCTCTGAAGCTTCCTCACTCCTCTTTCCTCACTCATCCCTCCCCTGAAGCTTCCTCACACCTCTTTCCTCACTCATCGCTCCTCTGAAGGTTCCTCACTCCTCTTTCCTCACTCATCCCTCCTCTGAAGCTTCTTCACTCCTCTTTCCTCACTCATCGCTTCTCTGAAGCTTCCTCACTCCTCTTTCCTCACTCATCACTCCTCTGAAGCTTCCTCACTCCTCTTTCCTTGCTCCTCTGAAGCTTCCTCACTCCTCTTTCCTCGCTCCTGAAGCTTCCTCACTCCTCTTTCCTCGCTCCTCTGAAGCTTCCTCACTCCTCTGAAGCTTCCTCACTCCTCTTTCCTCGCTCCTGAAGCTTCCTAACTCCTATTTCCTCACTCCTCTTTCCTCACTCATCGCTCCTCTGAAGCTTCCTCACTCCTCGTTCCTCACTCATCGCTCCTCTGAAGCTCCCTCACTCCTCTTTCCTCACTCATCGCTCCTCTGAAGCTTCCTCACTCCTCTTTCCTCACTCATCGCTCATCTGAAGCTTCCTCACTCCTCTTTCCTAACTCATCCCTCCTCTGAAGCTTCTTCACTCCTCTTTCCTTTCTCATCGCTCCTCTGAAGCTTCCTCACTC
The DNA here is from genome assembly GCA_030578255.1 of Tiaroga cobitis. NCBI lineage: Eukaryota > Metazoa > Chordata > Actinopteri > Cypriniformes > Leuciscidae > Tiaroga > Tiaroga cobitis. The sequence continues at coordinate 6,141,313 of CM060612.1, forward strand.
ATCGCTTCTCTGACGCTTCCTCACTCATCGCTCCTCTGAAGCTTCCTCTCTCCTTTCCTCACTCATCACTCCTCTGAAGCTTCCTCACTCCTCTTTCCTCGCTCATCGCTCCTCTGAAGCTTCCTCATTCCTCTTTCCTCACTCATTGCTCCTCTGAAGCTTCCTCACTCCTCTTTCCTTACTCATCGCTCCTCTGAAGCTTCCTCACTCCTCGTTCCTCACTCATCGCTCCTCTGAAGCTCCCTCACTCCTCTTTCCTCACTCATCGCTCCTCTGAAGCTTCCTCACTCCTCTTTCCTCACTCATCGCTCCTCTGAAGCTTTCTCACTCCTCTTTCCTAACTCATCCCTCCTCTGAAGCTTCCTCACTCCTCTTTCATCGCTCCTCTGAAGCTTCCTCACTCATTACTCCTCTGAAGATTCCTCACTCCTCGTTCCTCACTCATCGCTCCTCTGAAGCTTCCTCATTCCTCTTTCCTCACTCATTGCTCCTCTGAAGCTTCCTCACTCCTCGTTCCTCACTCATCGCTCCTCTGAAGCTTACTCATTCCTCTTTCCTCACTCATTGCTCCTCTGAAGCTTCCTCACTCCTCGTTCCTCACTCATCGCTCCTCTGAAGGTTCCTCACTCCTCTTTCCTCACTCATCCCTCCTCTGAAGCTTCTTCACTCCTCTTTCCTCACTCATCGCTCCTCTGAAGCTTCCTCACTCCTCTTTCATCGCTCCTCTGAAGCTTCCTCACTCCTCTGAAGCTTCCTCACTCCTCTTTCCTCGCTCCTGAAGCTTCCTCACTCCTCTTTCCTCACTCCTCTTTCCTCACTCATCGCTCCTCTGAAGCTTCCTCACTCCTCGTTCTTCACTCATCGCTCCTCTGAAGCTCCCTCACTCCTCTTTCCTCACTCATCGCTCCTCTGAAGCTTCCTCACTCCTCTTTCCTCACTCATCGCTCCTCTGATACTTCCTCACTCCTCTTTCCTAACTCATCCCTCCTCTGAAGCTTCTTCACTGCTCTTTCCTTACTCATCGCTCCTCTGAAGCTTCCTCACTCCTCTTTCCTCGCTCCTCTGAAGCTTCCTCACTCCTTTTTCCTCACTCATCGCTCCTCTGAAGCTTCCTCACTCCTCTTTCCTCACTCATCGCTCCTCTGAAGCTTCCTCACTCCTCTTTCCTCACTCATTGCTCCTGAAGCTTCCTCCCTCCTCTTTCCTCACTCATCGCGCCTCTGAAGCTTCCTTACTCCTCGTTCCGCACTTATAGCTCTTCTGAAGCTTCCTCACCCCTCTTACCTCACTCATCGCTCCTCTGAAGCTTCCTCACTCCTCTTTCATCGCTCCTCTGAAGCTTCCTCACTCATTACTCCTCTGAAGTTTCCTCACTCCTCATTCCTCACTCATCGCTCCTATGAAGGTTCCTCACTCCTCTTTCCTCACTCATCGCTCCTCTGAAGCTTCCTCACTCCTCTTTCCTCACTCATCACTCCTCTGAAGCTTCCTCACTCCTCTTTCCTCGCTCCTCTGAAGCTTCCCCACTCCTCTGAAGATTCCTCACTCATCGCTCCTCTGAAGCTTCCTCACTCCTTGTTCCTCGCTCATGAAGCTTCCTCACTCATCGCTCCTCTGACGCTTCCTCACTCATCGCTCCTCTGAAGCTTCCTCACTCCTTTCCTCACTCATCACTCCTCTGAAGCTTCCTCACTCCTCTTTCCTCGCTCATCGCTCCTCTGAAGCTTCCTCACTCCTCTTTCCTCACTCATCCCTCCCCTGAAGCTTCCTCACACCTCTTTCCTCACTCATCGCTCCTCTGAAGCTTCCTCACTCCTCTTTCCTCACTCATCGCTCCTCTGAAACTTCCTCACTTCTTTTTCCTCACTCATCGCTCCTCTGAAGCTTCTTCACTCCTCGTTCCTCACTCATCGCTCCTCTGAAGGTTCCACACTCCTCTTTCCTTACTCATCCCTCCTCTGAAGCTTCTTCACTCCTCTTTCCTCACTCATCGCTCCTCTGAAGCTTCCTCACTCCTCTTTCCTCGTTTCTCTGAAGCTTCCTCACTCCTCTTTCCTCACTCATCGCTCCTCTGAAGCTTCCTTACTCCTCGTTCCTCACTTATCGCTCTTCTGAAGCTTCCTCACCCCTCTTTCCTCACTCATCGCTCCTCTGAAGCTTCCTCTCTCCTCTTTCATCGCTCCTCTGAAGCTTCCTCACTCATTACTCCTCTGAAGTTTCCTCGTTCCTAACTCATCGCTCCTCTGAAGCTTCCTCATTCCTCTTTCCTCACTCATCGCTCCTCTGAAGCTTCCTCACTCATTACTCCTCTGAAGTTTCCTCACTCCTCGTTCCTCACTCATCGCTCCTCTGAAGCTTCCTCATTCCTCTTTCCTCACTCATCGCTCCTCTGAAGCTTCCTCTCTCCTCTTTCATCGCTCCTCTGAAGCTTCCTCACTCATTACTCCTCTGAAGTTTCCTCACTCCTCGTTCCTCACTCATCGCTCCTCTGAAGCTTCCTCATTCCTCTTTCCTCACTCATCGCTCCTCTGAAGCTTCCTCACTCATTACTCCTCTGAAGTTTCCTCACTCCTCGTTCCTCACTCATCGCTCATCTGAAGCTTCCTCATTCATCTTTCCTCACTCATCGCTCGTCTGAAGCTTCCTCACTCATTACTCCTCTGAAGTTTCTTCACTCCTCGTTCCTCACTCATCGCTCCTCTGATGTTTCCTCATTCCTCTTTCCTCACTCATCGCTCCTCTGAAGCTTCCTCACTCCTCTTTCCTCACTCATCGCTCCTCTGAAGCTTCCTCACTCCTTGTTCCTCGCTCATCGCTCTTCTGAAGCTTCCTTACTCCTCGTTCCGCACTTATAGCTCTTCTGAAGCTTCCTCACCCCTCTTTCCTCACTCATCGGTCCTCTGAAGCTTCCTTACTCCTCTTTCATCGCTCCTCTGAAGCTTCCTCACTCATTACTCCTCTCAAGTTTCCTCACTCCTCGTTCCTCAATCATCGCTCCTCTGAAGCTTCCTCATTCCTCTTTCCTCACTCATCGCTCCTCTGAAGCTTCCTCACTCCTCTTTCCTCACTCATAGCTCCGCTGAAGGTTTCTCACTCCTCTTTCCTCACTCATCTCTCCTTTGAAGCTTCTTCACTCCTCTTTCCTCACTCATCACTCCTCTGAAGCTTCCTCACTCCTCTTTCCTCACTCATCGCTCCTCTGAAGCTTCCTCACTCCTCTTTCCTCGCTCCTCTGAAGCTTCCTCACTCCTCTGAAGATTCCTCACTCCTGAAGCTTCCTCACTCCTCTTTCCTCACTCATCGCTCCTCTGAAGCTTCCTCACTCCTTATTCCTCGCTCCTGAAGCTTCCTCACTCATCGCTCCTCTGACGCTTCCTCACTCATCGCTCCTCTGAAGCTTCCTCACTCCTCTTTCCTTGCTCCTCTGAAGCTTCCTCACTCCTCTTTCCTCGCTCCTGAAGCTTCCTCACTCCTCTTTCCTCGCTCCTCTGAAGCTTCCTCACTCCTCTGAAGCTTCCTCACTCCTCTTTCCTCGCTCCTGAAGCTTCCTAACTCCTATTTCCTCACTCCTCTTTCCTCACTCATCGCTCCTCTGAAGCTCCCTCACTCCTCTTTCCTCACTCATCGCTCCTCTGAAGCTTCCTCACTCCTCTTTCCTCACTCATCGCTCCTCTGAAGCTTCCTCACTCCTCTTTCCTAACTCATCCCTCCTCTGAAGCTTCTTCACTCCTCTTTCCTTTCTCATCGCTCCTCTGAAGCTTCCTCACTCATCGCTCCTCTGACGCTTCCTCACTCATCGCTCCTCTGAAGCTTCCTCTCTCCTTTCCTCACTCATCACTCCTCTGAAGCTTCCTCACTCCTCTTTCCTCGCTCATCGCTCCTCTGAAGCTTCCTCATTCCTCTTTCCTCACTCATTGCCCCTCTGAAGCTTCCTCACTCCTCTTTCCTTACTCATCGCTCCTCTGAAGCTTCCTCACTCCTCGTTCCTCACTCATCGCTCCTCTGAAGCTCCCTCACTCCTCTTTCCTCACTCATCGCTCCTCTGAAGCTTCCTCACTCCTCTTTCCTCACTCATCGCTCCTCTGAAGCTTCCTCACTCCTCTTTCCTAACTCATCCCTCCTCTGAAGCTTCCTCACTCCTCTTTCATCGCTCCTCTGAAGCTTCCTCACTCATTACTCCTCTGAAGATTCCTCACTCCTCGTTCCTCACTCATCGCTCCTCTGAAGCTTCCTCATTCCTCTTTCCTCACTCATTGCTCCTCTGAAGCTTCCCCACTCCTCGTTCCTCACTCATCGCTCCTCTGAAGCTTCCTCATTCCTCTTTCCTCACTCATTGCTCCTCTGAAGCTTCCTCACTCCTCGTTCCTCACTCATCGCTCCTCTGAAGGTTCCTCACTCCTCTTTCCTCACTCATCCCTCCTCTGAAGCTTCTTCACTCCTCTTTCCTCACTCATCGCTCCTCTGAAGCTTCCTCACTCCTCTTTCATCGCTCCTCTGAAGCTTCCTCACTCCTCTGAAGCTTCCTCACTCCTCTTTCCTCGCTCCTGAAGCTTCCTCACTCCTCTTTCCTCACTCCTCTTTCCTCACTCCTCTTTCCTCACTCATCGCTCCTCTGAAGCTTCCTCACTCCTCGTTCTTCACTCATCGCTCCTCTGAAGCTCCCTCACTCCTCTTTCCTCACTCATCGCTCCTCTGAAGCTTCCTCACTCCTCTTTCCTCACTCATCGCTCCTCTGATACTTCCTCACTCCTCTTTCCTAACTCATCCCTCCTCTGAAGCTTCTTCACTCCTCTTTCCTTACTCATCGCTCCTCTGAAGCTTCCTCACTCCTCTTTCCTCGCTCCTCTGAAGCTTCCTCACTCCTTTTTCCTCACTCATCGCTCCTCTGAAGCTTCCTCACTCCTCTTTCCTCACTCATCGCTCCTCTGAAGCTTCCTCACTCCTCTTTCCTCACTCATTGCTCCTGAAGCTTCCTCCCTCCTCTTTCCTCACTCATCGCGCCTCTGAAGCTTCCTTACTCCTCGTTCCGCACTTATAGCTCTTCTGAAGCTTCCTCACCCCTCTTACCTCACTCATCGCTCCTCTGAAGCTTCCTCACTCCTCTTTCATCGCTCCTCTGAAGCTTCCTCACTCATTACTCCTCTGAAGTTTCCTCACTCCTCATTCCTCACTCATCGCTCCTATGAAGCTTCCTCACTCCTCTTTCCTCACTCATCGCTCCTCTGAAGCTTCCTCACTCCTCTTTCCTCACTCATCGCTCCTCTGAAGCTTCCTCACTCCTCTTTCCTAACTCATCCCTCCTCTGAAGCTTCCTCACTCCTCTTTCATCGCTCCTCTGAAGCTTCCTCACTCATTACTCCTCTGAAGATTCCTCACTCCTCGTTCCTCACTCATCGCTCCTCTGAAGCTTCCTCATTCCTCTTTCCTCACTCATTGCTCCTCTGAAGCTTCCTCACTCCTCGTTCCTCACTCATCGCTCCTCTGAAGCTTCCTCATTCCTCTTTCCTCACTCATTGCTCCTCTGAAGCTTCCTCACTCCTCGTTCCTCACTCATCGCTCCTCTGAAGGTTCCTCACTCCTCTTTCCTCACTCATCCCTCCTCTGAAGCTTCTTCACTCCTCTTTCCTCACTCATCGCTCCTCTGAAGCTTCCTCACTCCTCTTTCATCGCTCCTCTGAAGCTTCCTCACTCCTCTGAAGCTTCCTCACTCCTCTTTCCTCGCTCCTGAAGCTTCCTCACTCCTCTTTCCTCACTCCTCTTTCCTCACTCATCGCTCCTCTGAAGCTTCCTCACTCCTCGTTCTTCACTCATCGCTCCTCTGAAGCTCCCTCACTCCTCTTTCCTCACTCATCGCTCCTCTGAAGCTTCCTCACTCCTCTTTCCTCACTCATCGCTCCTCTGATACTTCCTCACTCCTCTTTCCTAACTCATCCCTCCTCTGAAGCTTCTTCACTCCTCTTTCCTTACTCATCGCTCCTCTGAAGCTTCCTCACTCCTCTTTCCTCGCTCCTCTGAAGCTTCCTCACTCCTTTTTCCTCACTCATCGCTCCTCTGAAGCTTCCTCACTCCTCTTTCCTCACTCATCGCTCCTCTGAAGCTTCCTCACTCCTCTTTCCTCACTCATTGCTCCTGAAGCTTCCTCCCTCCTCTTTCATTACTCCTCGTTCCGCACTTATAGCTCTTCTGAAGCTTCCTCACCCCTCTTACCTCACTCATCGCTCCTCTGAAGCTTCCTCACTCCTCTTTCATCGCTCCTCTGAAGCTTCCTCACTCATTACTCCTCTGAAGTTTCCTCACTCCTCATTCCTCACTCATCGCTCCTATGAAGCTTCCTCATTCCTCTTTCCTCACTCATCGCTCCTCTGAAGCTTCCTCACTCCTCGTTCCTCACTCATCGCTCCTCTGAAGCTTTCTCACTCCTCTTTCCTCACTCATAGCTCCGCTGAAGGTTTCTCACTCCTCTTTCCTCACTCATCTCTCCTTTGAAGCTTCTTCATTCCTCTTTCCTCACTCATCACTCCTCTGAAGCTTCCTCACTCCTCTTTTCTCACTCATCGCTCCTCTGAAGCTTCCTCACTCCTCTGAAGATTCCTCACTCCTGAAGCTTCCTCACTCCTCTTTCCTCACTCATCGCTCCTCTGAAGCTTCCTCACTCCTTGTTCCTCGCTCCTGAAGCTTCCTCACTCATCTCTCCTCTGAAGCTTCCTCTCTCCTTTCCTCACTCATCACTCCTCTGAAGCTTCCTCACTCCTCTTTCCTCGCTCATCGCTCCTCTGAAGCTTCCTCATTCCTCTTTCCTCACTCATTGCTCCTCTGAAGCTTCTTCACTCCTCGTTCCTCACTCATCGCTCCTCTGAAGCTTCCTCACTCCTCTTTCCTCACTCATCGCTCCTCTGAGGGTTCCTCACTCCTCTTTCCTCACTCATCGCTCCTCTGAAGCTTCCTCACTCCTCTTTCCTCACTCCTCTGAAGCTTCCTCACTCCTCTTTCCTTGCTCCTCTGAAGCTTCCTCACTCCTCTTTCCTCGCTCCTGAAGCTTCCTCACTCCTCTTTCCTCGCTCCTCTGAAGCTTCCTCACTCCTCTGAAGCTTCCTCAATCCTCTTTCCTCGCTCCTGAAGCTTCCTCACTCCTCTTTCCTCACTCATCGCTCCTCTGAAGCTTCCTCACTCCTCGTTCCTCACTCATCGCTCCTCTGAAGCTCCCTCACTCCTCTTTCCTCACTCATCGCTCCTCTGATGCTTCCTCACTCCTCTTTCCTAACTCATCCCTCCTCTGAAGCTTCTTCACTCCTCTTTCCTCACTCATCGCTCCTCTGAAGCTTCCTCACTCCTCTTTCCTCGCTCCTCTGAAGCTTCCTCACTCCTCTTTTCTCACTCATCGCTCCTCTGAAGCTTCCTCACTCCTCTTTCCTCACTCATCGCTCCTCTGAAGCTTCCTCACTCTTCTTTCCTCACTCATTACTCCTGAAGCTTCCTCCCTCCTCTTTCCTCACTCATCGCTCCTCTGAAGCTTCCTTACTCGTTCCTCACTTATCGCTCTTCTGAAGCTTCCTCACCCCTCTTTCCTCACTCATCACTCCTCTGAAGCTTCCTCACTCCTCTTTCCTTGCTCCTCTGAAGCTTCCTCACTCCTCTGAAGCTTACTCACTCCTCTTTCCTCGCTCCTGAAGCTTCCTCACTCCTCTTTCCACGCTCCTCTGAAGCTTCCTCACTCCTCTGAAGCTTCCTCACTCCTCTTTCCTCGCTCCTGAAGCTTCCTAACTCCTATTTCCTCACTCCTCTTTCCTCACTCATCGCTCCTCTGAAGCTTCCTCACTCCTCGTTCCTTACTCATCGCTCCTCTGAAGCTCCCTCACTCCTCTTGCCTCACTCATCGCTCCTCTGAAGCTTCCTCACTCCTCTTTCCTCACTCATCGCTCCTCTGAAGCTTCCTCACTCCTCTTTCCTAACTCATCCCTCCTCTGAAGCTTCTTCACTCCTCTTTCCTTTCTCATCGCTCCTCTGAAGCTTCCTCACTCCTCTTTCCTCGCTCCTCTAAAGCTTCCTCACTCCTCTTTCCTCACTCATTGCTCCTCTGAAGCTTCCTCACTCCTCTTTCCTTACTCATCGCTCCTCTGAAGCTTCCTCACTCCTCGTTCCTCACTCATCGCTCCTCTGAAGCTCCCTCACTCCTCTTTCCTCACTCATCGCTCCTCTGAAGCTTCCTCACTCCTCTTTCCTCACTCATCGCTCCTCTGAAGCTTCCTCACTCCTCTTTCCTAACTCATCCCTCCTCTGAAGCTTCCTCACTCCTCTTTCATCGCTCCTCTGAAGCTTCCTCACTCATTACTCCTCTGAAGATTCCTCACTCCTCGTTCCTCACTCATCGCTCCTCTGAAGCTTCCTCATTCCTCTTTCCTCACTCATTGCTCCTCTGAAGCTTCCTCACTCCTCGTTCCTCACTCATCGCTCCTCTGAAGCTTCCTCATTCCTCTTTCCTCACTCATTGCTCCTCTGAAGCTTCCTCACTCCTCGTTCCTCACTCATCGCTCCTCTGAAGGTTCCTCACTCCTCTTTCCTCACTCATCCCTCCTCTGAAGCTTCTTCACTCCTCTTTCCTCACTCATCGCTCCTCTGAAGCTTCCTCACTCCTCTTTCATCGCTCCTCTGAAGCTTCCTCACTCCTCTGAAGCTTTCTCACTCCTCTTTCCTCGCTCCTGAAGCTTCCTCACTCCTCTTTCCTCACTCATCGCTCCTCTGATGCTTCCTCACTCCTCTTTCCTAACTCATCCCTCCTCTGAAGCTTCTTCACTCCTCTTTCCTCACTCATCGCTCCTCTGAAGCTTCCTCACTCCTCTTTCCTCGCTCCTCTGAAGCTTCCTCACTCCTCTTTTCTCACTCATCGCTCCTCTGAAGCTTCCTCACTCCTCTTTCCTCACTCATCGCTCCTCTGAAGCTTCCTCACTCTTCTTTCCTCACTCATTACTCCTGAAGCTTCCTCCCTCCTCTTTCCTCACTCATCGCTCCTCTGAAGCTTCCTTACTCGTTCCTCACTTATCGCTCTTCTGAAGCTTCCTCACCCCTCTTTCCTCACTCATCACTCCTCTGAAGCTTCCTCACTCCTCTTTCCTTGCTCCTCTGAAGCTTCCTCACTCCTCTGAAGCTTCCTCACTCCTCTTTCCTCGCTCCTGAAGCTTCCTCACTCCTCATTCCACGCTCCTCTGAAGCTTCCTCACTCCTCTGAAGCTTCCTCACTCCTCTTTCCTCGCTCCTGAAGCTTCCTAACTCCTATTTCCTCACTCCTCTTTCCTCACTCATCGCTCCTCTGAAGCTTCCTCACTCCTCGTTCCTCACTCATCGCTCCTCTGAAGCTCCCTCACTCCTCTTGCCTCACTCATCGCTCCTCTGAAGCTTCCTCACTCCTCTTTCCTCGCTCCTCTAAAGCTTCCTCACTCCTCTTTCCTCACTCATTGCTCCTCTGAAGCTTCCTCACTCCTCTTTCCTTACTCATCGCTCCTCTGAAGCTTCCTCACTCCTCGTTCCTCACTCATCGCTCCTCTGAAGCTCCCTCACTCCTCTTTCCTCACTCATCGCTCCTCTGAAGCTTCCTCACTCCTCTTTCCTCACTCATCGCTCCTCTGAAGCTTCCTCACTCCTCTTTCCTAACTCATCCCTCCTCTGAAGCTTCCTCACTCCTCTTTCATCGCTCCTCTGAAGCTTCCTCACTCATTACTCCTCTGAAGATTCCTCACTCCTCGTTCCTCACTCATCGCTCCTCTGAAGCTTCCTCATTCCTCTTTCCTCACTCATTGCTCCTCTGAAGCTTCCTCACTCCTCGTTCCTCACTCATCGCTCCTCTGAAGCTTCCTCATTCCTCTTTCCTCACTCATTGCTCCTCTGAAGCTTCCTCACTCCTCGTTCCTCACTCATCGCTCCTCTGAAGGTTCCTCACTCCTCTTTCCTCACTCATCCCTCCTCTGAAGCTTCTTCACTCCTCTTTCCTCACTCATCGCTCCTCTGAAGCTTCCTCACTCCTCTTTCATCGCTCCTCTGAAGCTTCCTCACTCCTCTGAAGCTTCCTCACTCCTCTTTCCTCGCTCCTGAAGCTTCCTCACTCCTCTTTCCTCACTCCTCTTTCCTCACTCCTCTTTCCTCACTCATCGCTCCTCTGAAGCTTCCTCACTCCTCGTTCTTCACTCATCGCTCCTCTGAAGCTCCCTCACTCCTCTTTCCTCACTCATCGCTCCTCTGAAGCTTCCTCACTCCTCTTTCCTCACTCATCGCTCCTCTGATACTTCCTCACTCCTCTTTCCTAACTCATCCCTCCTCTGAAGCTTCTTCACTCCTCTTTCCTTACTCATCGCTCCTCTGAAGCTTCCTCACTCCTCTTTCCTCGCTCCTCTGAAGCTTCCTCACTCCTTTTTCCTCACTCATCGCTCCTCTGAAGCTTCCTCACTCCTCTTTCCTCACTCATCGCTCCTCTGAAGCTTCCTCACTCCTCTTTCCTCACTCATTGCTCCTGAAGCTTCCTCCCTCCTCTTTCCTCACTCATCGCGCCTCTGAAGCTTCCTTACTCCTCGTTCCGCACTTATAGCTCTTCTGAAGCTTCCTCACCCCTCTTACCTCACTCATCGCTCCTCTGAAGCTTCCTCACTCCTCTTTCATCGCTCCTCTGAAGCTTCCTCACTCATTACTCCTCTGAAGTTTCCTCACTCCTCATTCCTCACTCATCGCTCCTATGAAGCTTCCTCACTCCTCTTTCCTCACTCATCGCTCCTCTGAAGCTTCCTCACTCCTCTTTCCTCACTCATCGCTCCTCTGAAGCTTCCTCACTCCTCTTTCCTAACTCATCCCTCCTCTGAAGCTTCCTCACTCCTCTTTCATCGCTCCTCTGAAGCTTCCTCACTCATTACTCCTCTGAAGATTCCTCACTCCTCGTTCCTCACTCATCGCTCCTCTGAAGCTTCCTCATTCCTCTTTCCTCACTCATTGCTCCTCTGAAGCTTCCTCACTCCTCGTTCCTCACTCATCGCTCCTCTGAAGCTTCCTCATTCCTCTTTCCTCACTCATTGCTCCTCTGAAGCTTCCTCACTCCTCGTTCCTCACTCATCGCTCCTCTGAAGGTTCCTCACTCCTCTTTCCTCACTCATCCCTCCTCTGAAGCTTCTTCACTCCTCTTTCCTCACTCATCGCTCCTCTGAAGCTTCCTCACTCCTCTTTCATCGCTCCTCTGAAGCTTCCTCACTCCTCTGAAGCTTCCTCACTCCTCTTTCCTCGCTCCTGAAGCTTCCTCACTCCTCTTTCCTCACTCCTCTTTCCTCACTCATCGCTCCTCTGAAGCTTCCTCACTCCTCGTTCTTCACTCATCGCTCCTCTGAAGCTCCCTCACTCCTCTTTCCTCACTCATCGCTCCTCTGAAGCTTCCTCACTCCTCTTTCCTCACTCATCGCTCCTCTGATACTTCCTCACTCCTCTTTCCTAACTCATCCCTCCTCTGAAGCTTCTTCACTCCTCTTTCCTTACTCATCGCTCCTCTGAAGCTTCCTCACTCCTCTTTCCTCGCTCCTCTGAAGCTTCCTCACTCCTTTTTCCTCACTCATCGCTCCTCTGAAGCTTCCTCACTCCTCTTTCCTCACTCATCGCTCCTCTGAAGCTTCCTCACTCCTCTTTCCTCACTCATTGCTCCTGAAGCTTCCTCCCTCCTCTTTCATTACTCCTCGTTCCGCACTTATAGCTCTTCTGAAGCTTCCTCACCCCTCTTACCTCACTCATCGCTCCTCTGAAGCTTCCTCACTCCTCTTTCATCGCTCCTCTGAAGCTTCCTCACTCATTACTCCTCTGAAGTTTCCTCACTCCTCATTCCTCACTCATCGCTCCTATGAAGCTTCCTCATTCCTCTTTCCTCACTCATCGCTCCTCTGAAGCTTCCTCACTCCTCGTTCCTCACTCATCGCTCCTCTGAAGCTTTCTCACTCCTCTTTCCTCACTCATAGCTCCGCTGAAGGTTTCTCACTCCTCTTTCCTCACTCATCTCTCCTTTGAAGCTTCTTCATTCCTCTTTCCTCACTCATCACTCCTCTGAAGCTTCCTCACTCCTCTTTCCTCACTCATCGCTCCTCTGAAGCTTCCTCACTCCTCTGAAGATTCCTCACTCCTGAAGCTTCCTCACTCCTCTTTCCTCACTCATCGCTCCTCTGAAGCTTCCTCACTCCTTGTTCCTCGCTCCTGAAGCTTCCTCACTCATCTCTCCTCTGAAGCTTCCTCTCTCCTTTCCTCACTCATCACTCCTCTGAAGCTTCCTCACTCCTCTTTCCTCGCTCATCGCTCCTCTGAAGCTTCCTCATTCCTCTTTCCTCACTCATTGCTCCTCTGAAGCTTCTTCACTCCTCGTTCCTCACTCATCGCTCCTCTGAAGCTTCCTCACTCCTCTTTCCTCACTCATCGCTCCTCTGAAGGTTCCTCACTCCTCTTTCCTCACTCATCGCTCCTCTGAAGCTTCCTCACTCCTCTTTCCTCACTCATCACTCCTCTGAAGCTTCCTCACTCCTCTTTCCTTGCTCCTCTGAAGCTTCCTCACTCCTCTTTCCTCGCTCCTGAAGCTTCCTCACTCCTCTTTCCTCGCTCCTCTGAAGCTTCCTCACTCCTCTGAAGCTTCCTCAATCCTCTTTCCTCGCTCCTGAAGCTTCCTCACTCCTCTTTCCTCACTCATCGCTCCTCTGAAGCTTCCTCACTCCTCGTTCCTCACTCATCGCTCCTCTGAAGCTCCCTCACTCCTCTTTCCTCACTCATCGCTCCTCTGATGCTTCCTCACTCCTCTTTCCTAACTCATCCCTCCTCTGAAGCTTCTTCACTCCTCTTTCCTCACTCATCGCTCCTCTGAAGCTTCCTCACTCCTCTTTCCTCGCTCCTCTGAAGCTTCCTCACTCCTCTTTTCTCACTCATCGCTCCTCTGAAGCTTCCTCACTCCTCTTTCCTCACTCATCGCTCCTCTGAAGCTTCCTCACTCTTCTTTCCTCACTCATTACTCCTGAAGCTTCCTCCCTCCTCTTTCCTCACTCATCGCTCCTCTGAAGCTTCCTTACTCGTTCCTCACTTATCGCTCTTCTGAAGCTTCCTCACCCCTCTTTCCTCACTCATCACTCCTCTGAAGCTTCCTCACTCCTCTTTCCTTGCTCCTCTGAAGCTTCCTCACTCCTCTGAAGCTTCCTCACTCCTCTTTCCTCGCTCCTGAAGCTTCCTCACTCCTCTTTCCACGCTCCTCTGAAGCTTCCTCACTCCTCTGAAGCTTCCTCACTCCTCTTTCCTCGCTCCTGAAGCTTCCTAACTCCTATTTCCTCACTCCTCTTTCCTCACTCATCGCTCCTCTGAAGCTTCCTCACTCCTCGTTCCTCACTCATCGCTCCTCTGAAGCTCCCTCACTCCTCTTGCCTCACTCATCGCTCCTCTGAAGCTTCCTCACTCCTCTTTCCTCACTCATCGCTCCTCTGAAGCTTCCTCACTCCTCTTTCCTAACTCATCCCTCCTCTGAAGCTTCTTCACTCCTCTTTCCTTTCTCATCGCTCCTCTGAAGCTTCCTCACTCCTCTTTCCTCGCTCCTCTAAAGCTTCCTCACTCCTCTTTCCTCACTCATCGCTCCTCTGAAGCTTCCTCACTCCTCTTTCCTCACTCATCGCTCCTCTGAAGCTTCCTCACTCCTCTTTCCTCACTCATTGCTCCTGAAGCTTCCTCCCTCCTCCCTCCTCTTTCCTCACTCATCGCTCCTCTGAAGCTTCCTTATTCCTCGTTCCGCACTTATAGCTCTTCTGAAGCTTCCTCACCCCTCTTACCTCACTCATCGCTCCTCTGAAGCTTCCTCACTCCTCTTTCATCGCTCCTCTGAAGCTTCCTCACTCATTACTCCTCTGAAGTTTCCTCACTCCTCGTTCCTCACTCATCGCTCCTCTGAAGCTTCCTCATTCCTCTTTCCTCACTCATCGCTCCTCTGAAGCTTCCTCACTCCTCGTTCCTCACTCATCGCTCCTCTGAAGCTTGCTCACTCCTCTTTCCTCACTCATAGCTCCGCTGAAGGTTTCTCACTCCTCTTTCCTCACTCATCTCTCCTTTGAAGCTTCTTCACTCCTCTTTCCTCACTCATCACTCCTCTGAAGCTTCCTCACTCCTCTTTCCTCACTCATCGCTCCTCTGAAGCTTCCTCACTCCTCTTTCCTCGCTCCTCTGAAGCTTCCTCACTCCTCTGAAGATTCCTCACTTCTGAAGCTTCCTCACTCCTCTTTCCTCACTCATCGCTCCTCTGAAGCTTCCTCACTCCTTGTTCCTCGCTCCTGAAGCTTCCTCACTCATCGCTCCTGTGACGCTTCCTCACTCATCGCTCCTCTGAAGCTTCCTCTCTCCTTTCCTCACTCATCACTCCTCTGAAGCTTCCTCACTCCTCTTTCCTCGCTCATCGCTCCTCTGAAGCTTCCTCATTCCTCTTTCCTCACTCATTGCTCCTCTGAAGCTTCCTCACTCCTCTTTCATCGCTCCTCTGAAGCTTCCTCACTCATTACTCCTCTGAAGATTCCTCACTCCTCGTTCCTCACTCATTGCTCCTCTGAAGCTTCCTCATTCCTCTTTCCTCACTCATTCCTCCTCTGAAGCTTCCTCACTCCTCGTTCCTCACTCATCGCCCCTCTAAAGGTTCCTCACGCCTCTTTCCTCACTCATCCCTCCTCTGAAGCTTCTTCACTCCTCTTTCCTCACTCATCGCTCCTCTGAAGCTTCCTCACTCCCCTTTTCTCACTCATCACTCCTCTGAAGCTTCCTCACTCCTCTTTCCTTGCTCCTCTGAAGCTTCCTCACTCCTCTGAAGCTTCCTCACTCCTCTTTCCTCGCTCCTGAAGCTTCCTCACTCCTCTTTCATCGCTCCTCTGAAGCTTCCTCACTCCTCTGAAGCTTCCTCACTCCTCTAAAGCTTCCTCACTCCTCTTTCCTCGCTCCTGAAGCTTCCTCACTCCTCTTTCCTCACTCCTCTTTCCTCACTCATCGCTCCTCTGAAGCTTCCTCACTCCTCGTTCTTCACTCATGGCTCCTCTGAAGCTCCCTCACTCCTCTTTCCTCACTCATCGCTCCTCTGAAGCTTCCTCACTCCTCTTTCCTCACTTATCGCTCCTCTGAAACTTCCTCACTCCTCTTTCCTAACTCATCGCTCCTCTGAAGCTTCCTCACTCATTGTTCCTCGCTCCTGAAGCTTCCTCACTCATCGCTCCTGTGACGCTTCCTCACTCATCGCTCCTCTGAAGCTTCCTCTCTCCTTTCCTCACTCATCACTCCTCTGAAGCTTCCTCACTCCTCTTTCCTCGCTCATCGCTCCTCTGAAGCTTCCTCATTCCTCTTTCCTCACTCATTGCTCCTCTGAAGCTTCCTCACTCCTCTTTCCTTACTCATCGCTCCTCTGAAGCTTCCTCACTCCTCGTTCCTCACTCATCGCTCCTCTGAAGCTCCCTCACTCCTCTTTCCTCACTCATCGCTCCTCTGAAGCTTCCTCACTCCTCTTTCCTCACTCATCGCTCCTCTGAAGCTTCCTCACTCCTCTTTCCTAACTCATCCCTCCTCTGAAGCTTCCTCACTCCTCTTTCATCGCTCCTCTGAAGCTTCCTCACTCATTACTCCTCTGAAGATTCCTCACTCCTCGTTCCTCACTCATCGCTCCTCTAAAGCTTCCTCATTCCTCTTTCCTCACTCATTGCTCCTCTGAAGCTTCCTCACTCCTCGTTCCTCACTCATCGCTCCTCTGAAGCTTCCTCATTCCTCTTTCCTCACTCATTGCTCCTCTGAAGCTTCCTCACTCCTCGTTCCTCACTCATCGCTCCTCTGAAGGTTCCTCACTCCTCTTTCCTCACTCATCCCTCCTCTGAAGCTTCTTCACTCCTCTATCCTCACTCATCGCTCCTCTGAAGCTTCCTCACTCCTCTTTCATCGCTCCTCTGAAGCTTCCTCACTCCTCTGAAGCTTCCTCACTCCTCTTTCCTCGCTCCTGAAGCTTCCACACTCCTCTTTCCTCACTCCTCTTTCCTCACTCATCGCTCCTCTGAAGCTTCCTCACTCCTCGTTCTTCACTCATCGCTCCTCTGAAGCTCCCTCACTCCTCTTTCCTCACTCATCGCTCCTCTGAAGCTTCCTCACTCCTCTTTCCTCACTCATCGCTCCTCTGATACTTCCTCACTCCTCTTTCCTAACTCATCCCTCCTCTGAAGCTTCTTCACTCCTCTTTCCTTACTCATCGCTCCTCTGAAGCTTCCTCACTCCTCTTTCCTCGCTCCTCTGAAGCTTCCTCACTCCTCTTTCCTCACTCATCGCTCCTCTGAAGCTTCCTCACTCCTCTTTCCTCACTCATCGCTCCTCTGAAGCTTCCTCACTCCTCTTTCCTCGCTCCTCTGAAGCTTCCTTACTCCTCGTTCCGCACTTATAGCTCTTCTGAAGCTTCCTCACCCCTCTTACCTCACTCATCGCTCCTCTGAAGCTTCCTCACTCCTCTTTCATCGCTCCTCTGAAGCTTCCTCACTCATTACTCCTCTGAAGTTTCCTCACTCCTCATTCCTCACTCATCGCTCCTATGAAGCTTCCTCATTCCTCTTTCCTCACTCATCGCTCCTCTGAAGCTTCCTCACTCCTCGTTCCTCACTCATCGCTCCTCTGAAGCTTCCTCACTCCTCTTTCCTCACTCATAGCTCCGCTGAAGGTTTCTCACTCCTCTTTCCTCACTCATCTCTCCTTTGAAGCTTCTTCACTCCTCTTTCCTCACTCATCACTCCTCTGAAGCTTCCTCACTCCTCTTTCCTCACTCATCGCTCCTCTGAAGCTTCCTCACTCCTCTGAAGATTCCTCACTCCTGAAGCTTCCTCACTCCTTGTTCCTCGCTCCTGAAGCTTCCTCACTCATCTCTCCTCTGACGCTTCCTCACTCATCGCTCCTCTGAAGCTTCCTCTCTCCTTTCCTCACTCATCACTCCTCTGAAGCTTCCTCACTCCTCTTTCCTCACTCATCGCTCCTCTGAAGCTTCCTCACTCCTCTTTCCTCACTCATCACTCCTCTGAAGCTTCCTCACTCCTCTTTCCTTGCTCCTCTGAAGCTTCCTCACTCCTCTTTCCTCGCTCCTGAAGCTTCCTCACTCCTCTTTCCTCGCTCCTCTGAAGCTTCCTCACTCCTCCGAAGCTTCCTCAATCCTCTTTCCTCGCTCCTGAAGCTTCCTCACTCCTCTTTCCTCACTCATCGCTCCTCTGAAGCTTCCTCACTCCTCGTTCCTCACTCATCGCTCCTCTGAAGCTCCCTCACTCCTCTTTCCTCACTCATCGCTCCTCTGAAGCTTCCTCACTCCTCTTTCCTCACTCATCGCTCCTCTGAAGGTTCCTCACTCCTCTTTCCTAACTTATCCCTCCTCTGAAGCTTCTTCACTCCTCTTTCCTCACTCATCGCTCCTCTGAAGCTTCCTCACTCCTCTTTCCTCGCTCCTCTGAAGCTTCCTCACTCCTCTTTTCTCACTCATCGCTCCTCTGAAGCTTCCTCACTCCTCTTTCCTCACTCATCGCTCCTCTGAAGCTTCCTCACTCTTCTTTCCTCACTCATTACTCCTGAAGCTTCCTCCCTCCTCTTTCCTCACTCATCGCTCCTCTGAAGCTTCCTTACTCGTTCCTCACTTATCGCTCTTCTGAAGCTTCCTCACCCCTCTTTCCTCACTCATCACTCCTCTGAAGCTTCCTCACTCCTCTTTCCTTGCTCCTCTGAAGCTTCCTCACTCCTCTGAAGCTTCCTCACTCCTCTTTCCTCGCTCCTGAAGCTTCCTCACTCCTCTTTCCACGCTCCTCTGAAGCTTCCTCACTCCTCTGAAGCTTCCTCACTCCTCTTTCCTCGCTCCTGAAGCTTCCTAACTCCTATTTCCTCACTCCTCTTTCCTCACTCATCGCTCCTCTGAAGCTTCCTCACTCCTCGTTCCTCACTCATCGCTCCTCTGAAGCTCCCTCACTCCTCTTGCCTCACTCATCGCTCCTCTGAAGCTTCCTCACTCCTCTTTCCTCACTCATCGCTCCTCTGAAGCTTCCTCACTCCTCTTTCCTAACTCATCCCTCCTCTGAAGCTTCTTCACTCCTCTTTCCTTTCTCATCGCTCCTCTGAAGCTTCCTCACTCCTCTTTCCTCGCTCCTCTAAAGCTTCCTCACTCCTCTTTCCTCACTCATCGCTCCTCTGAAGCTTCCTCACTCCTCTTTCCTCACTCATCGCTCCTCTGAAGCTTCCTCACTCCTCTTTCCTCACTCATCGCTCCTCTGAAGGTTCCTCACTCCTCTTTCCTCACTCATCGCTCCTCTGAAGCTTCCTCACTCCTCTTTCCTCACTCATCACTCCTCTGAAGCTTCCTCACTCCTCTTTCCTTGCTCCTCTGAAGCTTCCTCACTCCTCTTTCCTCGCTCCTGAAGCTTCCTCACTCCTCTTTCCTCGCTCCTCTGAAGCTTCCTCACTCCTCTGAAGCTTCCTCAATCCTCTTTCCTCGCTCCTGAAGCTTCCTCACTCCTCTTTCCTCACTCATCGCTCCTCTGAAGCTTCCTCACTCCTCGTTCCTCACTCATCGCTCCTCTGAAGCTCCCTCACTCCTCTTTCCTCACTCATCGCTCCTCTGATGCTTCCTCACTCCTCTTTCCTAACTCATCCCTCCTCTGAAGCTTCTTCACTCCTCTTTCCTCACTCATCGCTCCTCTGAAGCTTCCTCACTCCTCTTTCCTCGCTCCTCTGAAGCTTCCTCACTCCTCTTTTCTCACTCATCGCTCCTCTGAAGCTTCCTCACTCCTCTTTCCTCACTCATCGCTCCTCTGAAGCTTCCTCACTCTTCTTTCCTCACTCATTACTCCTGAAGCTTCCTCCCTCCTCTTTCCTCACTCATCGCTCCTCTGAAGCTTCCTTACTCGTTCCTCACTTATCGCTCTTCTGAAGCTTCCTCACCCCTCTTTCCTCACTCATCACTCCTCTGAAGCTTCCTCACTCCTCTTTCCTTGCTCCTCTGAAGCTTCCTCACTCCTCTGAAGCTTCCTCACTCCTCTTTCCTCGCTCCTGAAGCTTCCTCACTCCTCTTTCCACGCTCCTCTGAAGCTTCCTCACTCCTCTGAAGCTTCCTCACTCCTCTTTCCTCGCTCCTGAAGCTTCCTAACTCCTATTTCCTCACTCCTCTTTCCTCACTCATCGCTCCTCTGAAGCTTCCTCACTCCTCGTTCCTCACTCATCGCTCCTCTGAAGCTCCCTCACTCCTCTTGCCTCACTCATCGCTCCTCTGAAGCTTCCTCACTCCTCTTTCCTCACTCATCGCTCCTCTGAAGCTTCCTCACTCCTCTTTCCTAACTCATCCCTCCTCTGAAGCTTCTTCACTCCTCTTTCCTTTCTCATCGCTCCTCTGAAGCTTCCTCACTCCTCTTTCCTCGCTCCTCTAAAGCTTCCTCACTCCTCTTTCCTCACTCATCGCTCCTCTGAAGCTTCCTCACTCCTCTTTCCTCACTCATCGCTCCTCTGAAGCTTCCTCACTCCTCTTTCCTCACTCATTGCTCCTGAAGCTTCCTCCCTCCTCCCTCCTCTTTCCTCACTCATCGCTCCTCTGAAGCTTCCTTATTCCTCGTTCCGCACTTATAGCTCTTCTGAAGCTTCCTCACCCCTCTTACCTCACTCATCGCTCCTCTGAAGCTTCCTCACTCCTCTTTCATCGCTCCTCTGAAGCTTCCTCACTCATTACTCCTCTGAAGTTTCCTCACTCCTCGTTCCTCACTCATCGCTCCTCTGAAGCTTCCTCATTCCTCTTTCCTCACTCATCGCTCCTCTGAAGCTTCCTCACTCCTCGTTCCTCACTCATCGCTCCTCTGAAGCTTGCTCACTCCTCTTTCCTCACTCATAGCTCCGCTGAAGGTTTCTCACTCCTCTTTCCTCACTCATCTCTCCTTTGAAGCTTCTTCACTCCTCTTTCCTCACTCATCACTCCTCTGAAGCTTCCTCACTCCTCTTTCCTCACTCATCGCTCCTCTGAAGCTTCCTCACTCCTCTTTCCTCGCTCCTCTGAAGCTTCCTCACTCCTCTGAAGATTCCTCACTTCTGAAGCTTCCTCACTCCTCTTTCCTCACTCATCGCTCCTCTGAAGCTTCCTCACTCCTTGTTCCTCGCTCCTGAAGCTTCCTCACTCATCGCTCCTGTGACGCTTCCTCACTCATCGCTCCTCTGAAGCTTCCTCTCTCCTTTCCTCACTCATCACTCCTCTGAAGCTTCCTCACTCCTCTTTCCTCGCTCATCGCTCCTCTGAAGCTTCCTCATTCCTCTTTCCTCACTCATTGCTCCTCTGAAGCTTCCTCACTCCTCTTTCATCGCTCCTCTGAAGCTTCCTCACTCATTACTCCTCTGAAGATTCCTCACTCCTCGTTCCTCACTCATTGCTCCTCTGAAGCTTCCTCATTCCTCTTTCCTCACTCATTCCTCCTCTGAAGCTTCCTCACTCCTCGTTCCTCACTCATCGCCCCTCTAAAGGTTCCTCACGCCTCTTTCCTCACTCATCCCTCCTCTGAAGCTTCTTCACTCCTCTTTCCTCACTCATCGCTCCTCTGAAGCTTCCTCACTCCCCTTTTCTCACTCATCACTCCTCTGAAGCTTCCTCACTCCTCTTTCCTTGCTCCTCTGAAGCTTCCTCACTCCTCTGAAGCTTCCTCACTCCTCTTTCCTCGCTCCTGAAGCTTCCTCACTCCTCTTTCATCGCTCCTCTGAAGCTTCCTCACTCCTCTGAAGCTTCCTCACTCCTCTAAAGCTTCCTCACTCCTCTTTCCTCGCTCCTGAAGCTTCCTCACTCCTCTTTCCTCACTCCTCTTTCCTCACTCATCGCTCCTCTGAAGCTTCCTCACTCCTCGTTCTTCACTCATGGCTCCTCTGAAGCTCCCTCACTCCTCTTTCCTCACTCATCGCTCCTCTGAAGCTTCCTCACTCCTCTTTCCTCACTTATCGCTCCTCTGAAACTTCCTCACTCCTCTTTCCTAACTCATCGCTCCTCTGAAGCTTCCTCACTCATTGTTCCTCGCTCCTGAAGCTTCCTCACTCATCGCTCCTGTGACGCTTCCTCACTCATCGCTCCTCTGAAGCTTTCTCTCTCCTTTCCTCACTCATCACTCCTCTGAAGCTTCCTCACTCCTCTTTCCTCGCTCATCGCTCCTCTGAAGCTTCCTCATTCCTCTTTCCTCACTCATTGCTCCTCTGAAGCTTCCTCACTCCTCTTTCCTTACTCATCGCTCCTCTGAAGCTTCCTCACTCCTCGTTCCTCACTCATCGCTCCTCTGAAGCTCCCTCACTCCTCTTTCCTCACTCATCGCTCCTCTGAAGCTTCCTCACTCCTCTTTCCTCACTCATCGCTCCTCTGAAGCTTCCTCACTCCTCTTTCCTAACTCATCCCTCCTCTGAAGCTTCCTCACTCCTCTTTCATCGCTCCTCTGAAGCTTCCTCACTCATTACTCCTCTGAAGATTCCTCACTCCTCGTTCCTCACTCATCGCTCCTCTAAAGCTTCCTCATTCCTCTTTCCTCACTCATTGCTCCTCTGAAGCTTCCTCACTCCTCGTTCCTCACTCATCGCTCCTCTGAAGCTTCCTCATTCCTCTTTCCTCACTCATTGCTCCTCTGAAGCTTCCTCACTCCTCGTTCCTCACTCATCGCTCCTCTGAAGGTTCCTCACTCCTCTTTCCTCACTCATCCCTCCTCTGAAGCTTCTTCACTCCTCTATCCTCACTCATCGCTCCTCTGAAGCTTCCTCACTCCTCTTTCATCGCTCCTCTGAAGCTTCCTCACTCCTCTGAAGCTTCCTCACTCCTCTTTCCTCGCTCCTGAAGCTTCCACACTCCTCTTTCCTCACTCCTCTTTCCTCACTCATCGCTCCTCTGAAGCTTCCTCACTCCTCGTTCTTCACTCATCGCTCCTCTGAAGCTCCCTCACTCCTCTTTCCTCACTCATCGCTCCTCTGAAGCTTCCTCACTCCTCTTTCCTCACTCATCGCTCCTCTGATACTTCCTCACTCCTCTTTCCTAACTCATCCCTCCTCTGAAGCTTCTTCACTCCTCTTTCCTTACTCATCGCTCCTCTGAAGCTTCCTCACTCCTCTTTCCTCGCTCCTCTGAAGCTTCCTCACTCCTCTTTCCTCACTCATCGCTCCTCTGAAGCTTCCTCACTCCTCTTTCCTCACTCATCGCTCCTCTGAAGCTTCCTCACTCCTCTTTCCTCGCTCCTCTGAAGCTTCCTTACTCCTCGTTCCGCACTTATAGCTCTTCTGAAGCTTCCTCACCCCTCTTACCTCACTCATCGCTCCTCTGAAGCTTCCTCACTCCTCTTTCATCGCTCCTCTGAAGCTTCCTCACTCATTACTCCTCTGAAGTTTCCTCACTCCTCATTCCTCACTCATCGCTCCTATGAAGCTTCCTCATTCCTCTTTCCTCACTCATCGCTCCTCTGAAGCTTCCTCACTCCTCGTTCCTCACTCATCGCTCCTCTGAAGCTTCCTCACTCCTCTTTCCTCACTCATAGCTCCGCTGAAGGTTTCTCACTCCTCTTTCCTCACTCATCTCTCCTTTGAAGCTTCTTCACTCCTCTTTCCTCACTCATCACTCCTCTGAAGCTTCCTCACTCCTCTTTCCTCACTCATCGCTCCTCTGAAGCTTCCTCACTCCTCTGAAGATTCCTCACTCCTGAAGCTTCCTCACTCCTTGTTCCTCGCTCCTGAAGCTTCCTCACTCATCTCTCCTCTGACGCTTCCTCACTCATCGCTCCTCTGAAGCTTCCTCTCTCCTTTCCTCACTCATCACTCCTCTGAAGCTTCCTCACTCCTCTTTCCTCACTCATCGCTCCTCTGAAGCTTCCTCACTCCTCTTTCCTCACTCATCACTCCTCTGAAGCTTCCTCACTCCTCTTTCCTTGCTCCTCTGAAGCTTCCTCACTCCTCTTTCCTCGCTCCTGAAGCTTCCTCACTCCTCTTTCCTCGCTCCTCTGAAGCTTCCTCACTCCTCCGAAGCTTCCTCAATCCTCTTTCCTCGCTCCTGAAGCTTCCTCACTCCTCTTTCCTCACTCATCGCTCCTCTGAAGCTTCCTCACTCCTCGTTCCTCACTCATCGCTCCTCTGAAGCTCCCTCACTCCTCTTTCCTCACTCATCGCTCCTCTGAAGCTTCCTCACTCCTCTTTCCTCACTCATCGCTCCTCTGAAGGTTCCTCACTCCTCTTTCCTAACTTATCCCTCCTCTGAAGCTTCTTCACTCCTCTTTCCTCACTCATCGCTCCTCTGAAGCTTCCTCACTCCTCTTTCCTCGCTCCTCTGAAGCTTCCTCACTCCTCTTTTCTCACTCATCGCTCCTCTGAAGCTTCCTCACTCCTCTTTCCTCACTCATCGCTCCTCTGAAGCTTCCTCACTCTTCTTTCCTCACTCATTACTCCTGAAGCTTCCTCCCTCCTCTTTCCTCACTCATCGCTCCTCTGAAGCTTCCTTACTCGTTCCTCACTTATCGCTCTTCTGAAGCTTCCTCACCCCTCTTTCCTCACTCATCACTCCTCTGAAGCTTCCTCACTCCTCTTTCCTTGCTCCTCTGAAGCTTCCTCACTCCTCTGAAGCTTCCTCACTCCTCTTTCCTCGCTCCTGAAGCTTCCTCACTCCTCTTTCCACGCTCCTCTGAAGCTTCCTCACTCCTCTGAAGCTTCCTCACTCCTCTTTCCTCGCTCCTGAAGCTTCCTAACTCCTATTTCCTCACTCCTCTTTCCTCACTCATCGCTCCTCTGAAGCTTCCTCACTCCTCGTTCCTCACTCATCGCTCCTCTGAAGCTCCCTCACTCCTCTTGCCTCACTCATCGCTCCTCTGAAGCTTCCTCACTCCTCTTTCCTCACTCATCGCTCCTCTGAAGCTTCCTCACTCCTCTTTCCTAACTCATCCCTCCTCTGAAGCTTCTTCACTCCTCTTTCCTTTCTCATCGCTCCTCTGAAGCTTCCTCACTCCTCTTTCCTCGCTCCTCTAAAGCTTCCTCACTCCTCTTTCCTCACTCATCGCTCCTCTGAAGCTTCCTCACTCCTCTTTCCTCACTCATCGCTCCTCTGAAGCTTCCTCACTCCTCTTTCCTCACTCATTGCTCCTGAAGCTTCCTCCCTCCTCCCTCCTCTTTCCTCACTCATCGCTCCTCTGAAGCTTCCTTATTCCTCGTTCCGCACTTATAGCTCTTCTGAAGCTTCCTCACCCCTCTTACCTCACTCATCGCTCCTCTGAAGCTTCCTCACTCCTCTTTCATCGCTCCTCTGAAGCTTCCTCACTCATTACTCCTCTGAAGTTTCCTCACTCCTCGTTCCTCACTCATCGCTCCTCTGAAGCTTCCTCATTCCTCTTTCCTCACTCATCGCTCCTCTGAAGCTTCCTCACTCCTCGTTCCTCACTCATCGCTCCTCTGAAGCTTGCTCACTCCTCTTTCCTCACTCATAGCTCCGCTGAAGGTTTCTCACTCCTCTTTCCTCACTCATCTCTCCTTTGAAGCTTCTTCACTCCTCTTTCCTCACTCATCACTCCTCTGAAGCTTCCTCACTCCTCTTTCCTCACTCATCGCTCCTCTGAAGCTTCCTCACTCCTCTTTCCTCGCTCCTCTGAAGCTTCCTCACTCCTCTGAAGATTCCTCACTTCTGAAGCTTCCTCACTCCTCTTTCCTCACTCATCGCTCCTCTGAAGCTTCCTCACTCCTTGTTCCTCGCTCCTGAAGCTTCCTCACTCATCGCTCCTGTGACGCTTCCTCACTCATCGCTCCTCTGAAGCTTCCTCTCTCCTTTCCTCACTCATCACTCCTCTGAAGCTTCCTCACTCCTCTTTCCTCGCTCATCGCTCCTCTGAAGCTTCCTCATTCCTCTTTCCTCACTCATTGCTCCTCTGAAGCTTCCTCACTCCTCTTTCATCGCTCCTCTGAAGCTTCCTCACTCATTACTCCTCTGAAGATTCCTCACTCCTCGTTCCTCACTCATTGCTCCTCTGAAGCTTCCTCATTCCTCTTTCCTCACTCATTCCTCCTCTGAAGCTTCCTCACTCCTCGTTCCTCACTCATCGCCCCTCTAAAGGTTCCTCACGCCTCTTTCCTCACTCATCCCTCCTCTGAAGCTTCTTCACTCCTCTTTCCTCACTCATCGCTCCTCTGAAGCTTCCTCACTCCCCTTTTCTCACTCATCACTCCTCTGAAGCTTCCTCACTCCTCTTTCCTTGCTCCTCTGAAGCTTCCTCACTCCTCTGAAGCTTCCTCACTCCTCTTTCCTCGCTCCTGAAGCTTCCTCACTCCTCTTTCATCGCTCCTCTGAAGCTTCCTCACTCCTCTGAAGCTTCCTCACTCCTCTAAAGCTTCCTCACTCCTCTTTCCTCGCTCCTGAAGCTTCCTCACTCCTCTTTCCTCACTCCTCTTTCCTCACTCATCGCTCCTCTGAAGCTTCCTCACTCCTCGTTCTTCACTCATGGCTCCTCTGAAGCTCCCTCACTCCTCTTTCCTCACTCATCGCTCCTCTGAAGCTTCCTCACTCCTCTTTCCTCACTTATCGCTCCTCTGAAACTTCCTCACTCCTCTTTCCTAACTCATCGCTCCTCTGAAGCTTCCTCACTCATTGTTCCTCGCTCCTGAAGCTTCCTCACTCATCGCTCCTGTGACGCTTCCTCACTCATCGCTCCTCTGAAGCTTCCTCTCTCCTTTCCTCACTCATCACTCCTCTGAAGCTTCCTCACTCCTCTTTCCTCGCTCATCGCTCCTCTGAAGCTTCCTCATTCCTCTTTCCTCACTCATTGCTCCTCTGAAGCTTCCTCACTCCTCTTTCCTTACTCATCGCTCCTCTGAAGCTTCCTCACTCCTCGTTCCTCACTCATCGCTCCTCTGAAGCTCCCTCACTCCTCTTTCCTCACTCATCGCTCCTCTGAAGCTTCCTCACTCCTCTTTCCTCACTCATCGCTCCTCTGAAGCTTCCTCACTCCTCTTTCCTAACTCATCCCTCCTCTGAAGCTTCCTCACTCCTCTTTCATCGCTCCTCTGAAGCTTCCTCACTCATTACTCCTCTGAAGATTCCTCACTCCTCGTTCCTCACTCATCGCTCCTCTAAAGCTTCCTCATTCCTCTTTCCTCACTCATTGCTCCTCTGAAGCTTCCTCACTCCTCGTTCCTCACTCATCGCTCCTCTGAAGCTTCCTCATTCCTCTTTCCTCACTCATTGCTCCTCTGAAGCTTCCTCACTCCTCGTTCCTCACTCATCGCTCCTCTGAAGGTTCCTCACTCCTCTTTCCTCACTCATCCCTCCTCTGAAGCTTCTTCACTCCTCTATCCTCACTCATCGCTCCTCTGAAGCTTCCTCACTCCTCTTTCATCGCTCCTCTGAAGCTTCCTCACTCCTCTGAAGCTTCCTCACTCCTCTTTCCTCGCTCCTGAAGCTTCCACACTCCTCTTTCCTCACTCCTCTTTCCTCACTCATCGCTCCTCTGAAGCTTCCTCACTCCTCGTTCTTCACTCATCGCTCCTCTGAAGCTCCCTCACTCCTCTTTCCTCACTCATCGCTCCTCTGAAGCTTCCTCACTCCTCTTTCCTCACTCATCGCTCCTCTGATACTTCCTCACTCCTCTTTCCTAACTCATCCCTCCTCTGAAGCTTCTTCACTCCTCTTTCCTTACTCATCGCTCCTCTGAAGCTTCCTCACTCCTCTTTCCTCGCTCCTCTGAAGCTTCCTCACTCCTCTTTCCTCACTCATCGCTCCTCTGAAGCTTCCTCACTCCTCTTTCCTCACTCATCGCTCCTCTGAAGCTTCCTCACTCCTCTTTCCTCGCTCCTCTGAAGCTTCCTTACTCCTCGTTCCGCACTTATAGCTCTTCTGAAGCTTCCTCACCCCTCTTACCTCACTCATCGCTCCTCTGAAGCTTCCTCACTCCTCTTTCATCGCTCCTCTGAAGCTTCCTCACTCATTACTCCTCTGAAGTTTCCTCACTCCTCATTCCTCACTCATCGCTCCTATGAAGCTTCCTCATTCCTCTTTCCTCACTCATCGCTCCTCTGAAGCTTCCTCACTCCTCGTTCCTCACTCATCGCTCCTCTGAAGCTTCCTCACTCCTCTTTCCTCACTCATAGCTCCGCTGAAGGTTTCTCACTCCTCTTTCCTCACTCATCTCTCCTTTGAAGCTTCTTCACTCCTCTTTCCTCACTCATCACTCCTCTGAAGCTTCCTCACTCCTCTTTCCTCACTCATCGCTCCTCTGAAGCTTCCTCACTCCTCTGAAGATTCCTCACTCCTGAAGCTTCCTCACTCCTTGTTCCTCGCTCCTGAAGCTTCCTCACTCATCTCTCCTCTGACGCTTCCTCACTCATCGCTCCTCTGAAGCTTCCTCTCTCCTTTCCTCACTCATCACTCCTCTGAAGCTTCCTCACTCCTCTTTCCTCACTCATCGCTCCTCTGAAGCTTCCTCACTCCTCTTTCCTCACTCATCACTCCTCTGAAGCTTCCTCACTCCTCTTTCCTTGCTCCTCTGAAGCTTCCTCACTCCTCTTTCCTCGCTCCTGAAGCTTCCTCACTCCTCTTTCCTCGCTCCTCTGAAGCTTCCTCACTCCTCCGAAGCTTCCTCAATCCTCTTTCCTCGCTCCTGAAGCTTCCTCACTCCTCTTTCCTCACTCATCGCTCCTCTGAAGCTTCCTCACTCCTCGTTCCTCACTCATCGCTCCTCTGAAGCTCCCTCACTCCTCTTTCCTCACTCATCGCTCCTCTGAAGCTTCCTCACTCCTCTTTCCTCACTCATCGCTCCTCTGAAGGTTCCTCACTCCTCTTTCCTAACTTATCCCTCCTCTGAAGCTTCTTCACTCCTCTTTCCTCACTCATCGCTCCTCTGAAGCTTCCTCACTCCTCTTTCCTCGCTCCTCTGAAGCTTCCTCACTCCTCTTTTCTCACTCATCGCTCCTCTGAAGCTTCCTCACTCCTCTTTCCTCACTCATCGCTCCTCTGAAGCTTCCTCACTCTTATTTCCTCACTCATTACTCCTGAAGCTTCCTCCCTCCTCTTTCCTCACTCATCGCTCCTCTGAAGCTTCCTTACTCCTCGTTCCTCACTTATCGCTCTTCTGAAGCTTCCTCACCCCTCTTTCCTCACTCATCGCTCCTCTGAAGCTTCCTCTCTCCTCTTTCATCGCTCCTCTGAAGCTTCCTCACTCATTACTCCTCTGAAGTTTCCTCGTTCCTCACTCATCGTTCCTCTGAAGCTTCCTCATTCCTCTTTCCTCACTCATCACTCCTCTGAAGCTTCCTCACTCATTACTCCTCTGAAGTTTCCTCACTCCTCGTTCCTCACTCATCACTCCTCTGAAGCTTCCTCATTCCTCTTTCCTCACTCATCGCTCCTCTGAAGCTTCCTCTCTCCTCTTTCATCGCTCTTCTGAAGCTTCCTCACTCATTACTCCTCTGAAGTTTCCTCACTCCTCGGTCCTCACTCATCGCTCCTCTGAAGCTTCCTCATTCCTCTTTCCTCACTCATCGCTCCTCTGAAGCTTCCTCACTCATTACTCCTCTGAAGTTTCCTCACTCCTTGTTCCTCACTCATCGCTCCTCTGAAGCTTCCTCATTCCTCTTTCCTCACTCATCGCTCCTCTGAAGCTTCCTCACTCATTACTCCTCTGAAGTTTCCTCACTCCTCGTTCCTCACTCATCGCTCCTCTGATGTTTCCTCATTCCTCTTTCCTCACTCATCGCTCCTCTGAAGCTTCCTCACTCCTCTTTCCTCACTCATCGCTCCTCTGAAGCTTCCTCACTCCTTGTTCCTCGCTCCTGAAGCTTCCTCACTCATCGCTCCTCTGACGCTTCCTCACTCATCGCTCCTCTGAAGCTTCCTCTCTCCTTTCCTCAATCATCACTCCTCTGAAGCTTCCTCACTCCTCTTTCCTCGCTCATCGCTCCTCTGAAGCTTCCTCATTCCTCTTTCCTCACTCATTGCTCCTCTGAAGCTTCCTCACTCCTCGTTCCTCACTCATCGCTCCTCTGAAGCTTCCTCACTCCTCTTTCCTCACTCATCGCTCCTCTGAAGGTTCCTCACTCCTCTTTCCTCACTCATCAATCCTCTGAAGCTTCCTCACTCCTCTTTCCTCACTCATCACTCCTCTGAAGCTTCCTCACTCCTCTTTCCTTGCTCCTCTGAAGCTTCCTCACTCCTCTGAAGCTTCCTCACTCCTCTTTCCTCGCTCCTGAAGCTTCGTCACTCCTCTTTCCTCGCTCCTCTGAAGCTTCCTCACTCCTCTGAAGCTTCCTCAATCCTCTTTCCTCGCTCCTGAAGCTTCCTCACTCCTCTTTCCTCACTCATCGCTCCTCTGAAGCTTCCTCACTCCTCGTTCCTCACTCATCGCTCCTCTGAAGCTCCCTCACTCCTCTTTCCACACCCATCGCTCCTCTGAAGCTTCCTCACTCCTCTTTCCTCACTCATCGCTCCTCTGAAGCTTCCTCACTCCTCTTTCCTAACTCATCCCTCCTCTGAAACTTCTTCACTCCTCTTTCCTCACTCATCGCTCCTCTGAAGCTTCCTCACTCCTCTTTCCTCGCTCCTCTGAAGCTTCCTCACTCCTCTTTTCTCACTCATCGCTCCTCTGAAGCTTCCTCACTCCTCTTTCCTCACTCATCGCTCCTCTGAAGCTTCCTCGCTCCTCTTTCCTCACTCATTGCTCCTGAAGCTTCCTCCCTCCTCTTTCCTCACTTATCGCTCCTCTGAAGCTTCCTTACTCCTCGTTCCGCACTTATAGCTCTTCTGAAGCTTCCTCACCCCTCTTACCTCACTCATCGCTCCTCTGAAGCTTCCTCACTCCTCTTTCATCGCTCCTCTGAAGCTTCCTCACTCATTACTCCTCTGAAGTTTCCTCACTCCTCATTCCTCACTCATCGCTCCTATGAAGCTTCCTCATTCCTCTTTCCTCACTCATCGCTCCTCTGAAGCTTCCTCACTCCTCGTTCCTCACTCATCGCTCCTCTGAAGCTTCCTCACTCCTCTTTCCTCACTCATAGCTCCGCTGAAGGTTTCTCACTCCTCTTTCCTCACTCATCTCTCCTTTGAAGCTTCTTCACTCCTCTTTCCTCACTCATCACTCCTCTGAAGCTTCCTCACTCCTCTTTCCTCACTCATCGCTCCTCTGAAGCTTCCTCACTCCTCTGAAGATTCCTCACTCCTGAAGCTTCCTCACTCCTTGTTCCTCGCTCCTGAAGCTTCCTCACTCATCTCTCCTCTGACGCTTCCTCACTCATCGCTCCTCTGAAGCTTCCTCTCTCCTTTCCTCACTCATCACTCCTCTGAAGCTTCCTCACTCCTCTTTCCTCACTCATCGCTCCTCTGAAGCTTCCTCACTCCTCTTTCCTCACTCATCACTCCTCTGAAGCTTCCTCACTCCTCTTTCCTTGCTCCTCTGAAGCTTCCTCACTCCTCTTTCCTCGCTCCTGAAGCTTCCTCACTCCTCTTTCCTCGCTCCTCTGAAGCTTCCTCACTCCTCCGAAGCTTCCTCAATCCTCTTTCCTCGCTCCTGAAGCTTCCTCACTCCTCTTTCCTCACTCATCGCTCCTCTGAAGCTTCCTCACTCCTCGTTCCTCACTCATCGCTCCTCTGAAGCTCCCTCACTCCTCTTTCCTCACTCATCGCTCCTCTGAAGCTTCCTCACTCCTCTTTCCTCACTCATCGCTCCTCTGAAGGTTCCTCACTCCTCTTTCCTAACTTATCCCTCCTCTGAAGCTTCTTCACTCCTCTTTCCTCACTCATCGCTCCTCTGAAGCTTCCTAACTCCTCTTTCCTCGCTCCTCTGAAGCTTCCTCACTCCTCTTTTCTCACTCATCGCTCCTCTGAAGCTTCCTCACTCCTCTTTCCTCACTCATCGCTCCTCTGAAGCTTCCTCACTCTTCTTTCCTCACTCATCGCTCCTCTGAAGCTTCCTCACTCCTCTTTCATCACTCATCGCTCCTCTGAAGCTTCCTCATTCCTCTTTCCTCACTCATTGCTCCTCTGAAGCTTCCTCACTCCTCGTTCCTTTCTCATCGCTCCTCTGAAGCTTCCTCACTCCTCTTTCCTCGCTCCTCTAAAGCTTCCTCACTCCTCTTTCCTCACTCATTGCTCCTCTGAAGCTTCCTCACTCCTCTTTCCTTACTCATCGCTCCTCTGAAGCTTCCTCACTCCTCTTTCCTAACTCATCCCTCCTCTGAAGCTTCTTCACTCCTCTTTCCTTTCTCATCGCTCCTCTGAAGCTTCCTCACTCCTCTTTCCTCGCTCCTCTAAAGCTTCCTCACTCCTCTTTCCTCACTCATTGCTCCTCTGAAGCTTCCTCACTCCTCTTTCCTTACTCATCGCTCCTCTGAAGCTTCCTCACTCCTCGTTCCTCACTCATCGCTCCTCTGAAGCTCCCTCACTCCTCTTTCCTCACTCATCGCTCCTCTGAAGCTTCCTCACTCCTCTTTCCTCACTCATCGCTCCTCTGAAGCTTCCTCACTCCTCTTTCCTAACTCATCCCTCCTCTGAAGCTTCCTCACTCCTCTTTCATCGCTCCTCTGAAGCTTCCTCACTCATTACTCCTCTGAAGATTCCTCACTCCTCGTTCCTCACTCATCGCTCCTCTGAAGCTTCCTCATTCCTCTTTCCTCACTCATTGCTCCTCTGAAGCTTCCTCACTCCTCGTTCCTCACTCATCGCTCCTCTGAAGCTTCCTCATTCCTCTTTCCTCACTCATTGCTCCTCTGAAGCTTCCTCACTCCTCGTTCCTCACTCATCGCTCCTCTGAAGGTTCCTCACTCCTCTTTCCTCACTCATCCCTCCTCTGAAGCTTCTTCACTCCTCTTTCCTCACTCATCGCTCCTCTGAAGCTTCCTCACTCCTCTTTCATCGCTCCTCTGAAGCTTCCTCACTCCTCTGAAGCTTCCTCACTCCTCTTTCCTCGCTCCTGAAGCTTCCTCACTCCTCTTTCCTCACTCATCGCTCCTCTGATGCTTCCTCACTCCTCTTTCCTAACTCATCCCTCCTCTGAAGCTTCTTCACTCCTCTTTCCTCACTCATCGCTCCTCTGAAGCTTCCTCACTCCTCTTTCCTCGCTCCTCTGAAGCTTCCTCACTCCTCTTTTCTCACTCATCGCTCCTCTGAAGCTTCCTCACTCCTCTTTCCTCACTCATCGCTCCTCTGAAGCTTCCTCACTCTTCTTTCCTCACTCATTACTCCTGAAGCTTCCTCCCTCCTCTTTCCTCACTCATCGCTCCTCTGAAGCTTCCTTACTCGTTCCTCACTTATCGCTCTTCTGAAGCTTCCTCACCCCTCTTTCCTCACTCATCACTCCTCTGAAGCTTCCTCACTCCTCTTTCCTTGCTCCTCTGAAGCTTCCTCACTCCTCTGAAGCTTCCTCACTCCTCTTTCCTCGCTCCTGAAGCTTCCTCACTCCTCTTTCCACGCTCCTCTGAAGCTTCCTCACTCCTCTGAAGCTTCCTCACTCCTCTTTCCTCGCTCCTGAAGCTTCCTAACTCCTATTTCCTCACTCCTCTTTCCTCACTCATCGCTCCTCTGAAGCTTCCTCACTCCTCGTTCCTCACTCATCGCTCCTCTGAAGCTCCCTCACTCCTCTTGCCTCACTCATCGCTCCTCTGAAGCTTCCTCACTCCTCTTTCCTCACTCATCGCTCCTCTGAAGCTTCCTCACTCCTCTTTCCTAACTCATCCCTCCTCTGAAGCTTCTTCACTCCTCTTTCCTTTCTCATCGCTCCTCTGAAGCTTCCTCACTCCTCTTTCCTCGCTCCTCTAAAGCTTCCTCACTCCTCTTTCCTCACTCATTGCTCCTCTGAAGCTTCCTCACTCCTCTTTCCTTACTCATCGCTCCTCTGAAGCTTCCTCACTCCTCGTTCCTCACTCATCGCTCCTCTGAAGCTCCCTCACTCCTCTTTCCTCACTCATCGCTCCTCTGAAGCTTCCTCACTCCTCTTTCCTCACTCATCGCTCCTCTGAAGCTTCCTCACTCCTCTTTCCTAACTCATCCCTCCTCTGAAGCTTCCTCACTCCTCTTTCATCGCTCCTCTGAAGCTTCCTCACTCATTACTCCTCTGAAGATTCCTCACTCCTCGTTCCTCACTCATCGCTCCTCTGAAGCTTCATCATTCCTCTTTCCTCACTCATTGCTCCTCTGAAGCTTCCTCACTCCTCGTTCCTCACTCATCGCTCCTCTGAAGCTTCCTCATTCCTCTTTCCTCACTCATTGCTCCTCTGAAGCTTCCTCACTCCTCGTTCCTCACTCATCGCTCCTCTGAAGGTTCCTCACTCCTCTTTCCTCACTCATCCCTCCTCTGAAGCTTCTGCACTCCTCTTTCCTCACTCATCGCTCCTCTGAAGCTTCCTCACTCCTCTTTCATCGCTCCTCTGAAGCTTCCTCACTCCTCTGAAGCTTCCTCACTCCTCTTTCCTCGCTCCTGAAGCTTCCTCACTCCTCTTTCCTCACTCCTCTTTCCTCACTCCTCTTTCCTCACTCATCGCTCCTCTGAAGCTTCCTCACTCCTCGTTCTTCACTCATCGCTCCTCTGAAGCTCCCTCACTCCTCTTTCCTCACTCATCGCTCCTCTGAAGCTTCCTCACTCCTCTTTCCTCACTCATCGCTCCTCTGATACTTCCTCACTCCTCTTTCCTAACTCATCCCTCCTCTGAAGCTTCTTCACTCCTCTTTCCTTACTCATCGCTCCTCTGAAGCTTCCTCACTCCTCTTTCCTCGCTCCTCTGAAGCTTCCTCACTCCTTTTTCCTCACTCATCGCTCCTCTGAAGCTTCCTCACTCCTCTTTCCTCACTCATCGCTCCTCTGAAGCTTCCTCACTCCTCTTTCCTCACTCATTGCTCCTGAAGCTTCCTCCCTCCTCTTTCCTCACTCATCGCGCCTCTGAAGCTTCCTTACTCCTCGTTCCGCACTTATAGCTCTTCTGAAGCTTCCTCACCCCTCTTACCTCACTCATCGCTCCTCTGAAGCTTCCTCACTCCTCTTTCATCGCTCCTCTGAAGCTTCCTCACTCATTACTCCTCTGAAGTTTCCTCACTCCTCATTCCTCACTCATCGCTCCTATGAAGCTTCCTCACTCCTCTTTCCTCACTCATCGCTCCTCTGAAGCTTCCTCACTCCTCTTTCCTCACTCATCGCTCCTCTGAAGCTTCCTCACTCCTCTTTCCTAACTCATCCCTCCTCTGAAGCTTCCTCACTCCTCTTTCATCGCTCCTCTGAAGCTTCCTCACTCATTACTCCTCTGAAGATTCCTCACTCCTCGTTCCTCACTCATCGCTCCTCTGAAGCTTCCTCATTCCTCTTTCCTCACTCATTGCTCCTCTGAAGCTTCCTCACTCCTCGTTCCTCACTCATCGCTCCTCTGAAGCTTCCTCATTCCTCTTTCCTCACTCATTGCTCCTCTGAAGCTTCCTCACTCCTTGTTCCTCACTCATCGCTCCTCTGAAGGTTCCTCACTCCTCTTTCCTCACTCATCCCTCCTCTGAAGCTTCTTCACTCCTCTTTCCTCACTCATCGCTCCTCTGAAGCTTCCTCACTCCTCTTTCATCGCTCCTCTGAAGCTTCCTCACTCCTCTGAAGCTTCCTCACTCCTCTTTCCTCGCTCCTGAAGCTTCCTCACTCCTCTTTCCTCACTCATCGCTCCTCTGATGCTTCCTCACTCCTCTTTCCTAACTCATCCCTCCTCTGAAGCTTCTTCACTCCTCTTTCCTCACTCATCGCTCCTCTGAAGCTTCCTCACTCCTCTTTCCTCGCTCCTCTGAAGCTTCCTCACTCCTCTTTTCTCACTCATCGCTCCTCTGAAGCTTCCTCACTCCTCTTTCCTCACTCATCGCTCCTCTGAAGCTTCCTCACTCTTCTTTCCTCACTCATTACTCCTGAAGCTTCCTCCCTCCTCTTTCCTCACTCATCGCTCCTCTGAAGCTTCCTTACTCGTTCCTCACTTATCGCTCTTCTGAAGCTTCCTCACCCCTCTTTCCTCACTCATCACTCCTCTGAAGCTTCCTCACTCCTCTTTCCTTGCTCCTCTGAAGCTTCCTCACTCCTCTGAAGCTTCCTCACTCCTCTTTCCTCGCTCCTGAAGCTTCCTCACTCCTCTTTCCACGCTCCTCTGAAGCTTCCTCACTCCTCTGAAGCTTCCTCACTCCTCTTTCCTCGCTCCTGAAGCTTCCTAACTCCTATTTCCTCACTCCTCTTTCCTCACTCATCGCTCCTCTGAAGCTTCCTCACTCCTCGTTCCTCACTCATCGCTCCTCTGAAGCTCCCTCACTCCTCTTGCCTCACTCATCGCTCCTCTGAAGCTTCCTCACTCCTCTTTCCTCACTCATCGCTCCTCTGAAGCTTCCTCACTCCTCTTTCCTAACTCATCCCTCCTCTGAAGCTTCTTCACTCCTCTTTCCTTTCTCATCGCTCCTCTGAAGCTTCCTCACTCCTCTTTCCTCGCTCCTCTAAAGCTTCCTCACTCCTCTTTCCTCACTCATTGCTCCTCTGAAGCTTCCTCACTCCTCTTTCCTTACTCATCGCTCCTCTGAAGCTTCCTCACTCCTCGTTCCTCACTCATCGCTCCTCTGAAGCTCCCTCACTCCTCTTTCCTCACTCATCGCTCCTCTGAAGCTTCCTCACTCCTCTTTCCTCACTCATCGCTCCTCTGAAGCTTCCTCACTCCTCTTTCCTAACTCATCCCTCCTCTGAAGCTTCCTCACTCCTCTTTCATCGCTCTTCTGAAGCTTCCTCACTCATTACTCCTCTGAAGATTCCTCACTCCTCGTTCCTCACTCATCGCTCCTCTGAAGCTTCCTCATTCCTCTTTCCTCACTCATTGCTCCTCTGAAGCTTCCTCACTCCTCGTTCCTCACTCATCGCTCCTCTGAAGCTTCCTCATTCCTCTTTCCTCACTCATTGCTCCTCTGAAGCTTCCTCACTCCTCGTTCCTCACTCATCGCTCCTCTGAAGGTTCCTCACTCCTCTTTCCTCACTCATCCCTCCTCTGAAGCTTCTTCACTCCTCTTTCCTCACTCATCGCTCCTCTGAAGCTTCCTCACTCCTCTTTCATCGCTCCTCTGAAGCTTCCTCACTCCTCTGAAGCTTCCTCACTCCTCTTTCCTCGCTCCTGAAGCTTCCTCACTCCTCTTTCCTCACTCCTCTTTCCTCACTCCTCTTTCCTCACTCATCGCTCCTCTGAAGCTTCCTCACTCCTCGTTCTTCACTCATCGCTCCTCTGAAGCTCCCTCACTCCTCTTTCCTCACTCATCGCTCCTCTGAAGCTTCCTCACTCCTCTTTCCTCACTCATCGCTCCTCTGATACTTCCTCACTCCTCTTTCCTAACTCATCCCTCCTCTGAAGCTTCTTCACTCCTCTTTCCTTACTCATCGCTCCTCTGAAGCTTCCTCACTCCTCTTTCCTCGCTCCTCTGAAGCTTCCTCACTCCTTTTTCCTCACTCATCGCTCCTCTGAAGCTTCCTCACTCCTCTTTCCTCACTCATCGCTCCTCTGAAGCTTCCTCACTCCTCTTTCCTCACTCATTGCTCCTGAAGCTTCCTCCCTCCTCTTTCCTCACTCATCGCGCCTCTGAAGCTTCCTTACTCCTCGTTCCGCACTTATAGCTCTTCTGAAGCTTCCTCACCCCTCTTACCTCACTCATCGCTCCTCTGAAGCTTCCTCACTCCTCTTTCATCGCTCCTCTGAAGCTTCCTCACTCATTACTCCTCTGAAGTTTCCTCACTCCTCATTCCTCACTCATCGCTCCTATGAAGCTTCCTCACTCCTCTTTCCTCACTCATCGCTCCTCTGAAGCTTCCTCACTCCTCTTTCCTCACTCATCGCTCCTCTGAAGCTTCCTCACTCCTCTTTCCTAACTCATCCCTCCTCTGAAGCTTCCTCACTCCTCTTTCATCGCTCCTCTGAAGCTTCCTCACTCATTACTCCTCTGAAGATTCCTCACTCCTCGTTCCTCACTCATCGCTCCTCTGAAGCTTCCTCATTCCTCTTTCCTCACTCATTGCTCCTCTGAAGCTTCCCCACTCCTCGTTCCTCACTCATCGCTCCTCTGAAGCTTCCTCATTCCTCTTTCCTCACTCATTGCTCCTCTGAAGCTTCCTCACTCCTCGTTCCTCACTCATCGCTCCTCTGAAGGTTCCTCACTCCTCTTTCCTCACTCATCCCTCCTCTGAAGCTTCTTCACTCCTCTTTCCTCACTCATCGCTCCTCTGAAGCTTCCTCACTCCTCTTTCATCGCTCCTCTGAAGCTTCCTCACTCCTCTGAAGCTTCCTCACTCCTCTTTCCTCGCTCCTGAAGCTTCCTCACTCCTCTTTCCTCACTCCTCTTTCCTCACTCATCGCTCCTCTGAAGCTTCCTCACTCCTCGTTCTTCACTCATCGCTCCTCTGAAGCTCCCTCACTCCTCTTTCCTCACTCATCGCTCCTCTGAAGCTTCCTCACTCCTCTTTCCTCACTCATCGCTCCTCTGATACTTCCTCACTCCTCTTTCCTAACTCATCCCTCCTCTGAAGCTTCTTCACTCCTCTTTCCTTACTCATCGCTCCTCTGAAGCTTCCTCACTCCTCTTTCCTCGCTCCTCTGAAGCTTCCTCACTCCTTTTTCCTCACTCATCGCTCCTCTGAAGCTTCCTCACTCCTCTTTCCTCACTCATCGCTCCTCTGAAGCTTCCTCACTCCTCTTTCCTCACTCATTGCTCCTGAAGCTTCCTCCCTCCTCTTTCATTACTCCTCGTTCCGCACTTATAGCTCTTCTGAAGCTTCCTCACCCCTCTTACCTCACTCATCGCTCCTCTGAAGCTTCCTCACTCCTCTTTCATCGCTCCTCTGAAGCTTCCTCACTCATTACTCCTCTGAAGTTTCCTCACTCCTCATTCCTCACTCATCGCTCCTATGAAGCTTCCTCATTCCTCTTTCCTCACTCATCGCTCCTCTGAAGCTTCCTCACTCCTCGTTCCTCACTCATCGCTCCTCTGAAGCTTTCTCACTCCTCTTTCCTCACTCATAGCTCCGCTGAAGGTTTCTCACTCCTCTTTCCTCACTCATCTCTCCTTTGAAGCTTCTTCATTCCTCTTTCCTCACTCATCACTCCTCTGAAGCTTCCTCACTCCTCTTTCCTCACTCATCGCTCCTCTGAAGCTTCCTCACTCCTCTGAAGATTCCTCACTCCTGAAGCTTCCTCACTCCTCTTTCCTCACTCATCGCTCCTCTGAAGCTTCCTCACTCCTTGTTCCTCGCTCCTGAAGCTTCCTCACTCATCTCTCCTCTGAAGCTTCCTCTCTCCTTTCCTCACTCATCACTCCTCTGAAGCTTCCTCACTCCTCTTTCCTCGCTCATCGCTCCTCTGAAGCTTCCTCATTCCTCTTTCCTCACTCATTGCTCCTCTGAAGCTTCTTCACTCCTCGTTCCTCACTCATCGCTCCTCTGAAGCTTCCTCACTCCTCTTTCCTCACTCATCGCTCCTCTGAAGGTTCCTCACTCCTCTTTCCTCACTCATCGCTCCTCTGAAGCTTCCTCACTCCTCTTTCCTCACTCATCACTCCTCTGAAGCTTCCTCACTCCTCTTTCCTTGCTCCTCTGAAGCTTCCTCACTCCTCTTTCCTCGCTCCTGAAGCTTCCTCACTCCTCTTTCCTCGCTCCTCTGAAGCTTCCTCACTCCTCTGAAGCTTCCTCAATCCTCTTTCCTCGCTCCTGAAGCTTCCTCACTCCTCTTTCCTCACTCATCGCTCCTCTGAAGCTTCCTCACTCCTCGTTCCTCACTCATCGCTCCTCTGAAGCTCCCTCACTCCTCTTTCCTCACTCATCGCTCCTCTGATGCTTCCTCACTCCTCTTTCCTAACTCATCCCTCCTCTGAAGCTTCTTCACTCCTCTTTCCTCACTCATCGCTCTTCTGAAGCTTCCTCACTCCTCTTTCCTCGCTCCTCTGAAGCTTCCTCACTCCTCTTTTCTCACTCATCGCTCCTCTGAAGCTTCCTCACTCCTCTTTCCTCACTCATCGCTCCTCTGAAGCTTCCTCACTCTTCTTTCCTCACTCATTACTCCTGAAGCTTCCTCCCTCCTCTTTCCTCACTCATCGCTCCTCTGAAGCTTCCTTACTCGTTCCTCACTTATCGCTCTTCTGAAGCTTCCTCACCCCTCTTTCCTCACTCATCACTCCTCTGAAGCTTCCTCACTCCTCTTTCCTTGCTCCTCTGAAGCTTCCTCACTCCTCTGAAGCTTCCTCACTCCTCTTTCCTCGCTCCTGAAGCTTCCTCACTCCTCTTTCCACGCTCCTCTGAAGCTTCCTCACTCCAATGAAGCTTCCTCACTCCTCTTTCCTCGCTCCTGAAGCTTCCTAACTCCTATTTCCTCACTCCTCTTTCCTCACTCATCGCTCCTCTGAAGCTTCCTCACTCCTCGTTCCTCACTCATCGCTCCTCTGAAGCTCCCTCACTCCTCTTGCCTCACTCATCGCTCCTCTGAAGCTTCCTCACTCCTCTTTCCTCACTCATCGCTCCTCTGAAGCTTCCTCACTCCTCTTTCCTAACTCATCCCTCCTCTGAAGCTTCTTCACTCCTCTTTCCTTTCTCATCGCTCCTCTGAAGCTTCCTCACTCCTCTTTCCTCGCTCCTCTAAAGCTTCCTCACTCCTCTTTCCTCACTCATTGCTCCTCTGAAGCTTCCTCACTCCTCTTTCCTTACTCATCGCTCCTCTGAAGCTTCCTCACTCCTCGTTCCTCACTCATCGCTCCTCTGAAGCTCCCTCACTCCTCTTTCCTCACTCATCGCTCCTCTGAAGCTTCCTCACTCCTCTTTCCTCACTCATCGCTCCTCTGAAGCTTCCTCACTCCTCTTTCCTAACTCATCCCTCCTCTGAAGCTTCCTCACTCCTCTTTCATCGCTCCTCTGAAGCTTCCTCACTCATTACTCCTCTGAAGATTCCTCACTCCTCGTTCCTCACTCATCGCTCCTCTGAAGCTTCCTCATTCCTCTTTCCTCACTCATTGCTCCTCTGAAGCTTCCTCACTCCTCGTTCCTCACTCATCGCTCCTCTGAAGCTTCCTCATTCCTCTTTCCTCACTCATTGCTCCTCTGAAGCTTCCTCACTCCTCGTTCCTCACTCATCGCTCCTCTGAAGGTTCCTCACTCCTCTTTCCTCACTCATCCCTCCTCTGAAGCTTCTTCACTCCTCTTTCCTCACTCATCGCTCCTCTGAAGCTTCCTCACTCCTCTTTCATCGCTCCTCTGAAGCTTCCTCACTCCTCTGAAGCTTCCTCACTCCTCTTTCCTCGCTCCTGAAGCTTCCTCACTCCTCTTTCCTCACTCCTCTTTCCTCACTCCTCTTTCCTCACTCATCGCTCCTCTGAAGCTTCCTCACTCCTCGTTCTTCACTCATCGCTCCTCTGAAGCTCCCTCACTCCTCTTTCCTCACTCATCGCTCCTCTGAAGCTTCCTCACTCCTCTTTCCTCACTCATCGCTCCTCTGATACTTCCTCACTCCTCTTTCCTAACTCATCCCTCCTCTGAAGCTTCTTCACTCCTCTTTCCTTACTCATCGCTCCTCTGAAGCTTCCTCACTCCTCTTTCCTCGCTCCTCTGAAGCTTCCTCACTCCTTTTTCCTCACTCATCGCTCCTCTGAAGCTTCCTCACTCCTCTTTCCTCACTCATCGCTCCTCTGAAGCTTCCTCACTCCTCTTTCCTCACTCATTGCTCCTGAAGCTTCCTCCCTCCTCTTTCCTCACTCATCGCGCCTCTGAAGCTTCCTTACTCCTCGTTCCGCACTTATAGCTCTTCTGAAGCTTCCTCACCCCTCTTACCTCACTCATCGCTCCTCTGAAGCTTCCTCACTCCTCTTTCATCGCTCCTCTGAAGCTTCTTCACTCATTACTCCTCTGAAGTTTCCTCACTCCTCATTCCTCACTCATCGCTCCTATGAAGCTTCCTCACTCCTCTTTCCTCACTCATCGCTCCTCTGAAGCTTCCTCACTCCTCTTTCCTCACTCATCGCTCCTCTGAAGCTTCCTCACTCCTCTTTCCTAACTCATCCCTCCTCTGAAGCTTCCTCACTCCTCTTTCATCGCTCCTCTGAAGCTTCCTCACTCATTACTCCTCTGAAGATTCCTCACTCCTCGTTCCTCACTCATCGCTCCTCTGAAGCTTCCTCATTCCTCTTTCCTCACTCATTGCTCCTCTGAAGCTTCCTCACTCCTCGTTCCTCACTCATCGCTCCTCTGAAGCTTCCTCATTCCTCTTTCCTCACTCATTGCTCCTCTGAAGCTTCCTCACTCCTCGTTCCTCACTCATCGCTCCTCTGAAGGTTCCTCACTCCTCTTTCCTCACTCATCCCTCCTCTGAAGCTTCTTCACTCCTCTTTCCTCACTCATCGCTCCTCTGAAGCTTCCTCACTCCTCTTTCATCGCTCCTCTGAAGCTTCCTCACTCCTCTGAAGCTTCCTCACTCCTCTTTCCTCGCTCCTGAAGCTTCCTCACTCCTCTTTCCTCACTCCTCTTTCCTCACTCATCGCTCCTCTGAAGCTTCCTCACTCCTCGTTCTTCACTCATCGCTCCTCTGAAGCTCCCTCACTCCTCTTTCCTCACTCATCGCTCCTCTGAAGCTTCCTCACTCCTCTTTCCTCACTCATCGCTCCTCTGATACTTCCTCACTCCTCTTTCCTAACTCATCCCTCCTCTGAAGCTTCTTCACTCCTCTTTCCTTACTCATCGCTCCTCTGAAGCTTCCTCACTCCTCTTTCCTCGCTCCTCTGAAGCTTCCTCACTCCTTTTTCCTCACTCATCGCTCCTCTGAAGCTTCCTCACTCCTCTTTCCTCACTCATCGCTCCTCTGAAGCTTCCTCACTCCTCTTTCCTCACTCATTGCTCCTGAAGCTTCCTCCCTCCTCTTTCATTACTCCTCGTTCCGCACTTATAGCTCTTCTGAAGCTTCCTCACCCCTCTTACCTCACTCATCGCTCCTCTGAAGCTTCCTCACTCCTCTTTCATCGCTCCTCTGAAGCTTCCTCACTCATTACTCCTCTGAAGTTTCCTCACTCCTCATTCCTCACTCATCGCTCCTATGAAGCTTCCTCATTCCTCTTTCCTCACTCATCGCTCCTCTGAAGCTTCCTCACTCCTCGTTCCTCACTCATCGCTCCTCTGAAGCTTTCTCACTCCTCTTTCCTCACTCATAGCTCCGCTGAAGGTTTCTCACTCCTCTTTCCTCACTCATCTCTCCTTTGAAGCTTCTTCATTCCTCTTTCCTCACTCATCACTCCTCTGAAGCTTCCTCACTCCTCTTTCCTCACTCATCGCTCCTCTGAAGCTTCCTCACTCCTCTGAAGATTCCTCACTCCTGAAGCTTCCTCACTCCTCTTTCCTCACTCATCGCTCCTCTGAAGCTTCCTCACTCCTTGTTCCTCGCTCCTGAAGCTTCCTCACTCATCTCTCCTCTGAAGCTTCCTCTCTCCTTTCCTCACTCATCACTCCTCTGAAGCTTCCTCACTCCTCTTTCCTCGCTCATCGCTCCTCTGAAGCTTCCTCATTCCTCTTTCCTCACTCATTGCTCCTCTGAAGCTTCTTCACTCCTCGTTCCTCACTCATCGCTCCTCTGAAGCTTCCTCACTCCTCTTTCCTCACTCATCGCTCCTCTGAAGGTTCCTCACTCCTCTTTCCTCACTCATCGCTCCTCTGAAGCTTCCTCACTCCTCTTTCCTCACTCATCACTCCTCTGAAGCTTCCTCACTCCTCTTTCCTTGCTCCTCTGAAGCTTCCTCACTCCTCTTTCCTCGCTCCTGAAGCTTCCTCACTCCTCTTTCCTCGCTCCTCTGAAGCTTCCTCACTCCTCTGAAGCTTCCTCAATCCTCTTTCCTCGCTCCTGAAGCTTCCTCACTCCTCTTTCCTCACTCATCGCTCCTCTGAAGCTTCCTCACTCCTCGTTCCTCACTCATCGCTCCTCTGAAGCTCCCTCACTCCTCTTTCCTCACTCATCGCTCCTCTGATGCTTCCTCACTCCTCTTTCCTAACTCATCCCTCCTCTGAAGCTTCTTCACTCCTCTTTCCTCACTCATCGCTCCTCTGAAGCTTCCTCACTCCTCTTTCCTCGCTCCTCTGAAGCTTCCTCACTCCTCTTTTCTCACTCATCGCTCCTCTGAAGCTTCCTCACTCCTCTTTCCTCACTCATCGCTCCTCTGAAGCTTCCTCACTCTTCTTTCCTCACTCATTACTCCTGAAGCTTCCTCCCTCCTCTTTCCTCACTCATCGCTCCTCTGAAGCTTCCTTACTCGTTCCTCACTTATCGCTCTTCTGAAGCTTCCTCACCCCTCTTTCCTCACTCATCACTCCTCTGAAGCTTCCTCACTCCTCTTTCCTTGCTCCTCTGAAGCTTCCTCACTCCTCTGAAGCTTCCTCACTCCTCTTTCCTCGCTCCTGAAGCTTCCTCACTCCTCTTTCCACGCTCCTCTGAAGCTTCCTCACTCCTCTGAAGCTTCCTCACTCCTCTTTCCTCGCTCCTGAAGCTTCCTAACTCCTATTTCCTCACTCCTCTTTCCTCACTCATCGCTCCTCTGAAGCTTCCTCACTCCTCGTTCCTCACTCATCGCTCCTCTGAAGCTCCCTCACTCCTCTTGCCTCACTCATCGCTCCTCTGAAGCTTCCTCACTCCTCTTTCCTCACTCATCGCTCCTCTGAAGCTTCCTCACTCCTCTTTCCTAACTCATCCCTCCTCTGAAGCTTCTTCACTCCTCTTTCCTTTCTCATCGCTCCTCTGAAGCTTCCTCACTCCTCTTTCCTCGCTCCTCTAAAGCTTCCTCACTCCTCTTTCCTCACTCATCGCTCCTCTGAAGCTTCCTCACTCCTCTTTCCTCACTCATCGCTCCTCTGAAGCTTCCTCACTCCTCTTTCCTCACTCATTGCTCCTGAAGCTTCCTCCCTCCTCCCTCCTCTTTCCTCACTCATCGCTCCTCTGAAGCTTCCTTATTCCTCGTTCCGCACTTATAGCTCTTCTGAAGCTTCCTCACCCCTCTTACCTCACTCATCGCTCCTCTGAAGCTTCCTCACTCCTCTTTCATCGCTCCTCTGAAGCTTCCTCACTCATTACTCCTCTGAAGTTTCCTCACTCCTCGTTCCTCACTCATCGCTCCTCTGAAGCTTCCTCATTCCTCTTTCCTCACTCATCGCTCCTCTGAAGCTTCCTCACTCCTCGTTCCTCACTCATCGCTCCTCTGAAGCTTGCTCACTCCTCTTTCCTCACTCATAGCTCCGCTGAAGGTTTCTCACTCCTCTTTCCTCACTCATCTCTCCTTTGAAGCTTCTTCACTCCTCTTTCCTCACTCATCACTCCTCTGAAGCTTCCTCACTCCTCTTTCCTCACTCATCGCTCCTCTGAAGCTTCCTCACTCCTCTTTCCTCGCTCCTCTGAAGCTTCCTCACTCCTCTGAAGATTCCTCACTTCTGAAGCTTCCTCACTCCTCTTTCCTCACTCATCGCTCCTCTGAAGCTTCCTCACTCCTTGTTCCTCGCTCCTGAAGCTTCCTCACTCATCGCTCCTGTGACGCTTCCTCACTCATCGCTCCTCTGAAGCTTCCTCTCTCCTTTCCTCACTCATCACTCCTCTGAAGCTTCCTCACTCCTCTTTCCTCGCTCATCGCTCCTCTGAAGCTTCCTCATTCCTCTTTCCTCACTCATTGCTCCTCTGAAGCTTCCTCACTCCTCTTTCATCGCTCCTCTGAAGCTTCCTCACTCATTACTCCTCTGAAGATTCCTCACTCCTCGTTCCTCACTCATTGCTCCTCTGAAGCTTCCTCATTCCTCTT
Source organism: Tiaroga cobitis (assembly GCA_030578255.1). Taxonomy (NCBI): domain Eukaryota; kingdom Metazoa; phylum Chordata; class Actinopteri; order Cypriniformes; family Leuciscidae; genus Tiaroga; species Tiaroga cobitis. The sequence goes on from CM060612.1 coordinate 6,186,092, forward strand.
TCCTCACTCATTCCTCCTCTGAAGCTTCCTCACTCCTCGTTCCTCACTCATCGCTCCTCTAAAGGTTCCTCACGCCTCTTTCCTCACTCATCCCTCCTCTGAAGCTTCTTCACTCCTCTTTCCTCACTCATCGCTCCTCTGAAGCTTCCTCACTCCCCTTTTCTCACTCATCACTCCTCTGAAGCTTCCTCACTCCTCTTTCCTTGCTCCTCTGAAGCTTCCTCACTCCTCTGAAGCTTCCTCACTCCTCTTTCCTCGCTCCTGAAGCTTCCTCACTCCTCTTTCATCGCTCCTCTGAAGCTTCCTCACTCCTCTGAAGCTTCCTCACTCCTCTAAAGCTTCCTCACTCCTCTTTCCTCGCTCCTGAAGCTTCCTCACTCCTCTTTCCTCACTCCTCTTTCCTCACTCATCGCTCCTCTGAAGCTTCCTCACTCCTCGTTCTTCACTCATCGCTCCTCTGAAGCTCCCTCACTCCTCTTTCCTCACTCATCGCTCCTCTGAAGCTTCCTCACTCCTCTTTCCTCACTTATCGCTCCTCTGAAACTTCCTCACTCCTCTTTCCTAACTCATCGCTCCTCTGAAGCTTCCTCACTCATTGTTCCTCGCTCCTGAAGCTTCCTCACTCATCGCTCCTGTGACGCTTCCTCACTCATCGCTCCTCTGAAGCTTCCTCTCTCCTCTTTCCTCGCTCATCGCTCCTCTGAAGCTTCCTCATTCCTCTTTCCTCACTCATTGCTCCTCTGAAGCTTCCTCACTCCTCTTTCCTTACTCATCGCTCCTCTGAAGCTTCCTCACTCCTCGTTCCTCACTCATCGCTCCTCTGAAGCTCCCTCACTCCTCTTTCCTCACTCATCGCTCCTCTGAAGCTTCCTCACTCCTCTTTCCTCACTCATCGCTCCTCTGAAGCTTCCTCACTCCTCTTTCCTAACTCATCCCTCCTCTGAAGCTTCCTCACTCCTCTTTCATCGCTCCTCTGAAGCTTCCTCACTCATTACTCCTCTGAAGATTCCTCACTCCTCGTTCCTCACTCATCGCTCCTCTAAAGCTTCCTCATTCCTCTTTCCTCAATCATTGCTCCTCTGAAGCTTCCTCACTCCTCGTTCCTCACTCATCGCTCCTCTGAAGCTTCCTCATTCCTCTTTCCTCACTCATTGCTCCTCTGAAGCTTCCTCACTCCTCGTTCCTCACTCATCGCTCCTCTGAAGGTTCCTCACTCCTCTTTCCTCACTCATCCCTCCTCTGAAGCTTCTTCACTCCTCTATCCTCACTCATCGCTCCTCTGAAGCTTCCTCACTCCTCTTTCATCGCTCCTCTGAAGCTTCCTCACTCCTCTGAAGCTTCCTCACTCCTCTTTCCTCGCTCCTGAAGCTTCCACACTCCTCTTTCCTCACTCCTCTTTCCTCACTCATCGCTCCTCTGAAGCTTCCTCACTCCTCGTTCTTCACTCATCGCTCCTCTGAAGCTCCCTCACTCCTCTTTCCTCACTCATCGCTCCTCTGAAGCTTCCTCACTCCTCTTTCCTCACTCATCGCTCCTCTGATACTTCCTCACTCCTCTTTCCTAACTCATCCCTCCTCTGAAGCTTCTTCACTCCTCTTTCCTTACTCATCGCTCCTCTGAAGCTTCCTCACTCCTCTTTCCTCGCTCCTCTGAAGCTTCCTCACTCCTCTTTCCTCACTCATCGCTCCTCTGAAGCTTCCTCACTCCTCTTTCCTCACTCATCGCTCCTCTGAAGCTTCCTCACTCCTCTTTCCTCGCTCCTCTGAAGCTTCCTTACTCCTCGTTCCGCACTTATAGCTCTTCTGAAGCTTCCTCACCCCTCTTACCTCACTCATCGCTCCTCTGAAGCTTCCTCACTCCTCTTTCATCGCTCCTCTGAAGCTTCCTCACTCATTACTCCTCTGAAGTTTCCTCACTCCTCATTCCTCACTCATCGCTCCTATGAAGCTTCCTCATTCCTCTTTCCTCACTCATCGCTCCTCTGAAGCTTCCTCACTCCTCGTTCCTCACTCATCGCTCCTCTGAAGCTTCCTCACTCCTCTTTCCTCACTCATAGCTCCGCTGAAGGTTTCTCACTCCTCTTTCCTCACTCATCTCTCCTTTGAAGCTTCTTCACTCCTCTTTCCTCACTCATCACTCCTCTGAAGCTTCCTCACTCCTCTTTCCTCACTCATCGCTCCTCTGAAGCTTCCTCACTCCTCTGAAGATTCCTCACTCCTGAAGCTTCCTCACTCCTTGTTCCTCGCTCCTGAAGCTTCCTCACTCATCTCTCCTCTGACGCTTCCTCACTCATCGCTCCTCTGAAGCTTCCTCTCTCCTTTCCTCACTCATCACTCCTCTGAAGCTTCCTCACTCCTCTTTCCTCACTCATCGCTCCTCTGAAGCTTCCTCACTCCTCTTTCCTCACTCATCACTCCTCTGAAGCTTCCTCACTCCTCTTTCCTTGCTCCTCTGAAGCTTCCTCACTCCTCTTTCCTCGCTCCTGAAGCTTCCTCACTCCTCTTTCCTCGCTCCTCTGAAGCTTCCTCACTCCTCCGAAGCTTCCTCAATCCTCTTTCCTCGCTCCTGAAGCTTCCTCACTCCTCTTTCCTCACTCATCGCTCCTCTGAAGCTTCCTCACTCCTCGTTCCTCACTCATCGCTCCTCTGAAGCTCCCTCACTCCTCTTTCCTCACTCATCGCTCCTCTGAAGCTTCCTCACTCCTCTTTCCTCACTCATCGCTCCTCTGAAGGTTCCTCACTCCTCTTTCCTAACTTATCCCTCCTCTGAAGCTTCTTCACTCCTCTTTCCTCACTCATCGCTCCTCTGAAGCTTCCTCACTCCTCTTTCCTCGCTCCTCTGAAGCTTCCTCACTCCTCTTTTCTCACTCATCGCTCCTCTGAAGCTTCCTCACTCCTCTTTCCTCACTCATCGCTCCTCTGAAGCTTCCTCACTCTTCTTTCCTCACTCATTACTCCTGAAGCTTCCTCCCTCCTCTTTCCTCACTCATCGCTCCTCTGAAGCTTCCTTACTCCTCGTTCCTCACTTATCGCTCTTCTGAAGCTTCCTCACCCCTCTTTCCTCACTCATCGCTCCTCTGAAGCTTCCTCTCTCCTCTTTCATCGCTCCTCTGAAGCTTCCTCACTCATTACTCCTCTGAAGTTTCCTCGTTCCTCACTCATCGTTCCTCTGAAGCTTCCTCATTCCTCTTTCCTCACTCATCACTCCTCTGAAGCTTCCTCACTCATTACTCCTCTGAAGTTTCCTCACTCCTCGTTCCTCACTCATCACTCCTCTGAAGCTTCCTCATTCCTCTTTCCTCACTCATCGCTCCTCTGAAGCTTCCTCTCTCCTCTTTCATCGCTCTTCTGAAGCTTCCTCACTCATTACTCCTCTGAAGTTTCCTCACTCCTCGGTCCTCACTCATCGCTCCTCTGAAGCTTCCTCATTCCTCTTTCCTCACTCATCGCTCCTCTGAAGCTTCCTCACTCATTACTCCTCTGAAGTTTCCTCACTCCTTGTTCCTCACTCATCGCTCCTCTGAAGCTTCCTCATTCCTCTTTCCTCACTCATCGCTCCTCTGAAGCTTCCTCACTCATTACTCCTCTGAAGTTTCCTCACTCCTCGTTCCTCACTCATCGCTCCTCTGATGTTTCCTCATTCCTCTTTCCTCACTCATCGCTCCTCTGAAGCTTCCTCACTCCTCTTTCCTCACTCATCGCTCCTCTGAAGCTTCCTCACTCCTTGTTCCTCGCTCCTGAAGCTTCCTCACTCATCGCTCCTCTGACGCTTCCTCACTCATCGCTCCTCTGAAGCTTCCTCTCTCCTTTCCTCAATCATCACTCCTCTGAAGCTTCCTCACTCCTCTTTCCTCGCTCATCGCTCCTCTGAAGCTTCCTCATTCCTCTTTCCTCACTCATTGCTCCTCTGAAGCTTCTTCACTCCTCGTTCCTCACTCATCGCTCCTCTGAAGCTTCCTCACTCCTCTTTCCTCACTCATCGCTCCTCTGAAGGTTCCTCACTCCTCTATCCTTACTCATCAATCCTCTGAAGCTTCCTCACTCCTCTTTCCTCACTCATCACTCCTCTGAAGCTTCCTCACTCCTCTTTCCTTGCTCCTCTGAAGCTTCCTCACTCCTCTGAAGCTTCCTCACTCCTCTTTCCTCGCTCCTGAAGCTTCGTCACTCCTCTTTCCTCGCTCCTCTGAAGCTTCCTCACTCCTCTGAAGCTTCCTCAATCCTCTTTCCTCGCTCCTGAAGCTTCCTCACTCCTCTTTCCTCACTCATCGCTCCTCTGAAGCTTCCTCACTCCTCGTTCCTCACTCATCGCTCCTCTGAAGCTCCCTCACTCCTCTTTCCACACCCATCGCTCCTCTGAAGCTTCCTCACTCCTCTTTCCTCACTCATCGCTCCTCTGAAGCTTCCTCACTCCTCTTTCCTAACTCATCCCTCCTCTGAAACTTCTTCACTCCTCTTTCCTCACTCATCGCTCCTCTGAAGCTTCCTCACTCCTCTTTCCTCGCTCCTCTGAAGCTTCCTCACTCCTCTTTTCTCACTCATCGCTCCTCTGAAGCTTCCTCACTCCTCTTTCCTCACTCATCGCTCCTCTGAAGCTTCCTCGCTCCTCTTTCCTCACTCATTGCTCCTGAAGCTTCCTCCCTCCTCTTTCCTCACTTATCGCTCCTCTGAAGCTTCCTTACTCCTCGTTCCGCACTTATAGCTCTTCTGAAGCTTCCTCACCCCTCTTACCTCACTCATCGCTCCTCTGAAGCTTCCTCACTCCTCTTTCATCGCTCCTCTGAAGCTTCCTCACTCATTACTCCTCTGAAGTTTCCTCACTCCTCATTCCTCACTCATCGCTCCTATGAAGCTTCCTCATTCCTCTTTCCTCACTCATCGCTCCTCTGAAGCTTCCTCACTCCTCGTTCCTCACTCATCGCTCCTCTGAAGCTTCCTCACTCCTCTTTCCTCACTCATAGCTCCGCTGAAGGTTTCTCACTCCTCTTTCCTCACTCATCTCTCCTTTGAAGCTTCTTCACTCCTCTTTCCTCACTCATCACTCCTCTGAAGCTTCCTCACTCCTCTTTCCTCACTCATCGCTCCTCTGAAGCTTCCTCACTCCTCTGAAGATTCCTCACTCCTGAAGCTTCCTCACTCCTTGTTCCTCGCTCCTGAAGCTTCCTCACTCATCTCTCCTCTGACGCTTCCTCACTCATCGCTCCTCTGAAGCTTCCTCTCTCCTTTCCTCACTCATCACTCCTCTGAAGCTTCCTCACTCCTCTTTTCTCACTCATCGCTCCTCTGAAGCTTCCTCACTCCTCTTTCCTCACTCATCACTCCTCTGAAGCTTCCTCACTCCTCTTTCCTTGCTCCTCTGAAGCTTCCTCACTCCTCTTTCCTCGCTCCTGAAGCTTCCTCACTCCTCTTTCCTCGCTCCTCTGAAGCTTCCTCACTCCTCCGAAGCTTCCTCAATCCTCTTTCCTCGCTCCTGAAGCTTCCTCACTCCTCTTCCCTCACTCATCGCTCCTCTGAAGCTTCCTCACTCCTCGTTCCTCACTCATCGCTCCTCTGAAGCTCCCTCACTCCTCTTTCCTCACTCATCGCTCCTCTGAAGCTTCCTCACTCCTCTTTCCTCACTCATCGCTCCTCTGAAGGTTCCTCACTCCTCTTTCCTAACTTATCCCTCCTCTGAAGCTTCTTCACTCCTCTTTCCTCACTCATCGCTCCTCTGAAGCTTCCTAACTCCTCTTTCCTCGCTCCTCTGAAGCTTCCTCACTCCTCTTTTCTCACTCATCGCTCCTCTGAAGCTTCCTCACTCCTCTTTCCTCACTCATCGCTCCTCTGAAGCTTCCTCACTCTTCTTTCCTCACTCATTACTCCTGAAGCTTCCTCCCTCCTCTTTCCTCACTCATCGCTCCTCTGAAGCTTCCTTACTCCTCGTTCCTCACTTATCGCTCTTCTGAAGCTTCCTCACCCCTCTTTCCTCACTCATCGCTCCTCTGAAGCTTCCTCTCTCCTCTTTCATCGCTCCTCTGAAGCTTCCTCACTCATTACTCCTCTGAAGTTTCCTCGTTCCTCACTCATCGTTCCTCTGAAGCTTCCTCATTCCTCTTTCCTCACTCATCACTCCTCTGAAGCTTCCTCACTCATTACTCCTCTGAAGTTTCCTCACTCCTCGTTCCTCACTCATCACTCCTCTGAAGCTTCCTCATTCCTCTTTCCTCACTCATCGCTCCTCTGAAGCTTCCTCTCTCCTCTTTCATCGCTCTTCTGAAGCTTCCTCACTCATTACTCCTCTGAAGTTTCCTCACTCCTCGGTCCTCACTCATCGCTCCTCTGAAGCTTCCTCATTCCTCTTTCCTCACTCATCGCTCCTCTGAAGCTTCCTCACTCATTACTCCTCTGAAGTTTCCTCACTCCTTGTTCCTCACTCATCGCTCCTCTGAAGCTTCCTCATTCCTCTTTCCTCACTCATCGCTCCTCTGAGCTTCCTCACTCATTACTCCTCTGAAGTTTCCTCACTCCTCGTTCCTCACTCATCGCTCCTCTGATGTTTCCTCATTCCTCTTTCCTCACTCATCGCTCCTCTGAAGCTTCCTCACTCCTCTTTCCTCACTCATCGCTCCTCTGAAGCTTCCTCACTCCTTGTTCCTCGCTCCTGAAGCTTCCTCACTCATCGCTCCTCTGACGCTTCCTCACTCATCGCTCCTCTGAAGCTTCCTCTCTCCTTTCCTCACTCATCACTCCTCTGAAGCTTCCTCACTCCTCTTTCCTCGCTCATCGCTCCTCTGAAGCTTCCTCATTCCTCTTTCCTCACTCATTGCTCCTCTGAAGCTTCTTCACTCCTCGTTCCTCACTCATCGCTCCTCTGAAGCTTCCTCACTCCTCTTTCCTCACTCATCGCTCCTCTGAAGGTTCCTCACTCCTCTTTCCTCACTCATCAATCCTCTGAAGCTTCCTCACTCCTCTTTCCTCACTCATCACTCCTCTGAAGCTTCCTCACTCCTCTTTCCTTGCTCCTCTGAAGCTTCCTCACTCCTCTGAAGCTTCCTCACTCCTCTTTCCTCGCTCCTGAAGCTTCGTCACTCCTCTTTCCTCGCTCCTCTGAAGCTTCCTCACTCCTCTGAAGCTTCCTCAATCCTCTTTCCTCGCTCCTGAAGCTTCCTCACTCCTCTTTCCTCACTCATCGCTCCTCTGAAGCTTCCTCACTCCTCGTTCCTCACTCATCGCTCCTCTGAAGCTCCCTCACTCCTCTTTCCACACCCATCGCTCCTCTGAAGCTTCCTCACTCCTCTTTCCTCACTCATCGCTCCTCTGAAGCTTCCTCACTCCTCTTTCCTAACTCATCCCTCCTCTGAAACTTCTTCACTCCTCTTTCCTCACTCATCGCTCCTCTGAAGCTTCCTCACTCCTCTTTCCTCGCTCCTCTGAAGCTTCCTCACTCCTCTTTTCTCACTCATCGCTCCTCTGAAGCTTCCTCACTCCTCTTTCCTCACTCATCGCTCCTCTGAAGCTTCCTCGCTCCTCTTTCCTCACTCATTGCTCCTGAAGCTTCCTCCCTCCTCTTTCCTCACTTATCGCTCCTCTGAAGCTTCCTTACTCCTCGTTCCGCACTTATAGCTCTTCTGAAGCTTCCTCACCCCTCTTTCCTCACTCATCGGTCCTCTGAAGCTTCCTCACTCCTCTTTCATCGCTCCTCTGAAGCTTCCTCACTCATTACTCCTCTGAAGTTTCCTCACTCCTCGTTCCTCACTCATTGCTCCTCTGAAGCTTCCTCACTCCTCTTTCATCGCTCCTCTGAAGCTTCCTCACTCCTCTTTCCTCACTCATAGCTCCGCTGAAGGTTTCTCACTCATCTTTCCTCACTCATCTCTCCTTTGAAGCTTCTTCACTCCTCTTTCCTCACTCATCACTCCTCTGAAGCTTCCTCACTCCTCTTTCCTCACTCATCGCTCCTCTGAAGCTTCCTAACTCCTCTTTCCTCGGTCCTCTGAAGCTTCCTCACTCCTCTGAAGATTCCTCACTCCTGAAGCTTCCTCACTCCTCTTTCCTCACTCATCGCTCCTCTGAAGCTTCCTCACTCTTCTTTCCTCACTCATCGCTCCTCTGAAGCTTCCTCACTCATCGCTCCTCTGACGCTTCCTCACTCATCACTCCTCTGAAGCTTCCTCACTCCTCTTTCCTCGCTCATCGCTCCTCTGAAGCTTCCTCACTCCTCTTTCCTCACTCATCCCTCCCCTGAAGCTTCCTCACACCTCTTTCCTCACTCATCGCTCCTCTGAAGCTTCCTCACTCCTCTTTTCTCACTCATCGCTCCTCTGAAGCTTCCTAACTCCTCTTTCCTCGCTCCTCTGAAGCTTCCTCACTCCTCTGAAGATTCCTCACTCCTGAAGCTTCCTCACTCCTCTTTCCTCACTCATTGCTCCTCTGAAGCTTCCTCACTCCTTGTTCCTCGCTCCTGAAGCTTCCTCACTCATCGCTCCTCTGACGCTTCCTCACTCATCGCTCCTCTGAAGCTTCCTCACTCCTTTCCTCACTCATCACTCCTCTGAAGCTTCCTCACTCCTCTTTCCTCGCTCATCGCTCCTCTGAAGCTTCCTCACTCCTCTTTCCTCACTCATCCCTCCCCTGAAGCTTCCTCACACCTCTTTACTCACTCATCGCTCCTCTGAAGCTTCCTCACTCCTCTTTCCTCACTCTTCGCTCACTGAAACTTCCTCACTTCTTTTTCCTCACTCATCACTCCTCTGAAGCTTCCTCACTCCTCTTTCCTCGCTCATCGCTCCTTTGAAGCCTCCTCACTCCTCTTTCCTCGCTCATCACTCCTCTGAAGCTTCCTCACTCCTTTTTCCTCGCTTTTCTGAAGTTTCTTCACTCCTCGTTCCTCACTAATTGCTCCTCTGAAGATTCCTCACTCTTTCCTCACTCATCGCTCCTCTGAAGCTTCTTCACTCCTCGTTCCTCACTCATCGCTCCTCTGAAGGTTCCTCACTCCTCTTTCCTAACTCATCCCTCCTCTGAAGCTTCTTCACTCCTCTTTCCTCACTCATCGCTCCTCTGAAGCTTCCTCACTCCTCTTTCCTCGTTTCTCTGAAGCTTCCTCACTCCTCTTTCCTCACTCATCGCTCCTCTGAAGCTTCCTCACTCCTCTTTCCTCACTCATCGCTCATCTGAAGCTTCCTCACTCTTCTTTCCTCACTCATTGCTCCTGAAGCTTCCTCCCTACTCTTTCCTCACTCATCGCTCCTCTGAAGCTTCCTTACTCCTCGTTCCTCACTTATCGCTCTTCTGAAGCTTCCTCACCCCTCTTTCCTCACTCATCGCTCCTCTGAAGCTTCCTCTCTCCTCTTTCATCGCTCCTCTGAAGCTTCCTCACTCATTACTCCTCTGAAGTTTCCTCGTTCCTCACTCATCGCTCCTCTGAAGCTTCCTCATTCCTCTTTCCTCACTTATCGCTCCTCTGAAGCTTCCTCACTCATTACTCCTCTGAAGTTTCCTCACTCCTCGTTCCTCACTCATCGCTCCTCTGAAGCTTCCTCATTCCTCTTTCCTCACTCATCTCTCCTCTGAAGCTTCCTCACTCATTACTCCTCTGAAGTTTCCTCACTCCTCGTTCCTCACTCATCGCTCCTCTGATGTTTCCTCATTCCTCTTTCCTCACTCATCGCTCCTCTGAAGCTTCCTCACTCCTCTTTCCTCACTCATCGCTCCTCTGAAGCTTCCTCACTCCTCTTTCCTCGCTCCTCTGAAGCTTCCTCACTCCTTTGAAGCTTCCTCACTCCTCTTTCCTCGCTCCTGAAGCTTCCTCACTCCTCTTTCCTCACTCATCGCTCCTCTGAAGCTTCCTCACTTCTTTTTCCTCACTCATCACTCCTCTGAAGCTTCCTCACTCCTCTGAAGCTTCCTCACTCCTCTTTCCTCGCTCATCGCTCCTCTGAAGCCTCCTCACTCCTCTTTCCTCACTCATTGCTTCTCTGAAGCTTCCTCACTCCTTTTTCCTCGCTTTTCTGAAGCTTCCCCACTCCTCGTTCCTCACTCATCGCTCCTCTGAAGATTCCTCACTCTTTCCTCACTCATCGCTCCTCTGAAGATTCCTCACTCTTTCTTCACTCATCGCTCCTCTGAAGCTTCTTCACTACTCGTTCTTCACTCATCGCTCCTCTGAAGGTTCCTCACTCCTCTTTCCTAACTCATCCCTCCTCTGAAGCTTCTTCACTCCTCTTTCCTCACTCATCGCTCTGAAGCTTCCTCACTATTCTTTCCTCGCTCCTCTGAAACTTCCTCACTCCTCTTTCCTCACTCATCGCTCCTCTGAAGCGTCCTCACTCCTCTTTACTTACTCATCGCTGCTCTGAAGCTTCCTCACTCCTCTTTCCTCACTCATCGCTCCTCTGAAGCGTCCTCACTCCTCTTTACTTACTCATCGCTGCTCTGAAGCTTCCTCCCTCCTCTTTCCTCACTCCTCGCTCCTCTGAAGCTTCCTTACTCCTCGTTCCTCACTTATCGCTCTTCTGAAGCTTCCTCACCCCTCTTTCCTCACTCATCGCTCCTCTGAAGCTTCCTCTCTCCTCTTTCATCGCTCCTCTGAAGCTTCCTCACTCATTACTCTGCTGAAGTTTCCTCACTCCTCGTTCCTCACTTATCGCTCCTCTGAAGCTTCTTCATTCCTCTTTCCTCACTTATCGCTCATCTGAAGCTTCCTCACTCTTCGTTCCTCACTCATCGCTCCTCTGAAGCTTCCTCACTCCTCTTTCCTCACTCATCGCTCCTCTGAAGGTTCCTCACTCCTCTTTCCGCACTCATCCCTCCTCTGAAGCTTTCTCACTCCTCTTTCCTCACTCATCGCTCCTCTGAAGGTTCCTCACTCCTCTTTCCTCAGTCATCGCTCCTCTGAAGCTTTCTCACTCCTCTTTCCTCACTCCTCCTCACTCCTCTGAAGCTTCCTCACTCCTCATTCCTCGCTCCTGAAGCTTCCTCACTCCTCTTTCCTCACTCATCGCTCCTCTGAAGCTTCCTCACTCCTCGTTCCTCACTCATCGCTCCTCTGAAGGTTCCTCACTCCTCTTTCCTAACTCATCCCTCCTCTGAAGCTTCTTCACTCCTCTTTCCTCACTCATCGCTCCTCTGAAGCTTCCTCACTCCTCTTTCCTCGCTCCTCTGAAGCTTCCTCACTCCTCTTTCCTCACTCATCGCTCCTCTGAAGCTTCCTCACTCCTCTTTCCTCACTCATCGCTCCTCTGAAGCTTCCTCACTCCAAACGCGTCTCATTATAATTCTAATAAAATGCGTAATCATCAACTATGCCGATGTGTAAATAATGCGTAGCTGGGTGATGGGTTCCTACACTCATCGCCTCAGTGTTCTGAAAGTTGCCTTCTGCTTCCCACAGTTCTCTACACTCACTCATTCTCTCCTGATCCTCCTCAGTATCCTCATCAGACACTTGAAGGGCCCGTTTCTTTTTTTCACGCTATTTCTCTGCACATTCCTTGCGTTTCTTCTCCATCTCTGACTATTTTGACAGATACACACTGACACTGCACACGCGCTCAAAGCCCAAATGGGATGAGTTTAAAAATGTGATTGGACCAGCCCAGTGCCAATCAAGAAAAGAACCAATGGGCCACTGATCTACGTGTTTCATGGGCCGGTCTGTAAAAAAAAAAAAAAAAAAACCTACACTGATTTTTTTTGTCCAATGCATTACACCGGCACAAAGATCCCAGCGCCGCCAATTAAGCAAAACTAAACGAATGGGCCGCCGATGTACGAGTATTATGGGCCGTTTAGACAAAACATTTTTTACAATTTTTTTTTAAGAATGATCTGTATCGGCCCAAAAAGCACGTCGGCCCACCGGACAAATGCCCGGTATGCCCGATGGCCAGTCCAGCCCTGCTTACATACATCGAGTATTTCCCCCTGAAATGTAGAAATCTAAATGGGTGAATTTTGAAGAAATCTACAGATGCAAACAGATGGAGGATAGTAGGTTTAAAACAAACTCCATCTAAATGTGGATTTTGAAGGTTTTATTTGATGATGATGATGATGATGATGATGATGATACAGTCCTCCCTCAAATGTGAAACTAAGTCCATGTCACCATCAGGTGTATCAAATACTTGATTGAAACTAGTAGCATAGAAAGCATGCACATTGTGGCATGGTTTCCTTTGCTGCTCTATAAACCTATGAATACTAAGGAGAGAGACCATGGTTTCTGTGAACTGATTATTTTGTAGACATCTTTTGAAAATGAAACAATTGCGTAAGTTTGAGGAAGATAAAATTAATTAACTTTTTAAATATTTTTTTTTAAAAAGTCAAAGTTGTGTTAAAGGAACACTCCGACTTTTTGGGACTTTAGCCTATTCACCTTATCCCCCAGAGTTAGATAAGTCCATACATACATTTTTCATCTCCGTGCGTGCTATAAGTCTGTTTGACGCACCCACCGCTAGCCTAGCTTAGCACAAAGACTGGATGTAAATGGTTGCAGCTAGCATACTAATCCAAATAAGTGACAAAATAGTGCAAACATTTTCCTATTTACATGTTGGGATTTGTATAGTCACAGAGTGTACAAAAAACAAAGTCATATGAGACACAGACATATTTTAACCGTATAAATACTGGGAACTATATTCTCTGAAGGCGAAGCACTGTTACTTGGGCGGAGTGATAACCGCAGCACCTGAGACGTACCGTACCCAAACTCTGAACGAACTCTCTGCTCCTCACCACGGCGCGTCTCAGGTGCTGCGGTTATCACTCCGCCCAAGTAGCAGTGCTTCGCCTTCAGAGAATATAGTTCCCAGTATGTATACGGTTAAAATATGTCTGTGTCTCATGTGACTTTGTTTTTTGTACACTCTGTGACTATACAAATCACAACATGTAAATAGGAAAATGTTTCCGCTATTTTGTCACTTATTTGGATTAGTATGCTAGCTGCAACCATTTACATCCAGTCTTTGTGCTAAGCTAGGCTAGCGGTGGGTGCGTCAAACAGACTTATAGCACGCACGGAGATGAAAAAGGTATGTATGGACTTATCTAACTCTGGGGGATAAGGTGAATAGGCTAAAGTCCCAAAAAGTCGGAGTGTTCCTTTAATATATATATATATATATATATATACATACTTTTTTGTAAAAAAAAAAAAAAAAAAAAAAGTAAAAAAAAAAAACGTAATTATGAGAAGTGCCCTTTTTTCACTTGACCCCCTGCCCCTCAAAATGTCTGTGCACGTCCCTGTGGCACAATGAATATGTAGCCAAAAGAAATCTGAATTACCACAGCATCAGATGACAGCACTTCACTTTTTATTTACTTGTAAAATTGTCAAATTTAATCTTGAAACATTGAGCTAATCTCAAAACATTACTATTTATTCTCGTAAAAAGGCCTAATATGAGATTATCTCCTAAAATGATGACTATTCTTAAAATCTTAGATTTGTTTTTAGCACTGAAACACCATTATACTAATCGTATTAATACTAAATGCAAATAATAAAATGCAAGTAACAATATCAATATGCATAGTTTGGATATCAAAATAAGCAGATGTATCAGCTTTTGTACTAGTTGACATCAGTGACTAAGCATCCGATCAATCTCTATGGTTTTCTGGTGCATAATATCTTTGTAGAAAAAATAGCCAAATGCTAGCCATGGAAGGCAGCCTGATACTAGCCATGGAGATTGAAATTATAAAGATATTTTGAGAAACTAGTCTTTTGTCATTCAGCCAAAAAATCTTTGTCAGTTATTAATGTATATCCATCATTTTGTAGATTAGTGCTATTGAAGGGGTCATGAACTGCATTTTATATTATTATTTAATTTAATTTTCCTGATGTGCACTTATAATTTTAGTAGGATTTTCACATCAAATACGTTATAATTAAGTCATCGTTTAAAAATAAATGGCCTAATTTAAATGGGTGTCTCTTAAGCCTTCAATGTAAAGTCCACTGCTATGATTGGATAACATAATAAGTATTATACATGTGGAACTCTTTTGAAAACTTTAACTACGTTTTTACTTTTACACCTTCTGAAATAACTAATAACTAAAAAGTGTTGATTATAGCATTATATTTAGATCTACTCCTCAAAGGGTTGCTGCATTGTAGCCGATCACAGTCTGTTGAGCGCACAAATGCAACAATCTCACAAATTTCAACACGATTTCTGCACTTTCATGAAATGCTTTCAATATAACTTACAGAGTTCAAACTATGTAAATGAGATTTATTATGCAGTGTAGACAAGCATCACTGATTATAACTGGAGTTTTGGCGTTTGTCACTGGCTTGGTTTACCGACATAATGACTAAACAGGAGTCTGAGATCAGAAATCACTGATAGATTAGACATTACAATTAACTTACATGTTGCCGCATTACTGTTTGGTCCAAATCTTTCCATAAAGTCTGTTCTCAGAGCCTGCGTCAAACTCATTTTCGGAACAAACAAAGCTCTAACTCAGGGGTCGGGAACCTTTTTTGACCAAAGAGACATTTTTTTCATTTTTGGTTAATGCATTTTTCCAAAAGAGCCACAGTAAAATAATTATATAATATTATTATTAAAGACGTGCTTTTTTTTCAATAAAATTTCAACAGCATTAGGCTAAAAACAAACAAATATTTAGCAAAGTTTCAATATTAGTGAAGGGCTTTCACTGTGAGGTTGAGTTGTCAACTGATGAGCATAAATCCTCTCTGTCTGCATGAGAGAGAGAGAGAGAGAGAGAGAGAGAGAAAACACAGTACTTACATTTACTGTGTTTACGTGAATACTCGACTTGCCATTTTTATGTATTTCTGTATTTATTTGGCCGTTTAGGTGCGCAACCGAAGACAAAGGCTATGCTTTTCCGTGTTGCGCTCGGCGCGCGCACACAGCATCCTGCCAGTAATTCCGTTCTCTTTCGCGACTTATCGCGCTTTTAATATTTCTTTTCAATATAAAGCACATCCTGCTCTTTTTTTCATTCCTTCAATTTTTGTTATTAATAAATTAAAACAGAATCTTTAACTGAAATCTGCGTGGATTATCAAAACTACGACCCATTTATCATGTGTCATAAAGGGTTTCAGTGGCAAAAGTGAAAGTATTAAAGTTTACAGCCTTCTTTTACGTTTTTTGCTGCTTTTCGCCATTAGGCCTACCTTAAACAAGCTGCAGCTGCTTGAATCCCAGTGCAGGAGCTGTAGGTTATCACAGAGACAATTGATTGCTCTGATGACTCGTAACACTCGCGAGCGCGACCAGCACTGAATACGCTCTTTTGCCGGTACAACATGAATATACTTATTATCATAAACGTTTAACTAATTTCGGTAGACTGTGCTACAAGGGAATTTTAACTGGCAGATTTTTCTGCAGAGAGCCGATCTCTATTGATGTGTCTTATTTTTTTGTTTCGCTCGTTTGTTGGTAAAGGGTGAGAGACCTCGCGAGCCACATGATTTTTGCCAAACAGCCAGGTATGGCTCGCGAGCCATAGGTTCCCGACCGCTGCTCTAACTGATGCCAAGGCTCTACTGAGACCTTAAAGGGTTAGTTCACCCAAAAATGAAAATTAAGTCATTAATTACTCACCCCCATGCTGTACCAACCCCGTAAGACCTTCGTTCGTCTTCGGAACACAAATGAAGATATTTTTGATTAAATCTGAGAGGTGTATCACTGCTACATAGGCTGCCTAAGGGAATGAAACCTGACGGCCCAGAAAGTCAATGAAGAAAATGTTTAAATATTCCATGTCGCAACAGTGGCTCAACTATAAGTTTATCAAGCGACGAGAATACTTTTTGTGCGGAAATAAAACAAAAATAACGACTTTATTCGACTATTCCTTTTCTTCCTTGTAGGCCTGAAACGAGACTTCAAGAGATTTCCACGACGCTCTCCTTCAACTACTTCAGTGAAGTTCTCGCGCGTGCGTCGTGGAAATCTCTTGAAGTCTCGTTTTAGGCCTACAAGGAAGAAAAGGAATAGTCGAATAAAGTCGTTATTTTTGTTTGTTTTTTCGCACAAAAAGTATTCTCGTCGCTTAATAAACTTATAGTTGAGCCACTGTTGCGACATGGAATATTTAAACATTTTCTTTAATGACTTTCTGGGCAGTCAAGTTTCATTCCCTTAGGCAGCCTATGTAGCAGTCATCCACCTCTCAGATTTAATCATAAATATCTTCATTTGTGTTCTTTAGACGAACGAAGGCCTTACGGGGTTGGTACAGCATGGGGGTGAGTAATTAATGACTTCATTTTCATTTTGGGGTGAACTAACCCTTTAATAAATGGCCACCTTCCTAACATTAAAATCCTTTGGATGGTACAGTAATGTTATTTTTAGTCCAGTGATCCTGTTGTTCTTTCTGTTGTTATATAGATAACGCACCAGTGGGTTGGTCAAAGAGGAGATGATGACGAAGTAGGGCTTGATCTGTGTGTTCATTATATAATAAAACCTTGAAGTGGCAACTTGGTTTCAAGAAAAGCTGTTCCCCTTCAGGGACTACCGCTGCGTGTAATCGCAGTGGGAACGCCCCCCAGCGTAACGCGTCTGAAGCATGAATGAAATCAGTCAATGGAGCGTCACAGCGAGTGACGTCACCGACCAGGAAGCTATAAATATCCCCTGAATACACAAGCCACCAGCTTCTGTTACTTCAGCAGCGCTCTGTGTGTCACTGAAATCTTTCGATTGTGTTTGTCTGACTCTGTCAGGAGTTTTTCACTATATATATATAAAAAAAAAAAAAATGAGCGAGCACTATAGAAAGTGTGTTCCCCCCTGTACACGTTACATCACGGGTGGGGATTCACATGAGCTATGTGTAGCTTGTTTGGGAGTTCAGCATGCCCAGTCGGCTCTCGAGGGAGTCAATTGTGAGCATTGCGAGCGCTTTCCTTTGAGAACTCTGCGCTCGCGGCGATCGCTCTTCGAGGAGAGTGGTTTGCTGTGAGCTCCCCAGGGCTCGGGTCCCGCTTCTGTTGAGGCAGAGCGGCGGCGCTTGTCTTGGGGTTCGCAGATGGATCTCACCGGCGACGCTGAGACGGGCCCCGCCCTATCTCAGCTTTCTCCGGCGGGATCCAGTGCCTCTCACCCGGCTCTGGAAGCACGCGCTGCGACGGTTACTTCTGCCCGGGTCGAGGCACATGATGATGTGGAACTTAGATTATCCAGTTCTGAGGAGCTGGATGTCGAAAGTTTGGCATCAGAGAAAACTAGCTCACTTCATTATACTGCTGAAGAAGGTTTAATGGATGTGTTATCTCGGGCTGTTGAAAAACTCAGTATTGAATGGCCAACTGATAGACAGGAATCTAGAAATAAAAGCAAACTAGATGATAGATTTCTGTCTGCACGTCCTCAGCCTTCTCACCGGTGCTTACCGTTCTTCCCAGATCTTCATGCTGAGGTTTCAAAGACCTGGGTTAGACCGGTTTCGAGCAGAATATATACTAATCAATCCAATGCATATGGTAATATTTTTGGTGCAAAGTCTGCTGGATATGTGACGATGCCGAAGGCGGAGGAGACGCTCGCGAGCTATCTCTCTCCTGCCTCGGCATCTTCGCTTAAAGCCCCGGCTCTTCCTTCTAGACCACTAAAAAATACTTCTGTGCTGGTGGGGAAGGCTTACTCGGCGGCTGGGCAGGCGGCTGCATGTTTGCATACAATGGCCATTATGCAGGCTTATCAGGCCGACCTGCTCAAAGATGTGTGTGAGGGGGGAGAAATTTTAGCAGATACGATTAATGAGCTCAGGCAGACTGCTGATCTCACTCTCCGGGCCACCAGGGAGACAGCTAAATCTATCGGCCGGTCTATGGCAGCCATGGTGGCCACAGAAAGGCATTTATGGTTGAGTCAAACCTCTATGAAAGAAAAAGATAAATCTCTCCTTTTAAATGCTCCCGTTTCGCCTGCGGGCCTCTTCGGTGACGCTCTTCACTCTGTCACTGAGAGGTTCCAGGAAGAGAAAAAACAGGCGGCTGCTTTTCATAAGTTTATCCCTCTCAAAGTGCGCGTCACTGGGGCTGCTGAGCGAGGGCAGTCCCAGCCGTCGAGTTCGTCATCTAAAAGAGCACAGCAGAAGCGGAGTGTCGCGTCTCGTGCCCCCCCGCAGACAAACTGGAGGGACGAGGCGCAGCGCTCTCCGGCGCGGCCTTCTGGGGGCAGGACTGATCTGAGGACAGTCATCGTCGCCAGGAAGGCCGCGTCGAAAAAGTCCTGACGGGCTGAACGTCAGGACTCTGAGGGTGGTCCCCATCGGGAAAGACTTGAGTTCGCCGCTCAAAAACACGGCGCCCTGTCTTTCTCGATGCCCTCAGGGGTCTGTTCTACTAACCCTGCCTATACAGGGCGTAGAGAGACTCGGCGAGCGATTTCCCGAGGGACACTCGCCCCCTTCGAGGAGGGTTGTGGAGTGCTCAGACCAGCTGTTTCCTGCCAGTACGTTACAGGGCGCTGTGTCTGTCACTCGGGATGTTCATCCAGAGGCCAGCCTCGAGAGGCTGGTTCCCTTAGTAGAGTTCCTGACGGAATGGGAAATGCTTCCCAATGTTTCTCAGTGGGTCCTGAATATTATAAAGAACGGGTACGCTATTCAGTTCAGAACGCGTCCACCTCGGTTCAGAGGGGTTCTGCCCACGGTGGTGGGCCCCGAGCAGGCTCTGGTATTAGAACAGGAGGTAAAAACTCTGCTGCAAAAAGGGGCTATAGAACGGGTTCCTCCACCCAGCAGGGAGTTAGGATACTACAGCCGGTACTTCATCGTTCCGAAAAAAGATGGAGGGCTGCGTCCCATTCTAGATCTGCGTCTCTTAAATCGCACCGTAGGGAAGCTCAAATTCAAGATGCTCACTCTCAAGCAGATCGTGTCACAAATCAGATCCGAGGACTGGTTTGTCACGATAGATCTAAAGGACGCTTACTTCCATGTATCCATCCTCCCTCAACACAGGAAGTTCCTGAGGTTCGCTTTCGGGGGCGAAGCGTACCAATATCGGGTTCTTCCGTTTGGCCTAGCACTATCACCCCGCACGTTCACGAAGTGTATGGATGCAGCTATAGCCCCGCTGAGGCTGCAGGGCATCCGTATTCTGAACTATATAGACGATTGGTTAATTCTAGCTCAATCAGAACAACAGGCGGTTCGGCATCGAGATGTCGTTCTTGCTCACATCAAGAGGTTGGGGTTGAGGCTCAACGCCAAGAAGAGTGTTCTTTCTCCATTACAGAGAACCACTTTTCTCGGTGTAGTGTGGGATTCGACGACGATGCAGGCACAGCTGTCACCTGCTCGTGTTGCTTCGATTCTCGCCGCAGTAGATCAGGTCAAGCTAGGCCAGTCATCCACTGTAAAACAGTTCCAGAGACTGTTAGGTCTCATGGCAGCTGCGTCCAACGTGATACCTTTTGGCCTCCTGCACATGAGACCGTTACAGTGGTGGCTCAGAACCAGGGGATTCTCCCTGAGGGGAAATCCGCTTCGCATGATCATGAGTTCGCGACGGTGTCATCGCGCCCTGGAGGTCATCGTCTTAGAAGGTCTCTCCCTGGCTCCTTTTGAGCCCATCGAGGAAGTTTCGGAAAAGTTCCTTACACTAAAGGCTATCCTTCTTCTCGCTATCTCGTCTCTAAAAAGAATTGGAGATATTCAAGCACTTTCAGTGGCTCCCTCGTGCCTGGAATTTGCTCCTGGTATGGTAAAGGCTTTTCTCTGTCCGAGACGAGGGTATGTTCCTAAGGTACCAACCACTTCGGTTAGACCTATAGTACTGCAGGCTTTCTGTCCTCCGCCTTTTTTGACGTAAGACCAGGAGAAACTTAATTTGCTGTGTCCCGTTAGGGCTTTAGATGCGAATGTCCACAGAGCTGCCCTGTGGAGGAAATCAGAACAATTGTTTGTCTGCTTTGGGTCACCTAAGAAGGGGTGTCCTGCATCTAAGCAAAGGATGAGCAAGTGGGTGGTCGAGGCCATCTCGCTTGCTTATGGTTCGGCCCATCAGCCTTCACCTTTGGCTGTAAGGGCTCATTCCACCAGGAGTATGGCTGCCTCTACAGCTCTTCTTTCAGGAGCTTCTCTTCAGGACGTTTGTGATGCGGCAGGCTGGTCCTCACCGCACACTTTCGTCAGATTTTATTCCCTTGACCTTAGCTCCACTCCCGGGGCTCAGGTTCTCTCGTCGGCTTGTGTCTCCTAATGACACACGACGGGGATTTGGTCATATGGGGATGTGGGTATTGCGTTCCCACTGCGATTACACGCAGCGGTAGTCCCTGAAGGGGAACGTCCCGGGTTACGTATGTAACCCTAGTTCCCCGAAGGGACGGACGCTGCGTGTCCTGCCATACTCCCGGCATCCCCTTGGATCGCTTGCTTCAGTAACATTAGAAGCTGGTGGCTTGTGTATTCAGGGGATATTTATAGCTTCCTGGTCGGTGACGTCACTCGCTGTGACGCTCTATTGACTGATTTCATTCATGCTTCAGACGCGTTACGCTGGGGGGCGTTCCCACTGCGATTACACGCAGCGTCCGTCCCTTCGGGGAACTAGGGTTACATACGTAACCCGGCACGTTTTTGGACCAATGTGGAAGTTTTGAATTCTGAAACATACAGTATGTTGTTATAGCACAATTATTTGTCAAAAGATTTGATTTCTCAGTTCATGACCCCTTTAATAGGTTCTAGCCTTTTAATAAAATAATATTTTGTTGATATCGATGATTTAGACGATGGTCGATGATGGTTTTTCTTGTTGGATGTAAGTGTTCATTGCCTATTTGTCAGGGTGATATTTTGGAGTATTTGACTGTTTTGTGAACTATTTTGATGGCCGTTTGTCACAGCCACACTGAACTCTGATACTCTGTCCACACAGCCAACAGCACAAGTGCTCCTTATGCCAGACATGGCCATTGGCCTCCTGAAGGAACATTTCTGAGAAGATCAGCTGCGGAAGAAAGAAAGAGACAGACAGAGAATTCATAGGTGCAAATTTCACATACACATCTCAAGCTAAAGAATATATCATGTTCAGTTTTTCTTATTTTCTTTCATTGCATTTTCTTCAAGATGAAAGTGTTTGTTTCACCTCATCGCAGCCCAGGCAGCGAGGTCTGATGCTCTGGCAGTAATGGCGTCCACACATCAGGGCTCCTTCCTTCCAGAAGTAAATGAGGTCCACCAGCGCCTCGCCACACTCACAGCACATGAAGCAGGTGGGATGCCAGAGCCTTGTGTAGCCCGCCCTGTCCGCATACACCACAGGCCTGTCCAGAGCGGCCCGCTGTCCACAGCCGCTGCAGTGCTGCGAGACACACGGACAGCATATGCATCAGGTGTGAAGGAGACAGGTTAACAAAGAATGTCAAAATAATACTAGTTATTTATTTACTTACTAACACAGATGACCAAAAAATGGTCAGAGTTGATAAATGTCATTTCATTTCATTCATTAGCTTTCACTTACAACACTGAATATTTATACAGCAATTGTCTTCGACAGAAAGTGTTCACTGACTATAGCAAGTGGTCATGATTGCTTGTTACCAAATTTGTGCACACATGAAAGCCGTTAAAAATAGAAAGATTGTCACCTGCACATACCTTGTAAAATGCCCTTTATCAGTGGTTCTTCACCATTGTTATTTATTAAGTGTTTTTTGCAAATGGAAGTAAAATAATGACAAATGTTTTTGAAACAAAAAAGCTTGTTGAATTGCACTACTTGAAAAATGTGCATTGCATTAACCCTGCTTGCATTTTAATGCATTGTATTTTTAGGGCTTGCATTTTTATGGGCTGAAATTCAACATGGTTGTATATTTAAGCTGTGAATATTTCAATTCAAAACATTAAAAATTCAGTAATCCATATTCACATTTCAGATTTCACTTTCAAAATATTCATTCTGTTTAAAAATACAACCTATAATATTCAACAGGCAATTTTTGGTCCATTTTATTTCGCTTTGCAAATTCAGTGGTTCAAATTTAACAGAAAATTCAACATTTGACATCCGGGAACGGCAGGAATATCAGTGGATTGCCGATTGATAATTATCTGTTATTCTGCTCACCAGCAGGGGGTGCAAGCGGCTGTTGACGACGAAAGAGAGAGTCATTCATTCATAAAAACGGGTTTACAGAAATGGAGCAAGCGGTCAGTATTTGTAATGATTATCAGGGCCAGTTTAGCTATGGAAAATCTGATAAAGACACAAAAGCTGTGTTTGCATTTAAAGGGACACTTCATTAAGCTTTCCCCTGAGATGGAAGTTCCACTTCCTGCTTTTTATGACGTAAAAATCGTCATTTTGCGTCATAAAAAGCAGGAAGTCCCATTTCTTTGTATAAGGGTTGAGACTACAAACACTAGCTCATCATTTATTCAGGGTGTGGGACCCTCTCACGCTACAGACCTATTACAGATCAGTGGGTGGGCCTTCACTTGCACATACAGAAAGCAATATCAGCCATCTTGTTTGGAAGCTAAGCTAACAAGCGCTGTGGAGATAGGAAGTTACGACAATGACGGAAGAAACTAAACATGATATGGAAGAAGAGGATTTTGAAATTCTGCTGCTCGAATCCGATGTTCGTGGCTATCTTTACGAGCCGCAATATAGTGAAGAGCAGCTGAGGCTGATGGAGGAACAGGAGGCGGCTACCTGTCGTGGACGAGGAGCCCGGACTGGCTCGAGCTGGGCGGACTGCTCGTGCCTGTGCTCTCGCTGTGCCCTCCGGACACAGATAGAGTCTGTCTGCTGCAGAGAATTTCAACGATGGCAATTTCTTCTGGACGAAAAATCTCTGAATCAGACGAGCACACGGACGTTTGTCAGCTGATAGTTTCGCACCGCATATGTTCTGACTGAACATCCAGGTATCATGCAATAATTCACCATATAGAAAGAAATACAAACGAGGAGTAATTCGCTAATGAGTTTGCCAATGTAACGGGGTTCATTGTTGTGGGAAGAAGGAGGCGGGAACTGGCGAACATTTAAACATTTTAATAGTAAAATAAACAAATACAAAACAAAAGTATAAGCCAGCAGCCACACACAACAGAAACAAAACACAACATAAAATCAGGTCTGTTCCTCTCTCGATCTGCCCTGTCGTCGCTCCTCCTTTTATGCTTCCGCTCCTCGGTGAGAGATGCGAGACCGGTGTCGTTCATTATCACTCACGCCACCGGCCTCGCGCCATCCTCTCACGTCCCTCGCCCTCGTCCTGCTCGCCACAGCCAACTAACTAGAAATTTTGTGTGAAATGAATTTCTAACTCTGGTGGCAGCTAGCCTTGTAGACGGAAGAGTGATTTCTCTGATGTTTGCGCTGTTCTGGATTAGTGGGAATGGCTTGCGGAGCTGTGCAATGTGGTGCATTGTGGGAGTTGTTGTCTTACATACAAATGCGCCCTAAAGTTGTTTTCTGTCTCTTCTCGGTCGAGAGGGCACCAAATTCAAAAATTATTTTACATTTCGACTACATACATGACCCACTTTCAATAAAGATTAATGTTGAAATGGGTGAAGTGCTCCTTTAAGTCCTCACAGTTAGTTTTGCACATGTGAGCAGCTTTCTCTACCATGAGCGAATTCATAATGTTGTTCCCCGATGCTGATGTTCAGATAAAATGTTAAATCTGAGGTAGTATAGGCATATTTCTCTCGGTTGTTTAGTTTTCTTAACTTTATATTGCGGTGATGTGCTGCAAAACTATTAGTATACCTATAAGTTCACTTGTAGTATAGTTGTGCAGTACAAATGAAAACCTGAGTGGTAAACTAGTTGTGTACTCGGTTTACTACTGTAACACTTTGATGATTGTATCTGTTGTATTTTTTTATTTTATTTTATGTTATTCTTAGACTGTTTTTTTTCTACTATGTTTTATTGTCTATGCATATTGTAAAGCACTTTGTGACCCTGTCTGTAAAAAGTGCTTTATAATATTTTTTTTTACTTACTTACAAGTATACTTCTAATACATTGATATTAGTATAACACCGTGTCCTAACCAGACATGATGCGATAAGATTCCAGCAACCAGCAATTTGCCTGTCCACACCAGAAGTGACACGACAATCAAAACCCACAGCCTATCAGAACAGCGTGTAGGCGGGCTCTCACGGCGAGTGCACAGCACCAGAACGTAATCTTGACGGAACTCGCAAGAAAATGGATAAGTACATAATTAAATTCACAAATATTACACCAAAACATTATTAAAAAAAAACATACTGAGTTACTAAACCAATCTTTGTCAAAGAATACACTTGTTTGTTCACAGTTTGAACGTTCTTGTTTCCATTTGTTTAATTTCAAGATCTGAGGTGAATTATTTATTGTTGCTTTTACGGCTACAAAGCTGGAGCACTAAATGATATTCAAAGTCACATTACATGCTTTTAACATTAAATAAAGCACATTAACCCTCTGAGGTCGGCTATCGCGCCGGCGCGATAGTCTCGATTTTTTCCTTATCAGTGCAAAAGAGAATCAAATTACTCTGTTGATTTTGATCGTACATATAAGTGTTGTACATCATTAGATCATGTTAAGTCTCTATTATTTTTGTGGGTACTCACAATAAAAACAAAGTGTTGTGCTTTTCGTCAAATAAAGAAAAATAAACATGATGCGCGTTTTGCCTTCTCTCTGTCAGTGAGGTCCATTCTGAAACGCGTCCGTAAAATTAACTGTAATTCAGTCAATACTTGTCACAGAGATACGAGAGATTTCTCTTTATGAAGCTTGCATTCTCTTCTTTTAAATGAAGTAATTTATGAAAAAAATATATATTTTCAGTTCATGTAATCCGTTTGAAACCAAGGAGAGGTACAGTTTTTCGTTCTCCCTTCATTATTTTTAATGAGCTGAGGCTGCCACGCCCCCGGCGCTTTTCACATGGTAAATACGTGATATATGCATCGCACACACGGACACGCCCCCCGATCAATGCCACAAAAACACGAAGTTTCTTCATCAGATTCACTGATAGTTCATCACGTTTTGAGGATGGCACGCTACTCCGGTAAAGATGCCCTTCAGATGATTCTGGAAAGCGAGGAAGAATTCACCTTTTCCTCAGAGGAAGATTGCAACTCAGACGACGAACGGCTGCATTTTCAAGAACGGATTGATCCCGCCGAGGATGCAAGTTCGGAGTAAGTTGTTTAGTATATATATAATATATACACCATATATTTTTATATGTTCTGTTTTGGTTAGCCTATGATACTTAATATCATGCGTAAATACTACTGTCTTATCCGTAATATATCTTGTTTGCGAATATCTGCTTAGGTTATACAATGTGATTTAGAGCAAATATATTCAGCCTCCGGTAAAATATGCAATACTGTCTAAATACAATATATTTTTATATATAAATGTTCTGTTTTGGTTAGCCTATGACTACATATTGTTACGGCGTCCAGTCTCCCTGAGTCCATCATTCCTCAACCACGAGCGCCCTCTCCTGAGTTCTAGTGTATTGCATACTCTCTTATTAGTATGCATCATCTGCGCTGTGACTACCTTCACCTGTTCTGCATTAATCATTGCTCAGCCCTTATATGCCTCATTGACTCAGTGTTCATTGCGAAGTATTGCCTCTCTATGTGTGCATGTCCGAGCCGTTTCTGTGTATCAAGATTACCCGTATTTCTGATCCTCGCTATACTAACCTACTCTGATTGCCTGCAGCCATCCTCTCGACCCTCTGCCTGATCCGGACACTGATTCAAGCCGCCTACCAAGACCTTTACGCCTGTCCCTGTTTATGAACGCTCGCCGCCTGCCCAGACCTTTATGCCTGTTCCAGTTTGCTGCATGCACGCCGCCTGCCTCCGACTTCCAGCCTGATTTCACCCTGCTGCCTGCGCAACCTCATCAGTGGCTACCTGAGTTTATTTCTGACTGTGTCTTTGAGTTCTCCTCCAAGAATTCCTGAGTTTATTTCTGTCTGCCTTTGAGTTATTAAAGTTGTTGCAAATGGATCTGCCTCAGCCTTCTGACTCGTTACATAATACTTCGCCACACGAGGATCCAGCAACTATGACCGCATTAGCCGCAGCGTTCAACTCACAAGCCTCGCAACTGGCTTCCCATCACCATCAGCTTACACGTCTTACAGCTGTGACGGAGGAACTGGTAAAGGCTGTACAAGCTCTACGTACCTCTTCCTCGGGCGCTTCTTCTGATTCTGTCTCTCCGTCGCCGGCGCCGATGTCCCCACTACAGACCACCGCGAGCCCTCGACTCGCGTTACCGGAAAAGTTTGACGGTAATCCAGGTAAATGCAAGGGATTCATCCTTCAATGTTCTGTTTCTGAGCCAACAGCCTTCTCAACACCCAACGGACGCCAGCAAGATCCATTTCGTCTCCTCCCTGCTGACCGGCCGCGCACTGGATTGGATGACGGCCGTTTGGAGAACGGATGGCACTGCATTCCGCTCGTACGACGCGTTTCTTCAGGAATTCCGTGCCGTCTTCGAACATTCCAAAGAGGGGAAGGGAGCGGAGGATTTGCTACTGGAACTCACGCAAGGACGTAATTCTGCAGCTGAGTATGCACTAGAATTTCGCACTTTTGCCGCGCAAACCAACTGGACTGATGATTCCCTCAAA
This sequence comes from Tiaroga cobitis, assembly GCA_030578255.1. Classification (NCBI taxonomy): domain Eukaryota; kingdom Metazoa; phylum Chordata; class Actinopteri; order Cypriniformes; family Leuciscidae; genus Tiaroga; species Tiaroga cobitis. Next base: position 6,212,751 of record CM060612.1, read on the forward strand.
GTGATTTTCCGGCGTGGTCTGAGTCACGTGTTACAGGCAGAGCTGGCTTGCCGCGATGAAGGAAGGGATTTCAACCAGTATGCTCAACTCGCCATTCAGATTGATAACCTGATGCGCTCACGCCGCGTGGGCATGCGCCCCTCTACCTCCTCTCGCAGTTTTCCTGCGCCACGGTACCACGGTACCACGGTTCCATGCCTTCTGATTCAGGTGAACCCATGCAAATCAACTCGTTTCATATTTCAGATGAGGAAAGAGAACGTCGCCGATCACAGAGACTATGCTTGTACTGTAGAGGGGAAGGTCACGTTCGTCAAAACTGTCCACGTCGGTCTGCCAACAGAGAGAGTGCTGCGGTGAGTCTAACCCTTGACTGTTTAAATCCTAAGTCATGTGTTGTAGTGCCCATAGAATTAACTGTCAATGGTAAATCCGTTTCCACATCGGCATTGTTGGATTCTGGCGCTGCTGGGAACTTCATGTCACAAGAATTTGCTAACCTACATAGGATTACTCTAATTCCATGCATTTCTCCCCTTTCTGTCGAGGCTGTTGACGGTAGACCGCTGGGCACCGGTCACGTCACTCACCAGTCTCAAGAGTTGCGTATGCGCACCGGGCTGCTACATAGCGAATTGATTCAATTCTACATCCTTCAAGCTCCTCACACTCCCGTGATTTTGGGGTTGCCCTGGCTCCGTAAGCATGATCCACTGCTGCAATGGACCTCCGGCCAGATCATCAGCTAGGGAAAAAGCTGCTTCTCCAACTGCCTGTCCTCCATTCAGCCACTTCCAGTGAGGAGCATCCGAGAGACCCCCGGTGACACCGCGCTGAATCGCCTCCCCGCTGTGTACCACGACCTGGCGGAAGCCTTCAGTAAGTCTAAGGCCACTAAGCTGCCGCCTCACCGCTCTTACGACTGCGCCATTGACTTCTTGCCTGACGCCACACCACCTAAGGGGCGCATCTTCCCGCTGTCTCAACCCGAGACTGAAGCCATGCAGAAATACATTGAGGAGGAGCTCGCCAAGGGTTTCATTCGACCATCCACTTCTCCCGCCTCAGCCGGGTTTTTCTTCGTTCAGAAGAAGGATGGAGGACTCCGACCATGTATTGATTACAGAGCGCTCAACGATCGCACCGTCAAATTTCGCTATCCTCTGCCTCTGGTTCCGGCTGCACTGGAGCTGCTCCGTAAAGCAAGATACTATACCAAGCTGGACCTGCGAAGTGCATACAACCTGGTTCGTATCCGCGAAGGGGATGAGTGGAAGACGGCCTTTTCTACGTGTACCGGGCACTATGAATACTTGGTTATGCCGTTCGGGCTTTCCAACAGTCCAGCTGTATTCCAATCTTTCATTAATGACGTGTTCCGAGACATGCTCCAACGCTACGTCATCGTCTATATTGACGACATTCTGGTCTACTCTGACTCCCTAGAAGCTCATGTCCAACACGTTCGTGCTGTGCTACAGAGGCTCATCCAGTATCAGCTCTATGCGAAAATGGAGAAGTGTGACTTCCACCAAACCTCTACCTCGTTCTTGGGCTACATCATCAGTCCGGGGGGTGTGGCTATGGATGATGGCAAAGTAAGGGCAGTGGTGGAGTGGCCCCAGCCCACTACTCTGAAGGAGCTGCAGCGCTTCCTAGGGTTCGCAAACTTTTATCGCCGCTTTATCAGAGGGTTCAGCACGGTGGCGGCACCCCTTACCGCGCTGGTTCGCAAGGGTACTTCTCGTCTGCCTTGGAGTGAAGAGGCTGCCCGGGCCTTTAACTGTCTCAAACAGGCTTTTACCTCAGCCCCCATCCTGCATCATCCTGATCCAGAGTCACCTTTTGTGGTTGAAGTGGACGCCTCGAGTACCGGCCTGGGTGCAGTGCTGTCTCAGCGTCAAGGATCGCCTCCCAAACTGTACCCCTGCGCCTATTATTCCAGGAAGCTCAGTCCTGCGGAGAGGAATTACGATGTGGGTGATCGTGAGTTGCTGGCCATGAAGGCAGCCTTTGAAGAGTGGAGGCACTGGCTGGAGGGCTCCACATACCCTTTCATCGTTCTGACTGATCACAAGAATTTGGAGTACCTGCGCTCGGCTAAACGGCTGAATCCCCGTCAGGCCAGGTGGTCTCTGTTTTTTTCTCGCTTCCAGTTCACTGTCACCTATCGTCCGGGCTCGAGGAACGTCAAGGCGGATTCCTTGTCTCGTCAGTTTGATTCTGAGGTAACCATCCAGACTCCAGAAACCATACTCAATCCTGATCTGATCATCAGTCCCATACGGTGGGACATCGAGACCAAACTCGAACTGGCCAACGCTGACTCCGAGACTCCTCCAGAATGCCCCCCGGGGAAGCTCTATGTTCCCGAAGCTCTCCGAGAAGAAGTGCTTAAGCATGTTCATGCCCTGCCCAGTTCCGGACACCCGGGTATCACCTCCACCATCCATCTCCTTCAGAATCGCTTCTGGTGGCCCACCTTGTCCCAGGATGCCAGTCGGTTCGTTCACCAATGCCTAACCTGTAATACCCAAAAAGCTTCCCATCTCATGCCTGCCGGTTTACTTCAACCACTGCCCATACCTCAACGACCCTGGTCTCATATTGCTATCGATTTTATTACGGATCTGCCACCATCTGATGGACACACCACTATCCTCACTGTAATCGACCGCTTCTCCAAGGCCTGCCGCCTCATACCCCTCAGTAAGCTTCCTACAGCCCTGCAAACAGCTGAACACCTCTGTAATCTAGTATTCCGGTTTTATGGTCTGCCTGAAGACATCGTCTCGGACAGGGGTCCTCAATTCACTTCCCGAGTCTGGTCTGCCTTCTTCCAAAGGCTCCAAGTTAACGTGAGTCTTACCTCCGGCTACCATCCTCAGGCCAACGGTCAGGTAGAACGACTCAACCAGGAGATCTCCCGTTTCCTCCGGTCCTACTGCCAACTCCATCAGAAGGACTGGAGCCGGTATCTGATGTGGGCAGAATATGCACAAAACTCCATTCAGAAACACTCCACGGGCTTGACTCCGTTCCAGTGTGTTCTCGGATTTCAACCACCCCTGTTTCCTTGGTCTGGTGAGCCCACGAACGTTCCCGCAGTTAATGACTGGCTAAATCGGAGCGAGGAGACCTGGAATCTGGCTCATACACACCTTCAGCAGGCTGTCAACCGTGGTAAGAGGCAGGCTGATCGTCACCGCCGTCCCAACCCAGAGTATCAGCCAGGTCAATGGGTATGGTTATCCACGCATAATTTACGTCTAAACCTTCCTTGCAAGAAGCTCAGTCCAAGATTTATGGGGCCTTACAAGATCTTGCGTCAGATAACTCCAGTATCCTTCCGTTTAGCTCTGCCCAGGCGTCTACGAATATCTCCCACTTTCCATGTCTCACTACTCAAACCCGCCACACCTCCCCCTGAGGAAAGGAGGGGAGAATCCGATGAACAGTCCTCCCAAGCCATCATTGTGGAGGGTGAGGAAGTCTACCGTGTTCATCAGCTACTGGATTCCAGACGTCGGGGGGGATTTCTGCAGTATTTGGTTGACTGGGAGGGCTCCAGTCCAGAGGAACGGTCTTGGGTCAACTCTGGTGACATTCTGGATCCCTCGCTCACTCAAGAGTTTCACCGTACTCATCCTGACAAACCTGCACCTCGTGCTCGTGGCAGACCCCGCCGTCGTCAGCATCCTCGCGCCAGGAGTCGCTCGCAGGGAGGGGGCTCTGTTACGGCGTCCAGTCTCCCTGAGTCCATCATTCCTCAACCACGAGCGCCCTCTCCTGAGTTCTAGTGTATTGCATACTCTCTTATTAGTATGCATCATCTGCGCTGTGACTACCTTCACCTGTTCTGCATTAATCATTGCTCAGCCCTTATATGCCTCATTGACTCAGTGTTCATTGCGAAGTATTGCCTCTCTATGTGTGCATGTCCGAGCCGTTTCTGTGTATCAAGATTACCCGTATTTCTGATCCTCGCTATACTAACCTACTCTGATTGCCTGCAGCCATCCTCTCGACCCTCTGCCTGATCCGGACACTGATTCAAGCCGCCTACCAAGACCTTTACGCCTGTCCCTGTTTATGATCGCTCGCCGCCTGCCCAGACCTTTATGCCTGTTCCAGTTTGCTGCATGCACGCCACCTGCCTCCGACTTCCAGCCTGATTTCACCCTGCTGCCTGCGCAACCTCATCAGTGGCTACCTGAGTTTATTTCTGACTGTGTCTTTGAGTTCTCCTCCAAGAATTCCTGAGTTTATTTCTGTCTGCCTTTGAGTTATTAAAGTTGTTGCAAATGGATCTGCCTCAGCCTTCTGACTCGTTACACATATCATGCATAAATACTGTCTTATCCGTAATATATCTTGTTTGCGAATATCTGCTTAGATTATACAATGTGATTTAGTGCAAATATATTTCAGCCTCCGGTAAAATATGCAATACTGTCTAAATACAATATATTTTTATATATAAATGTTCAGTTTATTACTTATCATGCGTAAATAATGTTTGAAATTTAGTGATGTGTCGTTCGCTAAATACGTGCGGTCTATATGGCCCATCAACAGATACTCGCGGCATCAACAGATACTCGCGGTGACGCGGTCAACGGCCCATCAATAGATATTTCTCCGTCCCATGGCCCATCAACAGATATATACTTACATTGTGCATCCATACCCATTAAATGTCCATCAGTTTACTTTGGATAATGTATGCTAACAGTTTTTTTGTTTGTTTTTTAGGAATGTGGCTGCATCACACTCTCCTTCTCCAGCACTTCGCAGAGGGACACGCAGGTGTCGTTCAGTTCTCAGTGCGATCGAGAATCATACTGAGTAAGTGCACAGATGTAATATTTTACTGATGAAATGTAATTGTGTTAACAACGTCATAATATACAAGTACCTATTCTTGTGTGAAATGTTGTCTTTTTTTATCCATGGCCATTATTGATTGATAATGATAATAATTTCTTTGATTGTTTTATCAGCATGCTCACACTTTTTATTTTTTTTTTTTTTTTTTACAGATGTGACAATGAACATGTCCAAGCACCTGTTCTGAAGAGAGCTAAGGCAAACAAGCAGGCGAGCAACAGGCAGTCCACTCTGTCATGGAAAACAGAGACTGATGTTGACATTGATCCACAGACACTGCGATTCCTTCCTGCACGGGAAACTGGACCGCAACTGAGCTCTGTAGACTCACATTCCCCCATGAGTCTTTTCAAACTACTTTTTTCAGAAAGTGCTGTGTCAACTCTGTGCCACAACACCAATGCTCAGGCTGCCAAGGCAACTGCAAAGGGCTGCAAATATAAATGGACAGATGTCAGCATTAGTGAGATGTACCGCTACATTGGGCTGCTGTTTTACATAGCGATCTTCCTTTACTTTTGTTTATTTTGCTCACATTTGATTTGCTTAGAGCCCGCATCAACGGGGCATAAGCATTTACTGTGAGATACCTGACTTTACTTTTGTTTATTTATCGCTCACAATTGCTTTGTTTATAGCCGACTGATTATTTTTTTTATTTTGCTCACATTTGATTTGCTTAGAGCAAATTCAGAACATTGAGTTCCTCCACATAGAGGAATTACAATAAAACAGATTGAAAAACAAAACCTTTGAATCTCCTCTCATTCAGTATTCAGGCTGCCACACTTGATGGGCCATTAGCCATTGGGGGAGTGTCTGTCACACCCCTGGTCTGAATCTCATTCATATTGATCGGCCATTACCACTCCCACGCATAAACCTCTTCTGACAAAAAAACTGATTTTCAAAGTTTGAATCAATGTTTTGTTTTATGTGAACGATTAGGCAGGATGATTTTCACATCATTTTGAAGCCAGAACTCGAAGCGACAACATCCATTAGTCAGAAGTCTTGTGGACGCATATTTAGTATGTGTTTTGTGGTCTTATTTCAGCAACTTTCATTTTTATTTTTTTCAATAACCACGCATAAACATTATTCTCTTAAAAATACAAACATGTACATACATGTTGTTTACAAATTACAATAGCCCCGTTTGTGCTATATAGAGTGAATTTACACCTTTGCCATTAACATGTTTATAAATAACTGAAAAAAGCACAAATGTCAGAGCATGTCAGAACACCTCCAGGACCCAGAAAACACATCAGACCTCAGAGGGTTAACAGTACCTGAGATTATCATTGCCGCACTTTGTTCCAGCCGCGACGTCGCAGAAAAATAGAAACCGTTTCTAAAATAGAATCACGGCTGGTAAGGACAAAAACTCTGCTTAACATGGAAAAAATACCTTTTATCGAATGTTGCGTGTAGTTAGGACACGAAGTGTACTACAAGTATACTTAAAATTAACTTGCCAGTTGCCAAAAGCCTCAGTTGACATGAAATGGCTCATTACCAAATTTAAAAGTGCTGGCTAATGCTAAACGTAAATACTGTAAGATTGTTACTCATGTTAGGACGCATGATGTCTCCGGTTAGTTTACCCTGTGACCCATCTGCAAATCCTTCACTAACTTACATATTCACTGAGAGGAGACTGTGCTGTTCCATTAGTGCTGCTCTCATCATCTGGCTGTTCCTCGGGGTCATTTTCATTCTTCTTGGCTGTACCTTTTTCTCCAGGCAAGGCAACTTCTCCCACTCCTAAGGATTCCTCCTTATAGTATTTCACAAACTGAGCCATAGCTTTCAGCTCCACCTCGGACAGGCTGTGGCAGTATGCAGGGTCGTGATCATAGGAAGGTAGCTGTCTGAACAGTTGCCTGTGGCGATATAACGATCCTTCTGTACCAGCCACGGGTCGTCTTTCTTCAGGGAGAAGCTCCATGTACTGCATCGCCTGACAGAAAGACAGAATTATGTAAGAAAATAGCAAAAGAAGAAAAAAATATTATAACTTATATTATAAGAGAATTATCAAAAGAAAAGTGACCGGTGGCATTTTTTTGTCTCACTGAGGAAAAGTGTGAAATGGTAGCAGTGTTACATCCTATACGATGCTATGCTGGCTTGAGAAAGTCAACATACTGCTCTCTGATTTTCTAACTGATCAGACTTATTGGTTTTCCTAAAACGTACAATCAAAACTCCCAAAATTCCCTAACTCCCAAAATTCCCTAGACTTAGATTGACAGAATGTGCAAATGAGCCAAGACTCTTCAGAGAATATTATAGGGCACCTTTTGTCAATATGATTTACTGTCCCCCATCATAAAATGTTCAACCATTGATGTTCAATATTCAGTGATGGTTAAACAATAATTTTTTTTGTTCCTAATAAACTAGTTCCTAAATGTTTGGTGAAAAGTTTTTTCACAGAGAACAGTGAAAAAGTAATAAATGTAAATACTGTCTAATTATTTCATTACTTCAAATTAACAATTAGGTCCATATAATCTTATTTTACTAGGGTATAGTGTTTGTAAATCAAATAAACAAAAAACAATGTAAGGAATGATGTAAAACCCTAAATTCTCAAATAATTGAGTGCCCAACTTATCTCCCTACCTTCTGTGTGCAGGTGGTGTGTCTGAGGGTTTGATATGAGACATGTAATAGTTAAAAGCATGAAAGACTTTTCTTTTTAAGATGGTAATATTGGAACACTGATATAAAACAGAGGCAATATAGTTGTTACGTTGTGCACAAATCACACGAAGCAGGAGAAAATAAAACAAACAGTCTTTAATCCAACAATCCAAACGATCACAGGGTATAGAAACTCAGGAGAACAGGAAAACAACCACGATACATAGATGACACCAGACAAAAAAAAAAAAAAAAAAACTGAAACAAAAAGGGAGTATCTGTTATTGGGACAGAAGACCAGACCTAACAATGCAACAATTAGCAGAAGCTAGTGATGTCCAGAATCCATCTCCTGACCCGTTCTCTGATTTGGTACAAAGCGGTCAGACAAACACTTCTACCACCAGTCACCTCACCTTCGTTGTCTGCCTCTGTGAGGTGGATGAGTGCAGCGGGTTTCTTCTCCATTGCTCACTCTTCTTTGAGATGCAACCAAAGTTATATCCAAAGGATCAAGCAAAGATAGCATACATCATCTCATGTCTATCCGGCAGAGCGTTGCAATGGGCTAATTCCATCTGGGAAGCAAGTGGACCCATGATGAATTCCTTGACAGCATTTACCAACCAGTTCAAGGAGGTTTTGGCCAAATGGTGAGCCCATTATCAGGGCATGATCAACTTTTCAGTTTACATCAAGGTAAACTTCCTGTTGCAGATTATGCTTTGAAATTTCGCACATAAGCAGCTACAGGTGGTTGGAATGAAGCTGCATTAATAACAGCTTACCGTCAAGGACTTAATTCCACCATTCGTCAGCAAAGAGCCGTTTATGATGAAAGCACAATGAATGAGTTAGCGCAACTCCAGCGCTAGAACCCATGCAAGTTGACACTGTCCATATGTCCAATGCAGAGTAACGCTCCACATAGGAAATCTTCATGAAGAAGAGATCTCTATCTGGTGCTGGAAGGCTCCACTGCTAACGTTATCCTGGGACGCCCTTGGATGCTTCAACACTCACCTACGGTATGCTGGACCAGGGGAGAAATCCTGAAATGGGGAGAGAACTGTCATCAAGAAAGTCACCACAACTTCAGAACCTGTCTTCTTTAATTACACAACTGTTACTGTCCAGAGGTAACAACACAGCAAGAAATATGTCCTGAGTTCCAGGATGTCTTCAGTAAGCAGTTGGCAACCAAATTACCACCTCATTGGCCATGGGACTCTGTGCCATTGATCTGCTGCCTGGCTCTACTCCACATAAAGGAAGGATTTATCCACTGTCCATCCCGGAGCAGAAGGCCAGTAACAGGTAGGAGCTGTACTATCTCAGCGGCAGGGGGAAGCTCCGAGACTAATCCATGTGCCTTTTTTTCAGCTCTACCCTGGAGGTCCGAGGGGCGGCTCTACGTGCCAACATCCATTCCTCTGCCCCTCATGGACTCAATCCACACCTCTCCGGGCTCGGGACACCCAGGCAGCCAACAGACCCTCTCACTCCTCAGTAATCATTACTGGTGGCCTAGTATGACCAAGGATATCTCCCAATACGCCAGAGGATGCTCAGTCTGTGCCACGTCGAAGGTTCCACACCACCTGCCTGAAGGGAAACTGGTACCCATACCACGGAGGCCCTGGTCACATTTGGGAGTGGACTTTTTGTCAGATCTCCCTCAATCGGACACCTACACCTGCATCCTGGTAGTCGGTTGATCGCTTCTCGAAAGCTTGTAAACTGACCCCACTAAGGATACTACCAACAGCCTGAGGGGCTGTTCCAGCACATCTTCAGTCACTTCGGAATTCCTGAGGATATTGTTTCAGTTTGAGGGCCTCATTCATTCTCACAGGTATGGCCTTCTTCCAGCTCTTGGGAGTATCAGTGAATCTGACATCTGGATACTGGGGGTAACTCTTGGGGGCACGGTACGGCACGGCTGCTGACCCTGTGCTTCTCCGTTCGTTTGTTTGTTGTTTGTGAATTTTCGGCATTAACCCTCTGGGGACCAGAAACGCGCCGGCGCGTTTTGCTGGTTTTTTTTCACATAGCAGAAAAATAGACTTAAAGTACTACCATCATTTCTGTTCATATAGAGTTAAGAAATATGAGAAAATAATCTGTTAAATGTCTACTTTTTTATGTGCCCACATACAATCGAAATAAAATATTGTGCTTTTGTAAAATAAAGAAAATAAACAGGGTGTGCGTTCTGCCTCTCGGTCACCGTGAACTTTTTTTCTGGAGCACGTCTCTAATCTTCAACACAACTCAGCAAATACTATTCACCCAGCCATAAGCAATATATCTTTTAAATTATTTGAGTTTGTACTTTTAAATGATCCGATTCAAAACTAAAATTATTATTCTCCGTGTATGTCATCTATATAAAAAGAGAGACGTGTCAGCCCGTCTCATTATTGTTCTCTCAGCTGATTATCTCTGGTAATGTGAGACGCCCACGGAGAGCACGCGCTATTCAAACGCAAATATGTGAAGCAACACATTGAGACGCGTTAACGCCCATAAACTCTGAAAACACACTATATTTTTTAGTCAGATTAATCTACTGTCGTCTTGCGCGGCTATATGAGGAACAATCCTGGGACATTTACCACTGGGTTTATTTTCACTTTGAGGATGAACAGATTCAGCTGAGAAGTAAGTGTTTTTTGCAAGTGCTTTGTTCTAATCGCGATATAGAATAACGTAGTGTCTGTAAACGGAAAAATAGCATACTGTTAAATGTGAATCATGTTTGTGTGTGTGTGTGTGTGTGTGTGTGTGTGTGTGTGAATGAATGAATGAATGAATGAACGCACAGATACGCACTGTTACAGACTAAATAACAGACAACATTTCGTTGACTCGTTTTGGATAAAGTTTTTACTCTAAAATAGACATCAAATAAGCTTTTTTTTAGGAGTTTCTGCTCATATGTTAAATATATAGTATGTTTTGTCAATAAACTAATCAACTAAGATGTTATAGTGTTTGTTCAAGCTATATCAAAATAATGAATCCTCAACTTTGAAATATGTATGATCAAACTAAGACATTTATGGAGAAAGACAATTTTCTTTTCAAGATGTTTCCAACTCTAACTTTGAACTTTGAACTTTGAACTGAAATAAAACCATGTCTATATGGTGAAGGGTGTGTGATAGAAGTGTCCAGACGTATGCACCCTGTATTTTCCTTATATAAATCCAAACAATCTAAAAGCCATTCTTTTTTAAATCTCCTCATTCTTTGTGCAAGGCTCCTGTAATGATATGGCCTGATAGCACCTAATAGGGCCATTATGGGAGGGTCTTTGTCTTTCTCAGGTGTGGAATGCCACACATATTAATGAGAGATCACGCCTCCTGCATAAAGCTTTCTCAAACAAAACACGTCATTAAAAATGTAAAAGACTTTATTGACTTATCTGAATGAGTAGTCAGGATGATTCTCACATTGTTTTGGAGCAAATATTCTAGGCTATGTGATACAATTTTCAAAAGTCTTGTGAAGAAATAATCAATATGTGTTTTGTGGTCTTATTTCAGCAACTTTCATTTTTATTTTTTTCAATAACCACGCATAAACATTATTCTATTAAAAATACAAACATGTACATACATGTTGCTCAGATCTCATGGTAGCCAAGTTTGTGCTATATAGAGTGAATTTACACCTTTGCCATTAACATGTTTATAAATAACTAAAAAAGCACAAATGTCAGTGCATGTCAAAACATCCCAAGGGCCCCAAAAACACTCTGGTCCCCAGAGGGTTAATCGTGTTGTAAACTTCTGTTTTGTTCACGTCCTTGAGTTAAGCAACATGGAAATGGATTACTTGCGCACAGTGGTGATTTTTTTCATCCTACATGCTGTCATAAGAGAGAACTTTGCCCTAGCCGAGAACAATGAAGGAAGTGAACGAACGTCGCCACTGATTATATACTCGAGGGATTTTCTTCTTGCCCTACGGAATAAAGCTGTGTCTGTGGACTTAAATCACGTATCATCAACCCCTCATGGAAAAGGCCAAGGTAGGAAAAGGAAAAAAAGAGGCTCGAGGGGGGGCGTTTGTAACAGGTTGAGAAGGCGAGGAAACAGACACCCGCTTCCCATCATAACTCTGTCAAACATCAGATCATTAAATAATGAACTGGATGAGATCACAACACGCCTCCGGTTTGATGCGGATTTTCGGAGGAGTAATTTGCTCTGTTTCACAGAGACATGGCTTCACGAGGACAGCACTTGCATTGATATGGAGGGATTTACAGTTATAAGAGCAGATTGTGATAAGGTGTCATCTCAAAAATCCATCGGGGGAGGACTCTGCATGTTTATTGACAGTGCTTGGGCTTCACAATTCAAAGTACTCAAGAGAGTGTGCACTAGAGACTATGAGCTATTGTCTGTATCTATCAGGCCGTTTTACCTTCTGCGGGAGTTTGGGCAAATCACCATTATTCTTGTCTATGTCCCAGGGCCTAACAATAAAGAAGCTGCGGAAATAATAACCGACAGCTTCAATGCTGCTCTCTCCCGATTGGCAGATCAGCCGGTGTTTATTTTGGGGGATTTCAACACATGTTAGCTGTCACCTCATCTACCCACTCTGCAACAGTATGTCACCACGCCCACTCGCTCCACTCGCATACTGGACCAGTGCTTCGGTAACATCCTAGACGCATATAAGGCAGTGAGTCGCCCTCCTCTTGGTAAGTCCGATCACAATGTCATTCATCTCCTTCTAACATACAGACAGAAAGTCAAGCGTGAAAAACCACTCCTGAAAACTGTACGTCAATGGACTGAGGATGGGGAGGAGGAGCTCAGAGATTGTTTTGACTCGACAGACTGGCGCATGCTCTGATCATCACGAATTGACAGACACAATTACATGCTATATCAAGTTCTGTGAAGAAACTGTTATCACTTCTAAGATAGTTCAAGTGTTTAGTAATAACAAGCCATGGCTCTCAAAGGATTTTAAAATGTGTCTGAATGAGAAAAGGGCTGCATTTTTGAGAGGAGAAGCTGACTTAGTAAAGGAGAAAGAGAAGGATTTCAAGCGTAAAGCTTTTACAGCAAAAATAGATTTTAAGAATAAGGTTGAGCAAAGATTTTGTACAGGCAATGCAAAACCAGCATGGGAGGGATTAAATACAATAATGTGTAGGGAAAGAAAAAACAAAGTGTAAACGTGGCAGATTGTGGCAAATTTGTTAATGATTTAAACATTTTCTATGGAAGATATGATGTGAGAGACCCCAAAATAGGCTGCAATATTACCTATGATCATATTGGTAGTTATGAACATATACAGCTTTCTGAAGAAGTAGTAGCCATGTGTCTCTCTAAAATCAGACCAAACAAAGCCCCTGGGGCTGATGGCCTCCAAGGAAGGGTGCTAAAGGTATGCTCTCAACAGCTTAAAGGGGTTCTTACTCAGCTGTTCCAAATTTTGCTGAATTGTGGTGTTTTTCCGAACTTATGGAAGAAGTACACAATAATACCTATGCCTAAGGTCTCTAGGGCTACAGACCTTGGAGACTTTAGACCAGTGGCACTCACTCCACTCTTAGCCAAGTGTATGGAGAGAGTGGTCAGCACCCATCTTATGGCTTCTGTTGGGAATCAACTTGACCCCCTTCAATTTGCCTATAGGTCACACAGGGGCACAGAGGACGCAATACTTACTCTTGTAAATCAAATAGCTAAACATCTGCAACAACCAAAATCACTTGCTCGGGTTCTTTTTATTGATTTTACATCTGCTTTTAATACTATCCAAATTGATATTCTTTTAGAACAACTTCATAGGATGAATGTGAATGGTGGGCTCATTCACTGGATTAGAAGTTTCTTAACTGACCGCCCTCAGAGAGTCTTAATGAATGGGGTCTACTCAGATGAGCTTGTCATAAATACTGGAGCACCACAAGACTGCGTGTTGTCACCTCTGTTGTTCTCAATTTATATAAATGACATGACTGTGCACAGCACCAATGCTAGTTTACTTAAGTATGCTGATGACATGGTCTTGGTAGGACTTCTCACAGAAAATAATGCAGCACATGAAGAAGCTTATTTTAGCCACGTCACTTTACTGCAGGACTGGTGTCAGACTGTTAAACTGGAAATTAACGTGACTAAAACAAAATAACTTATAATACAAACGAAACCTAGAGGGGCCAGCAACATCACCCCTGTTGTACTTAACAGCCGGCCTGTGGAAGTAGTGGAAATTTTTAAGTACTTGGGTACAATCATTGATTGCACTTTAAGTTTTTTAATGTTAACACAGAGAGTATTTTTAAGAGAGCTAACCAGCGATTGTTTTTAATTAGAAAGCTGAGGAGCTTCAGGGTCAGTCAACACATTCTTGAGATGGCATATAGGGGTCTGGTAGAAAGCATTTTACAGTTCAATATAACAGCTTGGTATGGTAACCTGAATGTGAAAGACAAAAACAAGCTTTCCAAAATTGTTAATATTGCAGGGAAGGTGATTGGCAAGTCACAAAGGCAGCTTGGGGATGTGTACGATAGGGCGGTCCTCAGGAAGCCCAGACAGATATCAGCAGACACCCTACACCCACTCAACTCAGAGTTTGAGTTGCTCCCATCTGGCCGTAGATTCAGGGTCCCAAGGGCGAGCCGGAACATCTATAAGAGGTCCTTTGTTCCCCATGCCATACAGGAACTTAATTTAAACTGAAAGCACCTTGTGTTTATAACTTCTAATCGGTTGCGCTGCTTTCCATTTTCTGTTGTTGTATGTTGATGGTGGTAGTGTCATACTCTTAACTGTGTGTTTTTGTAATTTTTACTGTGGTGTCACTGATGTACAGTGGTGTAAAGTAACGAATTACAAATACTCTCGTTACTGTAATTGAGTAGTTTTTTTTAGGAATTGTACTTTTTTAAGTAGTTTAAAAACAGTGTACTTTTACTTTTACTTGAGTACATTTTAAGTGCTGTATCGGTACTTTTACTGCGCTATTTTCCCTGAACCTGCCGTCGCTACATTTATATTAATATTTATTTTTATAATAAGTCATCATGTGACTCCATGCGTGATTCCCGTCAAATCAAATCGCGCGCGGAAAACTTTGCATCAAACCAGCATCAACAGACTTCGAGACACCTGGCGCCAATTTATTTTGTTCACAAAGTGACTTTCGGAGTGGATCTTGAGCCTGGAGGAAGTTCATGCATTTGTGTCTTCATATAGGCAAAAAAACAGCGCAAGCGTCACACCTCACACGTGCTTCAGTGTGTGTGTGTGGTAAATGAAACTGCGCGTCCGCTGCACCATTCATTCACACAGAACATGCAGGATTCGTATTTAAATTGTCTTTGTGGTTTAATATTCACACACACGCACACTATATCGCGATTTGATTTCAAGTGTACTGAACTGCTTTCTATTTATTCCTCAAAAAATTTACAAATTCCGTGAAATTCCGAGTTATAAATTCCTTTTTTATGACTGGATTTTGTCAGCATTTTAGGGGGGGCGGGGGTCGTCCAAAACAATGGTAGGGGAAACGCTGTATTTTTAGTGCTAGCAGTCAAAAATAAAACTGTTGGAGAAATATTGAAATACTGTTTCTTTTTTTCTATGAATCTGTGATAAAAGAGTAAGCTACATTTTCAATTTGCAGGGTATAAGGTGGACTAACATTCATAGCATAATACTCACTACTCACTACTCTTGAGTACTTTTAAAAGGGCTACTTTTTACTCCTACTTTGAGTAGTTTTTAGGACCGGTACTTTTACTCTACTCTCACCACATTTTTTGACAAGTAACAGTACTTTTATTTGAGTATGCTTTTTCAGTACTCTTTCCACCACTGCTGATGTATATATGTTCGGAGAAGTCGAAGACAAATTTCCACTAAGGTGGACAATAAAGTCTAATAATAATAATAATTATAATAATAATACAACTCTGTCCAACAGCCAGACTGAGCAGAAGATTCAGGAGATTGGGAAATATTTGTGGTCATATTGCCACCAACGTGTAGCCGATAATCCACGCTGCTTTGAGCTGTCGCTAACTTTCTCTCAAAAAGAACCCTGAAAAAGACCACGGCCTACCCATAGGTGTCAGTGTTAAGTTTGACAGCCATTTTTGATTTTGTCTTAGTCTTCATCTTCAGACAAAAATGCATTCTAGTCTTAGTCACATTTTTGTCATTTTTGTCTTTCATAGTTTTACCCTCTGGGGTCGGAAATCACACCGGCGTGATTTGCTCGATTTTTTTCACATAGCAGCAACATAGACTTAAAATACTCCGTCATTTATGGTCATACAGAAAAAAGAAACATGAAAAAAGAATCTGTGAGATGTCTATTTTTGTATGTGTCCACTTACAATAAAAACAAACCATTGTGCTTTTGTAAAATAAAGAAAATAAACGGGGTATGCGTTCTGTCTTTCCGTCTCGGTGAACTTTTTTTTTCTTGAGCACGTCTATAAACTGAAACAACTCAGCGAATACACGGACGTCTCACATTTATGAGCCATGTATCTTTATAAACATGTAAGTGTGTACTTTTAAATGATCTGATTCAAAACAAAAACAAATATTCTCTGTTTAAGTAATTTGAATAAAACCAACAAGATTTCCAGTTTCTCAAACGCTATAATTCGACCACGCCCACGCGCGCAAAAGAGATTGATATGCAACCCAGATAGCACACGTACGTCTGCAAGATGTCTGTTAAAGATCACTTCATCTGGAAAGCATCTGCTGTTTACTAACATCTGATAGACATCTTTAAGATGTCAGTTTAACATGCATTCTAAATCATTACATCTTAAAGACATCTTCTAAATGTCTATTTGACATCTAACAGGAGACGTCCTATAGACGTACTGCAGATGAGCAAACACTCTAAATAATACGTCTTCCAGATATAAACACGCACATCAAATAGACGTCTCCGTGATGTACGTGTGCTATCAGGGAAATATCCACGTGAAGGAACGCGAACGCCCTCATTACCTCAAAAACAACGCACCAAACTTCATCAGTCCAATGCTTTTCGCCGAGGTTGGAAAACACGCTGTGATTTTACATTGGATTTAACTTACCTCAGAAGAAGAAGATCGCGATTTGAAGACAAGAAAGATGTAAGGTAAGAAATGTGGCCTTGTTGTGTTCTCTATTGCATTGCTATAATGTTCATGTCCACTAGGTGGCACTGAGATGTTGACATATTAAACTGATGAAAGGGGAGAAGGAGAAAAAAGTAAAAGAAATGCTATAAGCTACTACTCGCGTCTGTCTGGTTTATATACATTCATCCTTCAATATAACAAGCCTATTATGAATAATATTAGTTAGTGTTATTGTTGAATTGCATTTAAGCTGTTGCTAGACTAAAATGTATGAAATCGACAGAAACATGTTGAAATATGAACTGCAGGCATACTTTTCATTGCGAAATTTATATTCATGTACGACACAAGGTTGTTCTGTTTGATAATAAAACACAGCATGATATAGTAGGCTAGTAGCCTATAGTGTTTACTCTACTATGGTGAATATTATAATGTTTAGATCCGGGTTTACTTTTAAATACAGTGTTTGTGGATATCTGCTCAAACGTAACGTTAGATATGTATAATATGTTAACAATAATGTTTCATAGTTGCTCGATCCAGTAAATTTTCTCTGCGCGCGCTCTGAGTTTGAAAAGCAAAACGCACCAAACATTAGGTTTCATGGTTTACGCCAGAACGTCATAACGATTGTAAACATTTGAAGTAACATATCAATAAATTTTTTCTCTAGTGTAGTGTAACCAGGCCGCCTGCTATAGACTACAGGCTATAGACTAATAATAACAATTATTTTATGCAGCCATACACGTTGGCTATATGCATTGCACAACACACCTGGTGTTCATTATATATGTGTGTGTGTGTATTTTATAAATTGTAAAAAGATATTTTAACCAGAAAAATCTCAAATGTATTCCCAAAATTGTGCAGCCTTTCTCTTGATATCAGCATTCACAGTTGTTTTTTTGTTTGCTGTTGTTTTTTGTTTTTTTACAGGGACCACTGAGCCACTGAGTCCTGCTGACATTCACATGAGTCTCTGTAGTCTGTACATGAACATGGTAAATGGAACATGGACAGGTATGTACTATGTTTCAGGAATGTCACAAAGGTCTCTGTTGAGTGTGTGATCTAAAGATCAGTGTGTTCAATAATGTGCTTTTTTGTCATTTGTTGTGTATCTTTGGATTATGTTGTGTTGTAAATAAATCTAAACAATCAAAAAGCCATTTTTTTTAAAGGCTCTCCTCATTCTTTGTGCAAGGCTCCTAATGATAGGGCCTGGTAGCCAGAGCCGGATTATCCATAAGGGCACTTGGGCCAGTGCCCAGGGGCACCAACCATTCACAGCCACTAGGGGGGCACCACATGAGTCAAGCTTTAAAAATATTTTTCGTAAATTGTTATATTTTTAACTTGAAATTCTTGATAGACCATAAATAAATCGTTTATGAACACTAATTTAACAATAATAATAACAATAATGATTTAATAATAAATTATAAATAAATAAAGATTACATGACCACTATCACTCCCCCCTCCCCAATCTGTCAGAGTTGCGTTGGTCCACAACAAATACGTGCAAATGTGTCATTTTTTTAACGGCTACAAAAAAATGAATTAAAATCAAAACTGGACAGACGTCAATTGAGTGGTTTTGCAAAAAGAAAGTTAAAGAAAGACAAGGACGCTAGACGTAGCTACAATTCACAATGTTCCAGGTATCGAAAGATTTTTTGTGAGAACATCACGGGAATTGCGATCACTAGCAGCGCTGAGTCTGACAAAGCCGGAGCGAACTGTGGAGACGGTAACAAAGAAATGGACTTTGGGGATGTAGTTGACACCTTTGCTTGCGCAAAATCAAGGAAGGAGCAGTTCTGCTAAACTTAATACATGAAAACGTTTTTACCAGATTTAGTGCTACACTTATTGTCTCTTATTTGTTCCTCACTAAATAATGTTTTTTTTTCACTAAATGTTCGATTTTATACAATTATTGTGCACTTGTGATTTTTCTAGACTAAATTTTACTGCTGAGTTACCCACTAATCTAGTTTATATAATAGAATTTTTGTCATAGGTTATGATCATATTTTTTTTATTTGTTGTTTTTCTTTATAATGAAGTTGTCTGTATTAAGTAGATTGTGTTTAACAGAAAATAGTGATTATCAGTTCAACACACAGAGTTATAGAAATTCTACTTGATTTTATTTATTTTTTTAACTGCGCTGGTATCGGATCGGTATAATTCAATACTCAGAATTTTTGGTATCGGATTGGATCGGTTCAGAAGAAATGGTACCGGGACATCCCTAATATTTTCTGGTAGGCTATATCCAAGTTACCCAGGAGCTCTGTTGACATAGGCTTTGCTAACGTTAGTTACAGCTTGATGAATTGAGTTGAAAACACCAGGAGAGAACGCAACATTAGCCAGCTAGTAAAGCTCTGGTGGGAAATTATTAGCTAACGCTACTACGGAGGCCATAATATTTTTGACTCATGGCTGAAGTTAAGTTTCTCCAACTCTCCCCAGGTTGGCAAAAAAAATGCATCTCAAAATGCATCAGATTGATGCTTTAAAATATGGAATATTTAAAAAATTTCTTCCGGGGGGGCATGCCCCCGGACCCCCCTAGAGGGGTAATATCCTTCTCACCTTTTTCACCCCTGACCCCTTTTCATGCCTGTAGAGGTAAGAAACCTCATAGATTTATTATTATTTTTGGGCAAACGTGAATTGACGCTGTCAATTAATCAATGTACATTTTTAATTGACACATTTGAATATAGGGGGCCTTTTGAGGTATAGTGCCCAGAGGCACCACACTGTCTTAATACGGCCCTGCTGGTAGCACCTTAATAGGGCCGATATGGGAGTGGTCTTTGTCTTCCTCAGGTGTGAAAAGCATACATAATAATGAGAGATTCACAGTGGTTTACGCCTCCCCGCATAAAGCTTTCTTACCCAAAACACGTCATACACATTCTAAAAGACTTTATTGTCTTATCTGAATGAGTAGTCAGGATGATTTTCACATAGTTTTGAAGCAAATATTCTAGGCTACGTGATACAATTTTCAAATGTCTTGTGAAGAAATAATTAGTAACGGTTTTATGATCTTATTTCAGTGATATTTCTTTTTTCACAAACCACGCATAAACGTCATTATCTCAAAACTAAAAACTTTTACATACATGCTGCTGACATATTACTGTAGCAGAGTTTGTGCTGAATACAGTGTAATCAGACTTTAGCCATGAAAATGTCACAAGTATCAGAAATAAACACAAATGTCAGAGCATGTCAGAACACCTCCAGGACCCAGAAAACACATCAGACCCCAGAGGGTTAAGGCACATTTTGACAGGATGTAAGGTGGCTCTTAGCCAAGGACAGTTTACTTGGCGCCATGACCAAGTACTGCGATGTTTGGCTTTAGCATTGGAAGGCAAGCGTAACATGTAGGGCCCTATAAAATCCGTTTTATTTTTTCCCAAATTCCGTTTTAATTATTGCAAATTCCGTTTTTTCCATTTTAATTTTGGGGAATTCAGTTTTTTATACCCTTTACTGTTATTTTAGTTGTAAAAAGAGTGTGCCTTTAATGTTAATGATTAAAATCTACACAAATAAAATAGGAATGACCTTAAATTTATTGAGGTAACAGACATTTACTCTTACTTTTCAGCACAAATACTGCATGATGCAACATAACACTGCACTCTAAGTACTTCAAGTAAAAACAAAATATGGTTATGAGCTTTAAACTGTCCAGTAAAATAAAATATATTAGTTTATATAAGTTTAAATAAAAGTCACACTCTGTCTCTCTCTCGCGCACTGTCGAGCGCGCTCTCGGACACACTCGGTCTCTCTCGCGCAGTGTCACTTCGCTTTTGTCCAGTCCGGCACCTCATAGACAGACGTGCACGTGTGTGTGTGTGTGTGTGTGAGAGAGAGAGAGAGAGAGAGAGAGAGACGCGTGAGTGACAGAGAGACGGAGGGAGAGCAGGGAAAGGAAATGCAACTGATGCGCTGCGTGTTTTAAATAGCGTTAAACAAAATGAACAAAACGCAATATGTGGTGGCCGGTGTTGATTCTGTGGCGCACCTCCACGAATTAACCTATGTATGGGAAACACTTGATTAAAGTCACGTGCGAACTGCTCGGCTTGGTACGAAGGGCTTAGCGTCGAGTTTCTTAACTTTTTCACCGACGAAAGCAGAGCCTTGGAGAGCCGCTTTGCCATGCTTTCATTGTTTTGATGCCGTCATTGGAGCTGAAATGACGGGAGGGGTTGTGTCGCCCAGATTTGCTTCCCCCTGTCTGCATTTTCCCCATACATACGTTCTTCTCCCACACAAAAACAGAATTTCATTCCAAATATGTAAAATTCCGCGTTAACACTAGATTCCGCGTTAATTGGCCAATTCCGCGATTCCGTCCGCGATTCCGTGATCGCGGAAATTATAGGGCCCTAAACATTGTTTTGTGGTCTGGATCAGCACGCATTGTTCAACTGATAGAGTTAACAGTGCCATGGGAGGATGCTGTAGATGAGGCATATAAGAGGAAGAAACTGCGGTATGCTCATCTGGCCACTGAAGCAGAACAGCGAGGATGGAGAGTCCAGGTTTATCCAGTGGAAGTGGGTTGTCGAGGATTTGTGGCACACTCTACAACCCGGTGTCAAAATGTCTGGTTTGTGTTTCCCCGGTTATCCACTAGAGGTCCTCTTCCCCACGGTGTCATCCTTTCATGAACTGCATTCCCCACAATCCTTGTCTGTACCAATCACTATTCATTGCACTCAGCTGTTCCCCGTAATCATTATACCCAGCTGTTCCTTGTTAGTTCTTTGTTAGATCTGTGTGTATATATTCCCTGTCTGTGTCAGTATGTGTTACGGAGTTGTTGTATATTGTCCCCACCCTTCTGATGTCTGTTCTGCCCGGTTCTTGTTTTTGTTTTGTTCTTGTGTTTGGATTGATTATTTGGATTTGGACCCCTGCCTGGATCACTATGAGTTTGGATTGCCCTTTTAATTGAACTACTGCAACTGGATTTTCTGTTCCCTGTGTGTGTTTCGTGACACCCGGTTCCTCAGAGACGTCGGATTCAGTAGCCAAGAGTTGTGTCGCACAGTAAAGAACTTATCTGAAGCAGCAGAGAGGAGCAGCAACTGGCTGTGGTTGAAACGGAAATATTCTGGCTGGCTGTGTACAGGCCGCCACGCTACGGTTTCGTAGAATTCTTGAAAAACTCGAAGAGTCTGTTGGTTTATTTGTATAGTTTGCATAGTAATTACAGTTATTACGTTCCTGTGTATATTGCGTGAATGAGGGTTGGTGATTGGGCAGATATGGTGTTTTGCGGTAGGTAGTATGCCATATGGAACCGTTGCCACTGAACCTACTTTAACGAAGACAGTGGGGCTCGACAGCCTTAGTCAAACGGGTTGGCGCGTATGGTTGGGTTGCGGAGAGATTGTGAGATTATGGTTAGGTCACATGTGAACTATGAGGAAGGAGCAACCTCAGCAGCAGGAGGGATGTAAAGGTCAGTAAGCTGGGCTCAGTTGAGTGGGGGACGGAAGGGGGTGACTCTGGGCTTGCTGGGGTCACTGTCGAGCCCTCTTGAGGTGTCGTGGGCTAGTCGACGAAACACTGAGGACGGAAGGTGCCCACTTGAAGACCCTAGAGATGTCCCCTCCTCGGCTTAATCCAGACGGTTGTCGTGCTGGTCAACTAGGGAGACCACACTGTAGTTGCAGCCATTGTGTGTGCTGACGCGCCAAGTACACTGCAGCCGTTAACGCCGGACAGAAGGAGATTCACATCACCATATGGAAGGAAGCGTAAATGGATGGAAAAGCATAGGTTACTGTAAACCTACGTCTTAGTTTGTGCTTATCTTGGCGAAAGCCGAGGACAAATCAGCATGAAGTTTTAAAGGGATAGTTCACTTTGAAATTAATTTTTGATATGTTTTAGCTTACCTCAAGGGTATCCAAGATGTAGGTGTCTTTGTTTCTGCAGTAGTTTCAATTTTGATATTTTTAGGTCAAACCGCTCTTGACTGTCAGTCATATAATGCAGGTCTATGGTCACCAGATCAAAGAGCATACACAGAGAAGTCCAAATTAAACATTTAAAATTTAAAAATTAAAACGACGAGAATACTTTTTGTGCGGAAATAAAACAAAAATAACGACTTTATTCGACTATTCCTTTTCTTCCTTTTCGCGTGCGCGTCGTGGAAATCTCTTGAAGTCTCGTTTCAGGCCTACAAGGAAGAAAAGGAATAGTCGAATAAAGTCGTTATTTTTGTTTGTTTTTTTTCGCACAAAAAGTATTCTCGTCGCTTGATAAACTTATAGTTGAGCCACTGTTGTGACATGGAATATTTAAACATTTTCTTTAATGACTTTCTGGGCCGTCCGGTGTCATTCCCTTAGGGAGCCTATGGAGGAGTGATCAACCTCTCAGATTTAATCATAAATATCTTCATTTGTGTTCCGAAGACGAACGAAGGCTTTACGGGGTTGGTACAGCATGGGGGTGACTAATTAATGACTTAATTTTCATTTTTGGGTGAACTAACCCTTTAATGTGGCAGGTGATGAACACAAAGGACAAGAGGGATCCTCTCCTACCCAGAGGTTTAGGTTCTGTGGTGATGGGAGAACATCATATGTTGACCGGATAAGGAAACTGATCCTACTCTCTTCCATTGACCAAAGGTCTTGCTAGCCCATCTTGCGTTGTTCCACACTCTCCCATCTCATCCACTCTCCCTGCTTGGCATGGGAAGTGGCCTTTATACACTTCATCCTCTCCTGCTTTCTGGCCCACCCGATGGGCACGTTTCATGATAGGAGAAAAGGTGTCGGCCAAAACTTTGGGAAGCCAGTCCTCTAGAAAAGCACACATATCTAAGCCTTCTACTTTTTCAGGTAGGCCGACGTCCTCCATCTTTTCCAGGTCTTGGGTCTTGGATCTTCCAGGTCTTGGATCTCGACGTCTTGTTCCGCTTGCGAAATTCTGTCCTCAGCTTCTCCAATTCTATTCAAGTGAAATAGCAACTCCGTTTTAATACATTTAATGGCTTCCATGATATCAGTGGATTGTTTAGCCAAATCACCCTTTAGCGATTGAATGGCCGAAAGAATAGCATCTGTAGCCACATTCCCATAAGCTTTACTCGGCTCTCTAGCCACTTGTTTGCTAGCTTGATCCGTGGGTTCAGAGTCATTTTGAGATTGCGATTTCACTTGTTGCCCTGATTTTATATTCTTTGGTGGCATAATCTCTCGTAGATCACATTCCTTAACTTTAAACACCTATCAGTGTTAATTTTTTTAACAAAGACGACGACGAAAAATGTTCGTTAACGACTATTTTTTCTGTGACTAAGACGAGACGTTGACAAGCTAAACTAATATCTGATGATTAAAACTATGACGAAATGTATGCCGTTTAATTGTTAACAAGACGAGACAGGACTAGATGTTAATTTAGAAATATCGGACATTCAAAATACATGATGTCTTCATATCATCATAGGCTGTCTTTCATGTGCTTCCCTTCTCCTTGAGGGCGTATCTCAGGCAGGCAGCCGCAGCTGACGTCACAGGTACGGGTAGTATAGGTTACCAAAAGTTAGCTAACTTAGTGTTATCTTAGAGTGATTTGTTATCATAGGTGACTGTGTGAAAGTAACGGACATTTTAGAAGATAGTTCAACTTAGGCTAATAATAATTATAGATTTCTATCATTTTTATGTTTCATTTCAGTTCTTTTGTAGCTTTTAGGATGTTTTTAGTGAGTAATTGCAAATCCAATCTTCTTTCTCTTCAACCAGGTCCAAGAGAAGACTACACAAAAACAGCAACAGGGTGCAAAAACACAATCAAATATACCAGTGGCATTCTCATCAGTGTCAAAATATAAAGCAGATTCGCCAGAACAAATCTCTAAAGAAAAGATGATTGCCCAGTGGATTGGACGCTCTGGTCTACCTGCTCGTACAGTTGAGGATGATGATTTTATCCCTATGATTGAGAGCATAGATAAGAAGTTAGCAGTGCCTAAGAAAACAAAAATAAACAACTTAGTTGAGCAAATTTACAATGACGAAAAACTAAAATTCAGAGAACAACTTGCCACAGCTCGCAAAATAAACTTAGGGCTGGACATATGGACGAAAAGAGGACTTACAGCATAATTTCTAGCCATTAGTGCATGCTACTTTTGTCCTCAGGAGGAAAAAGCGAAGCATATACTACTGAATCGCACCTGTGGCATGTGCCCTGCTTGTTACCTGCCGTCAATCGCTACAGAAAGCGCAGCAGACGGCGTGGCCGGAGAGGCGGTAGACTTGTCAGATTAAGAAAAGCCTACCTGACTCTGACTTCGGCATCTGATCCTCGCAGTCTCATGGCGCTCTCTCTCTCTCTCGAGAGAGAGAGTACGCCGGTTACGCTGTGTTAGCTCAGAATACTGCTACCAGTGGCTTCGACCCATCGTTCCCGACGCTGAGTATACACATGCTTTTACGACGGCCCGTAAGGATCTGCAAACGGCATTCCGTAAAGGAGAATCTTCCAGCAGTCTGGCCTCAACACATTACGTGTTGCTTCTATCAACGCTAGATCGCTAACTAACAAAACTTTTATTTCGAAAGATTTTTTTTATTTCTCACTCTTTGGATTTTCTTTTGTTGAGGGAATCCTGGGTTAAACCAGGTGACAACAGTGCCTTTACAGAGTTTTTTCAGCTCACCGCGAGTGTCGTTTTTAAAGCTCTCAATGGCCTTGCACCACCATACATAACTGAGATGTTAACTTTGCGTCAATCAAACAGGGCTCTTAGATCAACAAATCAACTTTTGCTGGAAGTCCCAAAGACAAGGTACAGACTCTGGGGTGACCGGGCTTTTTCTGTAGCTGGGCCAAGCCTTTGGAACAAGCTACCTGTTGATATACGTTTAATCACTGACTTGGGCCTCTTTAAGGCTAAGCTTAAGACTTATTTATTTAGACTGGCTTTTAATTCATAGCAGTTGTTGTGGCTTTTTGTGTTTTCTTTGTGACATACATTTTGTTTTTATATTTTGTTTTGTGGCTTTATATACTTTGTATGTATATATTTTATTATATTTTGCAGTATATTGTTGTCATTTTTGATCCATGTAAGCAGGGTATATAAAAGGAAGGTTTAACAAACCTAAATGTGTTAACCCTGGGGTCGGCAATCACGCCGGCGTGATCTGCTCGCTTTTTTCTTATAAGTGCAAAACAAACTCAAAATACTCTATTTTGATCTTACATATAAGTGTTACACGTCATTCAAAACTGTTAAATGTCTTCTTCTATTTGTGTACACTCAAAATAATGTTGTGTTTTTCGTAAAATAAAGAAAATAAACATGATGCACGTTCTCCCGTCTCTCTCAATGTGAAGTTCATTCTGAAACGCGACAGAAAATGACCTATAACTCAGCAAATGCTTGTCATTGTGACATGAAACATGTCTTTACGAAGCTTGAAGTCTCCATTTTTAAATGATGTAAATCATATCAAAAACAAATATTCTCTGTTTAAGTAATTCGTATGAAAGCAACGACATGTACAGTTTCTCCAGCCTGAGCTGATTAGCGCTAATGTGACCATGCCCACACGCGCGCATACGCACGCGTTAATATGCAAATGATCCACACGGAAGAACACAGAGCTGTTACCGCCCTCATCACCTCAAAACAAAGAATCAGCGACTTCAGTCCTGCTCTGCTTTCATCGAGTTGTTTGTGCTGTGCTGTTTACCTTGGATTTACCTCAGAAGAATTAGAAGAACACGATTTGATGATGAGAACGATTTTTAACCTGTTAACCGTTGCCAGAGCGCCGGCGCACTGAAGCGTTTTTTTTTTTAAATAGTTCAAAGTTACTATCATAATATGTTACTACCTTGACAAACTATACATCATTAAAAATATATAATACTCCATTTTCAGTATTTGACCACTATTGTATTCTGAGAAACTTATGGTGACATGTCTTAATTTGTGCCAGGAGTTATGTAATTAAAAAATGACTCGATACCTTTAATATGAATTATGAGCGTCAGCCGCTTCCATTCAGAAAAAAACTCCTGTGGTGTCGTCATGACAGCGCTTGACAAAACAACGCCCCTCAGGGCTTTTAGCTCAACAATGTGCAGATTTGGAGAAATATTGATAGATTCTCATAGGTCTATATCAGATTTCTATAGACAGGAATAATATTTATTGAATTTATACCCAAATGCGTCGATGTAATTATTATGAGCGCTGTATACTCTGATGTACTGTAGAATAATATAAAATTCCTAGACAATTGGAAAAGTTTTTGGGGCAAGCCTGAGCTGTTGAAAAGAGATGGTATCCATCCCTCCTGGGCTGGTGCTGCTCTTCTCTCTAGTAATTTGGCTCATAGTCTTAGAGATAAAACATGACAATCTGGGGCTCAGGTCAGGAAGCAGACAGACTGGCTAAACCGACCGTCTGCTAGCGGCCTCACGTCACCAAGGTCAGATAAATCCCATCACATAGAGCCTCTTTCACCTAGATATCATCATATAGAGACTGTGTCTGTTCCCCGAATTTGGAAATCCAAAAAACGTCAGGTAAACATTTAATTGATGTTCAGCAAATAAAAAACAGATATAATACAGATGAGCAAATGATAAAGCTTGGGTTGCTGAATATTCGATCCCTTACTTCAAAATCTCTCATAGTTAATGATATGATTTCAGATTATAATCTTGATATGCTGAGTTTGACAGAAACCTGGCTAAACGCAAACGATTACATTATTTTAAATGAGTCAACAGTCAACCCCACAAGATTACAGTTATAAACATGAACCTCGTCTGAAAGGCAAAGGGGGATGTGTTGCTGTAATTTATAGTAATATTTTCAAAACCACTAAGAAATCTAGTTTTAAATATACTTCTTTTGAAGTATTGGTGCTTAATGTAAAAATATATAGTGTAAACGATAAATCACATTTGAGAATTATGCTGGCTACTGTATACAGGCCACCAGGGCACCATAAAGATTTTATCAAAGAATTTGCGGACTTTCTATCAGAATTAGTATTGGCTGCAGATAAAGTACTAATTGTTGGTGATTTTAATATACATGTAGATAATGAAAAAGATGCATTGGGATTGGCATTTAAAGACATTGTAAACTCAATTGGAGTTAGACAACACGTGTCAGGACCTACTCATGATCTAATATTATCACATGGAATAGATGTTGATGCCATTGAAATTCTGCAGCAGAGCGATGACATCGCAGATCATTATCTAGTCTCATGTAAATTACATTTAGCCAAGACTGCAAAGCCGACTCCGTGTTATAAATACGTTAGACCTATAACTTCTGCCACTAAAGATTGCTTTATCAATAATCTTCCTAATCAGTTTCATCACCTCATCATCCCGGATAGCTTAGAAGAACTTGATATTGCAACAGAAACATTTAACTCTCTCTTTTCCAGCACTTTAGACGCAGTTGCTCCGTTGGGCTTAAAGAAGATTAAAGAAAATAGTCCAACGCCGCGGTACAGCGAGCACACCCGGGCCCTTAAGAGAGCAGCCAGAAAAATGGAGCGCAACTGGAAGAAAACTAAACTAGAGGTATTTCGGATTTCGTGGAAAGAGAGCTCGATTACTTACAGAGAGGCTTTAAAAGCTGCTAGATCTGCTTATTTTTCAAACCTATTAGAAGAAAATAAACATAATCCAAGGTATTTATTTGAAGCAGTGGCTAAACTAACGAAAAAGAAAGCTTCAAGCTCAGAAGTGTCCAAGCAACACAGCAGTGATGACTTTATGAACTTCTTCACTTATAAGATTGATAATATCAGGGATAAAATTATAACTATGCAACCGTCTACCACAGTACCGCATCAGGGAGTGCATTGTAGTGCATATCCTCTTCTTAATATCATTACTTTATCTTTGTCTCTAGGATACATACCAAAAACCTTTAAAATGGCTATGATAAAACCGCTTGTTAAAAAAACACAACTTGATCCTACAGAATTAGTCAATTACAGGCCGATCTCGAATCTGCCTTTTCTGTCAAAGATATTAGAAAAAGCAGTATCTTCACAACTATGTTCCTTTCTAGAAAGAAATGATATCTGCAAGGATTTTCAGTCCGGATTTAGACAGTACCATAGCACTGAGACTCCTCTCATTAGAGTCACAAATGATTTGCTCTTATCATCCGATCGTGGTTGTATCTCTCTATTAGTGTTACTCGATCTTAGTGCTGCATTTGACACCATTGACCACAACATTCTTTTAAATAGACTAGAAAACTATGTTGGCATTAGTGGAATTGCATTAGCATGGTTTAAATCATACTTAACTGACCGTTATCAGTTTGTAGCAGTAAATTAAGAGATGTCTTATCGATCACAAGTTCAGTATGGCGTACCACAAGGCTCAGTACTAGGACCGTTGCTGTTCACTCTGTACATGCTACCATTAGGAGATATCATTAGGAAACATGGAGTTAGCTTTCACTGTTATGCCGATGATACTCAGCTGTATATTTCCTCAAAACCCACGAACTTACCAATTCACAAAATTAACGGAATGCATAGCTGATATAAAAAATTGGATGACTAGTAATTTCCTACTACTAAATTCTGAAAAGACAGAGATTCTAATTATTGGACAAAAAACTTCCACACGTAATAACCTAGAATACTGTCTAACACTTGATGGCTGCTCTGTCAAGTCTTCGTCGTCGGTTAGGAACCTGGGTGTGCTCTTTGATACCAAACTTTCTTTTGAAAGCCACGTGTCTAGCATCTGTAAAATTGCATTTTTCCATCTTAAAAATATATCTAAAATACGCCATATGCTCTCGTTGGGAAATGCGGAACAATTAGTTCATGCGTTCATGACCTCAAGGCTAGATTATTGTAATGCTCTACTGGGTGATTGCCCTGCACGCTTAATAAATAAACTACAGCTAGTTCAAAACGTCGCAGCTCGAGTTCTTACCAGAACCAGGAAATATGACTATATTAGCCCGGTTCTGTCAACACTGCATTGGCTCCCTATTAAATATCGTATACATTTTAAAATATTGTTGATTACTTACAAAGCACTAAATGGTTTAGCTCAGCAGTACTTGAGCGAGCTCTTAACGCATTATAGTCCTTCACGTCTATTGCGATCTCAAAATTCCGGCCAGTTGATAATACCTAGAATATCTAAATCGACTGCTGGCGGTAGATCCTTTTCCTATTTAGCACCAAAACTTTGGAACAGTCTTCCTACCATTGTCCGGGAAGTAGACACACTCTCTCAGTTCAAAGCTAGACTAAAGCTGTTGTTGAAAATCCGGCTCGCGTACCACCAAGTGATAAAATAAAACAAAATTCTGTATTAAGATTTATAGGCAAGACAAGTAGTTTGTTTAGGCTGGGTTGTATGGAATTACAAACCTGCGCACATATTTTCAAAAGCACATAACTATAGAATCAATTCTGAATGAGCATGTGAAGTTCGTCAGCGTTAATCACAGGTTCGCGTTTATAGTCTGATCATTTCGACGGAGGTGAATCAATCAAAGTTAACTTTAGCTGGAAATAACATTATACAAAAACCGCTATAAAGCCGAAACAATCTTTGTTACCTTAAATTATATGTTTATCTCTGTAAAGCTGCTTTGAAACAATCCATTGTTAAAAGCGCTATATAAATGAAGATGACTTGACTTGACTTGACTGTGTTTTCAATCCATACTGGCAGCCTGAGGGCGCCAGCGCCCGCACAGTATATAGTCCATATATGGAACACACGAAGAAGAGCCGTAACCATGTGACATTCCAGGAACTGCCTGACAAACAAAGCGTTCAGAGATCGCTGTAACATGCAGATAAACATGTTTTGAAGACAATAAACATGATTGCAATGATATTTGATTTACCGTGTTCTTCGAGCCATGTCAGGTATTTTCATAATAGTAGATTATATTTATAATGTAATGCTAATCGATATAGACTATCATTGTGCAGAATACTATAAAATAATATATTTTCTGTCTGATTTTTTTATCTGAAGCCAAATCAGATCACAGGAGGTTATTTAAAACACTCGACTTGCGTTATAAAGTAAGTTTGAAGCACAAACATGGTTTTAATCTCATAAATTGTCGTGTATTGATGATGTGCTAAGCTAACATGCTAGCTAGCTCTAGGAGGTGCACCTGCCATCTAGCTGTTATTTTTATGAATTTTTCTAAATATAAATGCTTACTGAAATATTTATTTTTTTCAAAAGGGCATATGATACAGTTGCAAATGTGAAGTGAGAACTTTGATAAAAGAGATTAGGGATTGAAACAGTGTGAATAGCCAGTCGTTAGTGATTATAATGCAGACAAAAGAAAAGCATATATAGAGCCATAACCAGGCCGGAGAGGTGTGAATGTGTGCTGGGGAGACTGACACTGAATGGGGCTCGTTTGCACCACTAAACAATAGAGACAATAGTCTGAGTAGATGCTAGAAGATGACAATAAACAACAGTTTGCAATGTAGAGTCTAATCAAAATAAAGTCATGTGACATGATCTTGAAAAACATTTAACAAAATGCAGAGTTTCAGACTTATCTTCACATTTTAAATATAACATGGTCAGACATGTGGCTTTAGCTGCAGTGCATTTCTAGATTGATACAATGGCAACTTCAATTTTATTTTCATGAAGATGTTTCATAAAAATATATTTCTAATAACTTTACAAAACTTTGAAGCTATTTATAACTTTTTTTTCATTATGACAATAATTAATTCTACATTTACAATAAACTGCCAGGTGTCAACTTTCAAATGAGATCATACTTGTGCTTTTAGTACAAAGGGTTCATGAACTGTATCTGTTTCAGTTTGGGTATCCCATTTCTGGGGATTTTTCAAAAGTGGGGTTGCAGCTTAACAGGTTAAGGTAAGACACTAATAGTAGCATATTGTTGCATAAACTTTACATTGTAGCTACTAGTTAAACTGGTGCCAGACTAAAATGTACGTTATGAAATGTGATTGTAAAAACATGAAGCCTAATGCTTAATGTATATAGGCCTACATGTACCACACAAGAATGTTTTTATGTTCGATAAATAAGCACAGCACGATATAACAGTAGGCTCGTATGAGTGTTTATTCATGGTGAATATTATAATGTTTAGACCTGTGTTTACTGTTAAATACTGTGTTTGTGGATATCTGCTCACACGTAGATATGTATAATATGGTAAGAATAATGTTTCATAGTTTGGAGCGGCTCGATCGCTTCAGTAAATGTCCTCTGCACGCGCTGTGAGTTTGAGTCACTCACACTGTGGGTTTGAAAAGGTAAACGCACCAAACATTAGGCTTCATGCTTTTACTTCAATCTCATTTCATAACGTCGTAACCTATGTAAACGTTTGAAGTAACATATGATAATCCATATATTTTTCTCTAGTGTAGTGTTACTGAAGCGTTCCTTTTTAACGATTTATAGGCTGCCTGCTATCTAGGCTATTGTTAATATTTTATATAGCCCCCCCCCCCCCCCCCCCCCCCCCCTCCCCCCTCCTATTTAAATTTAATAGTAACTATTAAATTTAATAGTTTAATAGTTAATATTTAAATTTAATAGTAAATTTCAATTAAATGAAATTTACTAAATACATACACTGTATATATATATATATATATATATATATATATATATATATATATATATATATATATATATATATGTGTATGTATTTAGTAAATTTCATAATTTTAACCAGAAAAATCTAAAATGTATTCCCAAAATCGTGCAGCCCTATAGGTTCTCTTGATATCAGCATGTTCACAGGTGTTTGTTTTTTTTTCTAAAAAAATATTTTCAAAGGGACCAGATGCCACTGATGAGTCCTGCTGACTTAAACATTCACATGAGTCAAAGTGAAAAATCAAACACCTTGGAGATGACAGGTATGTAGCCTACTATGTTTTAGGAATGGCACAAATGTGTGTGACTGACCAAGTCTGTCTTTAGATCAGTGTGTTTACTAATGTGCTTTTTTGTCATTTGTTGTGTATCTTTGGATTATGTTGTGTTGTAAATAAATCCAAACAATCTAAAAGCCATTCTTTTTTAAGTCTCTCCTCATTCTTTGTGCAAGGCTCCTCATAATGATATCACCTTATAGCGCCATTAGGGGAGGGTCTTTGTCTTTCTCAGTTGTCAAACCCATCAATATTAATGTTAACGCCTCCCTGCAGTGCCGCTGCTAGCCATTTTGGTGCCCTAAGCATAATTCCTTTATGATGCCCCCCCCCCCTAAAAAAAAAAAAACATTTTCATTTAGGATTTTCATTTAGGGGGTATGATAAAATTTTATTTTTTACAAATTAAAAAGTAACACTTTAGTTTAGGGACTTATGCTTACTATTATCTAGTTTCATTACTATGCAATGGCATGGTTTTATAATCACTATGTTCCCGAATTTGAGGCAGGTTAGCTAGCGGGTTCGGGGTTTCCCCGAGTAAATTTTGAATTTCTCTGAACTACAGATGTGCATTTTAAGATGTTGTGAAGGCAAAAAAAAAAAAAAAAAAAAAAAAATATTCGATAGCAACAGCTTTAAAACCATGTCAGTGGGCAACTGATTATTTTTCTCTCCTCATCAGCATCACACTCTTTTTCTCTTTGTTTTTATCTTGCCCTGTCTCTTCCCCTCCTAAAGTTGGCTTTTTTAATTTACTAAAGGCTACAATTTGTATTTTATTCTCAATATGTACACATTCATTATTAATCCTGTGCCTAACATAATGAAAACGGCTTTGCTCATGTTTCTTGTCCCCTCACAATGACAGTAGCTATACATAGCATGTAACTATTACACTAGGCTACATGTTACATAGGCCTATTTTGGCGAAATTAGACAAAACTATATTAGTTTGCCTAATTATTTTTTGTCATTCGTTTAACATTTATGACCTAAGAAAAACCTGTCAAATATATAAAGTTAAGTTTAGCTACTTACATCTTATCTCGCACTTGACCGTACACTGAAGCGTCGAGTTGCACTGTTAAAATTCGCGCTCAGCGTCTGTGAACATAAAGCCCGCCTACTTTGATTTGATTGGTCATCTCAAATATTCTGACATTGACGAGCAGTGACAGACCAATGAGGCTCAGAACACACACACACACACACCCTGTCCTCTGTTTCTGACGTGCTCTCTGCTCGGCGCCGCTGCGGATTAAAGATGAAAGATGAAGAACGCGCTGAATCTGATTATAACAAGAAGTTTGATGATTGATTTTTCATTAGGCTATTTTTGGTGCCCCCTCAGCACTTGGTGCCCTACGCACAGCGCGTGATGCGCGTGGTGGGAGCGGCGGCGCTGCCTCCCTGCATAAAGCTTTCTTACACAAAACATGTCTTACAAATTTTAAATGAATATATTGTCTTATCTGACGAGTAGTCAGGATGATTTTCACATAGTTTTGAAGCAAATATTCTAGGCTATGTGATACAATTTTCAAAAGTCTTGTGAAGAAATAATTAGTATGGGTTTCATGACCTTATTTCAGTGACAATGTTTTTTAGTTTTTTTCACAAACCACGCATACACGTCATTATCTCAAAACTAAAAACTTTTACATACATGCTGCTGACATATTACTGTAGCAGAGTTTGTGCTGAATATAGTGTAATCAGACTCTAGCCATGAAAATGTCACAAGTATCAGAAAAAGCATAAATGTCAGAGCATGTCAGAACACCTCCAGGGCCCAGAAATCACCTCAGAACCCAGAGGGTTACGCTCTCTTAGTTTGTAACTTTTTTGTTTAAGATTTCAAATGTTATTTTGCTTCCAAATGTGTACAGCCTTAATGGTTTTATCACATTATGTTTAAAAATACTGTACTTGAATGAACAGAACAATAGTTTAAAGTACTGACCTCTTGAAAGCACTGGCAGAATGATATGTCAGACTCAGGAATATGTTCATCAGCCAATGCACTGACTGCGTTTGCACTTGTGTTCATTCGTTGCACTTTCAAATAAAGTTTCAAACTTGTTTGAAATAGTTTTAAATAAATGTTTCAAATAAATGCCTTTTTCCACAACAGCTAAATAATTTTTTTTATTTGATTCTTGAACTATAATAACACTTATCTATCCTTAATGTATGATCCTGCCTTATAAATTAGCAGACAGCACAGCGTATATGCTAACTAACTAAGGAAAAGGTATATGTAAAATTGCACAAGTGCTACTGCTAAGTGTACAATTTCTAAACAGCCTGTTACCTTGATTCAAATTTCTCAGAATTGTATTGGTCTAAAGAGAGAGAAATTATGACTATTTTTGACTAAAGACTACATATAAAATGGCTACCAAAAGTAATGTTGGTAATTGCAGTTTGACTAAAAGTTGACAAAAATGCAATTACTTTTCGTTGGCTAAAACTAGATTAACCCTCTGGGGTCTGATGTGTTTTCTGGGTCCTGGAGGTGTTCTTACATGCTCTGACATTTGTAGGGCTGGGTATCGTAACAAAATGTTCGATACCGATACCGATACCGATACCTTGACTTCGATATCGGTTCCTGAACGATACTTTTTTCGATACCAATTTTATGTAACCAGTTTTAACAATATAACATTACCTAATTTTTATTTTCATTTTTTCAGTTTGTTGACTTTTTTACACTCATATTTTGAGTATGTAAAAAAGCACCAATGCTAAAGTTTTCGATGTTTCCTAATCATTTAACAACATGTATTCTTTACCTCAATGAGCTCATTGTTTCTGCCTTAACTTAATGCATTGTTTAACAATGAAATTGAATGAAAATTAATTGAAATGCATTACACTGTCACCTCTGATAACAGATAACTCTAAATTGTAATTTAGACACATGCATTTTCTGTAAAGCTGCTTTGAAACGATATGTATTGTGAAAAATGCTATACAAATAAATGTGAATTAAATTAAATATAGGCTACTGGGGGGCGGGATATATGCCTCGCGCTCCGCACACATCAAGCTTGCCGCAAAGCACTGGCAAAAGTAGCCTAATGATTATGGATGTGTCGGGAAACAATAGCAAGGAGATATTTTAATTG
The DNA here is from genome assembly GCA_030578255.1 of Tiaroga cobitis. NCBI lineage: Eukaryota > Metazoa > Chordata > Actinopteri > Cypriniformes > Leuciscidae > Tiaroga > Tiaroga cobitis. Next base: position 6,248,584 of record CM060612.1, read on the forward strand.
TTTATTAATGAACAAGTGTTTACTAATGGTATGTTCACTGTTCACACCGAACGCGAATTTAATTATTTGCGCGAGTAGATTACATACAAAGTCAATGGAAAGACGCGAATAGACGCATCATTCGCGCCGGGCGTAGCGAATGACGCGAATTGGGCGACGCGTTTGAACTCGAGCGGAAGATTCAAGCGTCTAACTAGACGCGATAGACGCGTTCGGTGTGAACACACTCTCAAGTGTATTCTGTGCGCTTTGCCTTATCAGATTTACCGTGTTACCGGTCTTGGCAGCAATTATCTTGTCGAAAATATTGCATCGCCTGCTTCTGGCATCGAGTCTGGCACATAGGTACACTTTGGATCATTTCCACATATTTTCTATCTATCTGAGTTGGGACGTTTACACACACACACACACACACACACACACACACACACACACACACTACAGCCTCACGTGCGACGAGCCAAGTCTCTGGGCAGCCGCGTAAACTTTTCCGCCACAGCCAATCATGCTGCATGCTTATTGTTTCACCGACGTTGACGAGATTAACCACTTAGGTACCGAAATTTGGTACCGAAAAACAAGACATGTTTCGATACTCGGTAGTATCGAGGCAATTCGGTCGGTACCTAAAAAGTACCGAACTCGGTACCCAGCCCTAGACATTTGTGTTCATTTCTGATACTTGTGACATTTTCATGGCTAAAGTCTGATTACACTGTATTCAGCACAAACTCTGCTACATTATTATGTCAGCAGCATGTATGTAAAAGTTTTTAGTTTTGAGATAATGACGTTTATGCGTGGTTTGTGAAAAAACAAAAAACAAATATCACTGAAATAAGATCATAAAACCCTTACTAATTATTTCTTCACAAGACTTTTGAAAATTGTATCACATAGCCTAGAATATTTGCTTCAAAACTATGTGAAAATCATCCTGACTACTCATTCAGATAAGTCAATAAAGTCTTTTAGAATGTGTATGACGTGTTTTGGGTAAGAAAGCTTTATGCGAGAAGACGTAAACCACTGTGAATCTCTCATTATTATGTATGCTTTTCACACCTGAGGAAGACAAAGACCCCTCCCATAATGGCCCTATTAAGGTGCTATCAGGCCCTATCATTAGGAGCCTTGCACAAAGAATGAGGAGAGCCTTAAAAAAGAATGGCTTTTTGATTGTTTAGATTTATATACAACACAACATAATCCAAAGATACACAACAAATGACAAAAAAGCACATTATTGAACACACTGATCTTTAGATCACACACACTCTGTTCAACAGAGACCTTTGTGACATTCCTGAAACATAGTACATACCTGTCCATGTTCCATTTACCACGTTCATGTACAGACTACAGAGACTCATGTGAATGTCAGCAGGACTCAGTGGCTCAGTGGTCCCTGTAAAAAAACAAAACAACAGAAAACAAAAAAACAACTGTGAATGCTGATATCAAGAGAAAGGCTGCACAATTTTGGGAATACATTTCTGGTTAAAATATCTTTTTACAATTTATAAAATACACACACACACATTTATAATGAACACCAGGTGTGTTGTGCAATGCATATAGCCAACGTTTATGGCTGCATAAAATAATAACAATAGTCTATAGCAGGCGGCCTGGTAACACTACACTAGAGAAAAAATTATTGATATGTTACTTCAAATGTTTACAATCGTTATGACGTTCTGACGTAAACCATGAAACCTAATGTTTGGTGCGTTTTGCTTTTCAAACTCAGAGCACGCGCAGAGAAAATTGACTGGATCGAGCAACTATGAAACATTATTGTTAACATATTATACATATCTAACGTAACGTTTGAGCAGATATCCACAAACACTGTATTTAACAGTAAACCGGATCTAAACATTATAATATTCACCATAGTAGAGTAAACACTAGGCTACTAGCCTACTATATCATGCTGTGTTTTATTATCAAACATAAGAACAACCTTGTGTCGTACATGAATATAAATTTCGCATTGAAAGGTATGCCTGCCTGTCTATAGTTCATATTTCAACATGTTTCTGTCGATTTCATACATTTTAGTCTAGCAACAGCTTAACTGCAATTCAACAATAACACTAACTAATATTATTCATAATACATTTCTTACCTTACATCTTTCTTGTCTTCAAATCGCGATCTTGTTCTTCTTCTGAGGTAAGTTAAATCCAATGTAAAATCACAGCGTGTTTTCCAACCTCGGCGAAAAGCATTGGACTGATGAAGTTTGGTGCGTTGTTTTTGAGGTAATGAGGGCATTCACGTTCCTTCACGTGGATACCGGTATTTGCATATCAATCTCTTTTGCGCGCGTGGGCGTGGTCGAATTAAAAATAATGAGCAAGCGTTTGAGAAACTAGAAATCGTACTCGGTTACCTAACGAAACCTCGGTTCTCTCTAGAGAGGGAACGAGTATTGCGTAAGTTTAGCTTACGCTACGGGTAAAGTTCATCTTTGCTCGAGATATTGAAGCCAAAAATTATCCTTAATTTTGTATATATTGTCAACGCAGTGCAGCCACTGCAGACCTAGAGCAGGCTGTCTAGCGTGCTCATAGGCTGCCCTGTGGCAACTGCAGCAGCCTACCAGTGAGCCTGGCGTGACGTCACGCCCAATGGAGGCGCTTCGCGCCCTCTACGCGTCACAGCCCGCGCAAAGGGGTGTGGCTTAGCATATAAATACGGGGCTCAAAGGCTGCTTCCCTGGTTTTCATCATCTGAAGCGAAAATCGCTCGTGGCGCTCAGCACGGCCGGTTACGCAATACTCGTTCCCTCTCTAGAGAGAACCGAGGTTACGTTAGGTAACCGAGTACGTTCTCTTACGAGAGGTTCTCTCGTATTGCGTAAGTTTAGCTTACGCTACGGGAACACTTTGTCAACGCCGTGCGCGCCCAGCATCCACTCTATGAGTCCCAACCCGGGGAACATTGAAAGTGGGAAATTCAGGCGGCCAGGAAGCGGGCCGACACATGTATAAACATAAGCACCCATGGGGAATGCAGAGCGGTATGATACATGTATATCAACCCATAGTAGTGCAGCTCAACCAGGAGAGCTAACGTTGAGGTAGCCTGCGCAACAGTGATGTGGGCAGATCATACACACATTAGACTGATAGAAGTCTGGCCTGCAAGGCGGGAACTTCCAGATTATAGAATCTCACAAATGTAGACGGGGAGGCCCAGCTCGCCGCCATACAGATGTCGTGAATGGAAATTCCACTGGACCATGCCCACGACGAGGCCATGCCTCTTGTGGAATGAGCCCTGATGCCCAGAGGGCATTGCAGACCTTTTGACGCGTAGGCAGCAGAAATCGCGTCCACTATCCATCTGGATAGGGACTGTTTCGAGGCGGCGAGACCTTTGGTGCGTCCGCCAAATGAAACGAAGAGCTGCTCGGAGCGTCTTAAGGGGTTGGAGCGCGTAACGTAAGCTCTCAGTGCCCTGAGAGGGCAGAGGAGGCTGTCGCTGCTCACGCTGTCGGATGCTGGCAGAGCCGACAGAGAAATGACCTGCGCTCTGAAGGGAGTGCCAATCACCTTCGGGACATAGCCATGTCTCGGTTTGAGGATGACTTTAGAGTCATTCGGGCGAAACTCAAGGCACGCTGCGCTAACAGATAGCGCGTGTAAGTCCCCCACACGTTTAACTGATGACAGAGCCAAAAGAAAAACGGTTTTGAGCAAGAGGTATTTTAGATTCGTTGAATCTAATGGTTCGAAGGGATGCATCTTTAGGGCCTCTAGGACCACGGATAGATCCCAAATAGGAACCGAAGGTGGATCCTCCTGGCTCCTTCCAGATTTTGTCGGTGCACCATTTGGAGAATACAGACCATTTAGACGCATATAGCCGTCTCGTAGAGGGGGCTCTAGATTGCGTGGTCGTGTTCACAACTCCTTCTGGCAGGATAACGTGTATCCGTTGATCAACCACACGTGCAGAGACCAGCGCTCTGGGTGGGGATGCCAGATCGAGCCGCAGGCTTGAGAGAGGAGGTCCCTCCTCACCGGAATCGGCCACGGGGCTGTGCGTGACAGCCGTGTTAGTTCCGGGAACCAGGTTTGGTTCTCCTATCGCGGGGCTATGAGTAGCACCGGGCTGTGCGATTCCCTGATTCTCTTGATTACCTGTGGTAACATAGAGATCGGAGGGAAGGCATATAGCGGGCGGCTGGGCCAAAGTTGGGCCAGCGCATCCTCGTTCTTTGAAAAGAACACTGGGCAATGAGCGTTGTCCTTTGATGCGAATAGGTCGATTTCCGCTCTGCCCAAGAGGCTCCATAACAGCTGGACTGTTTGGGGGTGTAAAGACCACTCCCCGGGGGTCATATTGTCCCTGGACAATCTGTCCGGTCCTTCGTTCAGGATCCCTGGCACGTGCGTCGCTCTCAGCGAGCGCCCGAAGCACTTGGGTCCAAACGAGGAGGCGTTCTGCCAGATCGCAGAGGCTCCTGGATCTGTCACCGCCCTGGCGGTTCACGTAGGACACACCCGACATGTTGTCCGAGCGGACTAGAACGTGTTGGTCCTGTATGAACGAGAGGAAGCGCTTCAGCGCTTTCTCGACCGCCAGCATCTCTAGACAGTTTATGTGAAGGCGTTTCTCTCGGTCTGACCACAGGCCAAAGACCGGTCTGCCCTCGAAAAAGCCACCCCAAACTGAGTTGGGGCGTCTGTCGAGATGATTTTCCGGTAGGAAATCACTCCCATTGTCACCCCCTGCTGGTACCAATTGGCCGCTAACCAGGGCTTCAGAGCTGAAATGCAGCTCTGAGATATCCTGATCCGCTTGTAGCCACGCGTCCACCCCTGACGGGGTACGCGGGCGTTCAACCAGCGTTGTAGCGGGCGCACGCGCAGTAAGCCCAGCTGAAGCACTGCTGCAGCTGAGGCCATACAGCCTAGCGTCCTCTGAAATGTTTTCATATGTGACGGTTACTTTGAACGGGGAACGTTTTCTGAGAGCTTTGTAGCGAGTGAGCGGCGCCGGAGGCGAGGCATTTATTAGTAAGCGTGAGCACTCTGGGACGGGCACGTGACTTACAATCGCAGCCCGACTCATATGGGTGTCTATATGCGGCGGCTCGCTGACAGCAACAGCTGGCTGTTTTAAATGAGGCGACCCGGTTACTGTGAACGGGGAGCATGCCATGAACATTCTGTGACGCGCGAGCGGCACCGGAGACAGTGTGTCTGTTAGTAAGAGTGAGCGCTTGTAAGTGGGCACGTGACTTACACTCATAACCTGACTTACTTGAGGTTGAAATGGCCGTGTGACAGAGCGGGCATGAGATGGACGCGATGTCTACATCTAACACTCGAGTGGCATTTGCCAGCTTTATGAGAGTGGGCTCTGTGGGCCTGAGGGACACATGTTTTGAGTGCTTGTGTGCAGGGGTGAACACTGGGACGTGGGCACCTTTTTTACACGTAAAACACCATCGGCATGAGCCGGATAACTAGCAGTGACTAGCTGTTTCATATATGACGACCCGATTGCTTTGAATGGGGAACGTCGAGTAAGCACTTGTACTGTGCGAGCTGCGCCGGAGGCGGTGTGTCTGTTAGTAAGCGTGAGCGCTAGTGAGCGGGCTCGTGACTTACATTCATAGCTTGACAGATATGAGAGCCTGGACACGGCGGCTCGCTGACAGCCGCAGCTGGCTGTGTCACGTGAGACGTCCCGATTGCTACGAATGGGGACCGGTTTGTGAAAATATTGGAGCGGCGCCGCAGGCGGTGTGTCTGTTTGTAAGCGTGAGCGGGCACGTGACTTACGCTCATAGACTGACCCATATGAGAGTGTTTTAGCCATGTGACAGAGCGAGCAGAGGATGGACGTGAACACAAGGTTGTGGGCACGATACCTGCATCTAACACTCAAGCGGCATTTGCCAGCTTTAAGAGAGTGGGCTCTGCGAGCGTGAGACACGGGGGGACAGTGCATGTGTGTAGGGGTGAACACTGAGACGTGGGCACTTTTTCTACACTTGAAACACCAACGGCATGAGCCAGATACCAGACATTACACTCTTCTGAGATTTCTCTGGGCTGCCGTAAAAACGGCGGTTGTGTGCAGGCGAGCGGGTAACATTACCGACTCGTTGGCTGCCAAATATTCCACTGCAGTAGCCCTTTCCAGGGGGACTGACATGGCGAGATAGTTTGACGGCGGTCCGGCCGCGGCTTTAAATAGTGCTTTCTGTACGTAAGAAAAACTGTCCGCGAGCTCAGAGAGGAGAGCCGCATCTTTTTTTTTTTTTTTATATCTGCTGCCCGAGCCGGGATTCGAACACGGGTCTCTGCCGCGAAAGCTTAAGGTTTCGCCAGTGAGCCACAGGGGAAACAACGTAAGCTTGAAGGGTTAGTTCACCCAAAAATGAAAATTAAGTCATTAATTACTCACCCCCATGCTGTACCAACCCCGTAAGGCCTTCGTTCGTCTTCGGAACACAAATGAAGATATTTATGATTAAATCTGAGAGGTTTATGACTGCTACATAGGCTCCCTAAGGGAATGACACCGGACGGCCCAGAAAGTCATTAAAGAAAATGTTTAAATATTCCATGTCACAACAGTGGCTCAACTATAAGTTTATCAAGCGGCGAGAATACTTTTTGTGCGAAAAAACAAACAAAAATAATGACTTTATTCGACTATTCCTTTTCTTCCTTGTAGGCCTGAAACGAGAGATTTCCACGACGCATGCGCGAGAATTGCGATCTCCTTCAACTACTTCAGTTAAGTTCTCGCGAGTGCGCGTCGTGGAAATCTCTTGAAGTCTCGTTTCAGGCCTTCTTTTTTTTTCTCGTAATTTTGTATAATAATATAATTTTGTCAATCTTTACTATTATTATTACCTTAAATTATGTTTTATTAACGTAGTTCGGGAGGAACACGTCAAATGAGCTACTCTAGTGCCACCTGCTGTCTACAATCAGTAATCACAAATACTCCAGTATCATCAGCTGTCTACAATCAATAGTCAACAAATACTCTAGTATCACCAGCTGTCTACAATCAGTAATCAACATATCTACCCAATCAGCACGAAGGCAAACCATATATAAGCACAGTCAAACTCACTTAAGGATGTTCTACAGTCTTTAGAATCCCTCCACCACCCCGTCTCCTCACACTCACCAGGTCACTTCCTAAACCGGGGGGGGAATACCCTGCTTTCGGGCCAATTACCAAGATCAGAGCCCTCTCCCCGGACAGCACGCAAAATACGTTTACCAATTTAATCTATCCGACTGATTTGTAAGTGTGAACTCGTGAATTATTATTGTTATTTTATTTGTTTGGTTGTTGTATGTGTATATACATGTATTGGTATGTATATATTTATATGTATGTATACAAAAATAATTGAACACATGTTTTCTATTTTTATTTATTTACTTTAGTTGTTATTATTGATTCATTTTTAATTGTAAATTTTATTTTTGTTAAGTTTCTGTATATGTTGGGGTGGGAAAAAGTTGTTCTGTATTGTTCTTGTGTGGGGTTTTTTTTTGGACAAAATTAATACAAATAGAGTTGAACTGATAGAGCTGGACTGATATGCGGGTGATATGCGAATGGACTCCTGGCGACAGGGCGGCCGCCTCAAATACCTTGTAGACTACGGGAATCTCTCTCTCTCTATATATATATACAGTATATATACATATACACTGTAATACACTATTAGACACTGTAATTTGCTCTGGCCCCCTTCCTGTTCGTCGGAGTGATGAGATCCTTAGTAGACTGTGCTCACTGGCTGACTGTCTAAGTGGTGTCCGCAAAATAATATAGGGTTCATAGACAATTGTTTTTGGGGCAAACCTAACCTGTTGAAAAGAGATGGTATTCATCCCTCCTGGGCTGGTGCTGCTCTTCTCTCTAGTAATAAGGCACATAGTCAGAGCTGAAACATGACAATCAGGGGCTCAGGTCAGGAAGCAGACAGACTGGTTTAACCGACCGTCTGTTAGCGGTGTCATCACAGAAGTCAGATAAATTCCATCACATAGAGACTCTTTCACCTAGATGATATCATATAGAGATTGTTGCCTTGGCTTTTGGCTTGCTTAGTTGGGGACATTTAATGTTCAACAATATTATTGATCTTCTAGAAACAAACTTCTTGTATTATTTTCATGTTATCACTGTGAAGCTGCTTTGATACAATCTGAATTGTATAAAGCACAATATAAATGAGGTTTGATAAACAAGGTTCGGGAGGAGCAGGTGCAGTTAATTAACCCAACCAGCACCAGTGGGGAGCAATCAGTAATCAATCTAGGACAGGATAATATCAGCAGAACCCACACTGGTTCCTTGACAGTTTATCAGCATCTTGGCTTACCTTGCTGCTGCCATGTCTCAAAGCCTTTCTTCCGAAGACGAAGCAAACATCCCAATGGATCCCCCGCAGTCTGCTGGACCTGGGATAATTCCTCCTTCTCCGGACATCGCGCCGGAGCCTCCATCTCGCGGCCGCACGCCAACCCGAACAACGTCACGATCACCAAGACGCCGAGGCCAGTCTTCACTGCCTCCAGCGAGACCTCCAATTTCCTCCCCAGCTTCCTCCTACAGTTCGGCTATCCCGACGATTCCACCCATAGGAAAATGGACCGTCGCGGGTTTGAAGCAAGCTTTAAGTAATTCCGACGTACAGTTCTCACGGAAATTAAATAAAGCGGAACTATATGATCTCTACGTCTCCCTTCAACCAACTAACCTCTCTCCAAGGCCTTCATCAGCTTCAAGGACGGGCAACAGGCAAAACAGAGCCCACAGGGTCCACAATCCGGCTCAGACAACACCACCATATTCCACCCGCACAAGATCCGGCTCTCTCCATCCACTAAGCCGCAGCAACAGGCCTTCAGCAAGCCTAGGCCGCGCCCCAGAGTTCACCGAAGCAAGACCACAACCACCTTCCTATACGGCTCAGCATGCCACCACAGATCACACCGCAGCAGTGACGGTCGCAGCCGGGCCCAGCGGCCTCTTTTCAGCCCCTCAGCCACATCCTCTGATGGCTTCTAACCCTTTTCTTTCTCAGTGGCCTCCAGCTCCTGTCGCAGACATTAGCGCAAAGCTACCTCCATCAGCTGCGCATGCCCAAGCCTTCCAACAGGTCTACCCAGGAATTTCTAACTCCTCCTCTTTTCAGTGGCCTGCAGCCCCAGTAGCGCAAGCAAGCGCAGGCCAACCTCCGCTCACAGCACAGGCCTACGCTTCTCACTTTCACCCCTCCCTTCCTTCCTGCCCTCTACCAAACTTTCCTTATCCTGTAGAGGGCAACCCAAGCATGAGGCCGCCGCCGACATCTGCAGCCCCGGCTCAGGCTCTTTCCAGCTCTTCCCTCCAAACTAAATCCCAATATTCTCTTTTTACAGCAACACAGATGCCCATCCCGCCTAATGCCACCGCCATGGAACCGCCTCCAGTGTCACACAACATCCGGGCACAAATCCTTTCAGGTGCGGATGTAGATCTCTCTTCACTCCTTTCTCTGCTTCCTGCAGCCGAACCAGACCGGCAAATAGACTGTGGGGATTTCTCCGTCACCCTAAAAAACTCAAACACTCACTCATCCCGACAACTATCATTTTCTGAATTTTCTATTGTCTTCGCTCGTTTCACAGAGATAATTTGTTCAGCTTTCCCCCACAGGCGGCGTGAACTAAATGATTACCTGGCGATCGTAGCGGAGCTCGCGCTGTCCTATGGGGGCGGGCACTTCTATACCTACCACAAACTCTTCGCAGCAAAAAATGCAGTACGAGTCGCACAGTGGAACCAGTGCACATACTGGGGCGCACTTGATCAAGATCTCCACAGCAGGGTGTTTCTGGGTTGCAAAAACATTTCCTGTGCAGTCTGCAGGTCCGTGGCTCACTCAACAATGTCATGCCCACAAGTTAACCCTTCCATTCCACCCTGCCTAGAAACTAACCCAGCTAGGTCCACCAGCTACGTGCCGCATCTCGCAACCGCTGTAGCAAAGCCCCAAGATTTCAGGAGAACCCGCTCCTTCGACGACAGCAGGCAGCCCTGCAACAACTTTAATGCTGGTAAATGTGTCAGACCGCGCTGCCGGTACCTGCACATTTGTAATTTCTGTGGTGGAGCCCATGCCCGCCTCGTGTGCCCCGTGTATAAATCCGCAAATAAAAAATCTAAAAATTACTTATCGACTCCTGTAAATATTTCACGCATGCACTTCGAACTAGCTCATCATCCGGACGGCGAATTTACCAAATACCTTCTGTCAGGCCTCGAAAATGGCTTTAAACCTGGCATAGAATGCCCGCTCTCACAGAACACTATCTGTAATAATCTCCAGTCCGCCCTTGCAGAACCGGAAGTCGTCGACAACCTGATCAAAAAAGAAGTCGAATCAGGTTTCATGATCAGTCCGTTCGACAATCCCCCTTTTAGCACATTTCGTATCAGTCCCATCGGAGTAGCTACTAGGAAATTTTCTGGTAAAAAACGTCTAATAATTGACCTATCAGCCCCGCATAATTCTCCTTTCCCAAGCATCAACAGCTTAATTCCACTCAATGAATTTTCGCTCAAATACCACGACATAGATCAAGCAATCGACATGATTAAAATCGCAGGTAGGGGCGCTTGGCTTGCAAAAATCGACATTACTTATGCCTTCAAAGTAATGCCTATCCATCCAGATTCATGGCACATTTTTGGAGTACGCTGGCGCGGGAAATACTATTTCGCTGTGCGTTTAACTTTCGGATGCAAAAGCAGCCCAAAAATATTCGACATGCTATCAGAAGCCATTTGCTGGATTTTGTCCAACAATTACGCCATTCCCCACCTCATCCACCTGCTAGACGACTTTTTAATAATGTCGCCTCCCGAAGCTATCCCAGCCGCGCATTTTCTCACAGTCCAAAAAGTTTTTTCCGAACTCGGAATCCCTATTGCACACGAGAAAACGATGGGTCCAGCCACATTCATTGAGTTCCTCGGAATTAACTTGGATTCAGTCAAATTCCAAGCATCCCTGCCTAAAGAGAAAATCGATCGAATTATTCTTGTCTCATCTAACTTCCTTGACAACCCGAACCATTCCAAACGCGAATTATTATCCCTGCTCGGCCACTTAAATTTTGCTATGTGCATCATTCCGCAAGGACGCTCATTTATATCGCACCTCCTCTCGCTCGCATCCTCCGTCCACGCGCTAGAGGACCCCATTTCCCTAACTCAAGCATGTCGTGAAGAACTTAGATTATGGTTAACATTCCTAAACCAATGGAACGGCCTATCATTTTTCTATAGTCATCTCGTCTCGTCCCCCGTCGATATCCAACTGTTTACAGACGCCGCCCCCTCAATCGGTTTCGGAGGATTTTACCAAGGCCGTTGGTTTGCGGCTCCTTGGCCACCGCAGGTACAGGACATGCCCCAGTCCTCAGCTCTTTTCGAGCTTTACCCTATAGTGGTAGCAGCGTTTCTGTGGGGGAAAGAATGGTCCGCTAGCAGCATATCAGTGCATTGTGACAATGATGCAACAGTGCATTGCATTAACAAAGGCCGTTCTCATTCATCTGCCATGATGCCTCTTTTAAGGCGCCTCACCTGGATTTCAGCGTGCGACCAATTCATCATAATCGCTAAACACGTTCCCGGGTCAGAAAACCAAATCGCTGACTCTCTGTCTCGTTTTCTGTTTCAGAAATTCAGGAAGCTGGCTCCAGAGGCGGACCAACTCCCAACTCCTGTTCCTCCATTTTCAGAACTAATATTCCCGTAACTCACCCGTTAAAAGCCCTCCTTGACGCATCACTTGACACCATCCTCCAAGCAGTCTCTCCTAGAACCCTCCAGTCTTACGTGACGGCTTGGAGATGTTTCAAAGCCTTTCACTTATCTTATAAGATATTATTTCCAGATTTTTCTCTTATTTCAATCACTTCATTTATCTCATACCTTCACAACATCAAGGGCCTCCAAGTCGGGTCCATCAAAGGTTACCTGAGCGGCATTCAGTTCTTCCACAAATTGATGTACGGCGCCCCCTCCCCGGAGATAAAGAATTCCCAAACCTCCCTTCTGATCAAAGGGATTCAACGATCCCAGCCAACCCGTCCCGACACCAGACAACCCTTAACATTAGATATTCTCACTAAATGTATTTACACCCTCCGCACAGGCTTTCAGTCCCTCAATACTGCCCGCACACTAGACGCCATGTTCATTTTAGCTTCTTTCGGTTTTCTCAGATGTTCCGAACTCGCTATCACTTCCAAATTCGACCCATCAATCCACCCCACCATCTCAGATCTATCAGTTCTAGATAGCGAAACAATCTAATTTTTGATCAAACAAAGCAAAACAGATCAAACTAGGAAAGGTCATTTCATTTACATTTTCAACCTCGCATCACCAATCCAACCATACCAGTCTGTTTTGGCATATCTTCAATGGAGAACTTCTCAGGTCAAATCCCATCTCGAACCCCTGTTCATAGATGACTCCAACAAACCCGTAACACGCTTCTGGTTCCAGAGCCACCTCAAACTAGTTCTCCAACAGTCAGGCATCACAGCCAAAAACTTCTCAAGCCACTCCTTCCGTATCGGGGCAGCAACCTCCGCAGCTCAAAAAGGTCTCTCTCAACAGCAGATCCAAGCCCTCGGAAGATGGTCCTCAGATGCCTTTCAAACTTACATAAGGACCAACCAGATCCACATTAAAAAAGCACACCAAACCCTCATTGATTAAAAAAAATAATAATAATCTCCCGTCCAGCGAGCATCGGTCTCCCAGCGGTCGTACTATGCACTCTCCTCTAACTTTTTCCGTCCAGCGAGTATCAGTCTCCCAGCGGACGTACTTCATACTTATCTCTATCACTCTCCCGTCCAGCGAGCATCGGTCTCCCAGCGGATGTACCATGTACTTATCTCCAAACTCTCTAGTCCAGCGAGCATCAGTCTCCCAGCGGACGTACTACATACTTACCTCTATCACTCTCCCGTCCAGCGAGCATCAGTCTCCCAGCGGACATACTATGTACTTTCTCTAAATCTCTCCCGTCCAGCGAGCACTGGTCTCCCAGCGGACGTACTATGTACTTTTCTCTAAAATATCTCCCGTCCAGCGAGCACTGGTCTCCCAGCAGACGTACTATGTACTTATCTCCAAAACTCTAGTCCAGCGAGCATCAGTCTCCCAGCGGACGTACTACATACTTACCTCTATCACTCTCCCGTCCAGCGAGCATCAGTCTCCCAGCGGACATACTATGTACTTTCTCTAAATCTCTCCCGTCCAGCGAGCACTGGTCTCCCAGCGGACGTACTATGTACGGTTCCATGCTGGTGGAATGATCTCCCCACCGTCATCCGGAATGCAGAATCCCTGGCAGCATTCAAAAGGCAACTGAAAACTCATCTCTTCCGGGAGCACTTAACATAAAAAAAAAAAAAAAAAAAATCCTTTCCTTTAAATCCTCGCTTGCCTGGCTTATGCTACTCCGAGCAATGTCTGAACTTTGTATTTTGAACACTTCTTGCGTTGTTTTTGCCTCTTCACGATGACTCGCTTGGTTTAGTCCTCAATTGTAAGTCGCTTTGGATAAAAGCGTCTGCTAAATGACTAAATGTACTTTTCTCGTAATCTCTCCCGTCCAGCGAGCACCGGTCTCCCAGCGGACGCACTACGTACTTATCTCCAAACTCTCTCGTCCAGCGAGCATTTGGTCTCCCAGCGGACGCACTATGTACTTATCCGTAACTTTCTCTCGTCCAGCGAGCATTTGTCTCCCGGCGGACACAGCACGTATCTATCTTTCCATTCCTCCGTCCATCGAGTCGGTCTCTCAAGCGGTCAGCACGTGTCCTCCTTTTTTCTGTCCAGCGAGTATTGGTTTTCAGTGGAATTGACACATATCTATCTTCCCGCCCAGCCAGCATAGACAAATTCATTCCACCTCGCAGGCGGCCGGTAGAACCGAATTTCCTGACGCCTTTTGAGTCACCCAAGTCTGAAGCTACGCGGGCCCTCCCGGTCAGCCGTTTTTGTCAAATCCTGCCACTCCCTGTCCATCGGTCGACGGGACTCACCAGTTAACACCTAGAGATATCCCGGTCAAGAGATCAAGCTTATTGAAAGCCAGCCCGCCAAATTCCCTGCGTCTTTGGGGGGTCTATAGTCTGGCGGCTGTCCTTTGCTCTCCATGCTTTTTGGGGGGAGTACTCTGGGTTCGGGCAGAATTCCGAGCTCGGAGCCCTTCACCCGGACAGCACGCCAAGTACTCTATATTTCTTCACGCCCTGACGAAACTTGCTAATTCAAGAAATTAACGGAATGCATAGCTGATCTAAAAAATTGGATGTCTAGTAATTTCCTACTACTAAATTCTGAAAAAAAAAAGAGTTTCTAATGATTGGACCAAAAACTTCCACACGTAATAAACTAGAATACTGTCTAACACTTGATGGCTGCTCTGTGAAGTCTTCGTCATCGGTTAGGAACCTGGGTGTGCTCTTTGATACCAACCTTTCATTTGAAAGTCACATTTCTAGTAACTGTAAAACCACATACTTCCATAAAAAAATTTATCTAAATTACGACATATGCTCTCAATGACAAATGCAGAACAGTTAGTTCAGTTAGTTCATAGCTCAATTCAGGCTAGATTATTGTAATGCTCTACTGGATGGTTGCCCTGCACGCTTAATAAACAAACTACAGCTGGTCCAAAACGCAGCAGCTCGAGTTTTTACCAGAACCAGGAAGTATGACCATATTAGCCCGGTTCTCCGCAGTACTTGAGCGAGCTCTTAACGCATTATAGTCCTTCACGTCTATTGCGATCTCAAAACTCCGGCCAGTTGATAATACCTAGAATATCTAAATCGACTGCTGGCGGTAGATCCTTTTCCTATTTAGCACCAAAACTCTGGAACAGTCTTTCTACCATTGTCCGGGAACCAGACACACTCTGTCAGTTCAAAGCTAGACTAAAAACACATCTCTTTGGCCTAGCATACACATAACCCATTATAAACTTCTATAATTCAATGTTAGGCTGCATAGATTATGTCAGCCGGAACCGGGAACACATCCCAGAAATCCTGATGTACTCGTTGACCTGATCCAGATCCAGACCTGATGAAGGACCTGTGCCTGGACGCGACGACAACGCAGTCCTGAAGTGTCAACTAGTCTCTCCCCTGTGAAGGCCTTCTTTATGGAAGCAAATAAGAGACATAACTATTTGAAATTTAACAGCCACTGAATACTTAGTTTTGAAATATTTTATTTTGAAAAACATTTATCTGAATTTATTTGCTCTGAATTCACCCCTTTGAAATTATTTAACTTTGGAAACCATGTGTCTGAATTTATTTGTTTCGAATTTGCCTCTGAAATTTAAATAGGCCTACGAAAATTCTTGATTTACATTTTAAAAACCTGAATTTCGATTAATATTTTTGTGCTCACAAATTCAGATACAAAAAAAAAAATCAACTTACAGAATTTCAGATAAAATAGATTGAGGTTGATCAAATTCGACTGCTCAAATTCAGATCGAAAAATTCAAGTTAAATATTCAAATGGTAACATCCTATGGGGTTAGATTTCGGCCACAATTTTGCGCGCGCAAGATCACATTTTGAGCGCGTGAACTGAGTTTTGCGGAGAAATGTTTGTCTCGCAGATAAGAAAATATTTCGAGCGAACGAAAATCAATTTTGCATTTAAAATAAGTATTTGGATGTGCGCAGACGTTCTCTTTCGCATGTGCAAATGGGCACTTTCTTGCTCCTCTCATACCATCCGTAAGCGCTCTCGAAGCGCAGACGGCTCGCGTGCTCAACACAACCCAGTATGCCATACAATATGCCATAATGCCAGCCAATCAGAGATGAGGCTGCTAAATTCTGATTGGCTAGCTTGAAAACCAATCACAAGACTCCCTGAATCACCGACTGTGGACGAGGAAAAATACATGGTGGAACTGAAAGATATTCATGTTTAATTTGTTTAATGGATTGAACACTTCAATTTAAGTTCAAGTAAACAAAAACATTCACAGCAGAGATGTTCTGTAAAAACAACTATCATACTAAAAAAATTTACTGTTATATACTTGTATATACTTATATACTATTTTAGGATGGATAGTGTGCACATTGGGGTGCAGGCTTGTTCCCCTCACTGCAAAAAAAAAAAAAAAAGAAAGACATGTGGGTAACAATGCAAACATATATGCAAATATAACTGTAAGTGAAAATCTTGGGTGTGTGACCCACAAGACTTCTATATAATTACTCGCATAATTCAATTTTTTCTTTTTTTTCTTTTTTGTTGTTTTTACATGACATCTGCTGTGAATGTTTTTGTTTAAATAATTCCAAGGATATGAAGTAGATTGATTATTATTTTAACTTTATTACATTGCATTTCTACGTTTATTTGATGGCTTTTTTTATTCTGATGTGAGTGATGTACCGTTTTTACCCACTTATTTCATTAAAAGGGGAAAAGTCTGTCCATCTTCATTTCTGAAAATGTGTAACATTTGAGACCCCAGCTCGGTCACATTCATATTTCACTAATGTTAATTACATAACTTGCAGTTCAGAAAGAAGTTAGAACTACCTCTGTCTTGAGGTGTAGCAAACACTGGGGCATGCCATTATGTACAGTAATAGTACGATTTGATTTTGATTAAAAATAAGCTAAAGAAAATTAGCTTAAAATAAGCTAAAAAATAAACTGTGAATTGAACTTAAATAGAAGTGTTCAAGCCATTAAACAAATTAAACAAACATCGTCCACCATGTATTTTTCCTCGTCCACAGTCGGTGATGCAGGGAGTCTTGTGATTGGTTTTCAAGCAAGCCATTTTCACATTTTTTATGACCTAATCTAAAGTGAAAACGTCCCGGGTTACGTATGTAACCCTAGTTCCCCGAAGGGACGGACGCTGCGTGTAATCGCAGTGGGAACGCCCCAGCGTGACGGGTCTGAAGCATGAATGAAATCAGTCAATGGAGAGAATGAGCGTACGGCGAGTGACGTCATAGACCAGGAAGCTATAAATATCCCCTGAGCACACAACACGCCAGCTTAAAAGTTACTGAAGCAGCGACCCAAGGGGATGCCGAGAGTATGGCAGGACACGCAGCGTCCGTCCCTTCGGGGAACTAGGGTTACATACGTAACCCGGGACGTTCCCCTTCAGGGACTACCGCTGCGTGTAATCGCAGTGGGAACGCAATACCCACATCCCCATACGACCAAATCCCCGTTGTGTGTCATCAGGAGACACAAACCGACGAGAGAACCTGAGCCCCTGGAGTGGAGCTAAGGTCAAGGGAATAAAATCTGACGAAAGTGTGCGGTGAGGACCAGCCTGCCGCATCACAAACGTCCTGAAGAGAAGCTCCTGAAAGAAGAGCTGTAGAGGCAGCCATACTCCTGGTGGAATGAGCCCTTACAGCCAAAGGTGAAGGCTGATGGGCCGAACCGTAAGCAAGCGAGATGGCCTCGACCACCCACTTGCTCATCCTTTGCTTAGATGCAGGACACCCTCTCTTAGGTGACCCAAAACAGACAAACAGTTGTTCCGATCTCCTCCACAGAGCAGCTCTGTGGACATACGCATCTAAAGCCCTAACAGGGCACAGCAAATTTAGTTTCCTCTGGTCTGACGTCAGAAAAGGCGGAGGACAGAAAGCCTGCAGAACTATAGGTCTAACCAAAGTGGTCGGCACCTTAGGAACATAACCTGGTCTCGGACAGAGAAAGGTCTTAACCATACCAGGAGCAAATTCCAGGCACGAGGGAGCCACCGAAAGTGCTTGAATATCACCAATCCTTTTTAGAGATGAGATAGCAAGAAGAAGGATAGTCTTAAGAGTAAGAAACTTTTCCGAAACTTCCTCGATGGGCTCGAAAGGAGCAAGGGAGAGACCTTCTAAGACGATGGCCAGATCCCAAGCTGGTACCCTTGTGCGAACTGCAGGCCTCAGCCTCAGGGTGCCACGAAGGAAGCGAGATATAAGTGGGTGTTTCCCGAGGGAACCTCCACTTGAAGGGGCGTGGTAAGCAGCTAAGGCCGCCACATACACCTTCAGTGTGGAGTGGGATAACCCTGTGGAGAGACGGTCCTGCAGGAAATCCAGCACTGTACCAACCGGGCAATTAACTGGGTCCTGCTGGCGCTCTCCACACCAAGAGGTGAAAAGTTTCCACCTCGCGGCATATAACTTCCTCGTGGAGGGAGCTCTGGATTGGAGGATGGTCTCAACGACCTCAGCCGAGAGACCAGAATCTATGAGCTAGGCCCCCTCAGAGGCCAAGCCCACAGCCTCCATAGCTCTGGACGGGGGTGAAGGATCGACCCACTCGCCTGAGAGAGCAGATCTCTCCTGATCGGTATCTCTAGGGGAGAGCCGTCGAGGAGAGACACTAGGTCCGAAAACCACACTCGGGCCGGCCAGAACGGGGCTATAAGCAGGAGACTGAGCCCGTCCCGGCGAACCCTGTCCAGAACTCCTGGGAGCAGAGCGATCGGGGGAAAAGCGTACAGGCGTGACCTCGGCCACGGATGTACCATAGCATCCAACCCCAGTGGGGCTGGCTGGCTGAGAGAGAACCACAGTGGACAGTGTGATGTCTCTCGGGACGCAAATAGGTCTACCTCGGCACGACCGAAATATCCCCATAGGAGTTCCACCACCTCGGGGTGAAGACTCCACTCCCCGGGCCTCGGCCCCTGCCTCGACAGGATGTCTGCCCCCTGATTCAAATACCCCGGGAGATAAATAGCTCTGAGAGAGAGAATTTTCCCCTGGGACCACAGAAGGATCTGACGTGCCAGCTTGTAAAGCGGGCGAGAACGCAGACCCCCCTGGTGGTTGATATAGGAAACCACCGATGTGTTGTCTGTCCGGACAAGAACATGGTGGCCTCTGAGGTCTGGGAGGAAATGTTTCAGGGCCTGAAACACTGCCAACATCTCTAGACAATTTATGTGCCATAGACGGTGATGGTCCTCCCACAGACCCTGAGCCGGGCGACCACTCATGATCGCCCCCCAACCCGTGAGAGAGGCATCTGTCGTTAGCATCACGCGACGACAAGGAGCTCCCAACACAGGGCCTTGGGACAGAAACCAAGGATCTTTCCACATAACCAGGGCGCGATGACACCGTCGCGAACTCATGATCATGCGAAGCGGATTTCCCCTCGGGGAGAATCCCCTGGTTCTGAGCCACCACTGTAACGGTCTCATGTGCAGGAGGCCAAAAGGTATCACGTTGGACGCAGCCGCCATGAGACCCAACAGTCTCTGGAACTGTTTTACAGTGGATGACCGGCCTAGCTTGACTTGATGTACTGCGGCGAGAATCGAAGCAACACGAGCAGGTGACAATTGTGCCTGCATCGTCGTCGAATCCCACACTACACCGAGAAAAGTGGTTCTCTGTAATGGAGAAAGAACACTCTTCTTGGCGTTGAGTCTCAACCCCAACCTCTTGATGTGAGCAAGAACGACATCTCGATGCCGAACCGCCTGATGTTCCGATTGAGCTAGAATTAACCAATCGTCTATATAGTTCAGAATACGGATGCCCTGCAGCCTGAGCGGAGCTATAGCTGCATCCATACACTTCGTGAACGTGCGGGGTGACAGTGCTAGGCCAAACGGAAGAACCCGATATTGGTACGCTTCGCCCCCGAAAGCGAACCTCAGGAACTTCCTGTGTTGAGGGAGGATAGATACATGAAAGTAAGCGTCCTTTAGATCTATCGTGACAAACCAGTCCTCGGATCTGATTTGTGACACGATCTGCTTGAGAGTGAGCATCTTGAACTTGAGCTTCCCTACAGTGTGATTTAAGACACGCAGATCTAGAATGGGACGCAGCCCTCCATCTTTTTTCGGAACGATGAAGTACCGGCTGTAGTATCCTAACTCTATGCTGGGTGGAGGAACCCGTTCTATAGCCCCTTTTTGCAGCAGAGTTTTTACCTCCTGTTCTAATACCAGAGCCTGCTCGGGGCCTACCACAGTGGGCAGAACCCCTCTGAACCGAGGTGGACGCGTTCTGAACTGAATAGCGTACCCGTTCTTTATAATATTCAGGACCCACTGAGAAACATTGGGAAGCATTTCCCATTCCGCCAGGAACTCTACTAAGGGAACCAGCCTCTCGAGGCTGGCCTCTGGATGAACATCCCGAGTGACAGACACAGCGCCCTGTAACATACTGGCAGGAAACAGCTGGTCTGAACACTCCACAACCCTCCTCGGAGGGGGCGAGCGTCCCTCGGGAAATCGCTCGCCGAGTCTCTCTACGCCCTGTGTAGGCAGGGTTAGTAGAACAGACCCCTGAGGGCATCGGGAAAGACAGGGCACCGTGTTCTTGCGCGGTGAACTCAAGTCTCTCCCGATGGGGACCACCCTCAGAGTCCTGACGTTCAGCCCGTCAGGACTTTTTCGACGCGGCCTTCCTGGCGACAATGACTGTCCTCAGATCAGTCCTGCCCCGAGACGGCCGCGCCGGAGAGCGCCCCGCCTCGTCCCTCCAGTTTCCCTGCGGGGGGGCACGAGACGCGACACTCCGCTTCTGCTGTGCTCTTTTTGAAGAGGAAGAACTCGACGGCTGGGACTGCCCTTTTCGCTCAGCAGCCCCAGTGACACGTATTTTGAGAGGGATAAATTTAGAAAAAGCAGCCGCCTGTTTTTTCTCTTTCTGGAATCTCTCCGTGACCGAGTGAAGAGCGTCACCGAAGAGGCCCGCAGGCGAAACAGGAGCATTTAAAAGGAGAGACTTATCTTTTTCCTTCATCGATGTCTGACTCAACCATAAGTGCCTTTCTGTGGCCACCATGGCTGCCATAGATCGACCAATAGATTTAGCGGACTCTCTGGTGGCACGCAGAGTGAGATCAGCAGTCTGCCTAAGTTCGCTAATCATATCAGCCGAAATTTCACCCCCCTCAGAAACATCTTTGAGCAGGTCGGCCTGATAAGCCTGCATAATAGCCATCGTATGCAAACACGCAGCCGCCTGCCCAGCCGCCGAGTAAGCCTTCCCCACCAGCACAGAGGTATTCTTTAGTGGTCTAGATGGAAGAGCCGGCGCTTTAAGTGAAACCGAAGAAGCAGGAGAGAGATAGCTCGCGAGCGTCTCCTCCGCCTTCGGCATCGTCACATAACCAGCAGATTTAGCAGCAAAAATGTTACCATAAGCATTTGACTGATTCGTGTAAATTCTGCTAGAAACCGGTCTAACCCAGGTCTTTGAAACCTCAGCATGAAGGTCTGGGAAGAACGGTAAGCACCGGCGAGAAGGTTGAGGTCGTGCAGACAGAAATCTATCATCTAGTTTGCTTTTAATTTTAGAATCCTGTCTATCAGCTGGCCACTCGATACTGAGCCTTTCAACAGCCCGAGATAACACATCCATCAAACCTTCTTCATTTGCAGTATAATGTGTCACACTAGTTTCCTCTGATGCAAAACTTTCGACATCCAGATCCTCAGAACTGGATAATCTTAATTCAACATCATCATATGCCTCCACCTGGGCAGAAGTAACCGCCGCAGCGCGTGCTTCCGAAGCCGGGTGAGAGGCACCGGATCCCGCCGGAGAAAGCTGAGATAGGGCGGGGCCCGTCTCAACATCGCCGGTGAGATCCATCTGCGAACCCCAAGTCAAGCGCCGCCGCTCTGCCTCAACAGAAGCGGGACCCGAGCCTTGGGGAGCTCGCAGCAAGCCACTCTCCTCGAAGAGCGATCGCCGCGAGCGCAGAGTTCTAAGAGGAAAGCGTTCGCAATGCTTACAGTCGACTCCCTCAAGAGCCGACTGGGCATGCTGAACACCCAAACAAGCCACACATAACTCGTGTGAATCCCCACCCGTGATGTATCGAGTACAGGGGGGAACACACTTCCTATACTGCTCGCTCATATTGTTTTTTTTTATATATATATATATATAGTGATAAACTCCTGACAGAACAGACAAACACAATCGACAGATTCAGACACACGCACAGAGCTGCTGAAGTGACAAAAGCTGGCGTGTTGTGTGCTCAGGGGATATTTATAGCTTCCTGGTCTATGACGTCACTCGCCGTACGCTCATTCTCTCCATTGACTGATTTCATTCATGCTTCAGACGCGTCACACTGGGGCGTTCCCACTGCGATTACACGCAGCGGTAGTCCCTGAAGGGGAACTATTAACAGTTAATAAGTTGTTAAAGCATAAAAAAACATTATCTAATTCTTTACATATGAGCTAATTAAACAATATTACAGTGACAATGAATGAAAAACTCACTATTTGTATATAGCCTATTAATATATTAAAACTATAGAGACTACAATACATTAACTATGAATTAATTGATAAACTAATAGTTTGCAAATGATTTATAAATACTTTCTTACTGTATACTTATTATAAAGTGCAACCGAATAAAGTAAATTTGTAATGCAATGCTAATCGACAGAGCCTTTATCCCTAAAAAAAATACTATAAAATAATAGCATTTCTGCTTCATATGATACAAAGCCACATTAGATCACAAAAGGAAGTTATTTCAAACACTTGACTGATGTTATAAATTAAGTTTGGAGTAAAAACATGTCATTAAATGTTCTCTTTTGTTAGACAAGATTGTAAATCGCAGAGATTGATTTTTATCATAGCATGTACATATATGTCGCACTATCCTTTCCCATTCCGCACATATCACAACGAGGGCTGAGTTCTGCACACTCACTTGGCCCCGGGAGTATGAGCGGGACTACACTCCGTTCCCTCATACTCCACTATTACGCTTACTGGAACGCACCTGATCAGGATCCGTAACAGGCTCGTAACGGGACGAATGGGATGAACGTGCCTTCAGGAAAAAGCTCCATAAAAGACATAAGGGCTGGCTCACACACCTGGTCAGACATGGCTCACTGTGGCTTTAGGTTTGCGGTGGGCTCAGGCTTTTTATCCCAATGTCTCTGCTTTTGCAGGGGGCTCTGTCTCGTACTTCGTTTTCTTTAAATGTACTTGTGGATCAAAATCTATTTATCTGGAAATATGCAACAATATGCCCCATACAAAGCAGTAGTAATAGGATATACCACCTGTCAATTTGATTGATTGACAGGTGGGCGTGGCTATCCTTTGATCTTCCCCCGCCCCTTCCGGCTCCTCCCCTTCATGTCCCGCCCCTTGTCCCTCCCCTTCCAGTTCCTCCCCTTCATGTCCCGCCCCTTCCGGTTCCTCCCCTTCCTGTCCCGCCCCTTCCGGTACCACCCCTTCCGGTCCCACCCCTTCCGGTCCCACCTCTTCCTGTTACCTTTGACCCAGTTCCGCCCCTTCCTGTTAACTTTAACCTAGTTCCGCCCCTTCCAGTTAAACTTTCTGTCAAAATGATGGATGGTTACCTTTGATCTAGTTCCGCCCCTTGCGGCAGCGCCGCCGCTCCCACCACGCGCATCACGCGCTGTGCGTAGGGCACCAATGCTGAGGGGGCACCAAAAATAGCCTAATGAAAAATCAATCATCATATCGCGTAGTCATGATAATTATAATGCCGATATTATTTCAGTATATAAATATTATTAGGCACTTTTTAGGGATGTATATAACAAAACAGGTGGAACAAGAGTATTTAATTGCTCTAGAAAGTAACGATGGCGCCGCTGCCTCAGTGATCCGTTGGATTGCGCGTTAAAAAGTTAAACTGGCAAAAATAAACTTTTTTTTTTCCTCTCGGGGGGGGGGGGGGGGGGGGGGGGGGGGATCATAAAGGAATTATGCTTAGGGCACCAAAATGGCTAGCAGCGGTACTGCCTTGCGGTTAAACTTTCTATCAAAATGATGAATTGTTTGAAGTTTGTTTGATATAGTTCCGTCCCCTTCCTGTTAAACTTTCTGTCAAAATGATGGATGCTGACAGTTTGTTTAATCGTTTGAAGTTTGTTTGAGATGTATTTGACTTTGTTGTTACAGTTACAAAGCGATGGATTGTTTGAAGTTTGTTTGATCTAGTTCCGCCCCTTGCGGTTACAGCTTCTGTCAAAATGATGGATGTTGACAGTTTGTTTAATCGTTTGAAGTTTGTTTGATCTAGTTCCGCCCCTTGCGGTTACAGCTTCTGTCAAAATGATGGATGTTGACAGTTTGTTTAATCTTTTGAAGTTTGTTTGATCTAGTTCCGCCCCTTGCGGTTACAGCTTCTGTCAAAATGATGGATTTTGACAGTTTGTTTAATCGTTTAAAGTTTGTTTGATCTAGTTCCGCCCCTTGCGGTTACAGCTTCTGTCAAAATGATGGATGCTGACAGTTTGTTTAATCGTTTGAAGTTTGTTTGAGATGTATTGGACTTTGTTGTTACAGTTACAAAGCGATGGATTGTTTGAAGTTTGTTTGATCTAGTTCAGCCCCTTGCGGTTACAGCTTCTGTCAAAATGATGGATGCTGACAGTTTGTTTAATCGTTTGAAGTCTGTTTGAGATGTATTGGACTTTGTTGTTACAGTTACAAAGCGATGGATTGTTTGAAGTTTGTTTGATCTAGTTCAGCCCCTTGCGGTTACAGCTTCTGTCAAAATGATGGATGCTGACAGTTTGTTTAATCGTTTGAAGTCTGTTTGAGATGTATTGGACTTTGTTGTTACAGTTACAAAGCGATGGATTGTTATTTTTTAGCGCATCCCCGCGCTATGCCTAAGCTTATCATAGCAGGTGTGTGGGAAAGTGATAAGAAAAAACTGCTATATATAAGCATTTCCGATTAAAAAACGGAGACATTAAAAATGTATTAGAGTTGAATAATATGAAACATACAGTTTATGTAATAAAATAAAACCTCACACAAAAAACACTAAATGTACTAAATAAATGTAATAATGTAAAATAAAATGGAGTCACAAAAAATATTCCAAAAAGTTAAAAATGTATTACAGAGTTGAAGAAAAAACATACACCTTATGTAAAACCTCACACAAAAAGTTTAAATAAATGTACAACTATTCACTGCATCAAGCATTTCAGTTTAAATAAAATGGAGCCACAAAAATATTCCAAACAGTTAAAAATGTATTACAGAGTTGAAGAAAAAACATACACCTTATGTAAAAACCTCACACAAAAAGTTTAAATAAATGTACAACTATTCACTGAATCAAGCATTTCAGTTTAAATAAAATGGAGCCACAAAAATATTCCAAACAGTTAAAAATGTATTACAGAGTTGAAGAAAAAACATACACCTTATGTAAAACCTCACACAAAAAGTTTAAATAAATGTACAACTATTCACTGAATCAAGCATTTCAGTTTAAATAAAATGGAGTCACAAAAAATATTCCAAACAGTTAAAAATGTATTAGAGTTGAAGAAAAAAACACATACAGCTTATGTAAAACCTCACACAAAAAGTTTAAATAAAGTGGAGCCACAAAAAATTGCAAATAGTTAAAAATGTATTAGAGAGTTGAAGAAAAAACATACAGGCGAGGACAATATGTATCATATATTTCACACTAATGTTGAAAAACATTGTTCATTTAAATGAAATGGTTATAAAATTTACATTTAGTCATTCACATATATTTGACACTGACTCAAGTTGAAAAACCATGCTGTTCAATTAAAAGTATATAAATTAAACAAAAATAAAATCATCTTACTGTTTCACCATGGTTGAAAAAAAAAACCCCACAAGTGTTTCCCCTGAAGTCTTTTCTCTCTGTCACACCAGCGTGTGGCTGGCCTGGTATCTGTTTTTGTGACACGTTCCTGAGCCCATTGAGAAATATCTTACACAACAGTTAAAAAGCATTGTGTTCCTTTAAAAGTGTATAAATAAAAATATATCATATATAAAATAAATAGTTTACTAATTTAACTAAAGTTGAAAAGCATGTTGTTCATGAAAAAATCTGACTAAATTACTGAAGTTGAAAAGCATTCTGTTCATTTAAAATAAATATTTTACTAATTTACTGTACCAATTACCGTATGTTAGATTTAGATAAAAATAAAATCATCTTACATTTTCACCAGGATTGAAGAAAAAAAAAAAAATCAGACAGGTAGTGCCTGCCAGCATGGACAGTGTGCATGACAAATAAGTGATATCATCGGTGTTTTCGTACCACCGGTAATAAATTACTTTTAATTCATAAGACTTATTTTCAGGAGTGACAGTTATCAGTGAAATATGGCGCTCGTGTAATCAAAAGGTCTGCCTACCCCCTGGGAATGTGAATTGGCCTTGAACCTAAACACTTCCATTCATAGAGTACTGAAAGAATATAGTGGACACACAGCTCCGCCGTTTTCCCATAGTTTTCCACAGGCTCTTACAGTAAAAGGCTATAAAATAGCCAAGACACATGGACGTGTGCCATACCCCCATGTATGGACCAAAAACTTTTGCACCCTCTCTTCTATGACCATCTCATCAAAAATGCAAAACAGTGAGTACTTTCTCTATAATTCATTTATGCTACGGTGCTGTTTATCTGTATTATGCAATGATGTTTCATTTGAAAAATTGTTTATACATAAGGAAAAGACGGTATAATTCATTAGTGATTTAAATAGCCCAGACTAGGTATTTGTTTTATCCACATTATGCTATTAGTATTTTTTATCTGCTGTAACTGGTGATACAGATATTAAAATGTATCTACTATATTAATTTATCAAAGTATGGGTTTAAAAGTATGGAGCATTGTATTATGATATCGATGTGATACAGATATTAACATGTATCTACTATATTAATTTATCATAAAGTATGATTTTAAAAATGTACACCATTGTTTATGTTCATTATGCTATGTTTTTTTTTTTTTTTTTTTTTTTTTTTTTAAACCATATCACAAAAGTATCAGTTTAACATGACTGTTTTACAGCAATGTTTATTTTGCATTATGCTATGTTGTTTTAACTGTTGTATTTTTTATCTGATGTAACTAAAATCTCCAGCATCGTTTATTTAAGCTGCGGGGTTTCCATAAGGACCTTAAAATAAATGTTTTGGATTTATTCCGTTTTAAATCTTATTTAGAGATAATTTTAGTCAGACATGCTTATATGTGCATAGGGCTATTTAATTCCTCTTCAGTTACTTACTTTTTAAATTTTGGTAGGTTACTTTTTAATTCTTCTTTTACGCTGTCTTTGATTTTAACTTTTAGCAATTTGCATAAATTGTTTAACATGTAAGCTATATGAATGACACTGTCACAATGTGATAAGCAAAACATATAAAAGTCAAGTCAAAGCTATTTATATAGGCTAGCGCTTTTCATTGCCATTTAAAATAACATGGTCTTTCCTTCTCTCTCTCTCTCTCTCTCTCTCTCTCTCTCTCTCTCTAGAGACAGCAAACACTGCAGGACAATCAGGCAAGTAACATGTCAGTATGGTTTATATTTTATTTTTAATGAGAAAACATTATAGAGTACAACAGGTGGTTTCTGGGAGTAAAAACATTTACTTTCTCCATACGGAAATTCATTTTAAAGACAGACCTACTGTGAGCTAAGAGGTTGTTAATACATGGTATTTGCTTCTGATAAAGCCTTCAGCTTATTTTTTGTAAATAATCGTGTTTCACAGTTGAACTCCTGGTGAAAACTACATTACCCATGAGCCATGATGCTGTAGTGAAAATTATGTCAAACATAGTTTTTTTAAAAAGCAACACACTCCAAAATAGCCTTGGCCACTCCCATGACGCACTGCGAATGACATAATCTCCCTACCCTCTCAAAATACTGAAATGTTTGTATAAGCTATATAAGCATATTTTGCATTTTATATATAAATATAGCTGCGAGCAGCGATTACGGGCCCAAGCCGGTGGCACCGCAACACCGGTGCCTTTAGTTACCTACCTTCATCGCTGCTCGCAGCTATATATATATATATATATATATATATATATATATATATATATATATATATATATATATATATATATATATATGTGTATATGTATATATATATATAAACAAGCCGGTGGCACCGCCACCCTGGTGCCATTAGGGTTACTGTGCATGACGGGCAAAAACTTAACCCCGCTTTGACCTTTGAGAAGATGTGTACTGTAGAGCTTGCATTGGTGTGGGCTCTGCAAAAGTGTGCATTGAGGGCACATATCATATGCGTGAGCAACCTTCTGAAACCTAAAATGAAAAATGAGACACCCTACGGTCTCATGGACTTAATGGACATATGAAATAAGTAAGTTATGAAAGTTCAATCAATTGTGCCAAGACAGAATATTACTTGCCTGATCTGATTAGAAAAAAAGTTTGTGTGTGTGTGTGTGTGTGTGTGTGTATGTGTGTGTGTGTGTGTGTGTGTGTGTGTGAAACGCGATTGAACAATGTAGACATAAAAACATACTCCGTCCTTTTGTTCATACAGGACATTATTCAAACTGTAAAGTGTTTACTTATATTTGTGAACAATCGCAATAAAACACAACATTGTGCTTTTCTCAAACTGTAAACTACAACTGTCACCCAACCAAAATCTCTTTTTTATTTTATACAGAAATAAATAATCTATCATTCAGATGAGAATAAAGTTAGTGTTAGTTCAAATTTTAAGGAAAACTCTGAAATATAGCACATTCATTTAAAATTCATTCAGGTTCAATTACCAAACATACAAATCTTAATGTAATTTAAAGCAAACAATACATTTAAAATATATGGGTTGTATGCCTATTTTTTTATATAAAAAGATATATATCCAAAAAGACAAGGCCTAAACTTTAACAAGGGTTAAACAATCACTGTAAGGGACACAATCATACACACACACACACACACACACACACAAAGACACAGACACAGACACACACACAAGTCAAATCACTTACATTTTATATGCAATATTGACTTTTTTCTGTTTCAGCAGCGAAAATAGTTCAACAAAGATCACAGCAGAACCATCGAGCATCTCACAGCAACGCGTTTTCTCATTACTGAATGATTCAGCATTTTGAACGAATCGGTTGACTCAAAGATTCAATGACCAATCCATAATCTGTCTCATTCATGAATGACTCAGCCGTTCGAACGAATCGTTCGAACAAATGAATCAATGACTCGCTCATTAAGACGGTGGCCTGGCGACACCTAATGACGGTTTAGTGATATGTTTAAAAGTATCATTCTTTCAAACGATTGTTAATTAACTCATATTTGAAACATAAGCTATATATATATATATATATATATATACAAACATATATATACACAAAAATAAAATAAAAACACATTTGAAGCGTGTTTGCTTACTAAATTGTGAGCAGAACGAAAGTTGCAGCAAATATCAGCAACAGGAGTCAAATTTCATTAATCACGAGAGTGAAGAGCTGACTGAAAAGATGATGACGGAATAGGCTATTTTATGTAAAAGCGCCTATTTAAGCGAATCTGTCATTGTACTCTTTTGTTGTTGTGTTTTCCGTGAAAAATAATAGACTATTGAACTCACAATTCAAGCAATTGGCCCCCGATATTGCACTAATTTTAAAGTGACACTAAAAAGTATGCGGCTGCAGTGGCATTCATTACGGTGCAGTGGCATCCATGGCGACGAGCGAGCAAAACAGAGCGAACGTTTTTTCATTTCTACTTCCATAGAAATTCATTCGAGCGCACTGCGAGCGCCACCACTATAAATGTACTTACTTTACTTTCACTTTGAACTTAGCGATATAAAAGCCCCCAGCGGTGTTACACGTCAAATAACCGGTGAGAAAAAATTCTCGGAGTCACATAGCAGCTACCTATATTTAAATACAACAGGCCTACCTGATTTTGAACACAAGAGGGCAGTATAGCCCTATGTATTATTTGATATATTTATTTTTTAACTGAATAGTGCATCCTGGCTGTTTTTAAACTTGTACATTATTCTTAAATTGAAAACAAGAATAAAATGGGTTTAGTTCTGATATTTGTATAATTTTATCTAGAAATAAATGGTGTATAATTACATTTTTAGAAGATATGAGGCTTTTAGTGTTTATTTTTTTTTACATGACTTTAATCCCTCGCCATAGCAAAACAATTAGAGATATTCAATAGATATTCACAATTATGCTTCTTTAATGTATTTTCATCATGTTGAAAAAGTTTGGTGGGATTAAAATAAACCACTTAAGAGGAGTGGGTAAAAATGTAGAGCCTGGTTTTGCAAAACATCCACATTAAGACCAAAATAGCCCACTTCTTGTTGGGCTGGCTTAAAGTTGTTTGGCCCGATGAGATCTATATGAGTACCGAGTTTCATAATAATACATGCAAGTGTGTTTGATTTATGGACCAAATTTTCTGACGAAGTTTATGGACCAAGTTAATTTAATTAATACACTAATTATATAAAACTATTTTCAATGCACTACAATTCAACTGGTTATATGCCTTTACTTATTAATACAACTTATTTAAAAAATACAAGGCGTAAGACATTTATTTTCTTTTTTAATGCAGGCCAAACCACACAGCAGTCAAATGGTTAATCTAGCCCACCTCCCCCTCCCCCTCCCCACACTCACAGACACACACACACACAGAGACGTAGGCTCAGAGAGAGAGAGAGACATAAAATGACAATTTTCAAACCAAAATATCTGACTTCCTGTTGGTTGGAGCTATTGAGTGTAAATTAGAAAGTTGTCTGGCTCGAGGAGAACAATACACATACCGATTTTTATTACTGTAGATAAAATTAATCCCCCCACTTTTGACAAAAGGTGGCGCTACTGAGCCCCTCACCACGCCCGTTTCTGAAACTTTGCACATGTCTACTGGCTAATAAATGTGATGTGTCTGTCGAGTTTCATGCAATTTCAAGTATGAAAAAAGAATATTAAAGTTTGATGCGTTGCCACGACAACAGTATCTAAGATATCAAGAATCCATTCACAGGTCTACATCTGCCGTGTGTTTACATTATAGTAGTGAAGTTTGAAGCAAATCGGGTTAAAATAAGAGGGTTATTTCAAAGCATTTTGAAAGTGACACACTTCCTTCTGCCAGTTGGTGGCGCTATAACTTTAACTCACAAGAGTCACATCCATGTGATCGGCCTCTTACGACGAACACACGACTGAAGTTTCATCAAGATCAGTTTATGTATGCAGAAGTTATAACACACTTCCTGTTTCCATTATTCGCCATAAATTCGTTTCCTCGCCACGGCCAAACCGTTCGAGATATCAAAAATCCGTTCGCAATTTGGGATCCTCAATGTCTTGACTACATGCACACCGAGTTTGGCGATGATTGAATGAATTCCCTAGGAGAAGTGTTTCAAATGCCAGAGCATGCGTTTCCAAACAACCCTAAATAGCCGACTTCCTGTTGGGTTGGCGTAAAAAGTAAGAGCATGAAGGATATATGAACCGATGAGATCTATATGTGTACCAAGTTTCAAATTATTACAAGCAAGCGTGTTTGATTTATAGACCCAGTTTTCGGACCCCGTTCCAGGGGGCGCTGTCGAGCCCCCCTGCCACGCCCGGGTACCAGCTTCAGCCTGGCCCTGATGGCCGCGGGTTCTGACCTGTGTTCAAAGTTTCAAGAGTTTTCGAGCACGTTAAGAGCCCCAAAAGTGCCCGAAAGGTTGACAGAAAAAGAATAATAATAATAAATATAGCTGCGAGCAGCGATTACAGGCCCAAGCCGGTGGCACCGCAACACCGGTGCCTTTAGTTACCTAAAGGCACCGGAGTGGCGGTGCCACCGGCTTTGGCCCTTCATCGCTGCTCGCAGCTATATTTATATATATATATATATATATATATATATATATATATATATATATATATGTATATGTATATATATATATATAAACAAGCCAGTGGCACCGCCACCCTGGTGCCTTTAGGGTTACTGTGCATGACGGGCAATAACTTAACCCCGCATTGACTGTTGAGAAGATGTGTACTGTAGAGCTTGCATTGGTGTGGGCTCTGCAAAAGTGTGCATTGAGGGCACATATCATATGCGTGAGCAACCTTCTGAAACCTAAAATGAAAAATGAGACACCCTACGGTCTCATGGACTTAATGGACATATGAAATAAGTAAGTTATGAAAGTTCAATCAATTGTGCCAAGACAGAATATTACTTGCCTGATCTGATTAGAAAAAAAGTTTGTGTGTGTGTGTGTGTGTGTGTGTGTGTGTGTGTGTGTGTGTGAAACGTGATTGAACAATGTAGACATAAAAACATACTCCGTCCTTTTGTTCATACAGGACATTATTCAAACTGTAAAGTGTTTACTTATATTTGTGAACAATCGCAATAAAACACAACATTGTGCTTTTGTCAAACTGTAAACTACAACTGTCACCCAACCAAAATCTCTTTTTTATTTTATACAGAAATAAATAATCTATCATTCAGATGAGAATAAAGTTAGTGTTAGTTCAAATTTTAAGGAAAACTCTGAAATATAGCACATTCATTTAAAATTCATTCAGGTTCAATTACCAAACATACAAATCTTAATGTAATTTAAAGCAAACAATACATTTAAAATATATGGGTTGTATGCCTATTTTTTTTATATAAAAAGATATATATCCAAAAAGACAAGGCCTAAACTTTAACAAGGGTTAAACAATCACTGTAAGAGACACAATCATACACACACACACACACACACACACACACACAGACACAGACCCACACACAAGTCAAATCACTTACATTTTATATGCAATATTGACTTTTTTCTGTTTCAGCAGTGAAAATAGTTAAACAAAGATCACAGCAGAACCATCGAGCATCTCACAGCAACGTGTTTTCTCATTACTGAATGATTCAGCATTTTGAACGAATCGGTTGACTCAAAGATTCAATGACCAATCCATAATCTGTCTCATTCATGAATGACTCAGCCGTTCGAACGAATCGTTCGAACAAATGAATCAATGACTCGCTCATTAAGACGGTCGCCTGGCGACACCTAATGACGGTTTAGTGATATGTTTAAAAGTATCATTCTTTCAAACGATTGTTAATTAACTCATATTTGAAACATAAGCTATATATAAATATATATATATATATATATATATATATATATATACAAACATATATATACAAACATATATATACACAAAAATAAAATAAAAACACATTTGAAGCGTGTTTGCTTACTAAATTGTGAGCAAAACGAAAGTTGCAGCAAATATCAGCAACAGGAGTCAAATTTCATTAATCACGAGAGTGAAGAGCTGACTAAAAAGATGATGACGGAATAGGCTATTTTATGTAAAAGCGCCTATTTAAGCGAATCTATCATTATACTCTTTTGTTGTTGTGTTTTCCGTGAAAAATAATAGACTATTGAACTCACAATTCAAGCAATTGGCCCCCGATATTGCACTAATTTTAAAGTGACACTAAAAAGTATGCGGCTGCAGTGGCATTCATTACGGTGCAGTGGCATCCATGGCGACGAGCGAGCAAAACAGAGCGAACGTTTTTTCATTTCTACTTCCATAGAAATTCATTCGAGCGCACTGCGAGCGCCACCACTATAAATGTACTTACTTTACTTTCACTTTGAACTTAGCGATATAAAAGCCCCCAGCGGTGTTACACGTCAAATAACCGGTGAGAAAAAATTCTCGGAGTCACATAGCAGCTACCTATATTTAAATACAACAGGCCTACCTGATTTTGAACACAAGAGGGCAGTATAGCCCTATGTATTATTTGATATATTTATTTTTTAACTGAATAGTGCATCCTGGCTGTTTTTAAACTTGTACATTATTCTTAAATTGAAAACAAGAATAAAATGGGTTTAGTTCTGATATTTGTATAATTTTATCTAGAAATAAATGGTGTATAATTACATTTTTAGAAGATATGAGGCTTTTAGTGTTTATTTTTTTTTACATGACTTTAATCCCTCGCCATAGCAAAACAATTAGAGATATTCAATAGATATTCACAATTATGCTTCTTTAATGTATTTTCATCATGTTGAAAAAGTTTGGTGGGATTAAAATAAACCACTTAAGAGGAGTGGGTAAAAATGTAGAGCCTGGTTTTGCAAAACATCCACATTAAGACCAAAATAGCCCACTTCTTGTTGGGCTGGCTTAAAGTTGTTTGGCCCGATGAGATCTATATGAGTACCGAGTTTCATAATAATACATGCAAGTGTGTTTGATTTATGGACCAAATTTTCTGACGAAGTTTATGGACCAAGTTAATTTAATTAATACACTAATTATATAAAACTATTTTCAATGCACTACAATTCAACTGGTTATATGCCTTTACTTATTAATACAACTTATTTAAAAAATACAAGGCGTAAGACATTTATTTTCTTTTTTAATGCAGGCCAAACCACACAGCAATCAAATGGTTAATCTAGCCCACCTCCCCCTCCCCCTCCCCACACTCACAGACACACACACAGAGACGTAGGCTCAGAGAGAGAGAGAGACATAAAATGACAATTTTCAAACCAAAATATCTGACTTCCTGTTGGTTGGAGCTATTGAGTGTAAATTAGAAAGTTGTCTGGCTCGAGGAGAACAATACACATACCGATTTTTATTACTGTAGATAAAATTAATCCCCACACTTTTGACAAAAGGTGGCGCTACTGAGCCCCTCACCACGCCCGTTTCTGAAACTTTGCACATGTCTACTGGCTAATAAATGTGATGTGTCTGTCGAGTTTCATGCAATTTCAAGTATGAAAAAAGAATATTAAAGTTTGATGCGTTGCCACGACAACAGTATCTAAGATATCAAGAATCCATTCACAGGTCTACATCTGCCGTGTGTTTACATTATAGTAGTGAAATTTGAAGCAAATCGGGTTAAAATAAGAGGGTTATTTCAAAGCATTTTGAAAGTGACACACTTCCTTCTGCCAGTTGGTGGCGCTATAACTTTAACTCACAAGAGTCACATCCATGTGATCGGCCTCTTACGAAGAACACACGACTGAAGTTTCATCAAGATCAGTTTATGTATGCAGAAGTTATAACACACTTCCTGTTTCCATTATTCGCCATAAATTCGTTTCCTCACCACGGCCAAACCGTTCGAGATATCAAAAATCCCCTGGCAATTTTTCATCCTCAATGTCGGAGTGGCGGTTCCGCCGGCTTTGGCCCTTCATCGCTGCTCGCAGCTATATTTATATATATATATATATATATAAACAAGCCGGTGGCACTGCCACCCCGGTGCCTTTAGGGTTACTGTGCACGACGTGCAAAAACCTAACCCCGCTTTCACTGTCGCCCTACGGTCCCATGGATTTAACGGACACATGAAATAAGTACACAAGACCGAAAATTCATATGAAGTGTACCATTTTGGACAGGGCCTATGATCGTGAATCACAATAGCCACATATATGAGATCATTTAAATTTAGAATCATTTTTAATGTCATAGGACATACATGGGCAATATACGGCCCGGGGGCCAGATCCGGCCCGCATAGTGCTTCAATCCGGCCCCCGCGATGCGATCGCAATTTGGATGAAACACACGCCGAAATAAACATGCGTGACACAAAACAATCTTTAACTTAGGTGGCAAATATGTTTTAGTAATTCTGTGAATTACACTGCGCAAACCAAAATTAATTCTACCCACCGGATGAAGGGTTGTCTCTGTCTCCACATAACATAAAATATTCATTTTATTTTATTTTTCGTGTTCGCATTTATGAGGAAAAACAATGTTACGGACGTGTTCTCCGTTACGGACGTGAGCGCTCTGAAAGCGGCACTAAAAGATGCTTTAAAACCTTCACAAAGACATCAAACAGAAAGCACAAAACCTTTCTTTAAAGTGAATTTCGTTTTGTATTAATTGTATCTTAATTTTATGTTTCATCAACCAATTGCCTGTATTTAATAAATAAGAAGTAAATATAGCAGACAATATAGAGATAATCACGAAACATTAATAACGAGATAATCACGCCGGCGCGTGAACTGGAGCTCGTCTCATAAATGAACCGAAACTCAGCATATAAAGTAGCCTACTTGCCTCACATGTCTACTTTTAAACTGAACAATTCAAAACGAAAGAAAACAGACTACAGACTGCTCTCTGCTTATGTAATCCTTATGAAATGTGCATTTCTCTCTGGCGCGTTCACTAGGCTACTGAAGATCGCGAGTCAGCATCGTCAACTTCATCTTAGCCGACAATGACAAAGAAAACACTTATTTATTAATAAACAATTAAAATATCTCCTTGCTATATTTTACATATTCATAATCATTACTTTTGCTGGTTTTGCCAGTCATGTATTCTGCAACGAAATATGTTTTGAAAGTATCCTTCCCAACACTGGAAGTCTGTATGTTAATTAGGGATGGGCATTTTTCAAAAATATTGCATTCGAATATTTGGGCTCATAAAAATCGAATATTCGAATATTCGTTTATTTAAATGACATTTAACAAAAAAGATTTATTTATGTTATTTAAAAAAAAAAAAAAAATTTTTAACGTTTTTGTCACCATTTCTTTTAGTTGAAAACATTAAACATTAGGCCTATGTGTAAACAAAAAATATAAAAAACAAAAGCATTAATAAAAGAATGCTCAAGCAGCGCCAACGGGAAAAAAACGCCTAATAAAGCGGTTGCGCCAGATATCGTACAGAACGTACACACACTCGAGTCAGCATATGATTATCGTGTTTATATTGTTTCATGTTTATATAGAGAAAAACAATATCCACATGCAGGGGCGCCGCCAGCAATTTATGATCGAGTGAGAAAAGGCGCTGCGCTGGCAGACGTTTCAGAGACACAAAGATAACGGTGTTCTAAGTTTCTAACAGCACTTTGCGTTTTCTGCTCTTAAATCGGTCTCCCTCAACGAAACTTAAAGGAAGTATATGTCTCAAAATAATTTTGCTATAAGATAAGTTATCATCTAAGCTCGGATCACGCGGGGTCCAGCTGCGCTTACCTGCTGTCGTGAATTCAGTGTTGGTCAGGTGTCTTTCCTCAGTCGACTGTTTGGATTTCATGTGATTTCTCATTGTGGTGATGATGATATTATAACTCAGATTAATTAATTCATTTGATTAAAAGTAATTCCATTTAGTAAGATCATTTTCAAGTAATTCCAAACTTGAATTACTTGAATACTTGTGCTTGGGATTTATCATGGATTCACTGCATTTACGGACAGCAAAGCAACGTAGTAAAATTCGAATAGTATTTTATTTTATTAATAATAATTACAGATCGAAAATTCGAGTATTCGTGCACATCCCTAATGTTAATGTAACCTGCACACATACATTTGCAGTTTTGTTAATAGCTTTCCATCTTGAATAGTTACAGCTGGTATGAATGACATGAACAATGTTCAGGGTAGTGTAGGAAAGTAAATCAAGTTATTGTAACCTTAGAGTGGCCTAGGTCAGACTGGCCTATAGCAAAAATAAATATCAGGCCTTGAAATAGGCTGGCAAAGTCAAAGTAACTGTAGAGTAGCCTTATACATATTTGCATTGAATTAATTTGTACCATTTAATCATGTAACTGTTTAATTGCAATTGTCCAAAGTGTGGCCCTCCGTTTACTTTGCCAAAGTAACTGTGGCCCTCAGACTAAAACTGTTGCCCACCCCTGTCATAGGATGTCATAAGTCAATCTGTTTTGCAGCACTTAAATGTGTAAATCCAGAAGCCCAGTATTTATCTGGAGGTCTTTGCCCTTTGCCTGTCAACCTGGTTTGTCTCTGCCTTTTCTGTTCTGCCCTGTTTGCCATTCCTCACCCTGCCTGTCTTGACCTTTCTTAATAAAAAGCTGCAAATGGACCCCCCTGGCCTGACCCTGCCTCGTTACAACACATATGCTGCATCTGCTCGCTATCTGCCGAACGGCTCTGGTAGTTCCGCTTCAGCACTGATGATGTTGTAGGAATAGTGCGCTCTGGTTGGTCTGGATTATTCGGGATTTTTTATTTTATACAGAAATAAGTTATTTATAATTTAGATGAGAATAAAATTAGTGTTGATTAAAATGATGGAAAACAAATATATTGATCTGAAATATAGTGCATAAATTTTAAATTAATTTAGATTAAATTACCAAACATACAATCTTAATTTAATTTAAAGCAAACAATACATTTAAATACATTTAAATTATGACTAGTCAGAACGGCATTGTAGATATCTCAAACTGGAGTTAGGGATAGTCATAATTTTGATAATAGATATTAGATATCTATTATCAAGTGAAAGATATCTTGAAATTAATTTTGATTAGAGATATCTGAAATTTGATATCTGTAACTTTCATTTTATTGGGTTAGCTATGCACACTGTGATTGGCTCATCGCGTTTGGGGGCGTGGCTTAGCCATAGGCCAATTACGTTACAGATATCTTAAATGATAATACAAACTATCCAAAATATAATTACGACTTGTCAGAAAGACGTTGTTGATATCAACAATGTTAATTCCGGATAGTCAAACTTAGCTTTTAAATGTTAAAAGGGCTTGCCATACAGAGCTCAGAGAGAGGCTCACCATATTCAAACCAAAATATCTGACTTCCTGTTGGTCGTTGCTAATTACGGTAAATTAGAAAGTTGTCCGGCTCGAAGAGTACAATATACATATCGAGTTTTGTTACTGTAGATAAAACTAACCCCCCCACTTTTGTCAAAAGCATTTGAAAGTGACACACTTCCTGCTGCCAGTTGGTGGCGCTATAACTTTGACTCACAATAGTCACATCCATGTGATCGGCCTCTTACAGCGAACACACTGCTGAAGTTTCATCAAGATCAGTTAATGTATGTAGAAGTTATAACACATTTCCTGTTTCCATTATTCGCCATAAATTCGTTTCCTCGCCACGGCCAAACCGTTCGAGATATCAAAAATCCCCTGGCAATTTTTCATCCTCAATGTCTTGACTTCATGCTGACCGAGTTTCGTGGCATTTCTTTGAATTCTCTAGGAGAAGTACTTTAAATTCCATTGCATGCGTTTAACAAACAACCCTAAATAGCCGACTTCCTGTTGAGCTGGGGTAAAAAGTAAGAGCATGAAGTATATATGAACCGATGAGATCTATATGTGTACCGAGTTTCATATTATTACATGCAAGTGTGTTTGATTTATGGACCAAGTTTTCGGACCCCGTTCCAGGGGGCGCTGTCGAGCCCCCCTGCCACGCCCGGGTACCATCTTCAGCCCGGCCCTGATGGCCGCGGGTTCTGACCTGTGTGCAAAGTTTCAAGAGTTTTCGAGCACGTTAAGGGCCCCAAAACCTTGAAAAACTATTTTAAAAGCATTTTCACTCAACAGACAATCCCCTCACCCCACACACACACACATAGATGCAGAGACAGAGAGAGAGGGAGGGAGAAAATCCTCCTGAAAATCACATTCAAACCAAAATATCTGACTTCCTGTCGATCCGAGCTAGTGAGTGTAAATTAGAAAGTTGTCCGGCTCGAGGAGAACAATATACGTGCCTATTTTTGTTACTGTTGGTAAAACTAATACCCCATTTTTGACTAAAGGTGGCGCTACTGAGCCCCTGCACCACGCCCGTTTCTGAAACTTTGCACATGTCTACTGGCTAATAAATGTGATGTGTCTGTCGAGTTTCATGCAATTTCAAGCATGTTAAGAGTCTCAAAAGCATCAACAAAGAATAATAAAGTTTGATGCGTTGCCACGGCAACAGTATCTAAGATATCAATAATCCTTTCACAGGTCTACATCTGCCGTGTGTTTACATTATACACATAAAGTTTGAAGAAAATCGGGTAAAAATAAGAGGGTGATTTCAAAGCATTTAGAAAGTGACACACTTCCTGCTGCCAGTTGGTGGCGCTATAACTTTGACTCACAATAGTCACATCCATGTGATCGGCCTCTTACAGCGAACACACTGCTGAAGTTTCATCAAGATCAGTTAATGTATGCAGAAGTTATAACACACTTCCTGTTTCCATTATTCGCCATAAATTCGTTTCCTCGCCACGGCCAAACCGTTCGAGATATCAAAAATCCCCTGGCAATTTTTCATCCTCAGTGTCTTGACTTCATGCACACCGAGTTTGGAGACGAACGGGGGAATTCCCTAGGAGAAGTGTTTCAAATTCCTGAGCATGCGTTTCCAAACAACCCTAAATAGCCGACTTCCTGTTGGGCTGGGGTAAAACTTAGAGCACGAAAGTTGTTCGGCCCGATGAGATATATAAGTGTAGCGAGTTTCAGATTATTACATGCAAGCGTGTTTGATATATGGACAAGTGTTCAAACCCCGTTCCAGGTGGCGCTGTCGAGCCCCCCTGCCACGCCCGGGTACCAGCTTCAGCCCGGCCCTGATGGCCGCGGGTTCTGACCCGTGTGCAAAGTTTCAAGAGTTTTCGAGCACGTTAAGGGCCCCAAAAGTGCCCAAAAGGTAGTAAAATAATAATAAGAAATATAGCTGCGAGCAGCGATTACGGGCCCAAGCCGGTGGCACCGCAACCCCGGTGCCTTTAGTTACCTAAAGGCACCGGAGTGGCGGTGCCGCCGGCTTTGGCCCTTCATCGCTGCTCGCAGCTATATTTATATATATATATAAATATATATATATATATATATATATATATATATATATATATATTTTTTTTATATATATATATATATATATATATATATATATATATATATATATATATATAAACAAGCCGGTGGCACCGCCACCCCGGTGCCTTTAGGGTTACTGTGCGTGATGGGCAATAACGTAACCCCGCTTTGACCTTTGAGAAGATGTGTGCTGTAGAGCTTGCATCAGTGTGGGCTCTGCAAAAGTGTGGATTGAGGGCACATATCAACCACAAAGTATGCGTGAGCAACCTTCTGAAACCTAAAATGAAAAATGAGACACCCTACGGTCTCATGGACTTAATGGACACATGAAATAAGTACACAAGTTTGAAAGTTATATGAAGTGTGCCAAGACAGAATATTTGCCTGATCCGATTAGAAAAATAGTTTTTGTGTGTGTGTGTGTGTGTGTGTGTGAGGCGTGATTGAACAATGTAGACATAAAAACATACTCCGTCCTTTTGTTCATACAGGACATTATTCAAACTACAAATTGTTTACTTATATTTGTGTACAATCGCAATAAAACACAACATTGTGCTTTTGTCAAACTGTAAACTACAACTGTCACCCAACCAAAATCTCTTACACACACACACACACACACACACACACACACACACACACACACACACACACACACACACACACACACACACACACACACACACACACACACATAGTTTAAAAGCAAAAAAATCTTTTGGACATTCATCATATTGCTTTGGTTTTCATTTCTTGTTCTCGAACAGAGCTCTAATCTGTTTATTTTTTCAGTTACACATTCTACATTGATTAAAAAAGAAAAATCAAATGTGTTTTTATTTTATACATAAATAAATAATCTATCATTCAGATGAGAGTAAAGTTAGTGTTAGTTCAAATTTTAAGGAAAACAAAAATATGATCTGAAATATCGCACATTCATTTAAAATTCATTCAGGTTCAATTACCAAACATACAAATCTCAATGTAATTTAAAGCAAACAATACATTTAAAATATATGGGTTGTATGCAATTTTTTATATATAAAAAAAAGATATATATCCAAAAATACAAAGCCTAAACTTTAACAAGGGTTAAACAATCACTGTAACAGACACAATCACACACACACACAAACACACACACACACACACACACACGTCAAATCACTTACATTTTAGATGCAATATTGACTTTTTTTCTGTTTCAGCAGCGAAAATAGTTCAACAAAGATCACAGCAGAACCATCGAGCATCTCACAGCAACGCGTTCTCATTACTGAATGATTCAGCATTTTGAACGAATCGGTTGACTCAAAGATTCAACGACCAATCCATAATCTGTCTCATTCATGAATGACTCAGCCGTTCGAACGAATCGTTTGAACGAATGAATCAATGACTCGCTCATTAAGACGGTCGCCTGGCGACACCTAATGACGGTTTAGTGATATGTTTAAAAGTATCATTCTTTCCAACGATTGTTAATTAACTCATATTTGAAACATAAGCTATATATATATATATATATATATATATATATATATATATATATATATATATATATATATATATATACACACATATATATACACAAAAATAAAATAAAAACACATTTGAAGCGTGTTTGCTTACTAAATTGTGAGCAGAACGAAAGTTGCAGCAAATATC
The DNA here is from genome assembly GCA_030578255.1 of Tiaroga cobitis. Taxonomy (NCBI): domain Eukaryota; kingdom Metazoa; phylum Chordata; class Actinopteri; order Cypriniformes; family Leuciscidae; genus Tiaroga; species Tiaroga cobitis. The sequence goes on from CM060612.1 coordinate 6,290,964, forward strand.
AGCAACATGAGTCAAATTTCATTAATCACGAGAGTGAAGAGCTGACTGAAAAGATGATGACGAAATAGGCTATTTTATGTAAAAGCGCCTATTTAAGCGAATCTGTCATTGTACTCTTTTGTTGTTGTGTTTTCCGTGAAAAATAATAGACTATTGAACTCACAATTCAAGCAATTGGCCCCCGATATTGCACTAATTTTAAAGTGACACTAAAAAGTATGCGGCTGCAGTGGCATTCATTACGGTGCGCGTCCATGGCGACGAGCGAGCAAAACAGAGCGAACGTTTTTTCATTTCTACTTCCATAGAAATTCATTCGAGCGCACTGCGAGCGCCACCACTATAAATGTCCTTACTTTACTTTCACTTTTAACTTAGCCCCCAGCGGTGTTACACGTCAAATAACCGGTGAGAAAAAATTCTCGGAGTCACATAGCAGCTACCTATATTTAAATACAACAGGCCTACCTGATTTTGAACACAAGAGGGCAGTATAGCCCTATGTATTATTTGATATATTTATTTTTTAACTGAATAGTGCATCCTGGCTGTTTTTAAACTTGTACATTATTCTTAAATTGAAAACAAGAATAAAATGGGTTTAGTTCTGATATTTGTATAATTTTATCTAGAAATAAATGGTGTATAATTACATTTTTAGAAGATATGAGGCTTTTAGTGTTTATTTTTTTTTACATGACTTTAATCCCTCGCCATAGCAAAACAATTAGAGATATTCAATAGATATTCACAATTTTGCTTCTTTAATGTATTTCCATCATGTTGAAAAAGTTTGATGGGAATAAAATAAACCACTTAAGAGGAGTGGGTAAAAATGTAGAGCCTGGTTTTGCAAAACATCCACATTAAGACCAAAATAGCCCACTTCCTGTTGGGCTGGCTTAAAGTGGTTTGGCCCGATGAGATCTATATGAGTACCGAGTTTCATAATATTACATGCAAGTGTGTTTGATTTATGGACCAAATTTTCTGACGAAGTTTATGGACCAAGTTAATTTAATTAATAAACTAATTATATAAAACTATTTTCAATGCACTACAATTCAACTGGTTATATGCCTTTACTCATTAATACAACTTATTTAAAAAATACAAGGCGTAAGACATTTATTTTCTTTTTAATGCGGCCAAACCACACAGCAGTGAAATGGTTAATCTAGCCCCCCTCCCCCTCCCCACACTCACAGACACACACACACACACACAGAGACGTAGGCTCAGAGAGAGAGAGACATAAAATGACAATTTTCAAACCAAAATATCTGACTTCCTGTTGGTTGGAGCTATTGAGTGTAAATTAGAAAGTTGTCTGGCTCGAGGAGAACAATACACATAGTGATTTTTATTACTGTAGATAAAATTAATCCCCCCACTTTTGAAAAAAGGTGGCGCTACTGAGCCCCTCACCACGCCCGTTTCTGAAACTTTGCACATGTCTACTAGCTAATAAATGTAATGTGTCTGTCGAGTTTTATGCAATTTGAAGAATGTTAAGAGCCTCAAAAGCATTCAAAAAGAATATTAAAGTTTAATGCGTTGCCATGGCAACAGTATTTAAGATATCAATAATCCTTTCACAGGTCTACATCTGGCGTGTATTTACATTATACAGATGAAGTTTGAAGCAAATCGGGTAAAAATAAGAGGGTGATTTCAAAGCATTTTGAAAGTGACACACTTCCTGCTGCCAGTTGGTGGCGCTATAACTTTGACTCGCAATAGTCACATCCATGTGATCGGCCTCTTACAGCGAACACACTGTTGAAGTTTCATCAAGATCAGTTAATGTATGCAGAAGTTATAACACACTTCCTGTTTCCATTAATCGCCATAAATTCGTTTCCTCACCACGGCCAAACCGTTCAAGATATCAAAAATCCCCTGGCAATTTTTTCATCCTCAATGTCTTGACTTCATGCACACCGAGTTTGCTGACGAACGGATAAATCCCCTAGGAGAAGTGTTTCAAATTCCTGAGCATGCGTTTCCAAACAACCCATAATAACTGACTTCCTGTTGGGCTGCCGTAAAACTTAGAGCACGAAAGTTGTTCGGCCCGATGATGTCTATAGGTGTAGCCAGTTTCAGATTATTACATGCAAGCGTGTTTGATATATGGACATGTTTTCGAATCTCGTTCCAGGTGGCGCTGTCGAGCCCCCCTGCCACGCCCGGGGACCAGCTTCAGCCCGGCCCTGATGGCCGCGGGTTCTGACCCGTGTGCAAAGTTTCAAGAGTTTTCGAGCATGTTAAGTGCCCCAAAAGTGCCCAAAAGGTAGTAAAATAATAATAAATATAGCTGCGAGCAGCGATTGCGGGCCCAAGCCGGTGGCACCGCAACCCCGGTGCCTTTAGTTACCTAAAGGCACCGGGGGTGGCGGTACCGCCGCCTTTGGCCCTTCATCGCTGCTCGCAGCTATATTTATATATATATATATATATATATATATATATATATTAGGGCCGGGACTTTAAAGCGTTAATTAAGATTAATTAACTACAGACTTTAACGCGTTAATTAATTACACAAAAAATTATTTTTAATCGCACTTATTTTTGCACCGCGGAACGTTTCTCACTGGATGAGTTTCGGCGAACCGATTATACTGGCGCACCAACTAGCGTTCATGACGAAGAAGCTGACGAGATCGCTTTGGTTGGCCGGTGAATGGGAAATTTTGTTACAAAAACGAACGGATGGAAGCGTCGATACATACATGGTTGTGTGCAAGCTATACAACAAGGAATTCGCTATTGCTATTAGTGTAGTGTAGCAATATGGCAAAAAACATTGGTCTGCTGGACTTAGTTGAACAAAAATAAACAAAATTTTGTTGCTTAAGCTTATGTGTTCAGTCATTATTCAATGGTATACTAAAAATCCATGTGAAAAAAATTACTTCTCACTGTTCTCAGGTCAAATATTTATGCAATTAAAATGCGATTAATTTCGATTAATTAATTACAAAGCCTCTAATTAATTAGATACATTTTTTTAATCGAGTCCCGGCCCTAATATATATATATAAATGTGTATGTATGTATGTATATAAGTATATATATATATATATATATAAAGCCGGTGGCACCGCCACCCTGGTGCCTTTAGGGTTATTGTGCACGACATGTAAAAAAACATAACCCTGCTTTGACTGTCGAAAAGAAGTGTGCTGTAGGGCTTGCATTGGTGTGGGCTCTGCAAAAGTGCGCATCGAGGGCACAAATCAATCACAAAGTATGCGCGAGCAACCTTCTGAAAGGTCAGGTCTACATCCAGGTCTACATCTGCCGTGTGTTTACATTATAGTAGTGAAGTTTGAAGCAAATCAGGTAAAAATAAGAGGGTGATTTCAAATCATTTTCAAAGTAACACACTTCCTACTGCCAGTTGGTAGCGCTATAACCGGGGTTGCGGTGCCACCGGCTTGGGCCTGTAATCGCTGCTCATAGCTATAAATATATATACACACACACACACACACATATATATGTGTATATTTATATAAAGATACAGAGAATATTACTTGCTTTACCAGATTAGAATGCTACCTTGAAAAACAATAATTTAAATTAAATCTCACCCAATAGAGAAATCCCCCTGCCACCTCCCCACACAGGATTGTCCTCAAACAGAGCACTAATCTGTTTATTTTTAAGTTACACATTCTACATTGACTAAAAACACTTTTGATGTTTCTTTTTTAATCAGAGTATTATTTTATACAGAAAAAAAATATATTTGTAATTCAGATGAGAATGAGGTTAGTGTTTTAAAACTACAAAAGGAAAACAAATATATTTAAATATAGCACATGAATTTTAAATTCATTCAGCTTCAATTACCAATACAATCTTACTTTTATTTAAAGCAAAATATACAATTAAAAGATGGGGGTTATATGCATATTTTGTCATTAAAAAAATGCAAAATTAGTATGCAAAAAGACAAGGACTTAGAGATTTCTTTATCCTTTATTGCAGGAAAAATCATACAGCCAGCCACACACACACACATAAACACAGACATCAACCCTCCCTTCCCTCCCCTCCCCTCCCCTCCCCTCCCCTTCCCTCCCCTCCCCACACAGACACACACACACACACACACAGAGAATGGCAGGGAGCACAATAAATCCATTCAAACTACAATATCTGACTTTCTGTTGCTCAGAGCTAATGACTTTAAATTAGAAAATTGATCGGCTTGATGAGAACAAAATTCGTTTTGTAACTGTAGGTAAAACGAGGAAAGTTATAACACACTTTATGTGTCCTTTTTTAGTCATAAAATTCATTTCCTCGCCACGGCCAAACCGTTCGAGATATTAAAAATCCGTCCGCAATTTAGCATCCTCAATGTCTTGACTTCATGCTGACCGAGTTTCGTGGTGTTTGGATTAATTCTCTAGGAGACATATATCAAAAATAAAAGCATGCATTTTCCAAACAACCCATAATGTCTG